>JAWNPP010000004.1:0-600000 GCA_035047445.1 Drosophila siamana
AATTTAACTAAATAATTTCATACATTGTATTTATGATTGTTGATTAGTTATTACTCGGGATTAGGTGAAGCAACTGTCGCGGTTTTTTATCACTGGCGTGTTGCTTTATTTTGGTATTGGTTTCTGTTATGCTAGTGGGACTGATCGCAATTTTTTTAATTAATAATTCTATAATCGTATATTTGTTTTATGATTGTTATTTTCTACTAGCTGATGTCGGACTTTCTGCTGGTGGTCGTGGTGTCATTTGGTGTCTTCTTAGAGAGTTTATTTATTAATATGGTATAAAATTTTTCTAGGATAGCCAATGAAACTGTTTTGACTGGTTATTTTTGTTCTTTTCTTTTTCAGGTATTGGCGTCGGACTAGGCTAGCGTCGGACTGGTCATACAGAGGTAAGTTTAAAGTCGTCAATATGATGTACTAACTAATTTTACTAACTATAAATTTAATCTACATCTATGACTAACTGATCTAATAAAAAGATTTTTATTTATTTTTTCTTTTTCAGGTACTGGCTGCTTTCACTGGAGGACTGCACGAACAAGTAAGTATTTATTTGGCTTCTGAATTTGTCTGTATATAGTTATTTAATTTATTTGTTTTTAATTTTTTCCAGGTTTGGCCGGTTCGAGAGCGAGGAATGGGGCATATTGAGGGTGAGTATGAGGCTGATTTTTGCACTAATTGCGTACGTATGTGAGCAATCGTGTATGCACTCGACGCACTCATGCAATTGCTTACTCGCTATTGTGTGAGTTTGGAATTGCGAGTGCTCGGCAAGCGCATGCCAGGCCTCTCGCGTACGTATGCTTGTACTTAAATTGGCTTATTCCGTGAATTCAACTGGCTGCGTATAACTCGCTGTACGCGAGCCTATTGATAACTTATTGAGTTGCTATTAAAGTTAAAAAAAAAATCTATGTTTATATTGCAGGTGTACCTTTTATGTAAATTGCTGAACTAACATATCTTGAATGTGAGTATTATGGTTGAGTATCTAGTTCATTGTCTGATTGTTTTGTTTGCTACCTGTCTTTTCAGAAATGGCGTCAGTTTTTTTTTTTTTTTTTTTTAATAATAATTTAATAAATAAATAATGTAAGTATAGATTTTCGTCCGTTTGGCTGCCTGTTCTAAGTTCAATTTATACTAATCATGTTTTTATTTTCTCTTTCAGGTCTTATTAATGGGTCAAGAGGGGCATGGCAGGGGAGAAGGTAAGTAACGTAGTGGCCGTTGACATGCTTGTTTGTGTGCATGTACTAATTTGTTTTTCTTTCGTTTCAGGTATTGGCTTATTTATATGCATGACAAGGGCAGCAAGTTGGCAGGGATGACAGCTAGGGGACGCATGGAGAAGCATACTTGCAGATTGCATACAGCTAGAGCCCTAATAAGGGCTATTGCATGCGTATGCGAGTATGCTTATTATATTGACTAGAGGCCATGTATATTTAAATTGGCGATGTATAGTGCGTGAGTATGTGGAATATGTGTATGTGTATATTAGTATTTACTTGTCATTATTGTTTTCAGTCCGTATACTGCTGTTGTCTGCTGCACTGCTTGCTGCTGCCATCAACGGGCTGAGTTGGCGACTGATGCTGAGGTCCTTTCGGCCGCACTGCAACTACACCGCCGCTGGCCGCGTAGTCATGGCCAGCAGTGACGCAATCGCCTCGAGAGCAGCATCCATCTTTTGGGTCAGTGTCGCAAGTGCATGCGAGTGTTGGCTGACCTGTTGATGGATGTCGCTGTTGGTGTGGCCGGTTGTTGGTGTTGCTGCTGCTGCTGCTGCTGCTGCTGCTGGCTGATGTCGGCGTGAGGCCTGCTCCTGCTGCTCCTGCTGCATCTGATGCTGCTTATGATGCTGCTGCTCCTGCTGCTTCTGCTGCTGCTGCAGGTGCGGGCTATGTTGCTGATATTGCTGCTGCTGCTCGTTGCGCAGTCGCTCCTGGACCCGTTGCAAGTGTCGACTTGCTGGTCCAGAGGCGGCGCGTGTCGATGGCTGCGTATTGGCGACATTGCCTGTACTCGTGGTAGCCGTTGTGGTAGGGGTAGTGGCAGTAGGAGTGGTTGTCATTGTAGCCGTGGGCGGCTGGGCGGTCATCGGCTGCATATTGGCTGGATGGCTGGTCAGGTTGTCGTTGATGTTGTTGTTGTTGTAGTTGCGGTTGCGGCTGTTGTTGTTGTTATTGCTGTAGCGGCTGCGTCGGCTGCGGCTGTCGTGCAACAAATGCGCGTTTTGCTGCCTATCCTGCTTGTGCTGGTTTGGGCGGCGATTTGACGCATTTTGTTGCTGCGGATGGCTCTGCTGCTGCTGCTGCTGCTGCTGCTGCTGTCCATGATGACGTTCCAGCTGCTGCCATTGCTGCGAATGCCAAGTCCGATGCTGTGCATTGCCGGTCCTCGGCAGTTGTAGTGGCTGCTGTTGTCGCTGTTGGCGCTGCATCGGCCTGGCAATTGGTAGTTTTGACAGCAGCTGAACCGGATCGTTCAGCAGCTTCGCCGCCGTTGCTCTCGCCTTGTTGGTGGCCAGCTTGGCGCGCTCATGCTTGTATGCGCTGCAACCTTTGTACGCAGCGATATGAGCACCACGGCAGTTGGCACATGTAGCTGGCATGCCGGCTGCCTTGGTGCACGTATGCGTTGCATGTGGGCCAGCGCATTTCATGCAAACGAATTGGCGGCGGCAGTAGTTTTTTGTATGCCCAAAGGCCTGGCATCTGTGGCACTGCGCTGGATCAATGGATTTGCGTTTGTGCTCGACACGCACAAACTGGCTGCCAAGCTGCTTCAGCTCCAGGATGGCCTCGTTGACCCCATTGGGCTGTGGCTGGAGCTCAACTTGGAACAGGTTCAACGGTTCGCCGCTAAACCTGTGCCGTACATTCTGTACGAAGCACGGCTTGTAACCCATGGCAGTGAGCTGTGCGTGGATCCATTGAGTGTCCGTGGACGGATGCAGGTGGCGGATGACCACTCTGAAGCCGCGCTCGTTACGCACCTGGTGTGTGTGCATTTCGATCTGGCCATCGGTACGTAGAGAGTTTGCGATCTTTTCGTACGTGGCCAGGTCGTGTGCCTGCAGACGGATTGCTCCGTTCTGCACGCACTTGAGTGCGTAACGACCGGCGGCTCCATCGATGGCCTCCAGTCGCTCAATCAGCCGACCGATGCTGTCAACACGTGAGATGAACAGCACCGGCACGCGCTGATCGTTCTTACTCGGCTCGCCGGCCGGATTGTTGCCACCATCGGCACCCACTGCCTTGCCAAGGCGAATGGCCTCCTGCTCCAGCAGGAAGCGATTGAAGGCCAGGTCCGGTTCACATTTGGCCTTCTTACTGGCTGGCCGTCTCGGCGCGTTCGATTGGCCGATTTCGCCGGCGGCATTGATGGTGTCGTTGTCGTTGTTGCCATTGTTGTTGTTGTTGCTGTTGCTACAATTGCTGCTCAGGCGGCGTTTGATTGTGCCGGCAGCCATTGTATTGTCCGCTTCAGTGGTAATTGTAGTTGTGGGTGCGCTATTCTCATCATTTTCTCTCTTCTTCTTTCTCCTTCCAGCCAGAATTGCCTTCAGCTGCTCGTCGAACGAGGAGTCCGAGGCGAAAGAGGAGGAGATCATGGAAGCCATGGACGAGTCGAGGGCTTCCCTGATTTGCTGCCGAGCCTTGGCAGAATAGCGCACTTTTGGCTTGCGCTTTTGTGACCAATGACGGATTGGCAGGGTAAGTATTGGCTTTTTGTTGGGCTTACCCGGCTCAATTTTAATGCCGCCATTGTTTATTGCAGTCTCAACGGATTCCGGCTGGATGGCTGATGTTGCTGTTGCTGCTGCCATTGATGGCGATGGCAATGGCCGTGGCAAGGCCGTGGACGCCACTGTAGGCGCCACTGTTGACGCCATTGGTGCCGCTGCTGGTGCCGCCATTGCTGTCGCTGCAGCCGCTGCTGCTGCTGCTGATGTGGACGGTTGCTGGGATGCGCCAGATGAGCGCCGCTGTTGTTGCTGTTGTTGTAGTTGCTGTTGCTTTGCTGGCTGCTGCTTTGCTGGCTGCTGCTTTGCTGGCTGCTGCTTTGCTGGCTGCTGCTGATGCTGATGCTGGATTTGCTGCTGGATATGCTGCCGCTGCTCCTCCTTTGATGGCCGCTGCTCCTCCTTTGCTGGCCGCTGCTGTTGCTGTTGTTGGCTTTGTTGTTGCTGCTGCTGCTGCTGCTGCTGCTGAGTCGGCTGTTGCGGCTGCCAACGGAGCCGGGAAACACAGGAGAGCGTCGATAGCGAGGAGTCGCTTTCCCCAAAGGTGTCGTCAAAGTCCATGCCCATGGACGAGACTATTGGCGAGATGTGGCTGCCGGACAAGGAGGCCGAGGTGGCCGACGACACGGTGACGACGTCAACGTCAACGTCAACGTCAACGTCACCGTCAACATCAACGTCAGAGGAGCCTTCGGCCTGATTTGCACAACTTGCTATGAATTTGGCATAGTTGTTCAAGTAGGCCGAATTGCTCTTGTTGTTGTGACTGTTGGTGTTGTTGGTATTGTTGTGGTTGTTGTTGTTGTTGTTGTTGCTGCTGCCGCTGCCAGTACAGTGGCTGATACCGTTGTTGGTGTCAGCGTTGGCATCACAATTTGGCGCGAGCTGTGGCGTCAAAGATGGCCGCTGTCTTGTCTGACCTTTGGACTGGTCGGCCATTTTTGATGCCGTCTTTTGGCGCCTTCTTTGTGATGTACGCAAAGGGTCGCTAATGATGTCGCTTACGTCGCTCACACCGTTAGTTGTTGTAGTTGCTGCTTTAACTGTTGCTGCTGCTGCTGCTACTGCTGCTACTGCTGCTACTGCTGCTACTGCTGCAACTGATGTTGCTGAGGCTGCTGCTGATGCCGTGGAAAAGCCGATGCAGGATTTGCTGGTCAAGAAGGATGTTGCTGATGCTGCTGCTGCTGCTGCTGCTGCTTGCTTAATTTGTCGTTAATGTTTTTAGTTTTAATTGTCGCACTACGGCTTTGTCGTTTATTGTAATAGTAATTGTAATTTTAAGGCGACGGCAAGGAGGAGAAGCGATTTATATTATAATTTTTTTTTGCACAATTAAAGAAAGGACCACATTTACACATTAATTTGGACGGCACTGTGTTTTTTTTTTTTACTTTTCCATCAAGTTTGGGGTACTTTTTATTTCGTTTTTTCGTTAGTTAGTTCTTTCCATCAAGTTTGGGGGTGCTTTTGTTTCGTTAGTGGTTTGCGTTTTGCGTTTAGTTTAGTTTAGTTAAGTTTAGTTTGGTTTTTTTTGGTTTAATTATTGGCTGTGTGCCCTCTTGTGAATTTTTCTCGCTTTTCTCCAATCTTACGCGCCTTTTAGGTTGCTTGCTTGGCTTCCGCTTGCTTGCTTGTCTTTTGCTTGCATCATGCAAGCAAAAGTCAAGCAAGCAAGCGGAAGCCAAGCAAGCCTAAAAGGCGCGTAAGATTGGAGAAAAGCGAGAAAAATTCACAAGAGGGCACACAGCCAATAATTAAACCAAAAAAAACCAAACTAAACTTAACTAAACTAAACGCAAAACGCAAACCACTAACGAAACAAAAGCACCCCCTAACTTGATGGAAAGAACTAACTAACGAAATAAAAAGTACCCCAAACTTGATGGAAAAAGTAAAAAAAAAAAAAACACAGTGCCGTCCAAATTAATGTGTAAATGTGGTCCTTTCTTTAATTGTGCAAAAAAATTATAATATAAATCGCTTCTCCTCCTTGCCGTCGCCTTAAAATTAAAACTACAATTACTATTACAATAAACGACAAAGCCGTAGTGCGACAATTAAAACTAAAAACATTAACTTTCCATCAAGTTTGGGGGTGCTTTTGTTTCGTTAGTGGTTTGCGTTTTGCGTTTAGTTTAGTTTAGTTAAGTTTAGTTTGGTTTTTTTTTTTTTGGTTTAATTATTGGCTGTGTGCCCTCTTGTGAATTTTTCTCGCTTTTCTCCAATCTTACGCGCCTTTTAGGTTGCTTGCTTGGCTTCCGCTTGCTTGCTTGACTTTTGCTTGCATGACTTCTTCCTTTGCTTGCTTGACTTTTTGATTGCAAGTGGCCGGAGAGGGCCAACACGACCGTTATTGCAGGCCGCACACACACCTCCGCTCACTCATTAGGTCACTTGCCATCTCTCACGCTCACACGCTCACACGCTCACACACTCACACGCTCACTTGCTCACACGCTCACGCACTCACACGCTCACTCATACTCAGGCTACTCGCATACTCAATGCAGCGCAAGCGATCGGCCGAAAGAGAGAGAAGGACAGCCATTTCAGTTGTCGTTCTCCTTTCCTTCGGCCCAATCGCCATCGCTGGCCGTGAGCGTCGGTCCACGAACACTGTTCGGGCCAGAGAGCTGCACGCATACACGCATACAGCGAAGCGAAGCCTGTGTATGGGTCAGAACGAGAGAGGGAGAGAGAGAGAGAGAGTGTGAAAGTGGTAGTGAAGAGTGGAGAGAGGGTGGGAGAGGGAGAGAGGGTGAGAGAGGACCTAGTTGGCTTACGCTGTGCCTTGTTTCTTTGCTCGCTCTCAGGCTCGAGCGTTGTTCATGATCGGGCTCGAGAGCGGGCGCAGGGCAGCGTATAAAAAGGCGGTGCCGCGGCTAAGCAATCAGATTCGGGTTTCGTGTGTGAATATTTTTCGAATAGTTATGTAGGCCGGAAGGGCTAAAAAAGGGTTGTTAGAATAATTATGTTGGCCGGAGGTTAAGATTGAAGAAAAGACGACGAGAACGAAACACTTACAGTTTGAGGAGCGACATTACATGACTTGACCATTTATAGATTTTTTCCTTGCTAACATGCAAGTGTTCATTTAACAAATCTTTGTATGGACTTTTAAAGCGACTGGTACAAACAGGTGGGTCACAGTTAGTGGACAAATATTGGGACGAATATTCTAGGTGTTTTGGACAAAGTGAAAAAAAACAAAATACATAAGATACATTTTGAAAAAACTTTGTCCTTAAAAATTGACAGAAATAATTTGGCTGATTTTCTATTTTTCTAGCGTAAATAGAAATTAATTGGCGTTTAGCTCAATGCATGCCAGAAGGGTGTGCATTGAGCAAAAATTTTTTATAAAGAAATTGAATTAAAATTTACTGTCCGTCCGTTAAATGTCAAAGTTAGTACTTAAAATATATGTATATGTATATGTATGCGCATGCAAGAGAGAGTGCGCAAGTGGGTGGTTTGGGCGTAGCATATGTGATTATTATTGGCGTCTGCAGCTCACAGATAGAGTTCATTGAACTGAGATGGATATGCTTGTTGCCGCAGGTCAGGCACAGCTGTTGACACACGTACGCTCACCGTCCACTCACGCACACAAGCTTGCATGCGCATGTGTATTGCACTTATGAAGATTTTGGCCTATTATTGTGGCTGAATGGCTGCATGTCACATGCTCGAAGTGGGTATATTTGTGGAGGGGCATGTTATTAATCATGTGCCCCAACTGTCGTGTTGCCAATTTGCTGACGTGAATTTATAAAAAATAAATTCGGCGTTTATTTGTATTTTTGGTGTTTTCTAGGGGTGGGCAACTTTGGCATGCACACAAGTACGCACATATCTATCGGCCACTGCGATAGTTTGGGATTTTTTAGGGGATTTTTTTTTATCGAGTGTCGTACTTGTCAGTATTAGTCATTTAGGTGGCTGTTCTGTCGATGTTGTTTGCTGCTGCACTTGGTCTCAATTGGCTGTATGCGCGGCCAATCGGACCAGGCGGGCGTCAAGTGGCGGTTATGCGTATTTTTAAGTACGCTTATTTGCCGTTATTATTTAACTAGTAGGTTATAGTAATTGATTTTACTAAATTTTTATTATTAATTTATGCATGTTATTTATCCATTTTTAGTTAATTACTGTCCGATTGTCAGTATTAAATTTTTTGGCGCCAGTCAGCTTATCGATATAATCGATATATTCTTGTCCAATTCTAGTGTTTTTTCTTTGTTTGTCTATCGTCAGTGATCGTGTTGTGGTTTGTGTGAAAATATTTTAATTAATTCTCTTTTTCTTTCAGGGTATGCCGGCGATGGACTGGGACGGGGACGTTGAATTGGCACAGGTAAGTTCTGCTTGTCTGTTTGTTTATATTCGTTTGCACGTATATAGACAATCTGAGATCAATTATAAAAGAAACTAACTCTATTTGTATTTCTTTTGCAGGGATTGGCTTGCCGCAGTGGGCTGGATGTACTGTGTGAGTGTGTAGAACAACTTTCTAGCCAGTTTATAATTAAATGTTTACTTTTATAAATGTTTTCTATATGCTAACTAGTCTGTCTATATTCTAGTTCTTTCTACAGGTTTTGGCGTCAAGTCATTGTGGACTAGACTGGATTCAAGGAGGTGAGTTTATTCATATGTGTTTCTATATTTGCTTATATGCAATTATGTTAATGATTATTTGTTACTCGATCCTCTTATCAGGTGCGTGGATGTCAATAAGAACTGGAGTGTAGAAGAATTGAGAATAAAATTTTAAATATTCTAGTCAATTTGTATAAAATACTAATAATAATTTACTAACTATAAATTTTTTCTATCTATATACTTTACTAATTATTTTAATTTTTTATTCTCTTTTCAGGTGCTGGCGTCTCTACCCTAAGGGCTGGACTGGACTCTGCGCATGTAAGTATATTTGTCAAGTGTTGTATATATGTATTAATTTACATATATGAAAATTAAACTATATAATTAATTAACTTTCTAACTTTATATTGCAGGTACTGGCTAAATATCACAGTTGGAGTTGCTAATAGGAGCTTTGGTGAGTATAATCGTCGTTGTAAATAATTGCATGCGTCCAATAATTTAATTTAACTAAATAATTTCTATACAATTATCTAAACTAATGATTATTTATTGTTTCGGGATTGGTGAGGCAACTGCAGCGGACTATTATCACTGGCGAGTTGCTTCCTGTCAAGGGCATTCATTTACGTTATGCTAGTGGGCAGAATGTATAGATGCAATTAATAATTCTATAATAATATATTTGTTATAGATTATTGGCCTACTATTTGATGTCGGACTCTGCTATGATGTGGTCCGGTAAGTGTGTTTAATTGTCTATATATAAATGTCATATAAAATTTACCTAGGATAAATAATGAAATATTTTGACTAATTATTCTTTGTTCTTTTCTTTTCAGGTATTGGCGTCGGACTAGGCTAGCGTCGGACTGGTCATACAGAGGTAAGTTTAAAGTCGTCAATATGATGTACTAACTAATTTTACTAACTATAAATTTAATCTACATCTATGACTAACTGGTCTAATAAAAAGATTTTTTATTTATTTTTTTCTTTTTCAGGTACTGGCTGCTTTCACTGGAGGACTGCACGAACAAGTAAGTATTTATTTGGCTTCTGAATTTGTCTGTATATAGTTATTTAATTTATTTGTTTTTAATTTTTTCCAGGTTTGGCCGGTTCGAGAGCGAGGAAAGGGGCATATTGAGGGTGAGTATGAGGCTGATTTTTGCACTAATTGCGTACGTATGTGAGCAATCGTGTATGCACTCGACGCACTCATGCAATTGCTTACTCGCTATTGTGTGAGTTTGGAATTGCGAGTGCTCGGCAAGCGCATGCCAGGCCTCTCGCGTACGTATGCTTGTACTTAAATTGGCTTATTCCGTGAATTCAACTGGCTGCGTATAACTCGCTGTACGCGAGCCTATTGATAACTTATTGAGTTGCTATTAAAGTTAAAAAAAAAAATCTATGTTTATATTGCAGGTGTACCTTTTATGTAAATTGCTGAACTAACATATCTTGAATGTGAGTATTAATGGTTGAGTATCTAGTTCATTGTCTGATTGTTTTGTTTGCTACCTGTCTTTTCAGAAATGGCGTCAGTTTTTTTTTTTTTTTTTTAATAATAATTTAATAAATAAATAATGTAAGTATAGATTTTCGTCCGTTTGGCTGCCTGTTCTAAGTTCAATTTATACTAATCATGTTTTTATTTTCTCTTTCAGGTCTTATTAATGGGTCAAGAGGGGCATGGCAGGGGAGAAGGTAAGTAGCGTAGTGGCCGTTGACATGCTTGTTTGTGTGCATGTACTAATTTGTTTTTCTTTCGTTTCAGGTATTGGCTTATTTATATGCATGACAAGGGCAGCAAGTTGGCAGGGATGACAGCTAGGGGACGCATGGAGAAGCATACTTGCAGATTGCATACAGCTAGAGCCCTAATAAGGGCTATTGCATGCGTATGCGAGTATGCTTATTATATTGACTAGAGGCCATGTATATTTAAATTGGCGATGTATAGTGCGTGAGTATGTGGAATATGTGTATGTGTATATTAGTATTTACTTGTCATTATTGTTTTCAGTCCGTATACTGCTGTTGTCTGCTGCACTGCTTGCTGCTGCCATCAACGGGCTGAGTTGGCGACTGATGCTGAGGTCCTTTCGGCCGCACTGCAACTACACCGCCGCTGGCCGCGTAGTCATGGCCAGCAGTGACGCAATCGCCTCGAGAGCAGCATCCATCTTTTGGGTCAGTGTCGCAAGTGCATGCGAGTGTTGGCTGACCTGTTGATGGATGTCGCTGTTGGTGTGGCCGGTTGTTGGTGTTGCTGCTGCTGCTGCTGCTGCTGCTGCTGGCTGATGTCGGCGTGAGGCCTGCTCCTGCTGCTCCTGCTGCATCTGATGCTGCTTATGATGCTGCTGCTCCTGCTGCTTCTGCTGCTGCTGCAGGTGCGGGCTATGTTGCTGATATTGCTGCTGCTGCTCGTTGCGCAGTCGCTCCTGGACCCGTTGCAAGTGTCGACTTGCTGGTCCAGAGGCGGCGCGTGTCGATGGCTGCGTATTGGCGACATTGCCTGTACTCGTGGTAGCCGTTGTGGTAGGGGTAGTGGCAGTAGGAGTGGTTGTCACTGATTGCAAGTCAATGCAAGCTTGTGTGCGTGAGTGGACGGTGAGCGTACGTGTGTCAACAGCTGTGCCTGACCTGCGGCAACAAGCATATCCATCTCAGTTCAATGAACTCTATCTGTGAGCTGCAGACGCCAACAATAATAATCACATATGCTACGCCCAAACCACCCACTTGCGCACTCTCTCTTGCATGCGCATACATATACATACACATATATTTTAAGTACTAACTTTGACATTTAACGGACGGACAGTAAATTTTAATTCAATTTCTTTATAAAAAATTTTTGCTCAATGCACACCCTTCTGGCATGCATTGAGCAAAACGCCAATTAATTTCTATTTACGCTAGAAAAATAGAAAATCAGCCAAATTATTTCTGTCAATTTTTAAGGACAAAGTTTTTTCAAAATGTATCTTATGTATTTTGTTTTTTTTCACTTTGTCCAAAACACCTAGAATATTCGTCCCAATATTTGTCCACTAACTGTGACCCACCTGTTTGTACCAGTCGCTTTAAAAGTCCATACAAAGATTTGTTAAATGAACACTTGCATGTTAGCAAGGAAAAAATCTATAAATGGTCAAGTCATGTAATGTCGCTCCTCAAACTGTAAGTGTTTCGTTCTCGTCGTCTTTTCTTCAATCTTAACCTCCGGCCAACATAATTATTCTAACAACCCTTTTTTAGCCCTTCCGGCCTACATAACTATTCGAAAAACATTGCCCTTCTGGCCAACAAAAGCACCAGCAAATAACCATATTCACACACGAAACCCGAATCTGATTGCTTAGCCGCGGCACCGCCTTTTTATACGCTGCCCTGCGCCCGCTCTCGAGCCCGATCATGAACAACGCTCGAGCCTGAGAGCGAACAAAGAAACAAGGCACAGCGTAAGCCAACTAGGTCCTCTCTCACCCTCTCTCCCTCTCCCACCCTCTCTCCACTCTTCACTACCACTTTCACACTCTCTCTCTCTCTCTCCCTCTCTCGTTCTGACCCATACACAGGCTTCGCTTCGCTGTATGCGTGTATGCGTGCAGCTCTCTGGCCCGAACAGTGTTCGTGGACCGACGCTCACGGCCAGCGATGGCGATTGGGCCGAAGGAAAGGAGAACGACAACTGAAATGGCTGTCCTTCTCTCTCTTTCGGCCGATCGCTTGCGCTGCATTGAGTATGCGAGTAGCCTGAGTATGAGTGAGCGTGTGAGTGCGTGAGCGTGTGAGCATGTGAGCGTGTGAGTGTGTGAGCGTGTGAGCGTGTGAGCGTGAGAGATGGCAAGTGACCTAATGAGTGAGCGGAGGTGTGTGTGCGGCCTGCAATAACGGTCGTGTTGGCCCTCTCCGGCCACTTGCAATCAAAAAGTCAAGCAAGCAAAGGAAGAAGTCATGCAAGCAAAAGTCAAGCAAGCAAGCGGAAGCCAAGCAAGCAACCTAAAAGGCGCGTGAGATTGGAGAAAAGCGAGAAAAATTCACAAGAGGGCACACAGCCAATAATTAAACCAAAAAAACCAAACTAAACTTAACTAAACTAAACTAAACGCAAAACGCAAACCACTAACGAAACAAAAGCACCCCCAAACTTGATGGAAAGAACTTTTTTTTTTTTTTTTACTTTTCCATCAAGTTTGGGGTACTTTTTATTTCGTTTTTTCGTTAGTTAGTTCTTTCCATCAAGTTTGGGGGTGCTTTTGTTTCGTTAGTGGTTTGCGTTTTGCGTTTAGTTTAGTTTAGTTAAGTTTAGTTTGGTTTTTTTTGGTTTAATTATTGGCTGTGTGCCCTCTTGTGAATTTTTCTCGCTTTTCTCCAATCTTACGCGCCTTTTAGGTTGCTTGCTTGGCTTCCGCTTGCTTGCTTGACTTTTGCTTGCATGACTTCTTCCTTTGCTTGCTTGACTTTTTGATTGCATGTGGCCGGAGAGGGCCAACACGACCGTTATTGCACGCCGCACACACACCTCCGCTCACTCATTAGGTCACTTGCCATCTCTCACGCTCACACGCTCACACGCTCACACACTCACACGCTCACATGCTCACACGCTCACGCACTCACACGCTCACTCATACTCAGGCTACTCGCATACTCAATGCAGCGCAAGCGATCGGCCGAAAGAGAGAGAAGGACAGCCATTTCAGTTGTCGTTCTCCTTTCCTTCGGCCCAATCGCCATCGCTGGCCGTGAGCGTCGGTCCACGAACACTGTTCGGGCCAGAGAGCTGCACGCATACACGCATACAGCGAAGCGAAGCCTGTGTATGGGTCAGAACGAGAGAGGGAGAGAGAGAGAGAGTGTGAAAGTGGTAGTGAAGAGTGGAGAGAGGGTGGGAGAGGGAGAGAGGGTGAGAGAGGACCTAGTTGGCTTACGCTGTGCCTTGTTTCTTTGCTCGCTCTCAGGCTCGAGCGTTGTTCATGATCGGGCTCGAGAGCGGGCGCAGGGCAGCGTATAAAAAGGCGGTGCCGCGGCTAAGCAATCAGATTCGGGTTTCGTGTGTGAATATGTTGTTATTTGCTGGTGCTTTTGTTGGCCAGAAGGGCAATGTTTTTCGAATAGTTATGTAGGCCGGAAGGGCTAAAAAAGGGTTGTTAGAATAATTATGTTGGCCGGAGGTTAAGATTGAAGAAAAGACGACGAGAACGAAACACTTACAGTTTGAGGAGCGACATTACATGACTTGACCATTTATAGATTTTTTCCTTGCTAACATGCAAGTGTTCATTTAACAAATCTTTGTATGGACTTTTAAAACGACTGGTACAAACAGGTGGGTCACAGTTAGTGGACAAATATTGGGACGAATATTCTAGGTGTTTTGGACAAAGTGAAAAAAAACAAAATACATAAAATACATTTTGAAAAAACTTTGTCCTTAAAAATTGACAGAAATAATTTGGCTGATTTTCTATTTTTCTAGCGTAAATAGAAATTAATTGGCGTTTTGCTCAATGCATGCCAGAAGGGTGTGCATTGAGCAAAAAATTTTTTATAAAGAAATTGAATTAAAATTTACTGTCCGTCCGTTAAATGTCAAAGTTAGTACTTAAAATATATGTATATGTATATGTATGCGCATGCAAGAGAGAGTGCGCAAGTGGGTGGTTTGGGCGTAGCATATGTGATTATTATTGGCGTCTGCAGCTCACAGATAGAGTTCATTGAACTGAGATGGATATGCTTGTTGCCGCAGGTCAGGCACAGCTGTTGACACACGTACGCTCACCGTCCACTCACGCACACAAGCTTGCATGCGCATGTGTATTGCACTTATGAAAATTTTGGCCTATTATTGTGGCTGAATGGCTGCATGTCACATGCTCGAAGTGGGTATATTTGTGGAGGGGCATGTTATTAATAATGTGCCCCAACTGTCGTGTTGCCAATTTGCTGACGTGAATTTATAAAAAATAAATTCGGCGTTTATTTGTATTTTTGGTGTTTTCTAGGGGTGGGCAACTTTGGCATGCACACAAGTACGCACATATCTATCGGCCACTGCGATAGTTTGGGATTTTTTAGGGGATTTTTTTTTTTATCGAGTGTCGTACTTGTCAGTATTAGTCATTTAGGTGGCTGTTCTGTCGATGTTGTTTGCTGCTGCACTTGGTCTCAATTGGCTGTATGCGCGGCCAATCGGACCAGGCGGGCGTCAAGTGGCGGTTATGCGTATTTTTAAGTACGCTTATTTGCCGTTATTATTTAACTAGTAGGTTATAGTAATTGATTTTACTAAATTTTTATTATTATTTATGCATGTTATTTATCCATTTTTAGTTAATTACTGTCCGATTGTCAGTATTAAATTTTTTGGCGCCAGTCAGCTTATCGATATAATCGATATATTCTTGTTCAATTCTAGTGTTTTTTCTTTGTTTGTCTATCGTCAGTGATCGTGTTGTGGTTTGTGTGAAAATATTTTAATTAATTCTCTTTTTCTTTCAGGGTATGCCGGCGATGGACTGGGACGGGGACGTTGAATTGGCACAGGTAAGTTCTGCTTGTCTGTTTGTTTATATTCGTTTGCACGTATATAGACAATCTGAGATCAATTATAAAAGAAACTAACTCTATTTGTATTTCTTTTGCAGGGATTGGCTTGCCGCAATGGGCTGGATGTACTGTGTGAGTGTGTAGAACAACTTTCTAGCCAGTTTATAATTAAATGTTTACTTTTATAAATGTTTTCTATATGCTAACTAGTCTGTCTATATTCTAGTTCTTTCTACAGGTTTTGGCGTCAAGTCATTGTGGACTAGACTGGATTCAAGGAGGTGAGTTTATTCATATGTGTTTCTATATTTGCTTATATGCAATTATATTAATGATTATTTGTTACTCGATCCTCTTTTCAGGTGCGTGGATGTCAATAAGGACTGGAGTGTAGAAGAGTTGAGAATAAAATTTTAATAATTCTAGTCAATTTGTATAAAATACTAATAATAATTTACTAACTATAAATTTTTTCTATCTATATACTTTACTAATTATTTAAATTTTTTTTTTATTCTCTTTTCAGGTGCTGGCGTCTCTACCCTAAGGACTGGACTGGACTCTGCGCATGTAAGTATATTTGTCAAGTGTTGTATATATGTATTAATTTACATATATGAAAATTAAACTATATAATTAATTAACTTTCTAACTTTATATTGCAGGTACTGGCTAAATATCACAGTTGGAGTTGCTAATAGGAGCTTTGGTGAGTATAATCGTCGTTGTAAATAATTGCATGCGTCCAATAATTTAATTTAACTAAATAATTTCTATACAATTATCTAAACTAATGATTATTTATTGTTTCAGGATTGGTGAGGCAACTGCAGCGGACTATTATCACTGGCGAGTTGCTTCCTGTCAAGGGCATTCATTTACGTTATGCTAGTGGGCAGAATGTATAGATGCAATTAATAATTCTATAATAATATATTTGTTATAGATTATTGGCCTACTATTTGATGTCGGACTCTGCTATGATGTGGTCCGGTAAGTGTGTTTAATTGTCTATATATAAATGTCATATGAAATTTACCTAGGATAAATAATGAAATATTTTGACTAATTATTCTTTGTTCTTTTCTTTTCAGGTATTGGCGTCGGACTAGGCTAGCGTCGGACTGGTCATACAGAGGTAAGTTTAAAGTCGTCAATATGATGTACTAACTAATTTTACTAACTATAAATTTAATCTACATCTATGACTAGCTAATCTAATAAGTTTTATTTTTTTTTCTTTTTCAGGTACTGGCTGCTTTCACTGGAGGACTGCACGAGCAAGTAAGTGTTTATATGGCTTCTGAATTTGTCTGTATATAGTTATTTAATTCATTTGTTTTTAATTTTTCCAGGTTTGGCCGGTTCGAGAGCGAGGAATGGGGCATATTGAGGGTGAGTATGAGGCTGATTTTTGCACTAATTGCGTACGTATGTGAGCGATCGTGTATGCACTCGACGCACTCATGCAATTGCTTACTCGCTATTGTGTGAGTTTGGAATTGCGAGTGCTCGGCAAGCGCATGCCAGGCCTCTCGCGTACGTATGCTTGTACTTAAATTGGCTTATTCCGTGAATTCAACTGGCTGCGTATAACTCGCTGTACGCGAGCCTATTGATAACTTATTGAGTTGCTATTAAAGTTAAAAAATCTATGTTTATATTGCAGGTGTACCTTTTATGTAAATTGCTGAACTAACATATCTTGAATGTGAGTATTAATGGTTGAGTATCTAGTTCATTGTCTGATTGTTTTGTTTGCTACCTGTCTTTTCAGAAATGGCGTCAGTTTTTTTTTTTTTTAATAATAATTTAATAAATAAATAATGTAAGTATAGATTTTCGTCCGTTTGGCTGCCTGTTCTAAGTTCAATTTATACTAATCATGTTTTTATTTTCTCTTTCAGGTCTTATTAATGGGTCAAGAGGGGCATGGCAGGGGAGAAGGTAAGTAGCGTAGTGGCCGTTGACATGCTTGTTTGTGTGCATGTACTAATTTGTTTTTCTTTCGTTTCAGGTATTGGCTTATTTATACGCATGACAAGGGCAGCAAGTTGGCAGGGATGACAGCTAGGGGACGCATGGAGAAGCATACTTGCAGATTGCATACAGCTAGAGCCCTAATAAGGGCTATTGCATGCGTATGCGAGTATGCTTATTATATTGATTAGAGGCCATGTATATTTAAATTGGCGATGTATAGTGCGTGAGTATGTGGAATATGTGTATGTGTATATTAGTATTTACTTGTCATTATTGTTTTCAGTCCGTATACTGCTGTTGTCTGCTGCACTGCTTGCTGCTGCCATCAACGGGCTGAGTTGGCGACTGATGCTGAGGTCCTTTCGGCCGCACTGCAACTACACCGCCGCTGGCCGCGTAGTCATGGCCAGCAGTGACGCAATCGCCTCGAGCGCAGCATCCATCTTTTGGGTCAGTGTCGCAAGTGCATGCGAGTGTTGGCTGACCTGTTGATGGATGTCGCTGTTGGTGTGGCCGGTTGTTGGTGTTGCTGCTGCTGCTGCTGCTGGCTGATGTCGGCGAGAGGCCTGCTCCTGCTGCTCCTGCTGCATCTGATGCTGCTTATGATGCTGCTGCTCCTGCTGCTTCTGCTGCTGCTGCAGGTGCGGGCTATGTTGCTGATATTGCTGCTGCTGCTCGTTGCGCAGTCGCTCCTGGGCCCGTTGCAAGTGTCGACTTGCTGGTCCAGAGGCGGCGCGTGTCGATGGCTGCGTATTGGCGACATTGCCTGTACTCGTGGTGGCCGTTGTGGTAGGGGTAGTGGCAGTAGGAGTGGTTGTCATTGTAGCCGTGGGCGGCTGGGCGGTCATCGGCTGCATATTGGCTGGATGGCTGGTCAGGTTGTCGTTGATGTTGTTGTTGTTGTAGTTGCGGTTGCGGCTGTTGTTGTTGTTATTGCTGTAGCGGCTGCGTCGGCTGCGGCTGTCGTGCAACAAATGCGCGTTTTGCTGCCTATCCTGCTTGTGCTGGTTTGGGCGGCGATTTGACGCATTTTGTTGCTGCGGATGGCTCTGCTGCTGCTGCTGCTGCTGCTGCTGCTGTCCATGATGACGTTCCAGCTGCTGCCATTGCTGCGGATGCCAAGTCCGATGCTGTGCATTGCCGGTCCTCGGCAGTTGTAGTGGCTGCTGTTGTCGCTGTTGGCGCTGCATCGGCCTGGCAATTGGTAGTTTTGACAGCAGCTGAACCGGATCGTTCAGCAGCTTCGCCGCCGTTGCTCTCGCCTTGTTGGTGGCCAGCTTGGCGCGCTCATGCTTGTATGCGCTGCAACCTTTGTACGCAGCGATATGAGCACCACGGTCGTGTTGGCCCTCTCCGGCCACTTGCAATCAAAAAGTCAAGCAAGCAAAGGAAGAAGTCATGCAAGCAAAAGTCAAGCAAGCAAGCGGAAGCCAAGCAAGCAACCTAAAAGGCGCGTAAGATTGGAGAAAAGCGAGAAAAATTCACAAGAGGGCACACAGCCAATAATTAAACCAAAAAAAAAAAAAAACCAAACTAAACTTAACTAAACTAAACTAAACGCAAAACGCAAACCACTAACGAAACAAAAGCACCCCCAAACTTGATGGAAAGAACTAACTAACGAAAAAACGAAATAAAAAGTACCCCAAACTTGATGGAAAAGTAAAAAAAAAACACAGTGCCGTCCAAATTAATGTGTAAATGTGGTCCTTTCTTTAATTGTGCAAAAAAAATTATAATATAAATCGCTTCTCCTCCTTGCCGTCGCCTTAAAATTACAATTACTATTACAATAAACGACAAAGCCGTAGTGCGACAATTAAAACTAAAAACATTAACGACAAATTAAGCAAGCAGCAGCAGCAGCAGCAGCAGCAGCATCAGCAACATCCTTCTTGACCAGCAAATCCTGCATCGGCTTTTCCACGGCATCAGCAGCAGCCTCAGCAACATCAGTTGCAGCAGTAGCAGCAGTAGCAGCAGCAGCAGCAACAGTTAAAGCAGCAACTACAACAACTAACGGTGTGAGCGACGTAAGCGACATCATTAGCGACCCTTTGCGTACATCACAAAGAAGGCGCCAAAAGACGGCATCAAAAATGGCCGACCAGTCCAAAGGTCAGACAAGACAGCGGCCATCTTTGACGCCACAGCTCGCGCCAAATTGTGATGCCAACGCTGACACCAACAACGGTATCAGCCACTGTACTGGCAGCGGCAGCAGCAACAACAACAACAACAACAACCACAACAATACCAACAACACCAACAGTCACAACAACAAGAGCAATTCGGCCTACTTGAACAACTATGCCAAATTCATAGCAAGTTGTGCAAATCAGGCCGAAGGCTCCTCTGACGTTGATGTTGACGGTGACGTTGACGTTGACGTTGACGTTGACGTCGTCACCGTGTCGTCGGCCACCTCGGCCTCCTTGTCCGGCAGCCACATCTCGCCAATAGTCTCGTCCATGGGCATGGACTTTGACGACACCTTTGGGGAAAGCGACTCCTCACTATCGACGCTCTCCTGTGTTTCCCGGCTCCGTTGGCAGCCGCAACAGCCGACTCAGCAGCAGCAGCAGCAGCAGCAGCAACAACAAAGCCAACAACAGCAACAGCAGCGGCCAGCAAAGGAGGAGCAGCGGCCATCAAAGGAGGAGCAGCGGCAGCATATCCAGCAGCAGCAGCAGCAGCAAATCCAGCATCAGCATCAGCAGCAGCCAGCAAAGCAGCAGCCAGCAAAGCAGCAGCCAGCAAAGCAGCAGCCAGCAAAGCAACAGCAACTACAACAACAGCAACAACAGCGGCGCTCATCTGGCGCATCCCAGCAACCGTCCACATCAGCAGCAGCAGCAGCGGCTGCAGCGACAGCTATGGCGGCACCAGCAGCGGCACCAATGGCGTCAACAGTGGCGCCTACAGTGGCGTCCACGGCTTTGCCACGGCCATTGCCATCGCCATCAATGGCAGCAGCAACAGCAACATCAGCCATCCAGCCGGAATCCGTTGAGACTGCAATAAACAATGGCGGCATTAAAATTGAGCCGGGTAAGCCCAACAAAAAGCCAATACTTACCCTGCCAATCCGTCATTGGTCACAAAAGCGCAAGCCAAAAGTGCGCTACTCTGCCAAGGCTCGGCAGCAAATCAGGGAAGCCCTCGACTCGTCCATGGCTTCCATGATCTCCTCCTCTTTCGCCTCGGACTCCTCGTTCGACGAGCAGCTGAAGGCAATTCTGGCTGGAACGAGAAAGAAGAGGAGAGAAAATGATGAGAATAGCGCACCCACAACTACAATTACCACTGAAGCGGACAATACAATGGCTGCCGGCACAATCAAACGCCGCCTGAGCAGCAATTGTAGCAACAGCAACAACAACAACAATGGCAACAACGACAACGACACCATCAATGCCGCCGGCGAAATCGGCCAATCGAACGCGCCGAGACGGCCAGCCAGTAAGAAGGCCAAATGTGAACCGGACCTGGCCTTCAATCGCTTCCTGCTGGAGCAGGAGGCCATTCGCCTTGGCAAGGCAGTGGGTGCCGATGGTGGCAACAATCCGGCCGACGAGCCGAGTAAGAACGATCAGCGCGTGCCGGTGCTGTTCATCTCACGTGTTGACAGCATCGGTCGGCTGATTGAGCGACTGGAGGCCATCGATGGAGCCGCCGGTCGTTACGCACTCAAGTGCGTGCAGAACGGAGCAATCCGTCTGCAGGCACACGACCTGGCCACGTACGAAAAGATCGCAAACTCTCTACGTACCGATGGCCAGATCGAAATGCACACACACCAGGTGCGTAACGAGCGCGGCTTCAGAGTGGTCATCCGCCACCTGCATCCGTCCACGGACACTCAATGGATCCACGCACAGCTCACTGCCATGGGTTACAAGCCGTGCTTCGTACAGAATGTACGGCACAGGTTTAGCGGCGAACCGTTGAACCTGTTCCAAGTTGAGCTCCAGCCACAGCCCAATGGGGTCAACGAGGCCATCCTGGAGCTGAAGCAGCTTGGCAGCCAGTTTGTGCGTGTCGAGCACAAACGCAAATCCATTGATCCAGCGCAGTGCCACAGATGCCAGGCCTTTGGGCATACAAAAAACTACTGCCGCCGCCAATTCGTTTGCATGAAATGCGCTGGCCCACATGCAACGCATACGTGCACCAAGGCAGCCGGCATGCCAGCTACATGTGCCAACTGCCGTGGTGCTCATATCGCTGCGTACAAAGGTTGCAGCGCATACAAGCATGAGCGCGCCAAGCTGGCCACCAACAAGGCGAGAGCAACGGCGGCGAAGCTGCTGAACGATCCGGTTCAGCTGCTGTCAAAACTACCAATTGCCAGGCCGATGCAGCGCCAACAGCGACAACAGCAGCCACTACAACTGCCGAGGACCGGCAATGCACAGCATCGGACTTGGCATTCGCAGCAATGGCAGCAGCTGGAACGTCATCATGGACAGCAGCAGCAGCAGCAGCAGCAGCAGCAGAGCCATCCGCAGCAACAAAATGCGTCAAATCGCCGCCCAAACCAGCACAAGCAGGATAGGCAGCAAAACGCGCATTTGTTGCACGACAGCCGCAGCCGACGCAGCCGCTACAGCAATAACAACAACAACAGCCGCAACCGCAACTACAACAACAACAACATCAACGACAACCTGACCAGCCATCCAGCCAATATGCAGCCGATGACCGCCCAGCCGCCCACGGCTACAATGACAACCACTCCTACTGCCACTACCCCTACCACAACGGCTACCACGAGTACAGGCAATGTCGCCAATACGCAGCCATCGACACGCGCCGCCTCTGGACCAGCAAGTCGACACTTGCAACGGGTCCAGGAGCGACTGCGCAACGAGCAGCAGCAGCAATATCAGCAACATAGCCCGCACCTGCAGCAGCAGCAGAAGCAGCAGGAGCAGCAGCATCATAAGCAGCATCAGATGCAGCAGGAGCAGCAGGAGCAGGCCTCACGCCGACATCAGCCAGCAGCAGCAGCAGCAGCAGCAGCAGCAACACCAACAACCGGCCACACCAACAGCGACATCCATCAACAGGTCAGCCAACACTCGCATGCACTTGCGACACTGACCCAAAAGATGGATGCTGCTCTCGAGGCGATTGCGTCACTGCTGGCCATGACTACGCGGCCAGCGGCGGTGTAGTTGCAGTGCGGCCGAAAGGACCTCAGCATCAGTCGCCAACTCAGCCCGTTGATGGCAGCAGCAAGCAGTGCAGCAGACAACAGCAGTATACGGACTGAAAACAATAATGACAAGTAAATACTAATATACACATACACATATTCCACATACTCACGCACTATACATCGCCAATTTAAATATACATGGCCTCTAGTCAATATAATAAGCATACTCGCATACGCATGCAATAGCCCTTATTAGGGCTCTAGCTGTATGCAATCTGCAAGTATGCTTCTCCATGCGTCCCCTAGCTGTCATCCCTGCCAACTTGCTGCCCTTGTCATGCATATAAATAAGCCAATACCTGAAACGAAAGAAAAACAAATTAGTACATGCACACAAACAAGCATGTCAACGGCCACTACGCTACTTACCTTCTCCCCTGCCATGCCCCTCTTGACCCATTAATAAGACCTGAAAGAGAAAATAAAAACATGATTAGTATAAACTGAACTTAGAACAGGCAGCCAAACGGACGAAAATCTATACTTACATTATTTATTTATTAAATTATTATTAAAAAAAAAAAAAAACTGACGCCATTTCTGAAAAGACAGGTAGCAAACAAAACAATCAGACAATGAACTAGATACTCAACCATTAATACTCACATTCAAGATATGTTAGTTCAGCAATTTACATAAAAGGTACACCTGCAATATAAACATAGATTTTTTTTTTTTAACTTTAATAGCAACTCAATAAACTATCAATAGGCTCGCGTACAGCGAGTTATACGCAGCCTGTTGAATTCACGGAATAAGCCAATTTAAGTACAAGCATACGTACGCGAGAGGCCTGGCATGCGCTTGCCGAGCACTCGCAATTCCAAACTCACACAATAGCGAGTAAGCAATTGCATGAGTGCGTCGAGTGCATACACGATCGCTCACATACGTACGCAATTAGTGCAAAAATCAGCCTCATACTCACCCTCAATATGCCCCATTCCTCGCTCTCGAACCGGCCAAACCTGGAAAAAATTAAAAACAAATAAATTAAATAACTATATACAGACAAATTCAGAAGCCAAATAAATACTTACTTGTTCGTGCAGTCCTCCAGTGAAAGCAGCCAGTACCTGAAAAAGAAAAAAAAATAAAATTTATTAGATTAGCTAGTCATAGATGTAGATTAAATTTATAGTTAGTAAAATTAGTTAGTACATCATATTGACGACTTTAAACTTACCTCTGTATGACCAGTCCGACGCTAGCCTAGTCCGACGCCAATACCTGAAAAGAAAAGAACAAAGAATAATTAGTCAAAATATTTCATTATTTATCCTAGGTAAATTTTATATGACATTTATATATAGACAATTAAACACACTTACCGGACCACATCATAGCAGAGTCCGACATCAAATAGTAGGCCAATAATCTATAACAAATATATTATTATAGAATTATTAATTGCATCTATACATTCTGCCCACTAGCATAACGTAAATGAATGCCCTTGACAGGAAGCAACTCGCCAGTGATAATAGTCCGCTGCAGTTGCCTCACCAATCCTGAAACAATAAATAATCATTAGTTTAGATAATTGTATAGAAATTATTTAGTTAAATTAAATTATTGGACGCATGCAATTATTTACAACGACGATTATACTCACCAAAGCTCCTATTAGCAACTCCAACTGTGATATTTAGCCAGTACCTGCAATATAAAGTTAGAAAGTTAATTAATTATATAGTTTAATTTTCATATATGTAAATTAATACATATATACAACACTTGACAAATATACTTACATGCGCAGAGTCCAGTCCAGTCCTTAGGGTAGAGACGCCAGCACCTGAAAAGAGAATAAAAAAAATTAAAATAATTAGTAAAGTATATAGATAGAAAAAAAATTTATAGTTAGTAAATTATTATTAGTATTTTATACAAATTGACTAGAATATTTAAAAATTTTATTCTCAACTCTTCTACACTCCAGTCCTTATTGACATCCACGCACCTGAAAAGAGGATCGAGTAACAAATAATCATTAATATAATTGCATATAAGCAAATATAGAAACACATATGAATAAACTCACCTCCTTGAATCCAGTCTAGTCCACAATGACTTGACGCCAAAACCTGTAGAAAGAACTAGAATATAGACAGACTAGTTAGCATATAGAAAACATTTATAAAAGTAAACATTTAATTATAAACTGGCTAGAAAGTTGTTCTACACACTCACACAGTACATCCAGCCCATTGCGGCAAGCCAATCCCTGCAAAAGAAATACAAATAGAGTTAGTTTCTTTTATAATTGATCTCAGATTGTCTATATACGTGCAAACGAATATAAACAAACAGACAAGCAGAACTTACCTGTGCCAATCCAACGTCCCCGTCCCAGTCCATCGCCGGCATACCCTGAAAGAAAAAGAGAATTATAAACAATTAACAAATTTAAAAATATTTTCACACAAACCACATCACGATCACTGACGATAGACAAACAAAGAAAAAACACTAGAATTGGACAAGAATATATCGATTATATCGATAAGCTGACTGGCGCCAAAAAATTTAATACTGACAATCGGACAGTAATTAACTAAAAATGGATAAATAACATGCATAAATTAATAATAAAAATTTAGTAAAATCAATTACTATAACCTACTAGTTAAATAATAACGGCAAATAAGCGTACTTAAAAATACGCATAACCGCCACTTGACGCCCGCCTGGTCCGATTGGCCGCGCATACAGCCAATTGAGACCAAGTGCAGCAGCAAACAACATCGACAGAACAGCCACCTAAATGACTAATACTGACAAGTACGACACTCGATAAAAAAAAAAAAATCCCCTAAAAAATCCCAAACTATCGCAGTGGCCGATAGATATGTGCGTACTTGTGTGCATGCCAAAGTTGCCCACCCCTAGAAAACACCAAAAATACAAATAAACGCCGAATTTATTTTTTATAAATTCACGTCAGCAAATTGGCAACACGACAGTTGGGGCACATGATTAATAACATGCCCCTCCACAAATATACCCACTTCGAGCATGTGACATGCAGCCATTCAGCCACAATAATAGGCCAAAATCTTCATAAGTGCAATACACATGCGCATGCAAGCTTGTGTGCGTGAGTGGACGGTGAGCGTACGTGTGTCAACAGCTGTGCCTGACCTGCGGCAACAAGCATATCCATCTCAGTTCAATGAACTCTATCTGTGAGCTGCAGACGCCAATAATAATCACATATGCTACGCCCAAACCACCCACTTGCGCACTCTCTCTTGCATGCGCATACATATACATATACATATATTTTAAGTACTAACTTTGACATTTAACGGACGGACAGTAAATTTTAATTCAATTTCTTTATAAAAAATTTTTGCTCAATGCACACCCTTCTGGCATGCATTGAGCAAAACGCCAATTAATTTCTATTTACGCTAGAAAAATAGAAAATCAGCCAAATTATTTCTGTCAATTTTTAAGGACAAAGTTTTTTCAAAATGTATCTTATGTATTTTGTTTTTTTTCACTTTGTCCAAAACACCTAGAATATTCGTCCCAATATTTGTCCACTAACTGTGACCCACCTGTTTGTACCAGTCGCTTTAAAAGTCCATACAAAGATTTGTTAAATGAACACTTGCATGTTAGCAAGGAAAAAATCTATAAATGGTCAAGTCATGTAATGTCGCTCCTCAAACTGTAAGTGTTTCGTTCTCGTCGTCTTTTCTTCAATCTTAACCTCCGGCCAACATAATTATTCTAACAACCCTTTTTTAGCCCTTCCGGCCTACATAACTATTCGAAAAACATTGCCCTTCTGGCCAACAAAAGCACCAGCAAATAACCATATTCACACACGAAACCCGAATCTGATTGCTTAGCCGCGGCACCGCCTTTTTATACGCTGCCCTGCGCCCGCTCTCGAGCCCGATCATGAACAACGCTCGAGCCTGAGAGCGAGCAAAGAAACAAGGCACAGCGTACCTCTCACCCTCTCTCCCTCTCCCACCCTCTCTCCACTCTTCACTACCACTTTCACACTCTCTCTCTCTCTCTCCCTCTCTCGTTCTGACCCATACACAGGCTTCGCTTCGCTGTATGCGTGTATGCGTGCAGCTCTCTGGCCCGAACAGTGTTCGTGGACCGACGCTCACGGCCAGCGATGGCGATTGGGCCGAAGGAAAGGAGAACGACAACTGAAATGGCTGTCCTTCTCTCTCTTTCGGCCGATCGCTTGCGCTGCATTGAGTATGCGAGCAGCCTGAGTATGAGTGAGCGTGTGAGTGCGTGAGCGTGTGAGCATGTGAGCGTGTGAGTGTGTGAGCGTGTGAGCATGTGAGCGTGTGAGTGTGTGAGCGTGAGAGATGGCAAGTGACCTAATGAGTGAGCGGAGGTGTGTGTGCGGCCTGCAATAACGGTCGTGTTGGCCCTCTCCGGCCACTTGCAATCAAAAAGTCAAGCAAGCAAAGGAAGAAGTCATGCAAGCAAAAGTCAAGCAAGCAAGCGGAAGCCAAGCAAGCAACCTAAAAGGCGCGTGAGATTGGAGAAAAGCGAGAAAAATTCACAAGAGGGCACACAGCCAATAATTAAACCAAAAAAACCAAACTAAACTTAACTAAACTAAACTAAACGCAAAACGCAAACCACTAACGAAACAAAAGCACCCCCAAACTTGATGGAAAGAACTAACTAACGAAATAAAAAAGTGTTGCATTGCAAGCGGAAGCCAAGCAAGCAACCTAAAAGGCGCGTAAGATTGGAGAAAAGCGAGAAAAATTCACAAGAGGGCACACAGCCAATAATTAAACCAAAAAAAAAAAAAACCAAACTAAACTTAACTAAACTAAACTAAACGCAAAACGCAAACCACTAACGAAACAAAAGCACCCCCAAACTTGATGGAAAGAACTAACTAACGAAAAAACGAAATAAAAAGTACCCCAAACTTGATGGAAAAGTAAAAAAAAAAAAACACAGTGCCGTCCAAATTAATGTGTAAATGTGGTCCTTTCTTTAATTGTGCAAAAAAATTATAATATAAATCGCTTCTCCTCCTTGCCGTCGCCTTAAAATTACAATTACTATTACAATAAACGACAAAGCCGTAGTGCGACAATTAAAACTAAAAACATTAACGACAAATTAAGCAAGCAGCAGCAGCAGCAGCAGCAGCAGCAGCATCAGCAACATCCTTCTTGACCAGCAAATCCTGCATCGGCTTTTCCACGGCATCAGCAGCAGCCTCAGCAACATCAGTTGCAGCAGTAGCAGCAGTAGCAGCAGCAGCAGCAACAGTTAAAGCAGCAACTACAACAACTAACGGTGTGAGCGACGTAAGCGACATCATTAGCGACCCTTTGCGTACATCACAAAGAAGGCGCCAAAAGACGGCATCAAAAATGGCCGACCAGTCCAAAGGTCAGACAAGACAGCGGCCATCTTTGACGCCACAGCTCGCGCCAAATTGTGATGCCAACGCTGACACCAACAACGGTATCAGCCACTGTACTGGCAGCGGCAGCAGCAACAACAACAACAACAACAACCACAACAATACCAACAACACCAACAGTCACAACAACAAGAGCAATTCGGCCTACTTGAACAACTATGCCAAATTCATAGCAAGTTGTGCAAATCAGGCCGAAGGCTCCTCTGACGTTGATGTTGACGGTGACGTTGACGTTGACGTTGACGTTGACGTCGTCACCGTGTCGTCGGCCACCTCGGCCTCCTTGTCCGGCAGCCACATCTCGCCAATAGTCTCGTCCATGGGCATGGACTTTGACGACACCTTTGGGGAAAGCGACTCCTCGCTATCGACGCTCTCCTGTGTTTCCCGGCTCCGTTGGCAGCCGCAACAGCCGACTCAGCAGCAGCAGCAGCAGCAGCAGCAACAACAAAGCCAACAACAGCAACAGCAGCGGCCAGCAAAGGAGGAGCAGCGGCCATCAAAGGAGGAGCAGCGGCAGCATATCCAGCAGCAAATCCAGCATCAGCATCAGCAGCAGCCAGCAAAGCAGCAGCCAGCAAAGCAGCAGCCAGCAAAGCAGCAGCCAGCAAAGCAACAGCAACTACAACAACAGCAACAACAGCGGCGCTCATCTGGCGCATCCCAGCAACCGTCCACATCAGCAGCAGCAGCAGCGGCTGCAGCGACAGCAATGGCGGCACCAGCAGCGGCACCAATGGCGTCAACAGTGGCGCCTACAGTGGCGTCCACGGCTTTGCCACGGCCATTGCCATCGCCATCAATGGCAGCAGCAACAGCAACATCAGCCATCCAGCCGGAATCCGTTGAGACTGCAATAAACAATGGCGGCATTAAAATTGAGCCGGGTAAGCCCAACAAAAAGCCAATACTTACCCTGCCAATCCGTCATTGGTCACAAAAGCGCAAGCCAAAAGTGCGCTATTCTGCCAAGGCTCGGCAGCAAATCAGGGAAGCCCTCGACTCGTCCATGGCTTCCATGATCTCCTCCTCTTTCGCCTCGGACTCCTCGTTCGACGAGCAGCTGAAGGCAATTCTGGCTGGAAGGAGAAAGAAGAAGAGAGAAAATGATGAGAATAGCGCACCCACAACTACAATTACCACTGAAGCGGACAATACAATGGCTGCCGGCACAATCAAACGCCGCCTGAGCAGCAATTGTAGCAACAGCAACAACAACAACAATGGCAACAACGACAACGACACCATCAATGCCGCCGGCGAAATCGGCCAATCGAACGCGCCGAGACGGCCAGCCAGTAAGAAGGCCAAATGTGAACCGGACCTGGCCTTCAATCGCTTCCTGCTGGAGCAGGAGGCCATTCGCCTTGGCAAGGCAGTGGGTGCCGATGGTGGCAACAATCCGGCCGGCGAGCCGAGTAAGAACGATCAGCGCGTGCCGGTGCTGTTCATCTCACGTGTTGACAGCATCGGTCGGCTGATTGAGCGACTGGAGGCCATCGATGGAGCCGCCGGTCGTTACGCACTCAAGTGCGTGCAGAACGGAGCAATCCGTCTGCAGGCACACGACCTGGCCACGTACGAAAAGATCGCAAACTCTCTACGTACCGATGGCCAGATCGAAATGCACACACACCAGGTGCGTAACGAGCGCGGCTTCAGAGTGGTCATCCGCCACCTGCATCCGTCCACGGACACTCAATGGATCCACGCACAGCTCACTGCCATGGGTTACAAGCCGTGCTTCGTACAGAATGTACGGCACAGGTTTAGCGGCGAACCGTTGAACCTGTTCCAAGTTGAGCTCCAGCCACAGCCCAATGGGGTCAACGAGGCCATCCTGGAGCTGAAGCAGCTTGGCAGCCAGTTTGTGCGTGTCGAGCACAAACGCAAATCCATTGATCCAGCGCAGTGCCACAGATGCCAGGCCTTTGGGCATACAAAAAACTACTGCCGCCGCCAATTCGTTTGCATGAAATGCGCTGGCCCACATGCAACGCATACGTGCACCAAGGCAGCCGGCATGCCAGCTACATGTGCCAACTGCCGTGGTGCTCATATCGCTGCGTACAAAGGTTGCAGCGCATACAAGCATGAGCGCGCCAAGCTGGCCACCAACAAGGCGAGAGCAACGGCGGCGAAGCTGCTGAACGATCCGGTTCAGCTGCTGTCAAAACTACCAATTGCCAGGCCGATGCAGCGCCAACAGCGACAACAGCAGCCACTACAACTGCCGAGGACCGGCAATGCACAGCATCGGACTTGGCATTCGCAGCAATGGCAGCAGCTGGAACGTCATCATGGACAGCAGCAGCAGCAGCAGCAGCAGCAGCAGAGCCATCCGCAGCAACAAAATGCGTCAAATCGCCGCCCAAACCAGCACAAGCAGGATAGGCAGCAAAACGCGCATTTGTTGCACGACAGCCGCAGCCGACGCAGCCGCTACAGCAATAACAACAACAACAGCCGCAACCGCAACTACAACAACAACAACATCAACGACAACCTGACCAGCCATCCAGCCAATATGCAGCCGATGACCGCCCAGCCGCCCACGGCTACAATGACAACCACTCCTACTGCCACTACCCCTACCACAACGGCTACCACGAGTACAGGCAATGTCGCCAATACGCAGCCATCGACACGCGCCGCCTCTGGACCAGCAAGTCGACACTTGCAACGGGTCCAGGAGCGACTGCGCAACGAGCAGCAGCAGCAATATCAGCAACATAGCCCGCACCTGCAGCAGCAGCAGAAGCAGCAGGAGCAGCAGCATCATAAGCAGCATCAGATGCAGCAGGAGCAGCAGGAGCAGGCCTCACGCCGACATCAGCCAGCAGCAGCAGCAGCAGCAGCAGCAGCAACACCAACAACCGGCCACACCAACAGCGACATCCATCAACAGGTCAGCCAACACTCGCATGCACTTGCGACACTGACCCAAAAGATGGATGCTGCTCTCGAGGCGATTGCGTCACTGCTGGCCATGACTACGCGGCCAGCGGCGGTGTAGTTGCAGTGCGGCCGAAAGGACCTCAGCATCAGTCGCCAACTCAGCCCGTTGATGGCAGCAGCAAGCAGTGCAGCAGACAACAGCAGTATACGGACTGAAAACAATAATGACAAGTAAATACTAATATACACATACACATATTCCACATACTCACGCACTATACATCGCCAATTTAAATATACATGGCCTCTAGTCAATATAATAAGCATACTCGCATACGCATGCAATAGCCCTTATTAGGGCTCTAGCTGTATGCAATCTGCAAGTATGCTTCTCCATGCGTCCCCTAGCTGTCATCCCTGCCAACTTGCTGCCCTTGTCATGCATATAAATAAGCCAATACCTGAAACGAAAGAAAAACAAATTAGTACATGCACACAAACAAGCATGTCAACGGCCACTACGCTACTTACCTTCTCCCCTGCCATGCCCCTCTTGACCCATTAATAAGACCTGAAAGAGAAAATAAAAACATGATTAGTATAAATTGAACTTAGAACAGGCAGCCAAACGGACGAAAATCTATACTTACATTATTTATTTATTAAATTATTATTAAAAAAAAAAAAAAAAAAACTGACGCCATTTCTGAAAAGACAGGTAGCAAACAAAACAATCAGACAATGAACTAGATACTCAACCATTAATACTCACATTCAAGATATGTTAGTTCAGCAATTTACATAAAAGGTACACCTGCAATATAAACATAGATTTTTTTTTTTTAACTTTAATAGCAACTCAATAAGTTATCAATAGGCTCGCGTACAGCGAGTTATACGCAGCCAGTTGAATTCACGGAATAAGCCAATTTAAGTACAAGCATACGTACGCGAGAGGCCTGGCATGCGCTTGCCGAGCACTCGCAATTCCAAACTCACACAATAGCGAGTAAGCAATTGCATGAGTGCGTCGAGTGCATACACGATTGCTCACATACGTACGCAATTAGTGCAAAAATCAGCCTCATACTCACCCTCAATATGCCCCTTTCCTCGCTCTCGAACCGGCCAAACCTGGAAAAAATTAAAAACAAATAAATTAAATAACTATATACAGACAAATTCAGAAGCCAAATAAATACTTACTTGTTCGTGCAGTCCTCCAGTGAAAGCAGCCAGTACCTGAAAAAGAAAAAAATAAATAAAAAATCTTTTTATTAGACCAGTTAGTCATAGATGTAGATTAAATTTATAGTTAGTAAAATTAGTTAGTACATCATATTGACGACTTTAAACTTACCTCTGTATGACCAGTCCGACGCTAGCCTAGTCCGACGCCAATACCTGAAAAGAAAAGAACAAAGAATAATTAGTCAAAATATTTCATTATTTATCCTAGGTAAATTTTATATGACATTTATATATAGACAATTAAACACACTTACCGGACCACATCATAGCAGAGTCCGACATCAAATAGTAGGCCAATAATCTATAACAAATATATTATTATAGAATTATTAATTGCATCTATACATTCTGCCCACTAGCATAACGTAAATGAATGCCCTTGACAGGAAGCAACTCGCCAGTGATAATAGTCCGCTGCAGTTGCCTCACCAATCCCGAAACAATAAATAATCATTAGTTTAGATAATTGTATAGAAATTATTTAGTTAAATTAAATTATTGGACGCATGCAATTATTTACAACGACGATTATACTCACCAAAGCTCCTATTAGCAACTCCAACTGTGATATTTAGCCAGTACCTGCAATATAAAGTTAGAAAGTTAATTAATTATATAGTTTAATTTTCATATATGTAAATTAATACATATATACAACACTTGACAAATATACTTACATGCGCAGAGTCCAGTCCAGCCCTTAGGGTAGAGACGCCAGCACCTGAAAAGAGAATAAAAAATTAAAATAATTAGTAAAGTATATAGATAGAAAAAATTTATAGTTAGTAAATTATTATTAGTATTTTATACAAATTGACTAGAATATTTAAAATTTTATTCTCAATTCTTCTACACTCCAGTTCTTATTGACATCCACGCACCTGATAAGAGGATCGAGTAACAAATAATCATTAACATAATTGCATATAAGCAAATATAGAAACACATATGAATAAACTCACCTCCTTGAATCCAGTCTAGTCCACAATGACTTGACGCCAAAACCTGTAGAAAGAACTAGAATATAGACAGACTAGTTAGCATATAGAAAACATTTATAAAAGTAAACATTTAATTATAAACTGGCTAGAAAGTTGTTCTACACACTCACACAGTACATCCAGCCCACTGCGGCAAGCCAATCCCTGCAAAAGAAATACAAATAGAGTTAGTTTCTTTTATAATTGATCTCAGATTGTCTATATACGTGCAAACGAATATAAACAAACAGACAAGCAGAACTTACCTGTGCCAATTCAACGTCCCCGTCCCAGTCCATCGCCGGCATACCCTGAAAGAAAAAGAGAATTAATTAAAATATTTTCACACAAACCACAACACGATCACTGACGATAGACAAACAAAGAAAAAACACTAGAATTGGACAAGAATATATCGATTATATCGATAAGCTGACTGGCGCCAAAAAATTTAATACTGACAATCGGACAGTAATTAACTAAAAATGGATAAATAACATGCATAAATTAATAATAAAAATTTAGTAAAATCAATTACTATAACCTACTAGTTAAATAATAACGGCAAATAAGCGTACTTAAAAATACGCATAACCGCCACTTGACGCCCGCCTGGTCCGATTGGCCGCGCATACAGCCAATTGAGACCAAGTGCAGCAGCAAACAACATCGACAGAACAGCCACCTAAATGACTAATACTGACAAGTACGACACTCGATAAAAAAAAATCCCCTAAAAAATCCCAAACTATCGCAGTGGCCGATAGATATGTGCGTACTTGTGTGCATGCCAAAGTTGCCCACCCCTAGAAAACACCAAAAATACAAATAAACGCCGAATTTATTTTTTATAAATTCACGTCAGCAAATTGGCAACACGACAGTTGGGGCACATGATTAATAACATGCCCCTCCACAAATATACCCACTTCGAGCATGTGACATGCAGCCATTCAGCCACAATAATAGGCCAAAATCTTCATAAGTGCAATACACATGCGCATGCAAGCTTGTGTGCGTGAGTGGACGGTGAGCGTACGTGTGTCAACAGCTGTGCCTGACCTGCGGCAACAAGCATATCCATCTCAGTTCAATGAACTCTATCTGTGAGCTGCAGACGCCAATAATAATCACATATGCTACGCCCAAACCACCCACTTGCGCACTCTCTCTTGCATGCGCATACATATACATATACATATATTTTAAGTACTAACTTTGACATTTAACGGACGGACAGTAAATTTTAATTCAATTTCTTTATAAAAAATTTTTGCTCAATGCACACCCTTCTGGCATGCATTGAGCTAAACGCCAATTAATTTCTATTTACGCTAGAAAAATAGAAAATCAGCCAAATTATTTCTGTCAATTTTTAAGGACAAAGTTTTTTCAAAATGTATCTTATGTATTTTGTTTTTTTTCACTTTGTCCAAAACACCTAGAATATTCGTCCCAATATTTGTCCACTAACTGTGACCCACCTGTTTGTACCAGTCGCTTTAAAAGTCCATACAAAGATTTGTTAAATGAACACTTGCATGTTAGCAAGGAAAAAATCTATAAATGGTCAAGTCATGTAATGTCGCTCCTCAAACTGTAAGTGTTTCGTTCTCGTCGTCTTTTCTTCAATCTTAACCTCCGGCCAACATAATTATTCTAACAACCCTTTTTTAGCCCTTCCGGCCTACATAACTATTCGAAAAAATACCTTCACACACGAAACCCGAATCTGATTGCTTAGCCGCGGCACCGCCTTTTTATACGCTGCCCTGCGCCCGCTCTCGAGCCCGATCATGAACAACGCTCGAGCCTGAGAGCGAGCAAAGAAACAAGGCACAGCGTAAGCCAACTAGGTCCTCTCTCACCCTCTCTCCCTCTCCCACCCTCTCTCCACTCTTCACTACCACTTTCACACTCTCTCTCTCTCTCTCCCTCTCTCGTTCTGACCCATACACAGGCTTCGCTTCGCTGTATGCGTGTATGCGTGCAGCTCTCTGGCCCGAACAGTGTTCGTGGACCGACGCTCACGGCCAGCGATGGCGATTGGGCCGAAGGAAAGGAGAACGACAACTGAAATGGCTGTCCTTCTCTCTCTTTCGGCCGATCGCTTGCGCTGCATTGAGTATGCGAGTAGCCTGAGTATGAGTGAGCGTGTGAGTGCGTGAGCGTGTGAGCAAGTGAGCGTGTGAGTGTGTGAGCGTGTGAGCGTGTGAGCGTGAGAGATGGCAAGTGACCTAATGAGTGAGCGGAGGTGTGTGTGCGGCCTGCAATAACGGTCGTGTTGGCCCTCTCCGGCCACTTGCAATCAAAAAGTCAAGCAAGCAAAGGAAGAAGTCATGCAAGCAAAAGTCAAGCAAGCAAGCGGAAGCCAAGCAAGCAACCTAAAAGGCGCGTAAGATTGGAGAAAAGCGAGAAAAATTCACAAGAGGGCACACAGCCAATAATTAAACCAAAAAAAAAAAAACCAAACTAAACTTAACTAAACTAAACTAAACGCAAAACGCAAACCACTAACGAAACAAAAGCACCCCCAAACTTGATGGAAAGAACTAACTAACGAAAAAACGAAATAAAAAGTACCCCAACACAGGAGAAACGCCCCACGATTACACTATGCAATTTAAAACGTTTGGCCATCCAGAAGGAGAGAGTCTTAATGCTACAGCCTATCCGTTAATACCCAATATAGGATTTGGGCACTTAATGAGCAAACCTAAGTGGCACAAAAATCGTTACCATAAAAGCAATGGTATATTCTTTTTTGTAATCTTGCGCTAGATGCTAAGCTTCTTAATTACAGATGAATCTAATCTGAACAATTCAATGACCACTGCCACGGGCTCCCATTCTGGTCATTCTAAAAATGTAATTGGTCCGCATGCTACTAATAATAGTAGTGCTGGAGGTACTGCGGAGTCAGAGTCGGACACTAGTATTAGCCCTAACACAGATTTTTCAAGTATGCCTACATATCGAGTTCCTTGTAAATCTTCACGCGTAATTGATGGGCGTGTTGTAGTAGGTAAGGATAATAGAACAGTAAGATCTCGATTTAGAGTGACAAATAGGCTTTACAGATTTGTTTCGGCCCGACTCGAGCACAGAATCTAATAATGAACACATCTCTCCAGTACTGGAACGGAGGCTGAATACACCACGTCATGTAGGCTTGATTGTCTCAATCAATTAATGTGTCCCTCCCGATGTGATGCTCACTTTCTAGTATTCTTCTGGGCTTTGTGGTGCGCATCCAAGCCCTCGGAAAGGCTCTGCAGCGAGTTTACCGGTATCAGCTCAGAGGGGGAACGGCCGCCGCCACCAAACCATTGCACCCACACGTGATCGAACTGCTGCGAGGGAGTACAGACGCCATCGGGCATTTTAACAATCTTGCCCGGCCAAGCGGGATGACCACGTGCTGGCCCCCAGATCAGTTCACCAATGGCAAATGTACGGGGTGGCAGCATTGTGAGACCCATTGTGGTTGGTTGGCCTCTTGCTACGTTGATGTTTGCCCTGTATGCTCGACGACCGCGTTTTGTGGACGCGCGATAGTTAGACTTGGACTTAATGGAGATCGCTTCATTGCAGGCCGCTGGAGCTTCCAGTAAAGATGGCAGCTGCGTTGTTTCGGGCGACTCTATATTGAGATTGGGAGGGAGCGGCTTTGTTAGTAAAGCCGACACTCGACGATAGTGCAGATTCTGATTCCGATCCCGACCCCGATCCCGATTTCCAATAGCCGATAATCGACACCCAACACCGGACAGAACACAAATTAAATCAAAATGGACATCGAAAGCAGAATGCAAAGGAATGCGAAGGGTGCGACAAGTGCTTGGCATGCGACATTTACATATAAATTATGATGGTGATTTTGATGGTGGTTAGTGGATGCTGTTAATGCTATAGCTGTAACTATAGCTAGGAGTGCGTTCAAGACACTGACTAGGCCTTACCCTGGTAGTCAACGCTAACTACTTTTTGGTTATGGACATAAATGTTGGGATGGCTGTTGGATGGGTTCTGATAGTGCATCACTTGGCGACCAGCTACCGCCGTAGACAATGATGCTGATGTTAATGAGGATGATGATGGTGACATGGATAGGCCGGTGGAACTGGCTATGCGCATACCTTGGCCCAAAACTCCCACTCCCAATTGGTTGCCATCTGTCGACGATGCTTGCGAGGTGATGTGAATGGCTGGGCTGGCTCAAGACGTTGCTGCTGCAGACGCCTGGAAGCAATAAAGCGATGTCTAAATATGCGCTTACTGTAGAAGTTTATGATTTAAAAACTCACTGCGCTCACAATCAGTGGAAGAGGGCGAAAGACGGCTCTCAGCACTTTGAGGCGAAATTGCAGCATCCGGCTCTGAACTCGATACACACTGCACCTGTGGATTAACAACAGTTAAAGTACACTGCAAAGCTGGCTGGATTTCAGCTACAAACCATGTCGCCGCTGCCGCTGCTCCGATGGCTGGGAGGCCGCTCTGGGCTGCTCGGGCTGCACGTTGTGGTGTCCGGCGGACTGGCCGCCGTTGCCTGGCGACTGTCCGCGACGTAGTTGGGATGCAGTCATCTGTTGCTGCTGTGGCTGAGCCTGCTGTTGCTGCTGTATTTGAATAGTGGCCGTGGGACTCGCTTGCACAAAGGATGCTCCGCTCTGCTGAGCCGTGGGCATCACCAGGCCCATGGGAGTGGAATAGATCTGGCTAATGGGGCTCAGCTGCCCATTAGCGCCTACAATGTACTGCTGTCCCCCAGAACTGGGCGAGATGAACGACGGCTTGCTCTGCGGCGACGGAGTGCGCAGCATCACGGGTCCCTGCGGAGTCAGCAGACTTGTGGTGGGCACATTTTGGATCTGCAGCAGCGTAGCGTCTGGACCCATAACCAGACCAGCCGGCATGAGCAGCTGTTGTCCAATGAGATTCACCTGCTGCAGTATTTGGCCATTCTGTAGAAGCAGTTGCTGTGTCTGCGGCGCCGCTGCTGCCGTCGGCTTGTTGACCACGATGCCCTGGATGCCCGGACTCAGCTGGAATTGCTGCGAGAACTGTGATGGAGCTGGTGGAGGAGCTGTTGTTACGGCTGCCGCCGCTGCTACAGCCGCAGCTGCAGCATTAGCCGCCTGTTGCAGCAATGCCGGCGCTTGGCTTGGGATACTGGGCGAGATCTGAGGGGAATGCGTCTTCGCCGTCGTCGGTGAATTTATAGCACCGCCCTTTGCCAGCCCCAGAGACGAAGGTGGAGGCGTGCTACTGACGGAGCTTTTGCGTTTGCGTGGTCTGCGCTTGGCTTCTGGTGATAAGACTTGCAACTGCTGCTGCTGTTGTTGTAGCATCGCCAGCAGCTGCTGCGGCTCAGTCGTTTGTAGATGATGATGCTGTTGCTGTTGTTGTTGTTGTTGCTGATGCTGGTGCACGATGTAGCCACCGTTGGGCAACGTATTAAGCAGCACCGTCTGTGGAGGCGCCGTGGAGGGCTGAGTGATTTGGCTGGCCTGCGAGCTGGCGATGATCTGATGATGCAACACCTTGGCGCCACTCGTGTTGAGCAATGCCGATGGCTGGCTAACAATATAACCACTGCTAGGATGCGCCCCGCGATGCTGCTGAGGCTGCTGCTGATGCTGTGCCTAAGCTGGCTGCTTGCTAGTTGAGGGGATCACCAGCAACTGCCCGGATGAGGTCATTATCAGCTGATTGGCACCGCTATTGTTGGCCATTGATTGCAGCTGTGCCACTGTGGAGTTCGCACTACTCAGCGTAGTTCCCGGCCGACTAATTCCCGCCGTGGTCGTCACTATGCTGCGAGTGAGCGTCGTGCCTCCATTGCCATTGTAGGCCACGGTCTGTCGCAACGGCTGGCATTGCTGGCGCAGCACGCGCAGCTGTGCCGTGGGTTGGGCTGCAGCCTGTGGTTGCACTTGAAGTTGCAGCTGAGTCTGTGGCTGTGGTTGTGGCTTCGGCGATGCCGATGGTGTGCTTTTGGCCGAATCCAGCGAGTCAGTGGGTGAGGAGAGACTGTGCCTGGGGCTTTCGTGACTTGTCGAAATAGCGCCAACTTGTTCGGGACGCTTCTCCAGCTCAGCGGCTCCGCTGCTGGAGACGGGCGACTCTTGTGGAGCAGGAACCCCCGAATACTTGTGATTTGCGGGTTCAGAGGACGTTCAAAGGCAGACGCAGTGTCCACGTGAAGAGAGCGGGATGCGACGACTGTTGACGACGCTGGGGTCGCTTCTAGTTCCCACTTGCCACCGGCAAACAGCGAGAGACGACGAATCCGCTGACGCTGCTGCTGATTCTGAGAACTACTCTCAAGGGGCAATGATCTGACCACTGGCTTTGCCTCCAAACCTACGTTCAGAGTATTGTGCAACAACGTTGTCTGTTGCTGCAGATAGCCCGCTGGATCGTCCTTGAAGTTGGGTTGTTGCTGTCCGACAGGAAGAGCGGTAGCAGTTGCAGGATTCGAGGCCTGTGGCGTTAATTTTATCACATGATCAATTGGGGCAGGCGTTCCACTCGGCGTTGGAGCGGCGGCCGCTAGTCGCTTGTCCACGCCAACGGTTTGACTAGTTTGTATGGTGGCAGCAGGGGTGGCCAAGGACATGGTTTGAACCGCCACTGCTCCTGTCGTGGCGTTGAAGGACGTACTACTAGCCAGCTTGTTGTTGTTATTGCTTGGGTGTTTGAGGCAATTCGCATCTGCAAAACATAAAAGTGGTGGTTAGTCTTTGTCAGTTCATTATCATACATTTGTATAACTTGTGGTTTAAATATTTGGTCTATTTGACAAATACATACACTATAAAAATGGCGTCGTAGGTACCCCCTTCAGTCTGTGAAAAATATTACTTCAAAGTTCATGAGAAACTCGAAAGATAAAGTCAAAGTCATTGCTTATGCAGACCAAGATGTCCTTAAAGTGTCCGCAACGTGTCCCCTTAGCACAGACAAGTTCAGGACGTCCTTAAAGGTCACCTCCCACCCACTTGTCTGCGACTGTGGGCAGACAGACAGCAAATGGCGTCAACTGCCAAATGGTTGCGAGCCGCGAAAGCCGAGTATAATAAAATCAATGCACTGAGAACGTGTTTTGCAAGCTTATGAGCGGCTCGAGGTGATGGAGGAAAAGCCTGAGACAAAAGACAGGAAACTGTTGACCGTGATTGTGGAGAAGGTGCGAATATTCCCCAAATTACTTGATGGGCCTTTGGCACAAGGATATATCTAAGCAATACAACCCGATTGGCGTCCTAAAAAGGACGAATATCCTTATATGCTACAGCAGCAGAGAACTATATCAATGTTCAGTCAGTGGAGGATTTATAGATTGTTAGCTATGTGTTAGTTATTTGCTAGGTACATCTATTTGTACACATACATGAAATGTCTCATGGGCTGACTTCGTGCATAACAATATTTGGGAGTTTCATGAATAAAATCATAAGTGGATTCTTATGGCCGTAAAAGAATATCACATACACAGAGAGTAAAAAGTTATGCAAGTTTGGAACCTCTGGATTTTTAAAGTTAATTTATAATATATAAAATTTTACATATTGGAATCGAACTAAAATTGGCAAATGCCCGACCTAACCACTGCACCACAAATTATGAAAATTTCATATGAGCAAAGCTGTGGGAAAGCTAGGTAGTGAGTTATGCATATAAGTCAGATATTTGAATTAATTATTTGATTATACGCAAAATGTTTCAATAATATATACTCTATAATTGACAGCAGCTTTTCCGAAAAGTAAAATTACATGGATAGTAAAATTCCATATTAGGCGTTAATTCAATCGGTTGTTTTTACCGTAGGTCAGGTTTTAGATTTTCAAAAACTACGTGTCGCACCATTCGTGTGCTGTTCTTTGGTACTGTCAAAAGAGAGTGCATGCGCTTTGGAAACATTAAGACTCTAAGAGAAAGCAACACGTGCTATTGTATTTGTTTACCGGGGGCAAAAAGAGAAAATTATATGTAAATGTATGATTCAAATATATAGGATGTTTATTTATAATAAGCATTAAAGTATTTCATACAAATGTGTGAATTTATGTAGAAGTTATTAATTTTATTAAAATTGTTTTGTAGTAGTTCAGAGGCGTATTGTTGTTATACTTATAATTATATTATATTTTTTGACTTACAAGTTTATTTTAATGGTTTTAATAACATAGTTTTCTTATATTAGTACTAGATATATTATTATCCATCAAATTCCATTGCAGATTATTTATTAGTTATGTTTGACTTTAATGCTCAATTACTCTCAAATTTCAGTGTAAAGAACATTTGGGTAAAATTAAAACTTTTATGCAATAGTACAAAATGTTTCACTACATCTATTGAGATACAAATTTTGTTGTGTGTAGATGGTAAAGAGAACACAAGTCATAAGAGAGAGTGTATTTGAAAGTATTTCTTCATTTTGCTGCTGGCGACGAAATGTTCGGCATTCAATAATAGTAGCATTTAGATACAGTTACCAAACCGTAAACGTGTTCGCCGAAGGGCACGAGTGGACGGAGATAATCCTATACGACAAGCATTGAGGTTGACGTCGCTGTTATCGCAGCAGCGCAGTCTGTCTGGAGATTAGGGATGCTGCAGACGCTCGCAGCATTGAAATAGTCAATGTTCAGTTTGTGGCGGGACTTCAGATTGTTTGGACGTGTTAAGCGGAAGAAATTTGGTGTGATATGTCTTATCGCCATTACTATAGCCAATGTGTGGTAGTAATAGTTATGCATACTTAATTTTTGTAGGTCTTGGGTGTCAAGATGTACTCCATTCAGTATTAAATTTGTTACTTTGATATATATATTTAGCAATATGTAAAAAAATAGTATATTCATATATAAATAATTCTTAATTAATACAATTACAAAATTGAAAAACAAATATTTTTTTAAGTAGTTATAAGAAATGTGGCGATGTTATAAAGAAAATACACATTTAAAATTGAAAATAATTTAACGTTTTAATTATATTAAAAATGTACTATTCCAAATGAATCCAGGTGGGCAAATGCTCGTCCTAATAAGTGCACCTGTAACTTGACAAATGGTTTCTGGTTTTGATGTGTTTCCAACATCTCAAAAAAATTAAAACGTTTATACACAACACAAAGCTGTAAGGCAGTCTAAGTAGTAAGTTGTATAATGAATATTATACGTACTTGGACATTATTTGTATACAAAATGCATGAGACAAACAAATTTATCGGATTACGAGCAAAAAAAAAGTTCCAATAATATATACTTTATAATTGGCACCAGCTTTTTCGAAAAGTAAAATTTAATGGATGTCAACCTTTCAATTAATGGTTGCAATGTGATTATATTAAGGATGATATTTTTTTAACATGAAATATTTACAAATCAAACAACACTAAGACCATAAAAATATTTAAGTATCATAAAAATATTAAAGTATCAATTCAATCGGTTGTTTTTACCGTAGGTCAGGTTTTAGATTTTCGAAAGCTACGTGTCGTATCGTTCGTGTGTTGCTCACAGCTGCTGTCAAAAGAGCGTGCATGCGCTTTGGAAATATTGAAACTCTATGAGAAAGCAACACGTGCCATTGCATTTGTTTACCGGGATTAAGAAGACAAAAATATATGTAAATGTATGATTCAAATATAAAGTATTTCATTTGAATGAATATTGAAATTGTTTTGTAGTAGTTTTGATGTTATACATGTTTAAATATGTTGTTGACAAAAATCATAAATTATCTTAGACAAAAAGTTCTGTCGTTAACGTAAATTTACAAATAGATTATTAATTATATTGTGACGTCCAAACTATTTCACTAGTATCTAATAAAAGTACTATATTTATTATTGTTCAGTAAATTCCATTGCAGATTTTATATTAGTTATGTTTCAATCTAATGCGCAATTTCTCTCAAATTTAGATGCAGAAAATATTTGAGTAAAATGTAACCATTCATACAATATTGAAACTCTATGAAAAAGCAACACGTGCCATCGCATTTGTTTAACGGTATTAAGAAGATCAAATTATATGTAAATGTATGATTCAAATATAAAGTATTTAATTTGTTTAGAGACATTTTGATGTTATACATATGTAAATATGTTGTTGACAAAAATCAAAAATTATCTTATGTAAACATATCTCTCGTTCAGCAAATTCCATTGCAGCTTTCTTATTAGTTATGTTTCAATCTAATGCTAAATTTCTCTCAAATTTAGCATTCATGCAATAGTACAAAAAATTCCACTTACTCTATTGAGATACAAATCTATTTGTGTATTAATGGCAAAGAGAGTAATAAGAGTACATGTATTTGAAATCATTTGTTCGGCGTTCAATAATAGCACAGCTTTTGGATACAGTTACGAAACCAGAAACGAAGCGTTGGCCGAAGGGCACGAGCCGACTGAGATAATCCTAAACGACAGGCGCTGACGTTGACGTCGCTGTTGACGCAGCAGCGCAGTCTGTCTGGAGAATTAAGGATGCTACAGATGCTAGTAGCAGACGACTATTTCAATGTTCAGTCGGTGCCGGCGTTTTAGATTGTGTGGACGTTCTAAGCGGACGAAATTAGGAGTGATGCGTGTTATCGCCATTGATATAGCCTAAGTGTGTTTGTATTAGTTAGGTACATATGTACATATACATGAGCTGCCTAATGGTATGACTATGTGTATGGTTGTGTGATTTAGGCACTATTTGGGGATTTAATGAAAAAAATCATTAACGGATACTGTCGTTGTCGACGCTCCGGGCAGGAAGCCCATTTGGTGATAGTGGACAAAGCTTAATGTGAATCTGTGTGTGTATGTTCGTGAGATTGTATTTGTGTAACTATGTTTACATTTGTAGTATTATATGCTTTAGTGTGTAGTGTATATTCTAAAGCTCATACTATGGAATCCAATTTCATTTGCTGACATTTTACACATACACATATGTACTACTTACAACCTTTCTGTGTACTTCGACACGCATTTTGTTTTTATCGTGGGTTTGACTGACTTTACGGGTTATTTGTTTCAGCGAAAACTCATAAAAAATGTAACTAAAGTGGATTTTTCTGGCCCTATTATTTCGTTAATTTATTGCCAACCACTATCGTGTTTATAATATATGCTGGGGAATATGAATCCAGCTTAAAGGCACGCAATTGACACCATAATGTATGTTGAATTGGTAATCTTCTGACGTTTAGAAAAACAAAGTCAACGGAAATTATTCGTATATATTGAAACATCTACAGCATTAAGTTAATCTACAGTATTAAGTTAATAAACAGTTGTTTATTTAATATTAAAGGTGTTTAAGCATTTCTGACAACAAAAAATTATGTAGCTCCACACCTTTGCATTTCCGCTAAAGTCAACCACCATCTGCCATTGGGTTTAATGCCAAAGCTGGCTTTTGTCATTGTTCCATTGGCCACTTTAGCAGAAAATAGCTACATTTTATGAATACACTAGGGTTCGTCCAATGCCTGCAGCGGATGTTCTTTGACTGGCAACCCGACTTATTGTGTTCAGAGTTATTCAGAGAATTGCACTTCAGCGTGGGTGTGAAAATGGATGTATTTTTTTTCTTTTTAGAATTTAAGTGTGAGGTGTAACGGAATAAAACAGGAAATTGTTGCAGCCCTACTTTAAGTTCAGATTCTGACCTGGGGTTAAAATAATATAACGGTTCTATTTTGATGTGTGTTAAATTAAATTAAAAAAAAATTAATAATAAAAAATTCTATTTTCAAAGTTTGTAATTTGGCTAATATCATTATTTGCAAATTTCGTAAGGATCATGTCAAAGGACAACCCGAATACGGAATTAGTTTAAATAAGTTAATGTATATGTAGGTATTATTTACATTTAAGATAAAAGGGTCGGAAATATTCATATGCTATTTGTTATAATCAACAATAAAAGGCGCAAAGAGACAATCATAAAAGTAAAGAAAACAACAAGTCATTAAAAATTGAAAGGCAAACAATACTTCTTAGATACATAGTAACACAAGGAACAAGCACTCAACACAAGGAACAAGCACACATGTATTTTTTGCTTCGACACCATTCAAGTGCTAAGTAAAGAAGCAAAACGCTTGCAGTCCATTTTTTTTTTTTTTTTGAATGAAACACAGCAGATTAAATAATTTAAAATTCTCAATTGAAAGTAAAGAACATGTTGCAGTCATATCGAGAAACGAAGATCCATATTTTATACACTCTCCATGAAAAAGTGTCATGTTGTTAATTTAAAAGAAATCTAAATTGTCCTGCTTTTTCAAAAATTGACACGGGGTCAATTTATTAAAGATAGATGTTATTATGAAGTTTTTTGTGCTCTCTGAAAGGTTCTCATTTGGTATATATAGAAATGAGAGACGATGTGTAGAAATGAGGGACGATTGTTGCACTGTTAAATCTTTCAGATTTGGCAGACTCTAATAACATGACGTACCATGGTTATTATTTTCGGTATTACTAATAGTATTCGTAATGTGATATTAACATGGAGAATTTATAGATAAATATAATAAAAAATTATGTTTTTTTCTACAGTTTTTTTTAACACCAGCAAAACAATTAAGAAACATAAATTTATCAACATTAATAATCCGAAATGGAATCAATTTGTTTTATAATTAATGAAAAAGGTGGGTATTTCATAGCAATTGTTTTTAACTTGTTAAAAAACCAAAAAATAGTAGTATTATAAAAATGTTGATAAGTTGTATTGTGGGAGGCGAGCGAAGTCGCTGGTCATGCTGGCAATATATAATAATAGTTTTATAATCTAAACCTTAAATAAACTTAATTAATAAAACTTAAATAAATGGTAGAAGCATGTTTTACCTATTTGTAATAAGAATTTAAAATTTTGATAAAAATGTGTACGCTAAACAGCTTAAGTTTTAAAATATTCATCGTAAAGTCAGAAATTTAAATGCTGAATACCGTACATAGCAGACACGCACCCTTAAATTTCTTAGTTTGCGCATTAGACAAATTAAAAATTGTACATCCATTCTCACACACACTCTTGAATCGATTATTTATTAAATTAATTATGTTTCTCTCCAGACAATATTGCAATGCATTTATTGCATTTTGCTACTTATTTGGTATTAGCAACTTTGCCCGGTCAGGCAAGAGGCGGATTACGCGTTCCAACCTTTCTTCAAGAGCCCTCGCCTCATCTGATATTTAGTAATGATACTGGTGCACAACTTAACTGTATAGCACATGGAAATCCACAGCCTGTAGTTTCTTGGGTAATGAGAGATGGCACCCTGGTAACGCAAGTACCTGGGCTAAGGTAAGATATGATGTTCGTCAACATGTGAATTCTGTCCGTCTGATACATTTGTATATAAAGTTGCAAAATTATCTCTTTAAATCATTGCTGAGAAATTAAATTGTACTTACTCTCTGCCTTTAAAACCCAGTGTTGTTGCGTGCAATTTCAGAATGATCATTGGATATAATATAGAAAAAGTTATTTTTTAGTTACATTTCAGTAAACAAGAAATTTAACACCTAACGCAAAATTTTATAGATTCACTTATTATATTTTTAAATGTTCACTACCTACATATATAGGAAAATACTAGGAAATGGAACATTATATTTTCCCCCATTTTTGACGCAATATTTTCGTGCGGATGTGCATGAAGCTACTTATCGTTGTCGGGCTAGTAATGAAGCTGGTACAATATTAAGTCGGAATGTTCAAGTGCAAGCTGGTAAGAAAAGTGTTCATTAAAAGTGACTCTGCACCTAAGTTGGGCTCCTAATGGCTCAATTAATATGCATAATAAAACAAAAATACGACCAATAATAAATCATAAGCCCATATTTTAATTGTCGGCATAGTATTTGCATTTTCACTTTGTCTTTTGTGTATTCTGTTATTCTCTATGTCATTCACCTTTCACTTAGACTTTTTCTAAGGAATACTTTTTAAGAGATAAATATGTTAGATATTTTTTAAAGAATTTCAATTAGAATTTAACGAAAATTAACTTAACATTTTGTACAGTGTTGCGCCGACAGTTTCACATACATATTGAAAATACTGATGTATATTTGGGAAACTCAGCTTTCATAAAGTGTGTCATACCGGAATATATGCGGCCTTATGTGCGTGTTACCAACTGGCACCGTGGCGAAGAGATATTGCTTCCAGAATCATCGGATGTTTGTGAGTCCTTTTTTTATTATAACTTTGTGTCAACAGTATATGTATGCAACAATTTTTAATTTATGTTAGTATGAAAAAAATGTGAGAAATCTTAATTTCATGCTGTATATTGTGAAAAATGTTGTTTAGGATTGTCTATTTTATATTATTATTGGTAGTTTTACCAGTTATTGCGATAAATAAAAATGAATAAAAAAAAATGAAATAATTTTTGCTTCGCACATTTGATAATCTGTAGCGGGTCGCTACGGAGTTCTGTCAACCACCGGAGATCTGTACTTTCGTTCTGTACGTTCTGAAGATGGACAGGTTAAATTAAACTGTTTGGTTACCAATACGCTGAATGGAGATCGACAGCGAAGCGATGATGTAACGCTACAAGTGAAAGGTAATATGAAATATTCTGCATTCTAAAACTATTTTGAAGTAATATAATTCAATTATCATCTTAGAACTAAACAAAAATATGGCACCACGTAGCAGTCAAGCACCTGTGATGGAAATTGAAGTGGAACGAGGCAGCGATGTAAACTTGCCGTGCAATATTCAAGGCTCTCCATTTCCGATATTTACGTGAGTATATATATATCAACACATATATAGCAAATGGGTCTAAACTCAAAAATGAGGAGTATGTTTCAATTAATTATAGTAGCAAATAGAGATATCAAATCATACTATAGTTAGATAAAACTATAGAGCTTAATGATATTCTGTACTTATAGTTGGTATCGTGTTTCGGACTCAGCAGCACTTTATCCTATACCATTGTCACAGCGTTTGAAACTCTCACAAACATTATTACTTATCAAAGATGCTGATGATCGTGATGCTGGAAAGTGGGTAAGGCTTATAAATTTAAAAAATACCATTAAGTGTAAAATAACTTTATTTTATTATTATTTTATGATATCTGAAAAAGTTCACATATTATAGAAGGTGATGATGATATATAAATATTTTTATTAAACATTCAATACAGATTTGTCAAGCATCCAACCAATTTGGAGAGCAGCGTATTGAAATTCGGCTCAATGTCAATACGTTTTTATCTGTCCATATACTGCCGCAAGTTCAAATTGTCAACTCAGGCGGAACGGCAATTTTTAATTGCACAACAACTGACTCATCGATCGATGTCATTGAATGGTTGCACAATGGCAAGTCGCTGCAAGCAAAAAATGCACTTAGCTCCAATCTGGATGGGTACGTATGTCAGTATACAATGCCGTATGACATAATAAATCAACCTAAGGTGTTGCTCTTCACAATAGCAAAAAACACTACATTTAGATTCAAAAATAAATATCGATCTATATAAAAAAGATATGATGAATTAATTATGCATTATGATTAATATCTTTATTTAATGTTGTTGAGTTGAATGTATTTCTCCAAACTTCCTACGCACTTAGTACATGCACATACATAGTTGTATAGCAATATATATTTGAATTGATGGCATCCTGGATTTGAACGTGTATGCAAATCCAATTGAATGGGTTCCGTCGTCTCAATAATTTAATGCAAATTAAATGAAATCTGCAAAATGCGTCTTCTAATTAGTGTAATAGTAAAACAAATAGGAAATTTTGCTACGCAAATAAAAGACTATTGCAACTTACTCAGAATTAAATAAATGAAAATAATGCAAGCTAAAATAATTTAGTTATATTTTGTACTTTTGAGATAAAAGGTTTTATTTTTGTTATGTTTTGTCAGTATACGTTTCCTTTCAAGAAGTTCGTTGCTCATACAAAATGTTAGTCGACGCGATCGAGGCGTTTATCAATGTCTTGTGGAGACTCAACGCGCCAGTGCTCAAGCAATGACTGAATTAAAGTTGGGTGGTAAGTACGCAATTAATATTTTTCTTGAATAAGTATAAATCATGAACTGAGTCTTGCCTTGTAGATACAGTGCCTGAATTGACGTACACTTTCATTCAACAGAATGTCCGTCCAGGCCCATTAATATCGCTAAAGTGTTCTGCTAGCGGCTCACCACCTCCACAAGTAAATAGATATGCTAAACAATTGTATTTTCGTATTAAAGAATATTAAATGTTATATATAGTTTATAAAGAAATGTAAAAAATGGCGATTTATATAGTTTATTATACTCATTTTATTACAGTTTACATGGCTTTTAGACTCTCAGCCCATTTTGGATGTGTCCTTACACCATCGCTTCTCAATTGGGCATTTTGTCGACCTAACTGGGGATGTAATAAGTTATTTGAATATTACACATGTGCGTCCTGATGATGGAGGTCTTTATAAATGTGTGGCCAGTAATTCGATGGGACACACTGAGCATTCGGCTAGGTTGAACGTTTATGGTAAGTTAACAAATTAAGTTTAGCAAGTGAAGCATTCTGCTACCATTCTGCCAACCTAATGTTAACGCTAATAACCGTACGAATGCTTTCGTACGAATAGCCTTAAACTTATAACACTTCAGTATAGGCTTCGCATTCAATTATAGAAATAATAATTTTTATTTGAAAATACTATGTACATGTTTGCAGGACCTCCATACGTGCGCGCTATAGGCGCATTAAGTGCCATTGCTGGTGTTGACATAATTATGCGCTGTCCGTTTGCGGGCTATCCTATTGATAATATTCGATGGGAAAAAGCACATCAGGAGTTGACAACAAGTAAAAATTATATTTGGGTCTCATGGCTTATAATCTATAATATATTATTGTTGTTGAATTAGATTCACACTATACGCTTGCATCGATACATGAGGGCGGTCAGCTTGTTATTAAAAATCTAGAGCCCAATCGAGATCAGGGCATCTACACATGCATTGTTCGTGGCCGCGGGGGTGAAGAAGCACGCCGAGACGTGCAATTAAATATCAACAGTGAGTAGTTAGAATTGAATTAGTGGTTTTATTAATATGATAAACTATTTTAATTGGATTTCGAGGTCCCCCTGTTATTGAGCCGTTTAAGTTTCCTAAAAATCTTCAAGAGGGTGGTCGCGCACAAATCACCTGCGCAGTGTCTTCGGGAGATATGCCTATCTATTTTAGTTGGAAAAAAGATGAAAATATAATACCTAGTAATCTCCAGGTAAATGTCATATAACGCTAATTGCTAATCTCCTTTTAAAACAAACATTTTTGGTTTTCTGGTCGTGTCGACAATTCAAATTCAAAGATTAACGAAAAGAAGGAGGAATTTTACTCCTTGCTGGTTCTTAAAGATATCAATGCCAGACACAGTGGCAAGTACACTTGTTATGCTAGTAATGCTGCGGCCAAAGTCAACTATACAGCAGAATTACAGGTTCGAGGTAAGTAATATACCATATGGCTTGTCATGATTTTAATGTTTCTCACCTATAAATCAAAAAATTTATAATAAATAAATAAAATCGTTTTTATACCGAAACCAAACATATTCATAAATTCAGAATCCTCTATATTCTATTCTTTTGTTTGTTTTGCTTGGTATGTTTTAGTGGCACCGCACTGGAGCCATGAGCCTATGGATACGGCTATTCTTCTGGGCAATACAATATCGATAAATTGTGAAGCAGAAGGATATCCTATTCCAACTATTTTATGGTTCAAGGGGCAAGGTAAGTATGTCATTCTGTTATTCATCAATAAAGGCACAAACTCAACTGGAACAGTTTATTAACATTGGGGTTTTAATAAACTTAATCCAAATATCAAATATTTGAATATTAAATAAAAATGTCGTTACTAGGTAAAGAATTCAAGGACTTTAAATCATTGAGTATGCGAAATCATTCGCTACTGTTAAATCTGGCAACAGATAATGATGAAGGTTACTACATGTGTCAAGCAACTAATGGTATTGGCACTGGCCTTAAAAAAATAATACGCATCAATGTAAATGGTAATTGATACCGTGACCAGAAAGTAAACAAGTCTTAACATTTCTCATTTTCGAATAGAACCAGCACGATTTGAGCACCCCGCACGGAACGTTAGCTCTCGTCGGAATGATCCAATTACATTGGCATGTCACGCAAAAGGCGATGAACCCATTAATATTGTCTGGACTCACAAAAATGGGCGCATTGATCTTAATAATTTTCGTTTTAGCATTGCTGAGATGAAAAATGGGAATGGCGTCGATTCCCAACTAACTATTGTGCATTCTGATCGTCACGATTCTGGCGATTACCGCTGTACAGCCGAAAATCTGTATGGACGTGCCGAGCAAATAATTTTTCTCGCCGTTCAGGAACGACCTGATACTCCATCTAATTTAGATGTTTTCGAGGTAGGGTCGCGCACCGTTAAGCTGACTTGGCGGCGTCCATTCGACGGTAATTCACCCGTCCTCAGTTATCTTGTGCAGTATCAGCCCTTTAAATACGTACAGTCACATGCAGTAATGCAATCAATAGGAAATAATTGGAACGGAAATAATGTCATAAATGTTAGTCTACCTTCAGCAAGTATAAACCGGAGGTAAATATTTATTTTATATACTAATACTTGATTAAAAAAATTACTATTGTGTTCGATAGTTTTGATAGCTATTTCCGAGAAAATGCCATTGTATCAGGACTTTCACCAGCGACGACCTTCCTTGTGCGTATGCAGGCCATCAATGAAATTGAACGCAGTGCATTCACCGAATCAATTGTATTTAAAACGGAAGAGGAAGCTCCCACAGAAGCTCCATTTAATGTCCAAATCCAATCTAGTGCCGAGAACGAATTGATCATAATCTGGCAGGTTGTAGCAATGCAATAACATAGTACTACCAGTTATCCAATATTTCCCTACCTTTCTAGATTCCTCCCCGTGAGTCTTGGAACGGTGAACTTATTGGTTACACAATTAATTGCAGTGAAGAGAAGCAGAACATTAACTACATCAGCGTACTAAACAATTCCCTAAAGTCTGTCGTAGTCAGTGGCTGGGCGACAACTAAAGCCACTTTACGTGGATTGCGGAAATATACACGCTATGGTATTACTGTGCGGGCGCTAAACAGCTTTGGATCTGGACCATGGAGTGCAGCCATATACGGCAGTACCGCAGAAGGTGGTAAGTAATATGAGAATTTAATTATTGTAATTTACATTGATTCAAACGGTTGAAAGTTCACCGTTTTATTAATTGGCGGGTATCTCAGTGTTGGCCACACTTGATTGCAGTTTCCTGATATGTTTTTGTGTTGTAAATATTTACTAAGTGCGAGATAAATAATATACGTATATCCACTACCCAGCGTATAGCATCTTCGGCCGTATAAATTGCATTTTTGATCAGCATCAAAAGACGTGGTGATATAGGGATATCCGATTGTCCGTGCGTATGAACCCCGAAATCTCAGAGAGTAGAAGAGCAATGATAATACTCGTGTATGTCATACCAAATATATTTGATACAGCTGCCCGCTCCCTTTCCTAATTTTAAAATTTGAGCCCTTATGCAACTGATCGACCTTAGTTGTCTTAGTGGGTAATGTTCGATGTTGTATATTTGTATATATTTCTACAATAGCATGTGTATGATATTCTATAGTATATTTTTTAATCTATGATATATTTTAAATGTAGTTGTATATCAATATACTACAAATAAAAAAAATTTACCAAGAATACTTCTGACTTATTTTATATTTACAGTACCAGAGGCAGCGCCCCAAAATGTAAGTTGCTCGGCGTTGTCATCGCAAAGTCTAAAAATATCGTGGCTAGAGCCACCGTTGCAACTTCATGGCGGCATTATACAAGGCTACAAAATTTTATTTCGACCAATAGTATATAAATGTGAGTATTTATATGTTAGTTTGCTAATCTGTTGTCTTAACACTATTCTTATGGAAACAGGAAATGTATATAAAAGAAGAAAGGAAGTTTATATTTTCGACCCCATAAGGGATATATATTCTTGGTTAGGTTTAACAGGTCTGTTTGTCTGAACACCTAAAACACAGAGACTAGATCTCAGAACTTGAGAAATCTAATTTATTTGCATTACTTGTGTACGTCCCATATATATCAAGTTCAACCATGTCTCCTTTCCGCTCCCCAATATCGAATAAATAACAAAAGAAAGTGTAATTATTAAACTAGAGTAACAACAAAAACAACTATAGTCTTAACAATTCTTGAATAATTGTGTTTTTTTAGAATTGTGTATTTTTCATAGTTAATTTGGAATATTACTTATAAATTTTGTTTTTTACCAATATTTAGTAGACTCGTACAGCAAGATGGAAATTAAACGTACATCAAACTTAGAAACCTATTTGCATACTTTACACAAGGCCACAAATTACTCGATTCGCGTATTGGCCTACACGTCCACAGGAGATGGTTTGGCCAGTCAAGCATTGTTTTGTCAAACTGATTACGACGTTCCCGACGCACCCGCAGCTGTTAAAGCTGCTGCGTTGACAGCTGATTCAATTTTAATTTCATGGCTGCCACCAAAAAATCGCAATGGAATTATATCGCATTACACCGTATACACACGTGAAGCGGGTCGTAAGGGCCAAACAAAAAGTGAGTATCAGGGGGATATCAGCCCAAATATGTTTGCTAAATTTCAATATTCAATAGTGTTTATTATATAATTTTTTTAAACTATTTCTTTGAGTACTTAAGTGATAATATTCATTATAACGTTAGACGATTATTAACAATTTGATTCTTGTTCCATTAGCTCACATGGTGCGGGTGGATGAGTACGGCTATCCGGTAACATTCGAAGCCCGCAGCCTCGCCGAGAATCAAATGTATGAATTTTGGGTCTCTGCATCCACATCAGTAGGAGAAGGTGAACCTACATCTGTGGTCGCGCAGGCCACAAACACACGAGGTACATGAAGCTGCAGTTAAAATTTTTAATTAAAATTTAAATCGACGATTTTTATCCAAAATTATCGCTACAACTTTGGAAAATTATTTGTTTAATTTACATAACTGACTTAAATGGATGTCAACTTTTTTTATTTTTTTGTTTTGTATAGCACCTGCACGCATTGCCTCGTTTGGGCAGGTGGTACGAAAAGCAGTGGGTATGAGGCTTGTGTTGGAGTGTATGGCAGTTGGTAATCCAACGCCCCGTGCACGTTGGTTAACACGTGATCGACCCGTGACCTTCAGCCCTTTTTATGAAGTAACCAACCAGGGCAATTTGAAAATACATCGTAAGTTAAACAAGAAATTAACTAATTTGAAGTCTTCATTGTTTTGATTTGCTTGTCACTTCTCATATTTATGCTAAGGGGTTGAAAGCAGCTTATCTGGAAATTATACCTGTACCGCAAACAATCTATTCGGTAGTGATAAAATACAATATCAAATAATAGCTATGAAGCCTCCTGTTGCACCACAAATCATCGTGCAGTATGCTTCTGCTGACAGTATACGTGTCAGTTGGGATGCGCCAGAGGACGGCGGTGCATCTCTCCAGGGCTACACTCTTTCGTATCATGCATCCGGTGATAGTTGGACGGAAATTGAGTTGCTTCCAGATAATAATGCTTATACAATAAATGGTTTAAAATGTGGCAATCAGTATACAATAAAAATGTCGGCTCATAATATGGTAGCTACTGGTGCGACCAGTGAGGAAATTAATGTCTGGACAAAAGGAAAAGGTAAGCCGGTATATCATTTCGTCTACACATTAAAATTAAAATTAATTTAAAAAATATTTTATATTTAGTTAATAAATTTATTTCCTATTTTTATATTTAATTTCTCCCCAGTCTCTCTAGCACCAAATGACCGTGAACTAATTACATCAAATGCTACATGTGTGAATTTGAAACTGTCGTCTTGGCTGAATGGCGGTTGCGTTATTCACCATTTCTCAATTGAGCACCGTCCTCTAGGTATATTAAAAACCGTGCAATGTTCAAATATGTTTTTAGATATGTAGGTACACTTTAGAATATCAGGAATTAACAAATCTCAATGTTGTTTAGTTCAAACAGTTGGTTATATTTATATGACAAGACACATTAAAAGCTGCAGTCGAGTGGGCTCGACTGAGAGATACCCGCTTTATTGTATATACAAAAATTCGAGCTTCAAAATTCAGCTTCACATTCGTTTTCTACCGAAGTCAGAAAGGGGCGCAGCGAAAATTATAAAATAAACTTGAACTGCGTAGGACATACACAAATACTGACACCTGAGATTTGAGTACAGACTACGCTGTTTACCCTGAGCAAGACTATATATACATTATGGGGTCGGAGATGTTTCCTTCACCTGGTACATACATTGCCTGAAAGGCTACCTTGTTGATGCGGTCTTATATCTGAACAAAATATATATCAAAATATTCATCCTAACTTTTCTTGAAAAACAAAACATTCATCCAAACTTTTCTATATTTATTTGAATTTCGTTCGACAATATCAGGAGACATACGTTGGACAGTTGTTACATCGGATATTTCAAACTCCGAGGAAACACGAGATAATTTAATATTTTGCGATTTTCTGCCATCTAAGTGGTACCAGTTACGTATATCAGCTACAAATGATGCTGGGAAAACTACTGAACATTACCAGTTTAGTACAAGAAGCCTAGATGGTATCACCCTTCCACCACCTCCAGTATTTACCTCGGATTATGATTTAATGGACAACCTGATAAATGTAACAAATCCAACAAATGGTGATTGGTTGACAACATTTATTGTCATTGTTATAATCACTGTAGCTATAATAACAATGTAAGTGCTGTTATATCGAGTTAATCAAAATAGAGTATCCATTCTCAATCTAAAATGAAAGTAATTTTTAAAGAATTGAGTACAATCCAGTGTCCAATGGCTATAAAGCGATGTTCACTTTTGTTTTACAGTGCCCTTCTTATCAAGCACCGTCATACACTATTTGGTCATTTTGGTGAGGAATATGAATCTCGTACGCTGCCCTGTAATTTCAAGGAGGAGAATGAAAATCGGCGCAATCAGCAGGTCTACAGCGCTTCCCCAGTTAAGACAGTCGATAAGACCAACGAATCCGGTAAGTGGCGTTGTTAAGTAAGTGCACATGTTCTGTCAACATCATAAACGTCATATCATGACATCTATAGAAATGTATGAGATTTCACCATATGCTACGTTCAGCGTAAATGGCGGAAGAACAGGTGCACCAGCGAAGACACCCGCACATGCGATAACAGGAGAAACGCCCCACGATTACACTATGCAATTTAAAACGTTTGGCCATCCAGAAGGAGAGAGTCTTAATGCTACAGCCTATCCGTTAATACCCAATATAGGATTTGGGCACTTAATGAGCAAACCTAAGTGGCACAAAAATCGTTACCATAAAAGCAATGGTATATTCTTTTTTGTAATCTTGCGCTAGATGCTAAGCTTCTTAATTACAGATGAATCTAATCTGAACAATTCAATGACCACTGCCACGGGCTCCCATTCTGGTCATTCTAAAAATGTAATTGGTCCGCATGCTACTAATAATAGTAGTGCTGGAGGTACTGCGGAGTCAGAGTCGGACACTAGTATTAGCCCTAACACAGATTTTTCAAGTATGCCTACATATCGAGTTCCTTGTAAATCTTCACGCGTAATTGATGGGCGTGTTGTAGTAGGTAAGGATAATAGAACAGTAAGATCTCGATTTAGAGTGACAAATAGGCTTTACAGATTTGTTTCGGCCCGACTCGAGCACAGAATCTAATAATGAACACATTTCTCCAGTACTGGAACGGAGGCTGAATACACCACGTCATGTAGGCTTGCATATAGATAATAGAAGTACAGGACAGTGTTACCGTGTTGATGCAAAGTTGAGTAATCAGACGTTGGAACGACGAAAGTGCCCTGGTAGTAACAACAGGTAGTTCAGGTACCTAAGCCCTAACCAATCCGAATAAAAAATCGAAACTGAATAAATTATAAATTATATTTTGCTATATAAACTCTTTAAATTGGTGATAAATAATATTTTACTGGTGATTACAGTGTTGAAAGTGAAATACACCCCGTCGGCTTATTGACAGCTTCAATAAACGCTATAACATGCGTGGATTGGCCAGTCGGACCTTCTGAGCCGGCTATTTTCAATAATGAACGTGAATTTGGTGATCAAACAGAGTGTGAACATGAGCAACGTGCATTAGATTTAGAAGTGCAACGTGTAATGGAAAATACCAGTGATGCTCAGACAAAAAAAAATCGTAAAGAATTAAATTCATTAATGACAAGGTAAACCTACCTGCGCCTACAGTTCAGATTTCCATTGCTTGCACACCTGTAGCATCATTAATTCCTGATACGTGAAACCTAAATAAAGAAGTTTGAGACCTTTATGGCGAGAAAGAAATAGTGACTTTAAAGGCATACATAACATAATATTTTTAACACTGGGTACTTTTAAATAACAAACTATAACAATATTATTATTAATCTACAATATTTATGGAGATGCATTTACATTTTCTACTTTAATCTGTAACTCATTGACTTTAATGGAGTTTATTAGGAGCGTGCTAAAAGCAATCACGCAGAAATTAAAGACTATCAATGTAACTCTAATTATAGAATAAATAATTATACAATTTAGAAAGAAATTCGTTTCAACTATTTATTGTGAGTATAATTTGTGATAAATTATGAACTTTCTAATCTGTGTTTTATAACTAATCTAATTAAATGCAACATTGAATTTATCCAATATATGTGTAACTTTGTAATATTTTATTGAAATAGATATCATACATTAAAAGTAAATTTGTAAGTAAATATGTAACCAACCAATACATTCAAATAAATTACCAATCAACATCGTCTATCTTAGCTCATTCTTTATTCATCTTTACTTCAAAAAAATCTTATTTTTTCCAATGATAAATTTAATATTGTGTAGATTTGTGGGTCGGCTCGACATTATTGGCGGTAAGGCCTATAGAATGGTTGTAGGAATAAATCAATAATATTTTGAGATGTTTATAAGATGTCGACAGCAGTAAACTATTAATTATAACGGTCTATAATTATATATACTATATATAACTAGCAGTTTGTTAGAGTCGAGGAGTCTTAATTACATTTTTGTAGAAATAAAGAAAATATTAAGAGAGTTAAAAATAATTTGTGTTCACAAAAATTTAAATTTCATTTATTATATTAATCAGTTTTGATTTCACCTAATAATTCAAGTATGAAATCTACTAGATACTGAATTTTAATGTAAAAAAAGTTTAAATACTAATAAGTAATGGTTTGACTTCTAATTCTGAGTTGTGTTAGCAAATTTGTTAAGATACAATATAGTCATTGCTTCATTATTAGTCACAGTATTATATTAGATTTATATTTGCTTTTGTGCATGGAAAACTCGATGTAGGTACATGCACAAACAAATCTATATTAGATTTATATTAGCTTTTTTGCATGTAAATCTCTATATATGTACATACACATACTCACCATTCAAGTTAAATGAGACATTAAAGCGATGATAAAGTATGCTTAATATGCTTCCAGGCTGACTATGATAACTATTTAAGTCCTAACAGCTTTTAATCAATTATTGAGAAATTTAATAAATTAATAATTCCATCTTGACATGCAATAACACATTGCTATTCGTAAACTTTAAATAACTTTAAGCAGCTTAAATATTAAAAACCAAGGTACTATACTTTGGACAATCAGATTGTGCATCCTGAGCCTATTGATAAACACTTTTTATTCCGAAATTTTAGTCTTTTATATATATATAATTGTATCTTCATATATATCTTACAGTGTAGGGCTGTTATAAAATCATCACCTTGCAAGGGGTTGCTTGTACATTCATTATAAAGACAAGGGATAAGTATAGAAAGGTATAGAAGAAGTGTTGCAAATTCAAACAGTCAAGCAACTCAGCCATCCGCTCACTAGCCACCCATTTGCTATTCATGAGGGACTCACTTAAATAAAGTGCTTTTGCATTGCAAGACAAATGGAAAAGCTGATACAGGGGTGAACACCACAATGTGGTTGCAGCAATTGAAGCAGCTGTGTCTCTAAAGCTGAGGCAATGGTTATAATGGGGGAACATTTTTTAATATGTGCTATTTGAACAAAAATGATTCTTAAACCTTCTTTTCATCATAAAGGTTTTATCGACGAGGATTTATTGTTATTTAATTTATTAAATTAAAACTATGTGCAGCTGCGTATTGGGTTTCCTATACAAAATTTTTTCTTCAAGACTGTAGTTACCAAAATGCTTGAAAATTGCAATTGTAAATCGTTTTTTTGATGTTAGAAGAGGAAAGGAGAGTGGACAAAATCTAAAACGAACTTGACCCGGAGCAAGAATATATCTATCTACCTTATGGGATCGGAGATGCTTCCTTCTGCATGTTGCATACATTTCCTGAAGTCACAAAGCTATAATACCCTTATACCCTATGGGTAGTATTGGAAATGTTTACTATATAGGGAAATTATAATACTAAATTATTGCCAGTATCTGCTGTGCCGATCAGTCACATTTCACTAATCTCATTCTTAGTTTACTACCAGAGTTCACAAGTTTTAATAAATAAATGTATGTATATATTCATTCTCGTGGGTATAGTTGTAAATCGATAAGCTTAGTAATGGGTGAGTTGAATGAGTCACACAAACTGAAATTGCAACGTCAACCTAGTTCCAAAAATCACCCTTAGTGATTATTGACATTGCCACTGAATCAGCTCAAAAAGCACTCAACTGACAACAGTTCATACAGAACTGCGGAATTTGCAGAATACATGGAAACTAGCTCAGCACTTATAGTTCTCTATACTGCAACAACTGCTTGTATTGCATCGGCATCAGAACATTATTGGATGTCGATATGCTTAGTTGAACAGTACATAGACGTTGGTAGTGGCAACGAAGCTGCAATAATACCCGCTACACAAAGGGTAGAAGGGTATTATAACTTTATGACCCGAGAAAATGAATGTAATAGGCAGAAGAAAGCATCTCCGACCCCATAAAGTATATATGTACATATATTTTTGCTCAGGGTAAACAGCCTAGTCGACTAGTCGGCTACATGGCTATATTGCTATATACCATATCTGTCTGTCCGGCCGTCCGTCTGTCTGTATGAACATCTAGATGTCCGAGATTATATGGGCTAGAGACACCAAACTTGGTATTAGTAGTGGTGTATAATCAGGTTTATTTTAGATATTCGCCACACCCTTTTTACCGCCTTTTAAAGTCAAAAACGACTAGCAACAGCGACATTTCAAGCATTTTCAAGTAATGGAATATCAATAAACCAAACATATTGAAAAAATTTTAAAGATAGTCTCCAGTTTTGGTACATATGAAGATAATGACAGTCTTGATGATTCCCGAGAATTTGGTCGCGATCGGATGAAAATCTTGGAAGTTATTCAGAAAACAGTTTTGTATGGGAAAATCCATAGGCAGCTGCACGTGGAGTGTGCATGGTATATTTTATACTTTATGCGATATGTAGGATGTGATGGAAGATGAATGTACAAATATACCAAATATACAAAAAATACCAAAAACACTTTTTGCTATATTTTAGTATATTTGAGCTGGGTAGCGGGTATATCACAGTCGAGCACACTTGACTGTTGCTTTCTTACTTGTTTAATATTGTAGTTTCCTTGGTAACTTTAAATACGGTTAAAAAACGTTTCTTCTCCCTGTACGGTTGTCACACTCTTCTAAACAACATACAAGTATCGCCATCAAAAAAACCGTTGCACACAATGCCGGTACTTAAGTTGCCCTCCGTGCACGATGGATGCACAAGAAAATGACTGCGGGGTAGCTTTTAATTATCTCGTTATTTTTAATTGCCAGTATTTGAATGATTTCAATTTATGAGCACTTTAGGAGTTAGAGGAACTTCAGTACATTTCTGTTAATACAAGTTCGTGATAGAATAAAAAAGAAATATTAGTATTTATCACACCAAAAGTTTTTCTATTGAATTGTAAAGAATACGTTCCTTTCATATTATAAGCAGTTTAAAAGAATATAAAACTTCACACAAATACGAGCAAAATCAATTATCTCTAAAGTAAAGACATTTGTTTATACATTATTATATTTATTATTAAACAGTAGCAGCATTTGATTTGAAGCAGACACACATGTATATTTCAATAGGCTGAGAAATCTTTATGAGCTAACACGGACACTAAAGTAGATTTTTATTTTTTGGTGGCACGTGTATCGGGTTTAAATAGTAAAAGTTGAATTAGCTCTAATACGTTTTACCACATTATCGTATAAGCTTAATAGTATTTCTGATAGAAATAACACTCACAAATTAATGCTGCAAAGCGTCATCTACAGTTGTTTGTGGAAGCTATGATATGACAGTGCTGCCACATCTGCATATAAAAAAAACTTATTTGAACAGTAACGTCCAAGCCAGAAAGCAGTTAAGCAAGCAGGAAACTGCTTGCATTAAAATCTTCACGTATACGTAGTAAACATTTTTCTATAGCAAGCCTGAAATATTAAATAATGACATGAATCCGTAGATTTTCTAACATGCAATTTGCATATAATTGTATTTAGAAATTTAATTTGATAATATATGCAAAAACTAGTCAATACCTTGCGACACTTTTAATTAAGCAACACTTTTTCTCATTTCTTTTCGATCCTGTGTCCCCTTCGTAGTTTGACCGAAAGAAGTGCAATTAACTGGACAAATGTTACCGCTGCGAAAACCACTCAAGTAATTTAGCTGTTACTATTGTCGCCAGCGGAAGTAAGTTTTTGCTTATATTGCAGTATATGTTGGTGACTGAGATAAAGTGATTAATTTGTTCGAGCTCACCGAGCCCCTGACAACTGTCGAGGCACATAAATACAACAAGAACTCTGCACTCTAGCACAGTCACATTAAAACCAGTTCTCAGCAAACAAAACAGTTTTCGTCGCATTTGAGACTCCAAAACCGCACTCCCACATCTAACTGAAATCAACCGGTAAGTTTCAAGTAATGATTGTATACGTCACCAAAATAAATAGGCATAAGCTGATGTTTTTTAAATATCACGCCCACAAAATCCCAGTGACGTTTAATATCACTTGGTTCTCACATTACTAAATTGTCTGGCGCGTGTTGTCTATTTACTAAAAAATTTAATAATATATGATGAATATTTTATCATAACTTTATTTTTTCCCACGACACTTACATTGAAAAAAAATACATACATTATTATCAATATTTTGTTGGAATAAAATATACGTGATTTAATTTAAAACAAAGAGACACTTTAGTCGATTAGCTGCTATTGGGCGTAGTGAGATTATAGCGTGAATTGGTGGTAAACCAGAACCAGTCTCCGGCTACACCAGTAACATGTCCGGTTGCGACAAAAGAATTTCACGCATTTTATTGGGACATAACTTATTATTATCGCTTCTGCGTATCTCGACTTGCCCATCCAACTTAATTCTACGTTGTACAATTTTAGCTGCAGTTACAGCTCCACTAATTAATGACCTATCAGACGACCAACAACTTGGCCGTATTAAATTTGCATTAATTACTGTTTTAGCACATGACATCGGTTATAAATTGGCTGAAATCGTTTCGTTAACACTTCCTACTATTACTTTCCATATAAATTTCGTAAAAAGTATATTAGCTTTCTTTATGTCAACTGTTCTTGAGAATGGGGGTTTTTTTTTTTGATAACAAAGACGTACTTCTTGTTCTTAGTGAGTGTAAATTACCATAATAATGTACTCACGGAAATTAGGTATAATAAAATTACATCGTTACATGTTACTCCAGAAATTCTCAAATTTTTTTTAGCTTGCAAATATTTCTATCAAATAGAAAGCAATTTACATGCGGGATACCAACAAAAAATTACAGAGTTATTGAATTTGTATTGATATTTTTGTTATTTTATCTGACGCACTTTCAGACTATCTGAGACCGGCTTGAAACACTCTTGTAGTTGTTGTCTCTGTCGCTGTTTCACAATTCTTGACTTTGTTAAGCTTTCGCACATTCGATTGGGTTGCTTATAAAATGAAAAGACAAACGAGAGTTTAATTATTTTAACATAGCACTTGACGCTTTGCAGTCGCAAAATTTCATCCGGCTTCAAGTCAATTGCTGTTAAGTTAACCCGTAGTTAATAAAATATATATATATATATTTTTTTATTACCAATAGAATGTGCACACGTAAGAATCTGATAATGCTCAGCATGGCGATCACAATTATGTGCCTGCTGCAGTTAGGGGATACCTACCCTTACCCTTCTATTGGACACTATAGCAAGAGATTTGGTAAGACTGCACCAGCATTAAAAAGATTAATTTTAATTATGTTTTTATACAGATCCAATGAGCGGAATTGATTTTATACAGATTTGTCTGAACAACTGTGCGCAGTGCAAAAAAATGTTTGGTGATTATTTCCAAGGACAAACTTGCGCGGAATCATGCCTTAAGTTTAAAGGCAAAGCCATCCCAGACTGTGAAGACATTGGATCCATTGCACCCTTTCTTAATGCCCTTGAGTAATTGCTGTTATAATGTTATTTGAATAATTGATAATTTAGTGTTGATCGCGATAATGTTTTATGAGATACATCTCGTAAGTTTGGTAATGAAAGATGAGGATTATGTAACCAAAGAATAATAATAATAATATCTGGAAAATAAAAACAATAGTTCGTAAACCAAAGGAAAATTTTCGGATTTTATTTAAATACTAAATAGTCTTCATTTATACAATTTACAACGAAGTTTTTGACCTTTATTAACTTAATTTGTATTTCTGATATTTTAAAATAATACATATGTACACAAATGAGAGAAATGCATGGAAATGTCGGTAAACTATATTTCGAATGGCAGGATGAAGTTTAAACTGGTTGGTTTCAGCATCTATTAGGAATGAAAAATGTATACAGCGAGACTAGAAGAAGATTGAATGGTAAATTATAAAGAAATGAAGAAAATGTGATATTGTAAAAATTTAAAAAGCAACGAAAACAATCATCCAAACATCTTTTACTTTCTAAAATTTAAAATTGTATCGGGTATTTCATTAATGTAATTCTGAAAAGAACAATTGACATTATAACAATTCTAAAGAATTTTGAAAATCAACTTACATACTGGGACGAATCCAAGCCAAGTTTGCCCAAGTCTGCCCATTTACTTAAATCAATTGACGGTATGATGCCGCTTTTGCATGGCACACGAGGGTTTCTATTCCATAGAAATGGTGTAAGTAAATTTTTTTATAATTATGAAAATAACTTACATTTCATGATCTGGCAATACCATAGGATAGATTTGTACTGTATCAATTAAATCAGTGTTATCGCAAATCAAACGAGAGAGTTTAGCTTTGCGTATCTCCTGCAGCTGTTCGGGAGTGAATGATGATGGCTGGTTGGGTAATTCATACCAAAAACGGTCGCCACGACGGATGTAACTCATTTGCGTAGCAATGATGCAGGCAAAGGTTGGACCCAGCATGGAACCAGGCAAAGATTTTTCTGATACGCCCCCGGACCACAAATCGATGTCAGCAGGATTTCTGAAAATTTCTAAATTAGAACCTGATCTTCAAGCATAGCTTGAATAAAAACTTACTCAAAAATGCTGCCATAGCGTAGAACTGTCTCATTTGGCATGGAGCCATACATTTCATCCCAAGTATTTGAAGTTGGCAATCCACAGAATTTGCGGAATTCCATATAGCCAGGAATTCCAAACTCACGGCCACGCTGCATGTTAAATGATACCAAATCCATGCCAAAACGTGCACCCTCCTTTTTAAACAGATGATTGGTAACTTCTTGAGTAATAGAGTCGTCCATGGCTTGTGCCACCTGATTCATTAAACCCATAAAGTATTCATCTAGAACCCCAGCACGATACAAATCATAAGGCCGACGAATCAAATCTGATAAACGTTTGGAAGCAATAAATTTGTGCGCCTTAGACCAACGTTCCACCGCCGTAGGCAATAATGAATGCCCAAAACGAAATGCTGCCCCAGCAAAGGAGTCAATTATTCCTGGATTCACAGTAGAATCATAGCCATCCCAATAACCATCTTTCTGCAATACCAAACCAAACTTTTCCATAACCTCTTTTCCCAACAGAATAGGCAAAAATTCATTGAATGTAATATGCTGTACTACGGCAATATTAATACGGCGCGCTTCCTGGAAAAGCGTTTCATCATCCCAGTGTTGATTAATGTGTGCCAATCCTGTAGCTAGGCGATTATGTTCACGTGCCATTAATGTGTGCATGCATGTCAAGACAAGTTGCTCATTAACGCGAATCTCGCCACCTTCAAAACAATACATGCTCTTGTTTGGTCGAGTACAGCCCTCGTCGGGTATATCTAATTTTAAGGGTAACAGATCTTTAAGTCCATATTCTTGGAACACAGGATTCATGCGCATCAGGCCACCGTAACCAGTACGAAGTTTTCGTGCAAAGGATTCCTTTACACCATATACAGTGTTCGCATCAATTACGCCTGTCAAGGTATTAAACTGCTGTCTAGAGCCTGCAATGCACAGAGTATACGTTTTATCGAAGGAATATTAGAATCTATCAAGAAGTACTAGTCATATGTGGCACTTATATACATACCCAATCGACAGCCTGGTCGGGGCGAGGGAAATCCACGAACGAAATCTATACACTTTACATTGAATAGGCGATAGAAGTAATCGTCGTCAGGGATTCGTATTTCATTGCAATATGGATGCTTTAAGTGCAATGCTCGCTTGCAACATTCTTCAGGATCATTACGGTTAATCGGGTCTATGAAAAAACACAATATGCTGTATAACATTAAACTTCAGATTGTGGTGAAACCTACCCAATGGTGTGCCAGTTAACGTAAAATCATGATCCATGAATTGACCCCAGGCAATAACCATAACTGTGCCTGCGTGATCGTGATACCCATCATCTGGGTGCATTGTGCGCGATACAACACGGGAAAAGGGTAAATCTCGACCTGTTACTGAAATCCGTGGCGCGTTGATGCCATCGGCGTAAAGCGGTCCTATTAAGCGTTGGAAAGGTGAATTGGCGGCGCCCCAGGTCGGATGTTCAATATTATTGCAGAGTCCATCAAATCGTCGATATTTTCCTGGTCGGCACTCAACTCCCGAAAAGAACGGAGGACATATTTCCCGAATAAGCGTTTTTGATGTATCAATAGTGGGCAAACCTTTTTCAATTTCCTCATAAGATAGGCCGTATCTGAGTGATATAACATGTAATTTGCTTATAGATTTTATTACTTTTCTTCCGAAGTAGACCAAAATAATGTGGTAATAATGTATTATAATTTATATTTTTAATGGTTATTGATAGATATTATTATTATGCTCACTACTAATCACGATGAAATCCTAAACAATTGCATTGTTTACATTTATTTATGTGTAGAGCAACATGAAGTCCCATAAATAACTTCCAAGTATAAATTTAAGCACCAATTGGTTGCTGGATGTGCAACGTTTGAAAATCAAACAGGAGCAACGTTAAACTGAACGTTGACTGAAGAAACTGTTATGTGAGGAAGTGCTTGTCATCATAGATAACAATACTTGAAAACATTTATTGTCCAGCTTTAGAAAAACCAAACGATTTTTCGAAACCTTCAAATTAGATATAAATATAATACATAATATAATGCATTCAAGCTTTGGAACAACTTTGGAATCATCGAAATGTTTAAAAGATTATCATTTACGTACGTGCGTGCTAACTGTATAGAAATATCGAGCAACAATTCACCAACGGTAGCTAGTTCCTCGGGTTTCCAGTCCGACTTTGGTTGAGCCACATCTATTTAGGGGATTGCGTAAAATCGTATAAGTGCTTTGTAATAAAATAACAACTTACGTATACGCTTTCGTGCATCCATATATGCCGTGTTGATAGCTTCATATGTAATACAAGTACCGGATCCACCAGAATAAGGGTTCCTGCAAGACGGAGATAAGAATATATCGTTTAAATTGAAAACAACATCTTTTTCCCTTTCACTTCGGTACCAAGACCATCTGTTCGTATCCAGTAACCACACAGCTTGCGAATTGCCAGATAATTCAATTATTGACAGTCGACTGCATAAACTGTAATGTACTTGCAGCGAAATCGTCGTGTTCGTAGCTTCGTACACAGTTTACTACACGGCTTTGCAGAGTCAACATGGAGAAAACGCGCATCAGGTTGAAGCAAATGTTGGAACAATATAGGCAATCTTATTTAAGTGCAACAATTCAGGAACTGATGCTGAAAAACTGCAAAGCATCACAACCTATTGAAAACCTAATTAAATGGAGCAGAATGGTGTTTTTTGTTAGTCTGTTAGTGTTATCGCTGAATTACTACTATACTGAGTTGCAGGGCCATGTAAGTAAATTCAAATATAATATTGAGAGTCTGGAATCTAGAATTTCAATGTAAAAGTATAGGTAATGGACTACGCAACTTAATGCTTTCTTTACCATGTTTATAATTCAAAGCGCTGTGCTTTAACCATCACAAGGCATTTCAGCTACGTATTTCGACCTCCTGAGTCTTGTGATTTCTGTAGCAAAATAAAAAGTGTGCCACATCTGAGTGAGCTCAGCCCCTCTGAATTTAAATCATATTATGCGTACAGTGGTGCCCCAATCGTGGTCAGTGATGCGATGCAAAATTGGACAGCAACAGCGGTATGTTCAACTTTTTAGAAAAAAAGCATATTCTAAAATCTATTATGCACAGATCTTCAATTTTCAGTACTTTCAAAACGCCTATCGTAAAGTCAGACGTCAACAACGTTTGCGCCACTGCCAGTTTTTGCCTTACAAAACAGGTTTTCAGGATATCTTCGAAGCATTAGAGATGCCACCCGCACGTATCGAATCGGTGATGGGTGAAGCTCCATGGTATTTTGGCTGGAGCAATTGTCATGCAGAGACGACTGATGAATTTCGGAAGCACTACTCAAGGCCCTACTTTCTACCAGAGGACTCAGAGGACAAAGTAGTCGACTGGATATTTATGGGAACTGCGGGAATGGGTGCCCAAATGCATGTATGTTATTAACTCTTAACTATTCTTTGAAAAAATGGTGTTCTTAATCTTTATATAACAGATTGACAATGTTCGATTTCCTTCCTGGCAAGCGCAATTGGCAGGAAGCAAGCTTTGGCTACTGGTTCCCCCTCCTGAATGCTATTTTCATTGCCGACGTTTTGAAGTGATTGTGCGACAGGGAGAAATGAGTGAGTTAAGGTGAAGGAAAACTTTTAAAAACATTACGTAAAAACTTATTTTGTTGCAGTCGTTCTTGATACCAATCGATGGTATCATCAAACCTTTGTACAGCCTGGTGCTGTCAGTATTACTATTGGTGCGGAATATGACTAAATGAAACCGATTTACAATTGAGGTTCTATCTTGGGTAGTTTGTTTGTTTTAAATTTATAACCTGTAATTTGTTCAGTACTTCTTTACCATTAAAACTATACTTACAACATGCCGCGAAAAAGATTAACATTGTAGTCGTAAACAGAAGAGCGCCCCGGTCCAGCCAGCAATAGGGCACAGTCTCCGCCAAGTGAGGGCTGTGGCTGATTTCCAAACTGATGATATTGAGCTAATGTGCCGCTCAAGATGCCAATAAAAAATATTCTAAAAAGAAAAAAAAATGTAATTATGTTGTATTAACATAGTTTCTATAGTATTTATCTATCTATATTAAAATTAACTATGTTTGTTGATTAATGGCTTCTTAAAATTATTTTATTTCATTGTATGACACGAAACATCAGTGAAAGTTTTAATTTGACTCAACGTACAAACTATCACTTTACCATCTTGTTGAATCTTTTCGAGTATCAACTGAGGGGCATAATACCATGGTCCCAATTGTATGAGTATAACAAAGCGTACTTCAATCCTTTCACTTTCCATTTTTTCATTGCTCATTTCTAAGCAAACAAATCTAAAAAGATCCATACAATAGTAACAAATGAAAAATATCAGAAACACTCATACATGTATTTGTTCGTTGTTAGCCGAGTTAGCTAATTACAAATAAAATAGCTATTCGCCCAAAGTGCTTGTGTAACTCTTGAATTATGAGCAACTATTGCCAACAAAAATATATTTTTATTTAAATATACGCAAATGGTTCAAGGTTACTATGAAAGTTATTTCCTATGTTTGTATTGTTGCCACCACTTACTTTTTAAATTGTCAAAAAATTAGAATGCAGCTAAAGACACCTACGTAGTAATTGACAGCCACACATACTGGCGTACATACATATGTAGGCACGGAGACTGAAAGTTGATTGCATACAGACCAGCGAACGGCTGTACCCAATCAATTAATTGTTGCTCGCCTTCGGGGCGACAGCTTGTATGAAAGGCGCTCACGCATAGTCGAAAATGCTTAACGTCCGCCGGACTAAGAGCGAACCATGACAACATTTTCGTACATATAGTACACGCAACGTTACGTTTAACACCTGCCCAAAAGTCAATTATTTTTTTGGAGGCTGCAGCTTATAATCTTTATATAACGTTCCAGCAATTTAGGTGTTGCATTGAAATAACAGTACATTAGCACTGTTGGAATAATTTATTTTAGAGAGTCAAAGATCTTTTTTGCGAATTGAGGTAAACACATAATTTACTTGGAATAATATTGACGCATTCGTATTATGTAATACGAGGCTTTAATGAACAATAGTTAGGCTGATGCTCTCATTGTTGTGCCAGTGGTGCTTTCTATCTTCATTAAATTTGTCTTTAAGATATCACCATGGCACAGATCATGTTATTGAATTTCTTTTTAGGAAATTTTGGCTTATTCCCAACGTTAGTATTTTCTTTACCGGGTGACTGAAAATTGTATTTTAGTATGGGTATGAAAACAATTGGATCACATGCTGTTATTGTATAGTAATATTTAAATTTATCTAACCTTATATTTGATGTACATATATTCAAATGAAAATCCATTTAAAATAGGCATTTTATATAATGTATGGTATAAGGTGTAAGTATTCATTTTTGTTTGGGGATGGTTGTCTATTCTTTTCATTTGATTTTCTCTGGTAAATAATAACTAAAACAATTATTTGCTGGTTTTCCAATATAAGGTACTTATACAATAAAGAAAACAGAAACTTTGTGCATGAACCTACATACTAAATATACAATAGGTATAATACTAGTGATAGTGAACGTATTGAACCTTTTATAAAAGTAAAATCATATCCACTAGCTTCGATGAATGTTTATTATAAAGGAAGTAAATGTAAATGTTGAAACATGCCAGCATTCACTGTGAATATTGAGTGTACTTCAAGCTCATCAACGTCAACCGAACAAATACAATATTTTCGGTTGAAGAAACAAGAAAGTAAAAGCGTATGTTATTATGTAAATATCAATTATTTGGAATAGAATATTAAATCCAATCATTTAATACCAATATATTTTAATTGTGATAACAACTTTAACTTTAATGTATGGATTACGCAATAGCCGCTGAAACAAAATAAATCGTTTGACAGAAAAAACCATGATTTGTGTGAAGAAATAAGAAATAGAAAAACGCAAATGCACACATATGAACTTTAACCTTGACACAAATTTGATGCAAAATGCATATATATATATATATAGTTTTATACATTACTACAGCATTTGTCGGTATTAACCATTTAACTTGCTTTCTGTAGGTAGTCACAATTATATCTTTATCAAATGATCTTCACATAAACTGGATCTCAACTAGTCACGCGGCAGATGCAGCCCAGTATTAGTGAAGTCCAGTCAGTTACCACCAACACACTTGCAACAGGAAATCAACTTCGTTTTACACTCTTGTCTTTTAAAGCTGGTCTTCTATATTTAAGGAGAAAGTAAAGTGAAAAAACGCAGATGTAGGCGCAGACATTTGACGCCAGCTTTGAGACGAACAGGTTACAAACATGAAATCCATTTCAACAGCGGTAACCACTCGAAAAATTGCGTAACACAATTTGAACTTTGCAATGTTAATGTCCTCATAATAATGAGCTCAGAGAGAAAGAGAGAGAGAGGAAGAGAGAGAGATATCCTTCACTGTGGAGAGCCAACAAATTATTATTTATAAATAGCAGGAAAGCCGATGGTGAATAGCAATGTTCTAATCTTATATTTCTGTAAATTCAAGTCAATTTTTATTTAAGAAGAGCTTGTTGCCAACTACTGTTCGACAGAACCAATGGCATTTCCAATACAATTCTGAAGAATAGAGCACATTCAATTCAGATATGATCAGGCCCGCATTTACTAGGTAATGTTAGTCGACTAAAATTCCAAAAGTTTTTATCATTTATGAAGTTGCACTCAAGCCCAATAAAACATAAAATAATAACAATTCGCGCTTGTAGAACCAGCAACCTAAATATTAATACAGCAATAAGACGCATGACGCAAGATTGTTTACCCAACACCAAAATTGAACATACAGAAATTTCTCTGACGGTAGCAGAGAACTTACCAAACAAGTGGCACACATGTACGTGCTACGTGTATAAGAAACAGTTAAGTGTAAACAGAAAGTTTTCATAATGGCATGGAAGGTATTCATATAATGTGAATTGAATACATAGAAGCTGATGAAGTCTGTTAGTAGGTTTAATTTTCTTTCGTATCAACATACCTTAAAATCATTTTGTTGACGTTGCACGTCGTTACTTGATTCACGTTGTTGTTGATGACTCCTTTAAATGAGTTTCTGAAAATATATTTTAGCATTCACACAAAATAAACTGCGAAATATTCCAATTATAACCAGTGAAAAGACAAAATTAAACGTTGCGCCAGTTGCTGTGATGATTTTTTCGTCTTGGCCTTAATTATTTGGTAAAATAGTTAACTAATTCAGGTGCAGCATCACAGCTGCTACAATGCTCACACACCTGCTTATTAGATTATCACTATGAACACTTTTATTATTAAGAACTTTCGAATATATTTTTGGATTATATAAAATGCACTTCACTTTTTGATATATTTATTGCTTCTTGTAAATCTTTAGTCAATTTTCAGGGCAGCAAACAGTACTGACAATCTGCAGAGACAACTGCTACCACGGTGTGTATCCAACTCATAACTGAAATCTGTGGCTCAATGTTGCCACACAAAACCAAATAACTTAGCGACTGGAATATGGTTGTGGCAGCGTCAACGTCAGCATCGCAGCGATCTCGGCAGCACCAGCGACAACGAAAGCGTCAGCGACAGCGAATACCATAGCAGACGATTACAAGCAAGCAGCTGCCAGAGAGACCGGCAAAACAAATGCTTAATACTACAGCAACATCGAACTTTGCTTTACCAACGCTGAGCTCAACTTTAAGTATGGCCTTAAATATGACGTCGTTGTTTTTGAGTAAAACTCTGAACTAGTATATCCATTACCAACATATGTTGAGTTTAGCGTGGTGACTTTGGTGAAATTGGTTGTAAGTGTTAGTGCTTTTGAGACGTTTGTTGCTTAAGTCTTTTGTTTTTGTAATGTCAGCTACATTTCTGTTGGTGAGTATCAATTCATTACAATGTTTTATTTTTATTTATAAGCAAAAATAGTTTTAATAGTGTCTTTAATTATAATGTTTTATTTTGACTCATAAATAAAAATAGTTTCAATAAAATCTTTCCAGAGCGTTCATAATTCTGCTTGGATTTGTGTAACAATGACGACCTATATTTAAAAGCTCCGTTAGTTATTTTCTTCTAAATCTTAAACTCATGTTCGAATTTAGATACATTTAAGTAAGTAAGTTAGTTCAACGATAAAAATTAATATTATAAAATAACTCTATTGATTTATGTACATACAGTATTATTTAAAAAAGACTTTACCAAATAAATTCTGATTTTAAGTAAAATTAAATAAGTCCAAGCCGTCGAAAAACTAGCAAAACCACTGCAGTCAACCTTGCAAGCATTCTTAAGATTTTCAAGATATTTGAAAATATACAACTTGCAGGCTTGGTGCTGGTCCGTTCACTTTTCAAAAGGCAACAAAATTCAATTTATATGTTACACGATTGGTACTGCTGTTGATACATTTTATGTGATGAATTAATGGTTATTTAGCTGTGCATCTGAATCGAAACTGTAAAAAATGTAAGCTTGATTAAATATTTATTTGATTATGCATTTTTATAGCAAAGAAATTTTTTAAAAAGACCAGTTATTAATTGTAGGTTACATTTTTTATTATTGCAACAATTTGCACATTGTATATTAAAATTATGATATAATATAATACATATAATTTTCTGGTTACTTGTAAGGCTGTCAATCCAGATAGTATGGCGGGAACCTTGTACAACTGATGAAGTTGGTCTATGGAGAGATCCAACAGTATATGTTCACTGTAATTGTGCCCAGAACGGTAGATCCAGATGATTGAAAACCTGTACGGCTTTCAATTATAAGTTTAAATGGTGGCAAATAAGAATATGCTGGTCTATGGGCTACTGCCGAAATGGTTAAAGCTGCTCATCCAAATAAATACGAGGAAGACGAAGAATGGACAACGATTGCAATTCCAAGGTACCCTGGCAAAAAAATAAATGTTGCTATTATTTTAGGTCTTTTACTTAATAATAATTTATAATTGTCTTTGGTTAAACTTGGCATGCAACTATTGCCTTTCAAATCAAACTCAGAAATTTTATAGTTTCACACTTAAATAATTACATCAAATATAAAATTGTATATCTGGAATTAAATGCATATGCTTTAGTATTAACATGTGAATAATATGGGATCATACTAAATTTATGAAGAATACTTCCATAAAAATAAAAATAGGTTTACATACCAACAATTTTTTATTCTGAAATTAAAAAGAAGAATAATAACGCAATTCTGACAGAATTAATTTAGAACTGAATATTTTGACAATAATTAAAACTAATCATTTGAAAATCCGATAATAACATTCGTCCTACCGATTTCACAAAAATAATGGAAACCACTTGTTTTAGTATTAATTGAAACAAAAATTAATTAAAAAGTTTAAACATGTTTGAGAGGTCAAAAAACTTAAGAGATTTTATCAGTATTAACAACTTGAGGCACGATAAATTCCAACCTTTTAAGAGCTCAAATATTAATTAAGTGTTGAAATGAGAGATAATGAGTAAAATAAAATTAGCCTCATAGTTAAGCATTTGAAGAGGTTAATGGAATTTCAATAGTATCATAATGATTTCGTTTAATTACATTTAACATTTGGGGATATGGATCTATAAAATCTCGGAGTCAAGTCTGAAAATGCACCAGTTGTCTGCCAAGCATCAACTAATTCACTTGCAAAAGTATTGATTGGTATACAAAAAAAAAAAAAAAAAAAATGGCTGCTACATTTATTCTCGTACTAAGTTGTCTGGTTTATGGAGCAGTGGGTGGACGTCCTGCTATTCAAGGACCTGCACCAGCTACAAGCCCAGTAGTACTCACTGCACCATCATCTAACTACTTGCCTCCCTCTAAACCAGCTGTTGTTGCCCGCCCGGCAGCTAACCCTGGGACTATTGTTCTACCGCAAAATTTACCTCGACCAAGTCCTGTTGTAACTACATCTCGACCAACTCCATTGCCCACCTCGCCGCCAACACGACCGATCTCAAGCGGTAAAATTGGAATACCAGCTGTTTCTGGCTCCCGCACTGTTGGATCCCGCGCTCCCTACTAATTGTTATGAATATAATTTGGATATATACTTCAATAAATGACCCCAAAACTCAATGATATAAAAATGCAATCGATTAAATGTATTTATTTTATTTCCTTATAGGAAATGTAGCGATTGCCACTTCATTTTTAGATTCATTGACAGATTAGCAAAAAAGCAATACACTGACAGAGTGGATTGCTGTTAATCATCTAGTACATGATTTAAGTAAAACATGCGTGTGAGTCGTTTGCAAATGAATATCTTTCTTAAGTTCTTTCTTAAAAAAAATTTTCTCTTGAATTCTTAAAAGAATAATATTAGAATAATAATAAATAAAAAAAATAATTTAAAATAAATAAATTAAAGTAAACAAGACAGAACGCTACAGTCCAGTGAGCGATATTCTCGCCCTCCCTTGAATATAATAATTTCAAAATATTCCCTTATTATACAGAGTGTGATTGAAAACCTTTAATTAGTAGAGTTCATTAGTGCCACTAAAGCCAAAGATTGGTGATTTCATTTGCAGTATTATACGAATAGTTTCCACATAAATATAACCGGGATTAAAAATGCTAATAATACTCGGATGTTATGTGAATAGAAAATAGTTCAGTCCGACCAACCCTACTGAACCGGTTGATGCACTCGTTTTACGGTAGACAAATTAAATTTAAAAAAAATGTAAAATTCTAGAAGAGTTATACAACAATTCAATCAAATATTATGTAATTTTAATAACTTAATATCTAAATAAAGTTCGGAACCAAATTTAATTATTAGACATTGTGTTTGAAGTTTATTTTACCATTTTACTATTTTACCAAGTATCCTATTACATTGTTTCCTTTTTATATTTGTTTGTTTGTAAGTTCAGTCAATAATTCGAGACATATACCTGTTATTATACCAAAAATTTAATAAGGTGCTCTCGGAAGTTATGTGAATAGAAAATAGTTCAGTCCGACCAACCCTACTGAATCGGTAGATGCACTCGTTTTACGGTAAATAAATTAATTTAAAAAAAATGTAAAATTCTAGAAGAGTTATACAACAATGGTTAATTTCAATCAAATATTATGTAATTTTAATAACTTGATATCTAAATAAAGTTCGGAACCAAATTTAAATATTAGACATTGTGTTTGAAGTTTATTTTACCATTTTACTATTTTACCAAGTATCCTATTACATTGTTTCCTTTTTATATTTGTTTGTAAGTTCAGTCAATAATTCGAGACATATACCTGTTATTATACCAATAATTTAATAAGGTGCATGGGTCCCCACAGTGTGGGGGCCGGACGTTTCAGGAACTCCAACTTTCTTGTTAATTCCGGATAAAGAGATTGATCTAGATGTTCCACCTGTGGAAATTGGCTTCTGCACCGCTGATTTTGAAACTGTAGGTGCAGAAACTTGAGCAGCAGGACGGCCACTTTTGCTTAAAAGCGGTGCGCCGATAATGGGTGCTGATGTTGTCTTCTGCACAGTTTTGGTTGTACGAGTTGATCCGACTACAGGTGCTGAAATTGGTTTCGGTCCGGCTCCTGGGGAAATTGGATTCTGCGCAGTTGATATTGGAACTACAGGTCTCAATGTTGCGGCTGCTAGGCGATCGCTTTTGATTTGAGGAACGGAGCTGACTATGGCGGCTGAAATTTTTTTCGGTCCTGTTCCAGCGGTAATGGGCTTTTGTATAGTAGATTTTGCGAGAACTGGTCCAGGAGAAGGCACAGCTGTGCGGCCACCAGCCGCAGGCTTAGTCGAGATTACGGCTTGGCTTACAGCTGGTTTACCAACATGCACAATCGTAATTGCACGATGTCTAGTGGCTGTCGATCCATCAGTGTGACCAATTTCCTTAGGTGGAGGTAAGTAGGATCTCGCTAGTCCAGAGACTAGGGCCTTATTCGCAACTGGTGCAATTACAGGACCCTTAGGAGACGGGCGACTTGTAGCTCCAACTGGTGACAAACTCACAGAAGTTGGAGGATGAGCCACAACTCCATATATAATACAACTCAGCAGAAGATCATTGAAAAATGCCATTTTTAATAGTTGTATTAATTTCAACAACTTAATATTGGAGGATTAACTAAATTGTTGCTTGATAACGAAATGATGTTCTTTCATTCGAAATTTAACACTTTTATAGTTTATTTTGTAAATAGAATTTTTCATATTTCGTCTTATCTTAACTTTTTTGGTTATAAATTAAATTGAAATGCAAGCCTAATTAGTATTATATTCAACATATAATTATTTTGTATAATAATTGGGTCATTCACATTAAAAACATCAGTTACACATGTAAGAATTAAAAGGAAAAAAATATATATATATTATATTAATTAAGTCATACATATTAATTAAACATAAAAAAATTAAAAAAAAAGAAGAATGAAATGAGAAAGTGAGAGAATATGATAAAGAATGTTAAATTGTAAATATGTCACATAGCTGCTTTTGACAGTTGATGATTTTCGGACTACATTCATAATTAAAAAAAATTATATGTTAATTACAGATATACATGCTTAATTTTCTTTGAAGCATTTCGCATTTATTTGTATAATATGCAATATAAAAATATTCATATATATATATATATATACATATATATATATATATATATATATATATATATATATATATATATATTATATTGTCGGATGCACGCTAAGGCTATGGCCAAGCTGGCTATTATATATATATATATATGTATATAATAGCCAGCTTGGCCATAGCCTTAGCGTGCATCCGACAATATAATTTAAAACAAATCAGAAAGCTATGCGCGACTATGAGATACCCGTCACCCAGTTGTAATATTCTTATACCAACAAGTATTTTAGGAATATTCGGTATTTTTAACATTTTTAGCGGTACAAAATTATAATACCCTTTTTCGAATGAAATACATTAAAGTTATTCAAGAAACAATAGGAAGCTGCACATGTTGTGTTTCTGGTGGACAGTTATAATATATTTTAAACATATTGAAATATCAATACACCTCATATATCATACAAACTTAAAAAAAATGGGTAATCCATAGTCGATCTTTGGGATTTTTTATTTAGGTAAGTAATCCTATTAAAAATTATATTCAAAATTGAAATAGAAGTGTAGTTCGATTTTGTTACGAAAGTTCCGATAATCCGCATGTCCACTCAAGACGTGGTAAAATAGGATTGAAAAACAAACAATTAAATAGCTGATTGAAGTTAAAAATCTAATTTATTTATAAAATCGTGTTTTTTAATATTTGCTTTATCAAAAGATAAATGTAATAAAGCGTATTGAATGTTAAATTCAAAGTTATGTAACAGGGTCAAAAGCGGTAAATATAAATCCAATTTTCATTATACGGAAGATTTAATGAGGAACGCGTGTGCCGACAGTGCGACCGACTGAAGTGGCTGGAACTCCACCTTTCTTAGCACTTAGTTTGTGGCCACTAGTGATTTTGCGCTGTGCATCCACTCCGGATGATGATATTGGTCTTGGTGATCTCCCTGCGCCAGTTGGGCTCCATACATTCGATCTAGGAGCAGCAGTACCAGAGACAGGGGAAGCTGGGCGTCCGATTTTGATAGGGCGAGCGGCTCCGACTAATGGTGCTGAAATCGGTTTCGGTCCTGCTCCTACGGCGATTGGCTTCTGTACCGTTGAACTCCCGACAGCTGGCCGAACACCAGCCACACGTTTAGTTAAAACCGCGTCTTGGCTTACAGCTGACCGACCAGCATTTAAAGTCGCAATTGTACGCTGTCCAATGGGTTTAGATCCAGAACGGCTGGAGACTTGACTAACTTCCCTAGGTGGAGGTGAATAGGTGGTATATGGCCCAGTGCCACTATTCAGAACAGAACCTTTAGCAGATGATGACAGATGCGAGGAAGCTGGAGGATGAGCTATAACTCCATACACAATACAACTCAGCAGAAGTACATTGGAAAATGCCATTTTTAGTACTGGTGTTAAAATAAAAACTTTATATTGGACAAATGACTCAATTGCCGCGTGGTAAACAAATGATACTCTTTTAGTCAAAAATTATCCCTTTTATACTGAATTTTTTTGCAACTGATTCTTACTTTGATGGTGATGATTTATATGGAAATGTATGCCATTAGTTAGCACTCATTTCAATGTATAAAATAATATTTATATATAATAATTAGGTTAAATACCTTAGTTACACAAACACATCTTTAAAGTAAATAAGTTGAGTTGCTCAATTAGGCAGTTGTTGACTTATGATTATCCTGTACTTTTGGATTGTTTTAATTTTAAACAGATTTAAGTTAATAAGTTAACAATTAACTTAGATGTCACGTGTCGTACTCACTGTTACAAATATAGACATATACAAATATTTACATATTTATAAATGAGTAGATTCATATTCATTAGCATTAGGACCTAGGGAATTACAATGTCGTATTTTTAACCAAAACGCATTAGCGTGCACCCGACAATATAATTTAAAACAAATCAGAAAGCTATTCCCGACTATGAGATACCCGCCACCCAGTTGTAATATTCTTAAATATACCAACAAGTATTTTAGGAATATTCTGTATATTTTGATATTTTTAGCGGCGCAAAGTTATAATACCCTTATAGAAATAACTTGGTATCAGTAAATCCTACGCAGATCAAGTTTGTTTTTTATTTCCACCACACACTAACTATTGTTTTCATGAAATTTAAAAATTTTGTTTGAATGAAATACTTTAAAGTTATTCAAGAAACAATATGAAGATGCACATATTTTATTTCTGGTGGACAGTTATAATATGTTTTAAACAAATTGGAATATCAATATATCTTATATATCATAAACTTAAAAAAAATGGGTAATCCATTGTCGATCTTTTTATACCCGCTACCCATAGGGTAGAAGGGTATTGTAGCTTTGTGACTTCAGGAAATGTATGTAACAGGCTGAAGGAAGCATCTCCGACCCCATAAAGTATATATATTCTTGGTCAGGGTAACCAGCCGAATCGATATAGCCATGTCCGTCTGTCCGTGTGTCTGTCTGTATGAACACCTAGATCTCAGAGACTATAAGAGCTAGAGATTTCAAACTTGGTACCAGTATTGGTGTATGTCCTACGCAGATCAAGTTTAATTTAGAGTTTTGCCACGCCCCTTTCCGCCCTCTAAAATCGAAACCCTACTAACGCAATTTTAAAGATAGAGTATGGAGTTTTGGTACATATAAAGATAAAGACAACTTCGATGATTCCCGAGGATTTGGTCGCGATCGGATGAAAAACTTGGAAGTTATTCAAGAAACAGTTTTGTATGGGAAAATCCATAGGCAGCTGCACGTGGCTTGTTTCTTGTGAACAATGTGACCGTGCTTGGTATATTTTATTCTTTATGCGATATTTAGGATGTGATGGAATATGAATGTACAAATATATAAAAAAAAAATACCAAAAATACTTTTTGGTATATTTTCGTATATTTTGGCTGGGTAGCGAGTATATCACAGTCGAGCACACTCGACTGTAGCTTTCTTAGTTTTGTTTTTATTTAGGTAAGTAACCCGATAAAAATCATATTCAAAATTTAAATAGAAGTGTAGTTCGATTTTGTTACGAAAGTTCCGATAATCCGCATGTCCACTCAAGACGTGGTAAAATAGGATTGAAAAACAAACAATTAAATAGCTGATTGAAGTTAAAAATCTAATTTATTTATAAAATCGTGTTTTTTAATATTTGCTTTATCAAAAGATAAATGTAATAAAGCGTATTGAATTCATTCAAAGTTATGTAACAGGGTCAAAAGCGGTAAATATAAATCCAATTTTCATTATACGGAAGATTTAATAAGGAACGCGTGTGCCGACAGTGCGACCGACTGAAGTGGCTGGAACTCCACCTTTCTTAGCACTTAGTTTGTGGCCACTAGTGATTTTGCGCTGTGCATCCACTCCGGATGATGATATTGGTCTTGGTGATCTCCCTGCGCCAGTTGGGCTCCATACATTCGATCTAGGAGCAGCAGTACCAGAGACAGGGGAAGCTGGGCGTCCGATTTTGATAGGGCGAGCGGCTCCGACTAATGGTGCTGAAATCGGTTTCGGTCCTGCTCCTACGGCGATTGGCTTCTGTACCGTTGAACTCCCGACAGCTGGCCGAACACCAGCCACACGTTTAGTTAAAACCGCGTCTTGGCTTACAGCTGACCGACCAGCATTTAAAGTCGCAATTGTACGCTGTCCAATGGGTTTAGATCCAGAACGGCTGGAGACTTGACTAACTTCCCTAGGTGGAGGTGAATAGGTGGTATATGGCCCAGTGCCACTATTCAGAACAGAACCTTTAGCAGATGATGACAGATGCGAGGAAGCTGGAGGATGAGCTATAACTCCATACACAATACAACTCAGCAGAAGTACATTGGAAAATGCCATTTTTAGTACTGGTGTTAAAATAAAAACTTTATATTGGACAAATGACTCAATTGCCGCGTGGTAAACAAATGATACTCTTTTAGTCAAAAATTATCCCTTTTATACTGAATTTTTTTTGCAACTGATTCTTACTTTGATGGTGATGATTTATATGGAAATGTATGCCATTAGTTAGCACTCATTTCAATGTATAAAATAATATTTATATATAATAATTAGGTTAAATACCTTAGTTACACAAACACATCTTTAAAGTAAATAAGTTGAGTTGCTCAATTAGGCAGTTGTTGACTTATGATTATCCTGTACTCTTGGATTGTTTTAATTTTAAACAGATTTAAGTTAATAAGTTAACAATTAACTTAGATGTCATGTGTCGTACTCACTGTTACAAATATAGACATATACAAATATTTACATATTTATAAATGAGTAGATTCATATTCATTAGCATTAGGACCTAGGGAATTACAATGTCGTATTCCTTGACTAAGATGTTGACACTTGCAATATTTTCGATATAAATGCGACAAGTAACTAAAAGCAATAAGTAGTAATGTTAAGTGGTTAGTAATAGGTAGTTGTATATTTTTATCAGATAATTTAGATATATAAGAGAAATAAGGGAATTGAAATTAATTAAATTTTAATTCATCTACCTATATTTTATATGTTATTATTTTCTAATAGTAGATGGTTGATAAAAAACTATATAGACTCTGTATTTTAAATGAAAATATAAATATTATTTAAATGAATAATTTTATTTTTCATTGTACATAATGTTAAATTAACATACTATATTTTATAGTTAATAACAATATTTTAACACTGATGGGTACAAACATTCGATGCCTCCACTGCTTCAGCCAATCCAATACGGTTATTTTCCGAATCATAAACACTATAGTATCGTGATAAGAAGATATTTCCAAGAACCCAAAAATCAAATGAAGTTGGTGTAAAAGCAGTTGTGCAAATCGTTGTCTCCGATGTTATTAATTTAAGAATATAGTTAGTAGCACTAAGCGAAAAAATTGTTCCTCCAATATGGAATTCAACATTTGGGAATTCAGCACTCTCACAGCTCAGAATATAACTATTGTTTTCTACCTTGGCCCCAATAGCTTCATGTAATTTGTCAAAGATCCTTTGCGGCACCAAAATTAGCGATGTACCCGTGTCTAATATAGTACTCTCACTACCATCAAGTTGTTTTCTACCTACGAATACGCTAGACATTTCTAATTGCCAGTATCCGGTATTTAAAAGCGGTACATAGTGAAGTACTCCCCTGTATTTTTCAGCATCGATTTCTCCAAATATAATATTTCCACCACAAGGCCCGTCGGACGTTCTCCGAAGATAAACAGAAAACAAGCAGTATTTGATATAATTATGTTTACATAGAAGATGAAAAAAAGGGATCGAACCTATCCATGCAATCTGGCTAAAGCCCAAACCAATAATACCATCAAAGGTGGTAGCGGTAAACATTGGCTGATAATGCGACAATACTTCACCAAAAATGAAACCAGGTAGCTTAACCCCATCCAGCAGTAAAGTGTCCTGAGAAAGGTATCCGCTGACATTTCCGTTTCCGTACCTCAACGTGAAGTTACGACCAACTTTCTCATGGGTTAAGGACATGTGTGCTTTGTAACGACTATGCCGTTGACAAGCAGTATTGCTAATATGGCAATTGCTAGAGGGTAACCAAGTATTGGCTGAACCCGTGTCAAAAAGCACTTTGAATATTTGGGGAGGTGTTCCCATACCAATACACCCATAATATTCCACATTATCGCGACTCATTAGAGCAAGTTTAATAACGTCTGACACAAAAACATCGTGTGATCTCCGGTTGACAATAGGATTTTCGACTGTCTGGTGAATGAAAATAAGAGCCTCGAAGAACAGTAATGACAAGAATTGTAGCATTTCGAATGCAAGTTACGGGTAAACTAAAATTGCTGAAAGTTATTTTTTAAATAAATGTATACAGTTGTTCATTATTATTAACCTATAACTACAAACAAACTATTGTGTTTCTCAATTGTATAAGTTTTGTTATTTTACGATCTTTCGACCAAACTAAAATATGATTTGCCGCGCCGAAGTACTATTACACATATAAGTATAAACTGATTTCATGTGTTTTCAGAATACCGTATAAAAGCTCATTATCAATGACCTCGAAAACACATGTAAAAAGATTGGTGACAATGATAATTATTGTATTGATCTTAAACCTATCATATTCTCCAAGTTGTTAACACTGAAACTTAATTACTTACATTATATGTAATAAGCTATAAAATTGATGGAAAAAGACTTAACTGTGCACCAATAATAATTGTTAATATACGGGAGTTGATCTATATATTTTCGAAAAATTCAACGAAATGAGAGTACAGCTGTTGCCAGATAAAAAGTATTTTTATGAATTATAATATTGACACAACTTTTTTTAAAATAAGCAAAGTATAAAATATATACATGGATTCACCCAAAAAATGCTACTCATAAAATATTCGATTGACTCGTTATTACAAATATTGCACACAGCGAGAAAGTCATACATTCAGAATGAAAGCTGGGATAACATTTTACAGTAATCTTGCAGTTATACTATTGCTAACTGGTGCTAATAGCATTTTCGCGCAGTTGTTAACAATACAAGGTTGGTTAGTTATCTTATGTGCTTGACATTGGCATTTTAATATTTTCATTTATATATTTACAGTCCCAAATAAATGTCACGATGTTTGCCCCACAGGATATCGCGTTGTCTGTGGTTTTCACAATGGATATTTGCGGACGTTTGCCAGCAGTTGCGTTATGCGAATGTACAATTGCAAGTATCAAAAAGGTGGGTAAAAAAACATTCAAGCGTTAAATTTTCGAAATTAATATTTTTATAGATTATCGTATCGTATCTCAACAGGCATGTGAATTTATAAGCAATGAAGAGTTACGAAAATTAGAGCTTTAAAAGCGACATGGATGCAATCAGAAAGAGGACGCTAGATGGCGTTACATTTTACAGCGCATGCGTTTCAAACATTTTTATTGTGTGACTGTGACTTAAAGGATGTACTAACATAGATATGTACATACATACATATGATTATATAGGTGCCTCTGTTTTTTATGTAAAACCTCTGAGCAAACTGAAGAAGAATCACGCCATAACTAAAATATAGTTAATAAAACTTAAAGTATAATTTTCGGAGTATAAAAAAAATCCAATATTTCGCCAAAACAAATATAACATGTACATGTGTGTCTGCATATAGGCACAAGAACAACAAAAAGCAAAAGTTTGCTTGGTCAGTACGCAATTTCTAAAAAAAAAACACACCAGGTGAACGGCCAAAACTTTATGGTATAGCAACTCCTTAAGTGTCAAATAATTAAAGAGGTCAGTATGTTATACCTGTTTTAAAGAATAACACACACTTGCACTCCCAATACGTCCTTATAGGCATATGAATAAACATATGTGTATTTATCATATTAATTGTGCAATATTCTAAATGTCTATATACATAGCCTATATTTTTGTGTTTGCAAGTAAGAGTATGTATTATCTATATGCAAGTAAAAAATATTTGCGTGAGTACATTAATATATGCAAGTACTTGGGTTATATGTATATAAAAATCTGATAGTCTAGTCACACTTCAACAACTGATAAAGAGGCAACAAATGATTTAAAGATTCCAGAAAATATGATATCGTTTAAACTGCGCAGTTCAAGAGTATGTTGCCCATCTGTCATATGTATACATATGTATGTGCAATATGTATAATCCATAAATTGAGTCTTATTTCAATAACATCATAGTAGTGTCAGACAAAAATTGCAAGCAAAGTTGCCAGTGCATATCATAGCGTGTATATCATTTGCTTATTTGATTAAGCAACAATACAATTACCTAAAACCTCTCTAAAATTATTTTCCAAACAGTATTAGAAACAATAATGTTGTAAATAAAAATATATATGCATATTCAAATATTAATTACAAATAACCAAATCTTTACAGTTTAAATCTAATCTGCAATAATAATAACTGGTGGCAAGTGCAATTTTTGGAAATACTGAAAAATTATAATGGAAATTCTTATAAATGATTTTTATATTAGTGTGACTTATTCCTTTTAATACATAAAATACAGATAGTCTCCAGACTTAGGGTCACGCTGGTTATAAGTGCTGTGCAGTGTGGCCAAATACACACGATTTGATGTTAAACCCGATTTTAATAGAAGTAGTGTACTGAATTAAAAATGTTTCAGAAAATCTATCAAGCAAAACTGAATGTAACTTTGAACGTATGATTTTTTTCCTAAATACATAATTATGGAAGCAGATTTTTTTTAGTATATATCGTTATTAAAAAAAGTCAATTTCGGAGCTGAATTTGCGGTCACTCAGTTGCTGACCTATCGAGTTTTCATGTTTTTGATTTTATATTTTTTCTTGTTAATAAAGAAAAACTAAACTAAAAAAAGTTGGAAAAATAATTCAAATATATTGGAAAATATGGAAAAGCGTTTTTCGTGAAGGTCCGGTGTATATGCAACAATAAATTGGAAGAGAACAAACAAATAAAATTAATGTGCTTTACAATAACATTTGTACAATAATATTAAAACAAACATGGAAAACCAGATAAATTGATAGGTACATTTGGATCTGCGGTTATAAAAGTTTAGTTCCTACTTTTTAGTCCGTGTTTTCAATGTAATGGAAAAATAAGATTGTCAGATGTGCACATATAACACACTTCATTAGAGTAACGCGTGTTTATATGTTAGAATGATCGAGAGAGAAAAATAAATAAACAATTCACAAGTAGATGATGCAATATTATAGACAGGTAGACAGGATAAAAGATGAAACCAATTTCTAAATGTTTCACAAATATATAATTTTAAACGGCACATGTAAATTTCTACAATTGTTTAAAACAATGGTGTTTAGACGATTTTATTAGTCTTCAATTAATTATCAAATGCTTATAGGGTAGTCTTAGTTGGGCTGCATTTATAAATTGCCTGGAATATTTTTCCTATCGAACCCTAACATTCCCAACCAATAGTGTCAGTAATTTGGATATGGGTGTGGTCGATCTTTACTTGATAGGCATTATAAAACATTTAATATAAATTTGATGTCTATTCTAATGCTTAATAGGCAAAAATAACGATTTCATAAGGAATCTGACGCAACAATTATCCTTGGACTTCGGGGCAACTAATTGCCGACGTCTATCACAAGACTGGGCAAAATTATGAACTTATGCTCCTCTTCTGGTGCGACTGCATCGACTATATCGCTATCGTCCTCGGGCAACACCGAGAGTAACGGAAGTGGTCAGTCAGAAGCCACGCATTGCTTCGGTGGTGGCGGTGCAAGTGCTGGCGGCGGCGGAGGAGGCATTACCGGCAGTCGTGACTTATCGGCTGGATATAGCAGTGATCTAAGTCTAACGCACAACAATTCAATAATGCCGCCCGAAACACGTCCTAAGATGGTGACGGTTAAACATCCTGAATCAAATAAACCCAAGCCAACCACTAAAAAGATTGTTAAAAACATTCAAGCAGATCAAGATGTTATCAAAGCGTTGCAACGTTGTCGCGATGAAGGTAAATTAATTCATATGTAACCATAAGAACGTTATTATCATATGACCGACTTTTTAGGTATTAAGCGTTTGGACCTTAGTAAATCCTCCATCACCGTCCTTCCGACTACGGTCAGGGAATGCGTGCATCTTACCGAACTTTATCTGTACAGCAACAAAATTGGACAGTTACCGCCGGAGATTGGATGCCTAGTAAATTTGCGAAATTTGGCTCTAAATGAAAACTCGCTAACATCGCTGCCGGAATCGTTGAAACACTGCACACAACTAAAAGTTTTGGACTTGCGACATAACAAACTTGCTGAAATTCCACCAGTCATATACAAACTTCTCACGTTAACCACCTTATATCTCCGATTCAATCGAATTACAACTGTGGCAGATGAGCTGCGTCAGTTAGTTCATTTAACTATGTTGAGTTTGCGAGAAAACAAAATCAAGGAATTGGGGTGTGCTATTGGCGCGCTGGTGAATTTAACAACTCTCGATGTATCACACAATCATTTAGAACATTTACCGGACGATATTGGAAATTGTGTAAATCTAAGCGCACTTGATCTTCAGCACAATGAACTACTTGACATACCTGATAGTATCGGTAATTTGAAGTCTTTGGTACGTCTAGGTTTACGTTATAACCGTCTGAGCTGTGTCCCTATTTCTTTAAAAAACTGCAAGTGCATGGATGAGTTTAATGTTGAAGGCAATGGCATTACCCAGTTGCCGGATGGCATTCTTGCTAGTCTGAGCGCATTGACGACGATTACGCTGTCACGTAACCAATTCACCAGTTATCCCACAGGGGGTCCAGCTCAATTCACAAATGTTTATAGCATAAATCTGGAGCACAATCGTATTGATAAAATACCCTATGGCATATTTTCTCGAGCTAAGGGTCTAACAAAACTCAACATGAAAGAGAATATGCTAACCGCTTTACCATTAGATGTCGGGACTTGGGTAAACATGGTCGAACTTAATTTGGCTACTAACGCACTGCAAAAATTACCAGATGACATTATGAATTTGCAAAATCTGGAAATACTTATTCTTTCCAACAACATGCTCAAAAAAATTCCTAACACAATTGGAAATTTGCGAAAATTACGAATTTTGGATCTTGAAGAAAATCGCATCGAGGTATTGCCGCATGAAATTGGCCTATTGCATGAGCTGCAGCGGCTTATATTGCAAACTAATCAAATAACCATGCTGCCACGTAGCATTGGGCACTTGAACAATCTTACGCACTTATCTGTTAGTGAGAATAATTTGCAATTTCTGCCTGAAGAGATTGGTTCACTGGAAAGCCTGGAAAACCTTTACATAAATCAAAATCCAGGATTGGAAAAGTTGCCATTTGAGTTGGCCTTGTGTCAAAACTTGAAGTATTTAAATATTGATAAATGCCCACTCGGCACTATTCCTCCAGAGATCCAAGCTGGAGGACCCTCCTTGGTCCTGCAGTGGCTTAAAATGCATTCGCCTTACCGCCAAATGTGAGATGTTGACGACGTCTGGCGAACATTCTATGTGGGCAGTGACTGTTATTATCAGTACGAGATACAGACGGCAGCAGACGCAGCTCAAACATACTGGTGGAACTAGCGCGCAAGTCTGAAATTGCTTGCTTCCTATTCCCGACTCTGCCAGTGGACACTAATTTTTTCCCAAATGTGTGTGGAGTGTATTGACTGGCAGATAATAGCTTTAAAATATTATACCAATGTCCTGAGCGTTGTAATACTGCCGCTATTTGCTTTCATCATTTTAAGATTCATTTGTTAATTATTTCACTTTCAAACTATGTATATTTATTTCAAATTTTTATCGTGAACATTTTTGATGAATATTTTTGTAATAAGCTAGTCATAACACATCAAATAAAAGCTTTCGATGGTGTAGCACAAACCTCATAAAAAGGCACCCAAATTAACTGTGCTTATACCCAACTTAATTGAATGCTTATGGCAATACAAGAAAAACAAGCGCCAAGGAATTGTTGCAGAAAAGTGTATAACTTAACCTAAAACTACTAAGTTAAAAGCTAATATTATATAATTCACAAGAATATATATACAAATGTTAAAGCAATTTTATTCGAGTTGATTGCATCAAGTTAAAATAGTGATTTTGAGCGCATAATGTGCAATATATTCAAATGCATATTAAATTAAAATGTTTCACCAATGATGAATTTACATAAATTCATATGTACTTAAAAACATAATTATTTGTTATTATAAATGATTATGATTATACGACAAAATAGTATGTACTTGAAGAAAACTATTAGTATGCATTGTATGTATGTTTAATATTTGGTGTTATCTAGTGAAAAAATAAAAAAATTTGAGAATGGTAATGTTTCATTTTTACAATTGGAAACTGTCTTTCTTCCAATTTGTTTTTGGATGTCCATTTTTATATATATTTCGTTATTATTAAACTGCGTATATGAAAAAATTCTACTGACGACTGTTTACCAAAAATTTAATTTAATATTATATTCATTATATTATAATAATTATATTTAAAAAAATTTTTTACGTAAATTGAATTTTATATAAAAAAAATGTAAATGTAAATTAACGTAACCAACCTTTAAGTTCATAGATGTACAATATAATCTTTTTCTACATGCATACATATAAAGAAATCATGCACAACATACAAAATATTGTAATTTTTTTATTTTTTTATGTATATGCATGAATATGTGTATAGATGGTTTAATTTATTGTAGTGCCAGATACATGTAGTACGTATTAACTTGACAATGTATTGATAGTTAAAAAGACAACTGACGGGAGTTTTATGAAAGTATATATAACTATTAAAATACTTACGATCCTTAAAGAAGGATGGAAAAAAATTAATATATATATATATATATATATATAGAGATAGAGATATTCACATATATACGAAGTAGGAAGTATGTCAATGTTAAATATAATAGTTTTTCATCAATGCCCTGTCTAACAATAACTATTAAAATTTCAAAAGTTTTTGTTTAATCTTGATTTATTGGGATTAATTAATGTACAGTCCTCTGAGTCGAACCTAAAGTTCGACTACAAATATTCATTTAAATGTTCGACTACAATCATTAAAGTATTTTCCGAAAATCAAACATATCTATACCGGTGTCACTAGTACAATTAACTAATCAATACATTCCCAGGGTATTGAAAATGTATATGTACATAAATAATTCTACAATAAATATTACCAAGTAAGCTATGTAAATATAAAAGCTCATAAATAAAGTATAAAATAAACAAAATTCTAAACGTGAAATGTGTTGTTTAAATGTAGCTTAATCGTAATTATAGGGGACAAATGTTTGTGAGATTAAAACAAGGCACAAAATGTACTGTTAGAAACATACTATAATAAAAAAACAAAGAAAATGTTATAATTCATTGTTAATTAACAGTTGCCAAAATGGAGCTTAAAAGCTCTGTTGAAAAGCAGTTTCGATTAACGATGCATGTGTATCGTAGAGAGACAACAACAATTTACTCTATTGTGATAACAAGGTGCAAGGGCCAATCAACAGTCAGGCTGATAGGAAAACAACAGATAAGGTAATGAATAACTATGTGTAATTTGTAGTATGTGAAATATCGGTAAGCAATATATAAGAGATATGAAATGTGAAGTTCATGAATAAAAGTTCATTTGCAAAAGTAACTTGGACAAGCTATAAATAAAGGTCAATTTGGCTGTAGCTCTTTGTTCTTAAAATGCGTAAAGTGAATGAGATTTACATATTGCTTTTATATGTTTTACTTTTGCGGAGATAAGCAAAGTATTTAAAGGCGAAAGAGTCGCAATTTAGCGCACAGTGTGTATTCTGGACATTAACGTATCACTTCAGTTTTTGAATAACAATTTTCAGGTCATTATGTTGCTGCTCTCAGTTATTACCATCTTGTTAGTTTCGTATACACAGGCGTATTCGCCTTATCACGATGCTCAAATTATAGCTGATTTTGTACGAGAGTCTGAATTGAATCATGCCAAGATAGCGCGCCAATTGGTAAATCGCGCTAATTGGGCATCTGTAGGCACAATTTCGACAAACAAAGATGTAAAAGACTATCCTATGGTTAATATAATCTCAATTGACGACAATAACGAAAATAAAGTCTCTACGGGAGTAATACGCTTCTTGCTAACTGATTTGGATTTTACGGGAAAAGATTGGCAACAGAATTCCAAGGTGACATTTATGTTTACGGATGAGCAAACCTTAAATTGTAAAAATTCCAATAAGGATCCCATGGAGCCCACCTGCGCGCGCACTATGATTAGTGGACAAATAAATAAGGTCTGTTTTGAAATCAAGATTATATTTAGAGATATCTTACCTCATTCATTTTTACAGATGGACAATAATTCTCCTAAATATAATTCTTCACTCAGCGTTTTCATTGCTCGTCACCCTGCAGCTCAAAAATGGATGTCTGGTAAAAAATGACATTTAACCTTTAAAAAATATTCTTTATCGTCCAATTCCTCATTTGTTAGAACATGATTTCTATCTTTGCGAGTTGGACATTCAAAATATATATGTTTTGGACTTCTATGGTGGACCGCATCAGGTCAATGTCTCGGACTACTACGCTATTAATATTTAAGCAACACAATAATTATGTAATAACAATAAGTAAATATTTGGATATTTTAGCACAGGGACAAGATAATTGGAAATTTATTCAAATGTATAATTTATTTGAAAACGCTTGGTTAGACCCAGCAGGTTTTATTGCGACTTCTAGTTACGCCTGTGAACCGGGCATTACACATAAAGTAGCATCAATTTTTTGCAAATGTGGCAAAATGTCACGCAATTTCGAACGGTAACGGACATCTGTAGCTACTGGATTGTGTTCTAAGTAGATTGTTTGTAATGATTTATTTATCTTCAAAACTTCCAGGTTTTTCCAGTTATCGATACCGTTGTCGTTCAACCATATTTCTTCCAGTTGCTCAAGTGCTTCCAAGTTGCTTATGGTCTTCAATCTATTCTTTGCTAGATCGAGTGTGTCCAAATTTGTATTGTCTGACAAGTTCTCAATGACTTCAATACCGTTTTCTGATATATATAACTCTTTCAAATTAGTCAGCTTCTCCAAATTTTCAATCTTAATAATTCGATTTGCTTGCAGGCTTAATATTTCCAGGTTGACTAACGTGTCGAGATTTTCGATTTTCGTGATTTTGTTCTTGCCTAGAAATAGCTGGCGCAAATTTACCAAAGTTTCAATATTTTCAATCCTTTTCAGCTTGTTGTCCCCTAGCTCTAGCATAGTAAGATTGGTTAGCATGCCAATGTTCTCAATGAAATTTATTTTGTTTGCTACAAAATATAATTTCTGCAGTTTGAGAAGTTGGCCAAGATTTTCGATTTTGGTCAGTCGGTTGAAGCTTAGGTCCAGAATCTCCAGATTCTCAAGTTCATCAAGATTCTCAATTTTCGTGATTTGATTATCGTAAAGCTCCAGTTCCACAAGTTTCTTGAGCATTTCCAAGTTTTCAATCTTCTTTATGAGATTCCAGCGCAAATATAATCGCTCAATATTAATTAGAGGCTCAAAATTCTCGAGTTTATCTATGCGTCGATGATTCAGATCCAGTTCATAGCATTCGGGATCGATCATCACAATTTCCTCAATTGATGCCACCATTTCGCCGGGAATTATCTGCATGCCAGCCGTTGGTTTGGCGTCCCCACTTTTCGCCATTGCATTATCACCGTCAGCCATATTCATAAAAATGCTTTTACTATGTAAGATTTACAAATTTACAATGTTTTAAATGCCGCTTGGCCTGCTCCTTGATTTTCCTTTTTTTTCCAAAATATGACCTAGTTAGTGTTGGTAAGTTCTGAAATACGTGGTATACAGTGTTGCTTTTTATTTAATATGTTGCGATTGATTCGCAGTTAATTTTTTGTTTAAAAATACAATATGGGACAAGATTTAGGTAATGCTGAAAATTTAACAGTACCAAGACCAATAAAAGCTCTAATATGTTATTGTAGTCTTGTTTTCGTTAATATAATAACTGAAGTTTCAATTATATAGTTTGTGTTATTATTTTGCATGATATTTTATGCGATATTGCAGTCACTTCTCAACACTGACTTAGTGTGACATTCTTAATGGTTTAAACTATTTTTGTTCTTGTATTATGAACTAAACAGAATTTAACAGTTTGAAGATTTATTGCAGCTCTCATTCTAGTTTTTATTTATTGAATTTATATATATATATATTTTATGTTATTATATTGCTTGACATTTTATGCGATATTTGTAATCAAACAATTGATGTTTTACATCACTTTGCAACACTGGCTTAATGTGACATTCTTAATGGTTTAAACTATTTTGTGTTATTGTAATATGAATTAAGCAGAATTTAACAGTGTCAAGATTTATAACAGCTCCAATAATTTTTGTGTATTTTAGTTTTCATTAATAGAATAATTTAAATTTCATATACATTTTTTTGGTATTGCTTTCTTGCTTTATATTTTATGCGATATTTGTGGTCAGCGGACTTCTCCAAACAGTTGCCGTTTTAGATCACTTTGCAACACTGGCACAGTGCGACATTCTTAATGGTTTAAACCATTTTGTGCTATTGTAATCTGAATTGAGCAGACAATTAAGAATTCATAGTCGGGGTAAAATTGCAGATATACTTGAAACTATGTAATTGCTTATTTTAAAGCATACGAAAATCATGTCGACGGGATTAAAGTGCCGCAATTGCGGCTCCAATGAAATCGAGGAGGACAATGCGCGTGGTGACCGCGGTACGTATACTTTAATTAACAATTTAAACTAATACTAATATTATTAATGTTAATACCTTTCTGTGCAGTGTGTATGAATTGTGGGTCTGTACTAGAGGATTCACTAATTGTATCAGAGGTGCAGTTTGAAGAGATGGGTCATGGTGCTGCCGCCATTGGCCAGTTTGTTTCTGCCGAGTCTTCAGGCGGTGCAACCAACTATGGTTACGGAAAATTTCAAGTTGGTTCAGGCACTGAATCGCGTGAGGTTACGATTAAGAAGGCTAAAAAGGATATTACACTGCTTTGCCAGCAACTTCAGTTAACGCAACACTATGCAGACACCGCACTTAATTTTTTTAAAATGGCCTTAAGTCGTCATTTAACGCGAGGCCGAAAGAGCACTCACATTTATGCTGCTTGTGTCTATATGACTTGTCGCACTGAAGGCACTTCACGTAAGTTGGATATGGTATATGGTTTGGCTCCATATAACTAGTTCCTTTTATTTTTATTATTTTGTGTTACCTACAGATTTACTAATTGACATTAGTGATGTGCAACAAATTTGTTCGTACGAACTTGGGCGTACCTATCTGAAGCTGTCGCATGCTTTGTGTATTAACATACCGTCAGTAGGTGAGTAGGGTTTCCACTATTAATTTGATCAGAGCAGTATGGTGACTTTATCGTAGTCGACCATCATCACTGTTGGTAACCATTAAAATAAAGCGAACAAAAAATAATTTCAATTTAGTTCGCCCCATGCTATTTTATCAGGATAATTTGAAATACTTTTTATTATTTTTACAGCATTTGATCTAAGTTTCTAAGTATGTTCTTGTAGCCGATATAGCAGCATATTATTAGTGTAAAAAATACTATTTGGGCTTGCATATCAAATATCATTCATTATTTACTATGCCTTGAATTAACAGTGTTGTAGATTTCTAATCGTGGCATGTTTTTCGTACGATTTGTGTTTGTTAATATGTATGTTTTTTTTAACATGTCTTTGAAAATACATATAGATAATTTAACATTTCCCAAAAGATATTATTTTCATACATTTATAAGTATACTTACATACCTGGATACAAATCTGATTTCTGTGGCTTTTGGCATACTGGTTTTTACTCAATTTGTTATTCTTATGTTGATTGATTGCCCGATGTTCAAGTACATAATTTGAAGTTGATTAGTTTAACTTTGATCCTACAGAATACGTGTGATTTTTTTTTTTGCATTTATAACATTATTTTTTAAACTTCTTTGGAATTAGGGTTTGCTTTAAAACTGATATATAGCATGTTAAGCATGTTTGAAATTTTAATTTGAATTTATAGAAAACAAAAATTCTCAGCTATATATTTTCTTCTTAAGAGAAGAACATATATATACGTATATTTGAAAGGGTATAGTAATGGTTTGTGCATTAGTAAAGAAAAATAGTATTTTTAATCATGGCAGTCTTCAAGTAAATTATGGATATAATAACTATATATAAAATGCTAATATCCCAATTTTAAAATTCCAATTTGTTTTGTTGATTTGCACCGAAACCCCATGAGTTTCTATTGTGTGGGCTACGTAGCTGCATCTGCCTTTTTGGTTGATATTGCGGCTGCTGCGTTTGTTGTCGATAGTAGCAGGCACCCTGCCACTCAGCGCAATAGAGCTGCGCGCATCAGGTGTTGGTTCCATCACCGTTAGTCATTGTAACGTTGCTCATTGCCAGCAATTCATCTGATACAATATTAGAGTTGCCAGTCCCACTTTCAACTGAGCTAGTACAGGCTTTGGCAATAACTGGTGTAGAACCTGTGATAGTAGAGCATATTGAGTTTGTTGGCGAGTTTAGGACAGTAAGCGTAGTGGGTCCATAGAATATTAATTCTGGTATTTGTCCACCTTGAACGCCAGTGCCATTAGTACTCTCTGAAGAGCACTGAAATTGAAATGTAACGTTGCCCATTAGTACTTCTGACATTCCCTCTTGGCCAAAAAAGCTTAATTCGTTTCCATCGAGTATAACGGAGGCCGTATAGTAACATTCCGGCTCGATTTGTATGGGATTCTCAAAAAATACATGAAAAGTATTGCTTGAACCATCTGAGAAAAATTTCGTGTCATTCTCGGCCAGTGTGCGTCCCAGACGCTTTAGTTCTATTTTAACATTGTAGTTTGCCGCACCAGTGGAAGAGCCATATAGGCCAAAGCCCACAATAAAGATTCTGTGGGAAATAATGTCCATGAACATCCGGTAAACTTGCAATATTTTAATTTTACCCACCTTCGATCCACTGAGAACTGTATGGAATCACAACGACCTCGATATCGCCATTGATTAGACCGATAGGCGCATGATTGAAAACGATGACAGACTTGAGTTTTGAGTCCCGCACGTGATCTAGTAGGAAAACTTAAGTTGGGTTTTTCCTTGGCGGTAAAGTGTAAGAACATATCAATTGTCTCTTGGGATGTGAGTATGCCAGTTTGGGCAACCCCATTCGCAAATTCTTCAAGAGTCATGGTCGGTATGCGAATTAGATGGAGCGCCTGACCAAGTACTCGCCGTTTGTTTTGAGATGTTTCATCAATGCTCATTTTTTCACAGGCATTTATAGCCCAATTTAGTGCTGCCTCGAACAAGTGTATTTCCTTACAGTTAAGTGTTTCACGCGATAAGATTGATTCAAAAGTCTTAAGGTCAATGTCCACAAAGTCTTCGGATTTAACCGCCATCTCGGCTTGGGCATCGATTACTTCCCAGCAACGTTGCATCAGTTCAGGCTCCTCGAATAGACGCGATTGACTTAGAAGGAGACATGCGTTCTTTGCAGTCAATTTAACTTCAAGATAGTTGACGCAAGCGCGTGCCAAATGTGGAACAATATACTTCTTGGCAGCATATAACGTGGCCAATATGTGTTCGGGCTCCAATTTGATTTCGTCACAGTACAGATATCTGTTGTAAGTTATTAAAGTGACTTTGTGAGTAGATGTGCCTCTGAGACTGATTTAGACGTACCTTAAAAGTGTAAGAAAAGCTGTTGGTTCTACGTCAGGAACTTTGATTTCTTCCTTGTTTTCAGCCAATCCGCCATAAAACATGGCGTAGAACACAGAGCTGCCAGTGGCAAGAATGTATTTATGCGCAGGTATGGTTTGAATCGGATCGAAATCTAAGGAATTCAAAGAAAGCAGCGAGATGTCAAATATGCTGACAATTAATTTTTTAAATAACGAACCAAAATCGCTGCCCACAATGAACCGTACGTCCGACAACAGCTCGTTGTTGAACATTGCCGCATTGCGCTCTAACACCGTCGCCTTGCTTGCTTGCCAGTTTGGATCGGCAGTGTCAATTGCATTGGAGGCTCCAACGGCAGCGTAACTGGCGTTGCTGCCTGCGGCACACACGTAAGAGCCACTGCCACTGTTTGGTGTCGATGTGGTTGCAGTTGTCATGCCAGCTGCGACCGCGGATATTGGTGCAATTGTTGCAATGTCCGTTGAACTGGAAGGTAGACAAAATGTGGTAGAGCTACTATTGACATTGTTGCTGTTGTTGCAAGTGTTTGGAGATGCCAATGGTGAGGATGGAGCACTAATAGGCTGCGTAATCTGTATATTGTGCTCAGTGGCACTGCCTCCTGAACTTGTTCCTGGGGAAGTGATTGTTGTTCCACGTTGTTGTTGATGATTGTGCGGAGGCGAGTGCAAGAGTGCGTTGCCATTATTAAGGGTTTCCACTGCAATTCAATATTATGTTAATAATAATTTTGTATAATATGCAAAGTAACCCTACAGCATTTTGATGAAGCTAACATGTCTACATAACATTTGACAAGTTTCTCAATATTTTATTAATCGAGCAAACTGCGAATAGTTAATTTCATATTTCGTTTATTTAAGGTATATATTTATTAATGCATGTAAGCGAAAATTGCATTTTTGTGAAAAATCGATAACATGTTAGCAGGGACGTTTCTGCTTTTAAGTGTATTAGAATAAATTTTCTTACCATTTATCCACCCAGCGCTTAACTGAGAATGCGACATAGATTCTTGATTACGTTTGCAGCTTGATTTTAATGAGAAGCGATTCAAGGAATTGTTATTACTGCTGCCATTATTACTAATGTTATTGCTACTACTGGCCATGATTACAGTTGAGTTAGTTTGACTTTTGTTTATGTTTTTTGGACTGTAATTCCTGAAGTAAATATTTTAACACTACAATCGAATGTGCGTACGTTGCTGTCGTACTTTTATCTTAGATTTCTTGCACGTCGAACATTTTTTTTATGTTTCAAGTAAAATTAGAATTGTCTCATTACAAAATATATCTGTATGTATGAATAGACTTTCGTCGGTAAGACAGAATATCCAGTTTTCATTCAATACCCAGTCCGATTAAACGGTGGTGGTAGGTCGATTGTGGACATACCATCCACAGAAACATAATCCACAACAGCAATTCGCTGGAGTGTCGTGTGTTATAGCAATGAGCTTGTAGCCATGTGCTTTGAATTTAAATGAGTTATTGAACACTTTGACAATACGTCAGTTTCGCAAGATCTTTAGAGCATTATTCATAGGTTATATCATTGCGGCAGCTAATATGTATTTCCGTCATGTCAATTGAATACGTTAAAATTGCGATCGTGCATTTGTGGTATCCTATAAAATATATCAATGCATGCGTAACACTAAAATTTTACCATAACCTTGAACAGCATCATGGTTAGCTTACTTCAAAATTCAATAAAATATATTTTGATTTAATATATTGATTATTTGGTAGTATGACCATCAATATGAACTTGAAATTGATTTGGTCATCACGTTGAAGGTTTGCATATTTCTCTGCACTCACACTCACAAAGCAACGAATTTGTAAATGATCACAGAAAACCTGTTTCTAAGCCGTTTGGCCGAAAAAAACTTCAACTCAAATCTGAAGATCTATATAAATGTGCCAAACAGATTTTAATTGGCCTCTTAACTTCCTAAATTTTTAAAACATTTTTATCTACTTACTGTTGAGTGATCTTGGTTGCTCTTCGGCAGGTGGCTGCTCCTCGTTTTCAGGCAATTGGGACTCCGGCTCATAGTTGTGCGCGTAGGCGCTGCCCCAATGACCGCTAAAGTCGTCTTCTTCGAGCGTCAGCAAGTGATCCAAAACTTTCACGCCCCGTTCGAGGGGACCGTGAATTTTGTTGATTAGCTCGGAAAAGTGCAGGTTGAGGCCGTAGTTGACGCCGTCGAGATCTCGCGGCGTCTGTGTTGTAATAGCCCAGTAAAACAGATGACGCCCAAGATGACTGCTCAGATGGTTCGCAAATGCCTCGATCATCTTTGTAGCTTCATTATAATCTTGTGTGACATATTTACATTTATTAGCTGCCCGTTTGCGACTCCCACAACTAGTACACTGCAACTAATTAAAAGTTAAGCGTTGTATATATTATGCAATGTATCACAGACTGTCAATCTGTCTTTCTTTCGTTTAATACGTCTTGCCTGCTTTGCTTGTTTTTCTAGTTGCTGATCGTTTTGCACTTTCACTCCCAGTTCCCAAATGTATTTCCACACGCATTTGTCTCTTGATTACCTACAGGAAGTCTCGGTCTGCCACTTGGAAGCCATGCAATCTGCTTTAGCTGTTATTTGTGCGTTTTTCATCGTTCAGAAAATATTTTCTCGGTTATATGCAAGCTTTGGATGCCGTTAGCAGTTCGGATAAATTATGCAAGCAGTTATTTTTGATTGACAAGTCAACTAAGCAAACATTGATAGATTTTTGACATGTACATGTATAGATTTTTGACATGTACATGTATATATAATTTTGTTAATTTTGATTCGCAAAAAAATTCCAATAAACTCCAAACTATTATTTTGTTAGTATTGCATAGCGAATAGCAAAACCAATATATTCAATGGTCTGCAGTCTATTTCGACATAATGTTTCATTTGAGATATACACGTTATTTAAACTGTATACGTGTGTATATATTTAAAATTGCCGCTTGCATTAACATTTGGCGCCCTTTCTTAATTTATGTATTTGACTGTAGCTTTGACATTGTTTGCATTCCGTATTTCATTGCCTCTTTTAATTGTATGTACGATTTGGCTCACATCAGCGATGCCGAGTCAGACCGCACATTACAAGCCGCGACAACAGATATGAAAAGAGGAAACATTCAAACCACAGAGTGACTCCAAAATATAGCTGGCATAACACTTTCGATTTGTATTTCCTCGTTATAATCGCAGAATAAAGATAAGTTGTAATTTTCTTGGCTTTCAGGTGGTTTGTTTCGTTAGATTATCTGATTATCTAATTTCACTAATAGCAGACTTATATTACCACAAGAAAATTGAAAAGTTATTGTTAGCATGACAAACTATCACCTTAGTCTAGATAGAACTTTGCTGCAAGTAGATAATTATTATAAAATCGCTTAAGTTGATTATCCACTGTCAATTAACCATATGAGTATTTGGAGTACTTGATTATGGACGATGATTAATCTTCCCTCAGTTTAATTTTTTGCCTCTATTGTATATTTATGTAAAAAAATAAGTGAAGTGCCCTTAGGGGGTAGACTATGCAATATTTTATGTTGTCATCTATCAGTTTGATTAGTAGATAATTTTACGAACATTAGTGGACAGTTTTTTCTGAAACAATCTACTCGGTGTTATACCTAGTACTTATTGAAAATGAAGAAGGGTGCAATAAATAAAGGTAATGAAATGTAAGTAACACTTCAAGCTTCAAGTTGTAGTATTATTTCTAATGAGCATTGATAAGTAAGTAAGTCAGCTCATATCTGAGATAGGGTAATCAAAACACTGGAAATGAATTTATTCAGCTTGTCTAAAAACTCGATATTACAAGGTAGCGCGTCGTCAGTAATTTTTAACTTTATTTAGTTGAACACTTACATGTGAATATTTCTTTACAAATTTTCTATGCAGTTTTTTTTGTAAGTCATGCTGCATTCAGTCTAATGACTTGCGCCTTCAATTTGTTATTGCATAACTTTTCATATTAAAAAATATTTTGCAATAGAACTAAAAATCCCCCAGTAAATTAGTCAAACGTTCTTCACTAATGACAGATATTTCGATATGGTGTTGTCTTTTTAAATTTTGTCTTTATTCAAATTATATTATACATTTTGGTGGGAAAACTTGTTTGTCTTTTAATCGTTGTATGATTGAATTTTATATAGTGAATTAAGGGAATTGTATGCTTCTTTTGGCTACTATGTGATCTCAAAAGTTGCTGGACTTTGAAGCTTTTTAATCTTTGTAAACACTTTTCTGTTTTTATTTGCTTTGGAATCAGCAGTTTGAAACTTAACACGATCTTTGTTTATAAATAATTTTAGCATATACGTATGTCAGCTATCTTTGCCAACGCAAATTGACTGACCTTCAGTTTAAGCCCTCGCTAAAATTCATAAAACCTAGTAACTATACTATATTTCAAAAAATGTTTACAATTTAATAAGAAATGGAATCTGAGATGAGTCCTGAGATGAATGAGAGCAAAACCGAGTGCAATTATTATTATATTCATTTAACTAATTTATTTTTGTACTTTTTTAAGTTTTGAGCTTTTTACGAACTTTAGCTCAATTGTATTATAGCGTAAAAAAAACACGCGCACTTTGTAATTATTTCTATTTGATCAGCAAATTCAAACAACAACAACGTCAAACAAAATTATTGATTTTTATATATACTTTTGCGCATGCGCGTATATTACACGTGTAGGTATAGCACAACGGCTGCTGCTGTTGTGCTCGCGAGTCAACGAACGAATTCGTAGTGACACGACATGACGGTAACCACGAAACACTTACCTCTTTTTGACGATGAGGTGCTGCTCCGTTGTTTTGACTCTAAGCAACGACGATCTAATGCCTCGAGAGAATTGAATCGTGACTCGCATGCGATATTATTTTTTGTTTTTTGTGGAGTGTGAAATAAGTTTATTTATTTTTTGAAGTCAATTTATTTCATATAGTCAAATGATATTTATTTGGTTCAGCAATATGACTTTTTAGTACAACGAATTAATTATCATTATGCTACTCTTATGACAATCAAGAGAGCTTCATCACTTCTTTCCAATAATCAATTAATTCCATATAATAACTATAAAATACTCTTATTTAGGGCTCTTAGTTATAGGGCATATAACCTCTGAGAGTTGAGTGCTTATATAGACACAGACGTGACTGACTCGACTCGATTGGTGGCGACGATCAAAAATAGATGTGTTTTATGGGGTCCTGAAATAATTAAATTTCCATTTGGCACATATTATAACCTCTTACCTAAAGAAAATGGATAAGATTGTGAAGATTTCAATTGGTACCTTTCCGCTTATTGAATCAACTATAATCACCAATATTTTACGATCACAATGTTATTTATTTTTAAATGACATTAGATTCCTTTCGCCCACCATTTAACATTTAATATTAGCCCAATTAAGTAACAATTATGGTAAAGAGTAACGTTAATCGCTATATTGTTTGCCAAAATTGCTGGTATTTTACAAGTGGAATCAATTATTCGCATAGATAAGTGAGAATTATTTTTAGATTGGATGCGTAAAGCTTTTAAAAAGATAATTGCTGCCATGACAAAGGCAAAAGTAAAGTTTAAATAATAATAGTTTTACTGGCGGTCGCGGTTTGTGTAATAAGAGGCATTTAACTGATGTTAGTGGGACATTAAGAAACCATTAGCAACAGCAGATATCGTGCACAACCGCTCATCCTAGAATCTGCCACCATAATAGTCTATCAAATAGTGGGCAAACGCTTGGACAACAGCTGCTGAAGATGAGTGGATTCCGCACAAGAAGGGTCAATGCTGCGAAAACATCATTTTTCAAGTGGAACACTCAACGGCAGTTGCAGGACCATCGAGTAAGGGTAGCACGAAGTGTCGCAATGAGCGAAGTTGCTTGCCTCAAATATGCGCATTCATTAGGGCTTTATAAATTTTTTTCAAGTACTGTTCGTGGACTTTGTGATAAGCTTTCATTCAAGGGATTGTTGTGGTTGTAATTGCTGCTTGGGTTTTAACAGCTGCATCAGAGCAAAATGTTAAAAAGAACACAAATGTCAGCTGCTTAAGAGCAGGACGCTAACATGTGATCGTGATAGCATCAGGGACATTAGTTGCCATATTATCTTCCCAGATGTACGTGCTTTTTTTATGTATTTTCTTGTCTCGCATGACACAAGTCGTTACAAGGTTACAATGTTGCTTATGACTATTGAAGATTCATTACTGACTTTATTTTTTTTGCTTTGCTTTTGTCTGTTTTTGCACATTTCTATTTACCAGTGCTCTTTGTCTCAAGTATGTTTGTTTATTTGCTAAGCGTTTTTCAATATTTATTGCACATTGCTGTTACAAGTCCAGAGTTTTACTTCAAATTACTGTGAACGGTGAAGTCTTCCAACTTTATCGCATGCTATAAATTCACTCTCTTTTTAATGATTATCGAACTGTAGATCGCTTTTGTGACTCTCATTCCATGCTCACTGTCAGCGTATTGTAAGAGTTTAAATGAGTCAATGAGCTCGTGAATACTTCGAACACGTTGGCTAAAGCTTTTATTTCGGCAGCGTCGGCTGCCGCATGGCTTGAGTATTGGTGTTTCTCAATTTTCTTGGTAAGCGTCATTTTGAAGGTCAATAAACAAGTTATTCTACTGAAGCGTGTTATCATTTTGCGATGGCAATGAAGTCCGAAGCTATTTCTTACCGTTTTTATTATGCTTTTAATCGACAAGTTCCTCATTGTATACAATTTTTTTCTGTATTGCAGATCCCTGTCTCTATATTATGCGATTCGCAAACAGACTTCAGCTTGGCGCAAAGACCCACGAAGTATCCATGACTGCGCTACGCATTGTGCAGCGTATGAAAAAAGACTGTATGCATTCGGGACGTCGTCCTACAGGGCTTTGCGGAGCAGGTTTGTTGCTTTTGAAAAATATGCGCTTCTCCGATATTCCAAATTTGTCTTATTGAAAACTTTAGCTCTACTCATCGCCGCACGTATGCATGAATTTAGTCGTACCTTGGCTGATGTCATTGGTGTGGTAAAAATACATGAGTCGACATTGCGCAAGCGACTTTCAGAGTTTGCCGAAACGCCCTCAGGTGGTTTGACTTTAGAGGAGTTTATGACAGTGGACTTGGAGCGTGAACAGGATCCGCCCTCTTTTAAGGCAGCACGTATTAAAGATCGTGAACTTATCCAAAATGTAAGGTAACCGCACTTATAAGTATACCAATTACCAAAACTTATTTTTATTATAGATGGGCATCCATGAGCTCACGGAACTCCAAAAGCAAATTGATGCCCACTTGGAAAAAGATCTTGGTAAATATACTGGCAGCATAATGCGCCAATTGACCAAAGGCAAAGGCAAAAGGGAAGACTTTGAAAATTCAGGCAGGTCGAAGGATAATGTCACGGATAACGAGCTTGAAATGGAGGACTCCATGCAATTTATAGAGCAATCAAATGCCAAGGTTATTAAAGAGTTTATCGCAAGCAATACAGACGACAGTAAACCTCAGGTCGGCGTGACTTCCGTTATTGAAGGATTGCGTCCTGACATTGAGGCGATTTGTCGTGTTACGCAGAATGATCTGGAAGATCTGGAACGTGCAAAGCAACCTATGGAAACTGAACTGTTCATTGATGATTTAAATGATGAAGAGCTCGATCAGTACGTGCTAACAGAACAGGAAGCGATAACTAAGCTGGACATGTGGAAAAATTTGAATGCCGAATATTTACGTGAGCAACAAGAGCGTGACGAACGATTAGCAAAGGAACGTGAGGAAGGCAAACCTGAGAAAAAAAAACGAAAACCTCGGAAAAAAGTTATAGGTCCTTCGTCAAGTGCTGGCGAAGCAATCGAAAAAATGTTGCAGGAGAAGAAGATCTCAAATAAAATTAATTATGACATACTGAAGACCCTTACAGATGGCATGGCCACGCTATCTGAAAAGGAAGACACCCCACCTGAAAATGCCAAACCCAAAACATTGGAGGAGCTTGAGCGTGCTCCTATTAGCTTCGAAGAAAGTTCCATTTCAAGTACTAGTCATGGTAAATCAATATATGACATACCCGGACCTAGCCGCAAACGATTTAAAATCGAATCAACTTTATCCGACCGTCATACCGAGCAAGAAATGGAAGAGAAACCAACAATCGCTGTAGATGCAGGTGAATAATATGATCATCATATGACTAATTAGAATGGGTTTATTGATGTTATACTTTCTTTCTTTAGATGAGATAGACTTCGATGTCGAAGCGGATGATGTAGATGTCGATGCCGACCCCGAAAAAGAGGCTACATTGCATGATATGCTGAACAAAGGAGCTGCGGGTGAGGAGGATGAAGAGTACGGCTATGGCTTTGAAGAAGAGGAAGAATATTAGTGTTAACAATGTACAATAGATCAGTCGTAATTATATTTACAAACATACATACAATATATATGTACATGCACAAATAATACGACATAAGCAGCTTCAGGTAACACTTGTCTAATTATCCAATCACTTACGAAGCATTTAAAATTATTAACGGATTGCGCTTATTGGGTGCAGACGGGCAACCCGCAGATAGACTTTAGGATGATACTGACCCAAAATATGTTTTACATTTTTTTGATTACAAATATTCTTAATTCTATTGTATTAATATATATTATTTTCTACTGTGAACAAAACTTAATTCAATTACAACTCGGTTTATAATTTAATTTTCTTTTGAGTCATTTATCATTCTTTTTATTCACTTTATATTTTATTCGCTGCATATGTTTTCTCCCCAGATTTGTTGCTCTTTGTGCCTTAGCATCCATTAAATTATTGCACCTTCTTGCCTTAAGGCCTTAACGCATCCATTTACATGTTAACGTTGTGTTGCCATTCTCTAGAGGCTCAAGTGGAACAGTGCACCCTCTTCTCTTTTGTTAGTTTGGGTCTAATTGTCGGCGCTGTCGTGGCGGTCCTCTTGAGTGCTGCAAATAAATATTTCACTCTTAATCATGTTTTGGGCCCCTGTGTTATGTTTTTGTTTTTCTGTTAGATGTTGCTGTTACTTCTGTTGTAAGTGTTGCACTCCAGGCGTCCAGTCAACTAACCGACTAGAGACCTTGCACCAAAGGTGTAGACATGAATATTTTGCGCTATCGGGGCTACATAGTATGCTGGTCTGATGAGTTAGTGTGAAGTGCACAACAAAAAGTTTTTAAGTGTTACAACCCTCACACTTGATTTTAAATCTATTATATTGCTATTAATATTAATTTAATTATATTCTTTACATAAAACTTGAACAAATTTGATTTAAATATTCAAATCTGGATCTTTAACAAATAAAATGGCTTATTATGGGTTATAACATGTTGTATTTGATGACAATCTGATTGATTTTTCGGTCAGTGTAAAGTTATTAATTAATAAACCGCTCAAATACTAATAAATTTCATTTAGTGAGTATTTGTAAGCCCTTGAAAAGCTTGGGCCAATCGTCTTCATTATATAATTATTGCAGTAAAGTAATTGACTTAAGTACTTTATATTTTATACTTTATATGTATATTTTATATTGTTTTCACAAATAGATATGTATGATTTGGAGAATAATTAAGCGGTCCATTGAGTACTCCACTAAACGCGCACCCATGGGGTATTGCAGAATTGGGTACTACTACGCACACGCGTAGTATAATGTAAATAAATCACACACATTTCGATCTGCATGCAAATATGCAGTACCTCGGTAAAACAAAGGTTTACCAACCCATCATTATGCTGTTTGCTACTCTCACGTCATCAAATACGCACGCATATTAAATGTATTCATATTAAACATTAATATCTAATAAACTATACACGGTTGTAAGCGCTAAACTAGTGCAGTTACCTGGATGGGCAAACTTGGTTACAGTCCAGCACTAGCAGTAATATAAACACACGTATGCACACATCCATATTTCCTCTTGGGTCTTCGTTTATGAGAAGAGCCTGGCATGTTTGACGCCGCAAAGTAGGCAACGATAATGGCATAAATTCAATGAATAAACATAAAATGGCAAGCACATAAACAGCACCTATGAGCTTGTGTGCGTGTATGAGCGATGGAAAAGCAGCAGCAACAATAACAAGAATATGTGGAAAAACAGCATAAGGAGTGGAAAAATATATATTAGCAGAAAGTTTACTAACAAAATTAATTATGCGAATTAAGCGTAGTAAAAACAGTGTATGCGACTTAACCATAGCATGTGGTGTATTTTGTGTCGTGTCAGAGTCCATATTATGGAAACCAGAACGAAACTAGGCATTGTTCAATTTATGCGTGCTTACTCTATTCAGAAGTTGTTGTTTTGAGCAGTGTTTGCCAGTAAGCAGTTTGCGGACACTAAAGTAGGTCAAGTAGCAAAACCCGGACCCGGACCCGGACCCGGATTCGAGGCACGGAATTGGTTGAGTGCAAGCCTATAGTTATTTAAGTGTGAATTTCGGATGCAACGCTGCGTAGCATTTAGGTAGTACAGCTACAGGCGAAATAAGGAAAATTAACCCTAATATCCATTGAGATACACATCCTTCATGGAAATTGCTATTCGAATTGCTATTTCTCCTTATATTAATTGATATTAAATATAGTGTAGCGTGAAGTGTTTTGCTCCGATAGATTAGAAGGGCATTTTGCCTTAATGGCATCTATAAATGTAACTAAGGGCAGAATGAAGCTTCTCTAACTCGATCGGAAGTTACAGAGGTAGTTGCGTCTGCGCTGTTGACTTGTCCGACTTAATATTGTCTTTTTTTTTTTGCACATCATTCATTGTCGACCAAAAAGTGTAACGTTCCTCACATGTTTTTTTATTGAAAGAATTTACTACAACAAATCGCTCGTCGGCGCCATTTGCTAACCGTACAATATAAAACGAAATGGCGACACTCGTTTGACGCCTTGTTGGCGATGCTTTGGGCTGCTTGACGCCATGCCAAATTAGCTAAATGTCCAGACAGTCATTTATTTAATTGTCACAAAAAATGTAAGTCGACTGTAAAATCTATGGTATCAAATAGTTCACGTAAAAATAAATAATTCTTTGTGGGGCATTGGTCAGAAGTGTTAACATGAATAATTGAATGTTCAGTGAGATCAATAGGGTTATGATTTAAATAAATAAAAATATATTAAATATACGTAAATTCAAATTACATTATCTGATCAAAATAGAATTTGACGATTGCAAATACTATTGTACTTTTATTACATAAAGAGATCTAGGTGTTCATATACTGGAACTACTTTGAACTACTTTCATGGTCTATTTATTCTGGGTATATAAATTTGATTTCGTCAAGCGAAATCACTTAGCAAAGCTTTTGATTTTGGGAAAAGATATCAAATCAGTGGTTGGGCGTGGTCAATTTCTTTCTCACTAAAACGCTTTTAGTTTTTAAGATGCCTTTACGTTTAGCTTTACCATTGTTTTTATTTTTGCTTGTGCGCTTGCTTTTTGAAAATAATGACTGCACATTAAGCATACATCTAGCATAATAAACGAGCAAACGTTCACTCACACAGACCGGATTCTGGCAGATGTAGAGATGTATTCTTTTAACAAAGCAAGTAAAATGTCAACAAATGACAAAAAAAATGTGATGCAAATGGTCCTTATAAGTGGTTCTTGAAAATGAACAGCTTATATTGAAAAATCAACGACGCAACTCAATGAAGGATTACGTTTATCTACTAAATACCATGTCTGAATTAAATTTTTTTTAACCAAAAATGATTTGGAATTCTAAAACACCTGAAGATTTTTATGTATACATTTCCTAGTTTAAATCATAAATAATTGATTTCAGCGTAGATTTGTGATTTCCAGCACATGAAAGCAAATGATTTCTGTTTCATGCCTCCTGTTATTGGTCTGAGTTATGTACATTAAATCAGCAACCTTATCATTATTATTTGTACAAAATAAACCTAACTAAATCCTACACAATTTAGCGATATGTGGTCAGCAGAAAACCGTTACCTTAAGTCCACCAGCCAACTTAGTCAACTCACTTCTCGGTTAGTTGCCTAGTCATCTAGTTGACCGCATTGATATTCCATACTTGACGCTCGGCGTTGTTGCTATTGGCCATTGATACTACTTCCTGGAGAACCGGTATGGGCACCACTAACGATAGATGTCCTTAAGTCAATACAAACAGACTTCCACACAATCATGCCAACATAAATGTGTGAATACTATATGGTGTAGACAGTGCTATACCAAAATATTTATGTTCGAATGTGTATAGCAAAATGTAGCAAAAAGTCCAGCCAACGTTGCCAAGACCGTTAAAGCAGCGCTGCTTTGTTAACTTTTTACGTTTAATGAAATCAATTCACAAGTCACGTTGCTGTCGGACAATAAATACATCAGAGTCCATTTAATAAAATCATGATGTGCATTTTGCTATGATATATGTACAATCACACATATGCACTATCGTATTTATATGTATCGATTCTATATTGTAAACAACTTTTAGCTCATTGGAATGACTATCTGATACTCCCTAATGCCCATATGTACGGTCAACATATGCAATGTTCATCCCTCAATAATGTGGGTATGGGAATGTGTTGCTACTCTCCAAGCCCAACATAAATTGCCTGATATGTGCAACAGCTTATTAGTCAGCAATATATATTTTAAAATTCATAGGAAAATTTGTTAATTTGTTTTGATTTCTTAATCTTAATTTAATTTCTATATTTGGAATAATGAATTGCTTAACAGTGTACATATTTATAAAGTTTGCTTTTGATTGTAGTCAATTTCTGAAACTTGCGATATAATAAAATATTTAAAAGATAGTCACGTTCATTTTATAACTCAGCAGTTGCCCTGGCTCAATCTATTTATAAGTTGTTTTTTTATAATGGCCAACAAAAAAATTCTACAATTTGGATAATAAGGGAATGTATATAAATTGTTAAAAACAATTTTGTTCCTAAATTTAAATTATTTGTATTAAAACTTTGCGGAAAATAACACATCTTTGCAGTGCAATCTAACTGTCCTAATATTTGCACCTGCCAGTGTTGCATCCAGTATTTCTTAGTATTTTATACATCTTTCTTACGCTTGCGCAGTACTATAAGCAACATTGTTGAATATGATGGTCAAATTAGTTATATATGTTTTCAAAACACGTTACTTATTTTTTTCAATTATCCATTGAATATTATTAAATTACAAATTTTTTTCACTATTGAATTATCAGTATTATAGCACCGTTTCTTTAATTTCTCATCATTAATAAAGAAAGTGTTATACACTTTCATTCTCAAACTGCTTTAACTCTCTTATCCTTAATCATATCCATGCGTAGGTTCGTTTTGTTGTCGTGAACAGTGAGTGCAAAAGTTTTCGAAGTGCTCTCTTTTCCGAAAAATGAATTGCAGAGTTCGTATGGCCTCTAGTTATAGAGAAGCGTACGAGCGCTTAAAAACGAGGCAAGTGTTGCTTCGGATGCGGCGAAAAACGATGGACAATCTATGAGATTATAGCCTCCATGTTTTGGGACTAGTTGGGAGCAAATCAGTTGGTAGATGTGTGGCGAACGTTGAATTTAACGGTCGGTTTGGCAGTGAAAGTGTAAGGTTTATTCACTATGTTATTAGAAGAAAACTTCACTAGTGTTTACAAAATAATATATTAAATTCAAGTGAATATATTGCTATAATTTTGAAAAATTGTAACGAGTCTATATCATTTCAGTACTTCGAACCTTACTGCCCATCAAATTTATTAAATTTAATTTATTTTTATTTAATTTTCTGACAAATCCAAAAAATATTTGAATTAGTTAATTTTATTATGTTCTTGTTATTTTACTATTGTTGAATACCAAAGTAAAACAATTTTACAAGAAATTTGTAAATTAATTTATATAAACTGGTATTAAACAATGTTTTTTTAACCCTCTGGGTCATGAGAACTGTTTGTTCCCGTTAAATGTTTTCATCATTAAGTTAATACATACTGTTTTATTGAATTCGTCGATTCGCTTCAGCAATCTGGAAACTTCCCGATATCAGAATTTAAATTTAAATATCTCTTTTAAATCTATCCTATTCTTCTGTCGGTAGACGGAGATAGCGTGTTTAGGTAAATGCTTAAGTACTATTTGAACAACTACAAAAGTGGTTAAATTAAATTAGAAGGAAATTCGCATAATATGGTTTTAAACTTAAGACAACTTATACATATATAATGTAAACAAAATTAACATAAACAAGAGTAATTTTACATTACCTAGAAAAGTATCTCGATTCAATATAACTTACGTGATGATGAATATTTAAGGCCGCGTACAATGCAGACTCAACAACAAAACATACACAATATGAGTTGTACATTTTAGTGAATTTACCAACATAACAAAATCATTCTATTTGTTATAAAACCCGTGGATGTACAGAAAGAGCAAATTTAATTTTTTTGTGAAAATCGTTGTCGTCATGATATGGAATGAGGACGTACGTATGTATATATGCACATCCACATATATATATATATATAGTGTATATATAGTATACATCTAAATTTTGTGAATGGGTTATCCGATTAATGAACGGTCAGAAATTTACAATGTTATAATTGTACAAGGGAAGTTTGACAGAATTTAATATTTAGATTATCGATAATACTTAAGGTCATGAAGTTGGAAAAACATTGCACACAAATTATTTTCAGTCAACATGCCTACGGAATAAATGTATTTATATTTATTAAAAAAACCTGATATGACTTACTTGCCGCCAGCATTTTATTAAGTGACATGTAGCTATCTTGTGATGCCACCTATAGAGATGTAATTTACACTTTATTAAATCATGCTCTTGAGCTTTTTGAAGCTATTATCATGAGCCCACTCCTTTGGAATAAATTAAATTATTACATCGCCCAACAGCTTATGAAATCCTTTAAATTTCACATAATATTCTCATTACATTTTTATCATACTTAAGTAGGGTTTAACCCGTTTATTTTGTAGTGGTATAATGCCATAGTGGTATTCTTTTTTATAACAGATAAATAGAATAGTGCGATGATATTATTTGTGTTGATTGTATCAAAGCGTCATCTTCGAATACATAGAAGTCCTGCAATGTGAATAGAAACAGTAATTACACAATAGGATATATTTTATACCGCGCTGATAGTGCTAATCCGAAGCTAAGGGAGCATGATTTCTCATTGCAAAGAAAAAAACGAATTTTATTTATGGTACTGACATCCATTGCCTTTAAAAAGTTGAAGAAAATGCTGAGCCTCTAAACCCAAACAATCATCAAATAGAATCATAAAAACAGTTAGCAACGACGATAAATTTCCTAACAGAATCATAAAAACTGCGCCACGTGCCATCAAATTAAGACATAAAAATTCTATCGAATAGAGCACCTCATGCATTTATATATACACATTCAGAGCTATTTGTATACGTATGTTCACAAATATGTTTGAGTTTAAAAGTGTTCAATATTTTCTATAAAACACACAATGAAAATTAAATATTAAAAATAAGCTTATTTGAAAACGCAAAATTTTGAAATAATACATCCTGTAATATAACATAGCAGGATAAGGAATATATCATATCCAATTAATTTAGTCTATAAATAATTGCAGCGTTAGTAATCCCTATATAAATCCTTTGGAAGTGCTCAAGTGACTGAACACTAGAGAATAATAATAGAAATTGCACGTGCCTTATAACTAATATATCTTTTAGTACATAAAATCGCATATGAAATTTAAATTTTTCACTTTTAATAGTATTCATTTATTAATGAATACTAAAATGATAACAATATGCTTGTTTCCTTACTTATAATTTCTGCTTTACTTGTTGTACCTATTGGCACCAGCATACCATATGAAAAATGTATCTCAACTGTCCCTTATATTTTTTATAATGCATGAATTTGATAACTACAACGAAATTTATGCAACATACTCAATGTTGACGCCGTAGTAGGGACAAAACGAACAACGACTCTTGTCATGCTTATCTCAAAAAATAAACTTGTAGCGCAACACATGCAAAAACTCGAATACCAGTGAAATCAAGGCGGTTTTCGCCTAGGCATTCCACGATGCCCTCTAATGATTACCATAAATGTCTAAAAAAAGAACATTCGTGGTCGGATCCACAGCAGTAATATGGCTACTAGTGCCGCTCCCAAATAAATAATTTGCTGCCAGGCGCAGCTAATGACCAGCTTGTGTAAGTGCGAGGACAACAACAATAAAGGCATCAGCAACAATAACAACGATGACGACCGCAGTGAAAAATCAGGACAGCAGTCGCATCTAAAAGGCAGCCACCACAGCAAGTTTCAAGCAAAGCAAGAACAACAATCACAAGTTTTACTACAAGTAAAATGATGGGGAGGAATTCATCATGGAAACGCTCGCTTTGACTGCTTATATTGCCGGACCCCTCTTCCTTTCTACTGTTCCATCTTTGTGAGCAAATTTAAAATAAAGTAACGATGCAAAGTTCATAGAGTAAAGGGGGACGTTGGAAGGTACTCGTAGCTAGAGAAGCTGAAGCGGCCTAGCTCTCTAATTTTATGCTCTTTTGTGATTTTTGTGCTCGCCGGCCAGTCACACCCTGTGGCCATGTTTAGTGTCAGTCGCTGTTCGCCTAGCTGCCCCACAAGCAAAAACAAACTTTGCGCGCTTTTGTCATTAGCGTTGATGTCAGCGTTGTGGAGAGAGAAACACCGAGACCGTTGCCTTTTTGCGAGCTTTTCATGTGTTGCGGTCGCTATTTGTTGTTGCGTTTTGGTTTGTGGACCCGCCAGTTTGGTTACTTTTAATGAGCGAGGCGGAGCGCGACATTGGCATGTTTTAGGTACTCATTAAGTTGTGGTAATGTAGCTTTATTTTTGTTCACTTTCAGCTGACTATTTTTATAATGAAAGTGAATTATTCGTTAAAATACATATTTTTCGGTGACCCCTTTTTGGTAGCATCGGATAAGTTTGGTATTAAAGTATGTAATATGAACCACGAATTAGATTACGTAATTCAATAAAGTTTGAAAACTATTTGATTAGCACTGTAGGCAAGTAAAAAAATATTTAATCATCTGCTTATTAAAATACATTGTACAAATTTTATCTATAAAAAAAAAACCGGCCAGAATGCTTTAGTGCTTACGAGATTTTGTTGCTGCTATAACAATCAGACGAAACTGTAGTACAGTAGAGTTTAAATAATCTCTACCAATTATATACGAACATACGTAAGATACTCTGAGTAATTTACTTAATTAAGTTTTAGTTGTTTCTCTAGCTTCCTCCGTTGTGCAAATTTTCTTTAGAAAGTACACTGAATTGTGCGCAACAATCTGGTAGATAGACATAAACACATTATTATCAAGCTTTGCGACAGAGTAAAATAAAAAACTGCGATTTGGTTAAGTGTGGAACTAATAATACCATAAATAATTTCAGTTTCATATTTCTTCTAATTTTCGATTTTATTACTAGTTTTTTTTCAACAACATAATATATTTTTGTATATATTTCTTTAAATTTATAAGTGATTTTTTAAAAAATACTTGGCGCGTTTATTAAAACTAATGGTAAGTTGCCAGTTATTCGATATGGGGTTAATTTCGTAGAAAATGCGCATTGATAGACAGACATTTTGACATAGCCTAGGGAGAGCTATTTGAAAACTGCTATAAAACTGATATTTATTAAGTTTCTTACCCACTACCCATATGATATTTGATGGTATTATGATTTTGGGCCAAAAGGAAATATATGCTGCTATGGGGTAACAGCGATATAGCCATGTCCATGATATCAGCAACTATAAATGATAGAGAAATACATGTAACAGAAAATCAAGTTTGTTTTATTTTGTGGAAAGTGTTGCAGTATATTTAATCTATTGAGGAATATGAATAGGTAGTTACAAATCTCACTCACAAGCAAATCGGTCACAATTTGGTGGTAATATTATGTATGGTGGTGGTATGTATGTATGTATGTATATTACTTTATTCTCAGATAAAAATTTGAATGATACAAACAGTCTTAAATTAATACAAAATCAACAACGATTTACTTATGTCCTAATAAGCTGAAGGTTGGTTTGTTTCAATCTCCTCCTTTGGAAGTCAATTCATGTAAACACAGCCAACGATAACTTATTCATGCAGCAGCGAGTGTACGTCTTCACCTTTACAAATATCAAAAGCAATGATTCTGGCCAACACTTGGCTTTCAGCACTATTACTCCTAGTTCATGAGGAACTGCCAGTGATGATGATGAGTGTGATTTGATACTAATGTCAATGGTCTTCATGATGATGTTTGTCTGGGCATTGGCAAACTCGATTTGATTGAACACAACAATTTTGAAATTGCTAAACATAATACTCGTGCATGTACTAAAGTCACACGTACATAATACGTGCTCCTACATTGGCATCTGGAAACGAGGAAGTAAAAATTTAAGCAGTTGTGTGTCCTGGTGTCGACTTCAATCAATAGAAATCATTGCGTTTGTATTTGTGTTTGCATGCTTGGAGTACATCTCACATTTCGAGCACATTGCTATTAAATGATTTTTAGTAAAAATCGAGCAAATGACACCGTCAAGTGGCTTCATCGTCATCGCCCTCCTTCCTGTGGGGCTTCATCCAGAAACGTGATTGCTCAACTTTCGCCTTTGCCTACCAATGGATGGGTACGAGTAGCTTCTTGAGTTCGAGTATAACCCTCAAGTAATTTCCATTAAGTAAGTGTTTTCGGCACTTATATTGAAATGCATTGCCATTGACAGTGATTATATTATGTGAAGAAACGAATTTGACTATAGAATGTCCGTGTGGCTTTCTCCTAAATATTAAATCAATTATTACCTACTCTTTAGAAGGTTGTCACAACTACAATATGTTCGTTATTTCAAAGTGTTATTATAATAAATGAAAAGAAAATTTATTATATATTAACTTACAGAGTTTTTATGTAGTTTTTATTTCTTAGACTACAGCAAATTGTATTATTTACGATAGTAATGCCACAGTTCGCTTTTGATGTCTTGTAAGATTTTCTTTGTCGGCGCTTTTACTTACACAATTCTCTTCTCTGCTGTTATCATTGTTCAATTTTGTGAGCCAAGTACTTCAACATGCTATCCATTGTCACGCTGTCAACAAAATACCAGCTGCAATCGCAGTTGTAAAGTACTTGATGAAATATATGGGGGCATGCAGCATTTTCGTTATGTTTATGTCATCGACAATAAAAGAAATTAAATTGCTAACACTGAAATTGAATTGAATGTATATAACTTCCTTTGTCAAAACAGCAGTCAAATCAAAAGAAGAAAAAAAAAAAGGAAAAATAAAAATAGAAGAAGAAATCTCGACAAAAATTTTTAAAGTTAATTTTTTTTTTTTTTGACTCATCAAATCCACTAGGAAATGATAATTTTGTTTCCAACGCAAACTGAAAAGTACTTTAACCGCATGTATTCAAATTAATATGTTGATCCGTCAATAACCGGGCCTTTGGATAAAACTTTTAAAATTACCATCTAATTAGTTGACACGATGCTGCTATGAATTTGTTTCAATTCTACTACACAAAATTAATCTTAATTTTATTTCTATTTCATTGCACTGCTTATAATCGCCAACCAAACATAAAATCAACTCGCAGTGTAGCAGTCATATAAACACTCTTTAATATTTTTAAATACTAACACGTGTCGCGTCTGTCAAAAAGAAGAGAGTGTCATAATAAAAGTATTAAGTGCATGGACGTGTTATGGAACATATTTATATACATATGTATGTGTATGTTTCACTGTCTGCTATATATGATATTTTATGGGGTCGAGGTATGTAAGTACGAATACAACTAAGAAGAGTGATATTGACTGTCAGTACCAATGCCAAACTTCGAGAATAAGTTGATAAATCTAGCTTATAGATAATAATAGAAAGAATTATACCCTATCCAGTGGTTTATTGTTTTCAAATATAAAACAATGAGTTGGATTATTATTTACATTAATTCCAAATTTAAAGACTAAATGCTCTTTAAGTTTTACAACATTACAACAAACTAACTTTGAAGCTGTGAATTTTGTAAGACAGGCTTATAATATAAGTCGTTTATCAATTTGAAAGACATGATTATAATATATGTTCTAATGGTTTGATTTATCAATGTATTTACTTATTTTGTTGTTACGACTCCAAATATATATAATTTCTGAATATTGCTCTTGTTTGGAGATGTACGTGTACAGACTGACATTGTAAATCGAACTTGCATGCTTCTTATTTATTGTTGTACGCTTAAATTCCCCCATGTGCTCTGACTCAGGTTAAGTTAAAATTAATATCTAGACTTGAGCAACATGTTTAGCAACACAAATTCTTGTGGTATGAAGTGTTGCTGTCAGTTCATGATTAGCAACATTTTCGCAGTTCTAATTTTGAAACGTTGCTCACATACGACTCATATAACTTGGGGTGTGTTTACGAAAAATTTGTATGCACAATTTTCAGTTGCTTACAACTCGAGGCAGCCGTATGACGAAAAATTTTTTCTTGAGCATAATAATTTAGCAATAGTGTTCACTTACACTTGCAGTGCTTTTTTTGTCGCCAACAACTGGATGTGTACAGATTAATAGGAAACAATTAACCAAAAGCCACAACAAACCAATTTTGTGCACCATAAAACTATTTCCTTATGGATTATATCAATGCAAAGGGACGCAACACCAGTCAAAATAAATAAGTTCAACCCGTAAATTGTCATATATGCATATGCCCTGCATAAGCTCGGAAATTACGTTCTACCGCAATGCGTAGTCACATAAGACGTAAAAATCATATACCCCAATCATAAATTGGAAACAATTTCTGTGTTCCAATCGATAAAAGAAAAGAAAGGTGTGAAAATAAAGTGTTTATTAAATGTGCGGCAAATGTTGTCTATCCACGGATGAGAATTATTTCGCCACTATGATTATGTTGGCTCGGCAACTGGCCACCGAGTCATCAACTAAAGGGCTCGAAATTATACGGCGTTTAATTTTTTCCACCATACGACATGGATTTCTGCAGAAAAGAAAGCGATGTTCAAATGGGTGGTCTACCCAAGCCGTAGGCTGTTGGATCTCTATGGCATTTGCTGTAATGTTCATTCTGTCGACCGCGGGTAAGTTGTTTAATTTACTTCCATACTAGTACAACAATTTTAAAATATTTTGGGCATAATATTAATTTACAAGCTAAGAAGTGCTGAATGTTAAAAGTTAAGTCGCGAGAAAAATGATAAATAAAAACTTAAATATTACCGTAATAAAATACAAATTAAATGGCAGCAAAGCAAGAGATACTCAGTATCAGCAAATAGTTCATATTAAATGTGGATGAAATCCACTATAGAACTGCTCACATTAAAAGGATTGACGGTCGAGAAATCTGAATGGAACCTAGTCCAATATAATATTGCAAGCAATCAAACAGACCAATCAAACCATCGACTGATAGATGGTTAAAGTGAGGAGTGCAGCAAGGAAAGATGGGGGTCAAAATTGAAGGTGGTGGCTTTCAACGGATCTTCTTGTTGATGCTAAATGCTTTTATAAAGTTTACATCGTATCTACATTGGCAAGCCCATACATCTACACTTAAGTTACATAATAACATATAGGAAATGAATATTGTTTTATTTTCCGTAATTACAAATATACAATTTGTCAAATTTGACTATAGCATAATCAATGCACTTTTTGAAGCAATTAATTTGTAAAAGTGGGAAAGTGCTATAATAATTAAACATTTTTTGGGCATTCAAGAATGACAAAATTGCTCAAAAATTATTGGCGTTAATAGTTTTAAATGTGTCGCTCAAATACTTGCACTTTGTAGCTAATATTTAATATGAAAAGGTAAAAATTATTAAAGCACAGATACCGAATTAGAGAATAAATTAAAAATAATTGAGTCTTTGCAAATGGAGAATTAAAAGTTTTTTGGTGTTGGTGCCAAAATAATGCATGTGTATAGTTATTATAATGCAATTTATAATGTATTACTATTCTTTATATGCGCTGTGAACTTATGGGTGAATCTGTTCGTATTATTCTTTTCGACTAACAGTATGTTTTCCTAATCATGAAATGCAATTATCCAACACACACAAAGTACATAAAAGTTATATTAGCATTGCAGTAACAATATCACATTGAAGGTCACTTATAATCACGAACACATAAAAATCAGCTGACATTTCTGATGCTGCAAAATTTGTCACCAACAACGAAATGTTTTTACATTCTGTGTGTTGTGTTCTCATAATTAACTTATTTTGTACATTAGCAACAGATTTTCCTTATTAACGAGTATGCGCTGTGTTTTCAGGGTTGCTATCTCCCCCTTGCCACGATGAAAACATAGTATGTATGAGGCACACACTTATCTTTCAGCATTGCCATTGAGTTTATTTATTTTCTGTTTGTGGTTGCCTGAGCGCATAGAGGAGGGGTTGGGGAATTCATTTGTGCGGCTGCCAGCACATAATTTATTTATCATTAGCGCAATTTGGCAATGCTGGAATGTTATGCCCTAGTGTGAGGCTTGTAAGATTTCGGTTGAATATCTGGGAGCTTGGTTAAATAGTTGAAATAATTTGGTCAATTAGGGAGAATGCTTGAGGTTACATGGAAGAAGAAGATGCTTAAATACGTTTGAAGATTTACTTGAATATTCTCATAAATATATAGGATATCGTTTACAAAGCGGTGTTGTATGTACGTAATATAAAACTGTATAAATATAAAGTCTGCAGTTTCGAAGCAACTTCCATTCAACAAATCATCTTTGTTAATTTACTACATTACGCATTTATTTCTTCTGATTTATGGGATTTCATCCTTTATGTGGAAATCAAATATTACACGTTTAGTTAAGTTGTAAAAGCAATAAAAAAACAAAAAATTAACTTAAAAATGCAAATGGATAAAATAACAACGAAAAGTGTTATCGCTGACACTTTCATCGCTCAAACGTATACAAAATCCAGTAGTCCCAGCAAAACCTCCGTAAACTTTTAATAATCGCAAAAACATAGAGTAGAACAAAGTAAAACAAAGGCGGAATACTGCAAGCTACTGAGGGCAATAAATTTTCAATGGGGTGGAAAAACTGCAGCAACATTTCCAAAAACAGCAACTCAAATATTGCCAGGCGTTTGTGTAAACATAATTACACACACACTGCATAAATAACTAAAAAGGGTTCAGGATACATATTTTAGGGTAATTTTGAAACGGATGCAAAAATATAATAGATAGTTGAAATAAAACAATTTGACAACAGCCCTCTCCGCAGCCGTAAAAATCAAATTTGCTTAAATTAATACTGGATTATTTATTATACTACACAGTAATAATGTAATGGAAAAATTACTTCAAGACAATTAAATTCAAAGTTATTCAGGAAACAGTAACTTAAGCAATGATACACATTGGCTGCTGTACACAATGATGTTGATTAAAAATTCGGCAGATATAATTTCTAGTACTCTGGATAGAAGTTTAGTTTGATGACCCAATATGATTTTTACGTTTGAGGTAAATTTTCAATTGAAAATAATATGGCATTGCCTGCTTAAGAAGAAGAGTATAAACGTGTAAGACACCTAAATTTCAGGAAAAAATTTCCATTGATGTGGGGGCTTAGACCACAAAGTGTTAGATGGCTTTCATTCGACATTATTACATATGTGTTGACATGTGGCTGCATTTAAAGAAAAAGTAAATGAAGTAAATAAGAAAATACACATATACATGAACACGGCTAGAGAACACACTAAATGGAAACTGGTAAAAATAATCGTGCTTTTTGTCACCAGCGCAATTTCACCGCCAGATACATACTTATACAAGTGTAGGATTTCTGCACATAAATATATAGGTAAATATTTGTCTGTTTATTTTTATATAAATATGGTTGTGTCTGCGCACAAATCCCTTGTCTGTTTCACAATATTTACGCTGTTATCCCTTTTGTTTTATTTGCTTAGCTCTTCTGTGCAAAGAAAGACTATCATGAAACAAACAACAAACGAGCTTTGCATGGATTTTTGGATGAGAGTTTGTGCGAACTAAATTTGTTACTTCATTATGAGCTCACAAGCTACTCAAAAAAAAAAAAAAAACACAATATTTAGATAATACTTTGTTACATACTATTTTTAATTTAAAGAAGTTATTTTAGTTCTTATTTTTTTGGGCATAATAATTTTGCTTTCAAGAGACAATTTAATGGGAATTAAAAAATTGAGGTGTTTAACCAACAAATATGTAAATTTTAAGACATTTGTAATTTTTTTTAGCATTTGATATGTGAAACTATAATATTGATTAAACTTTTTTAACAACATTAATTTAATTGCTATCCAATTAGGAATATGTGCATATATGGAATAGAATTGTGCTAATGGTCTAGCAACATTGAAAAAAAACGTTATTTTAAGGTGTGCTGCTAGAATTAAACCTGTGAGTTTCAGATATGATTACATAAGTGATTACGTTTGACCAACCAACAAAATAGAATAAATTACACATTACTATAAAAACGCGTAAATATTACTCCGTAAAATATTATACAAAATCATTAGGAGAGTCCATTGCTCAGTATTTTTTTTTTTTGTTAAATTAAAATGTCTTGTTATTTGCACTTAGGCTTTAGAGTTTGACCATGCTTCGTTCGTTTTATGACGTGGGTGCGGCTTCGATGTATGGCTTTAGAAGGCGTTTTTTGCCTCGGAATGTTAATTAAATTGTGTTGAGTTGTGTAGAGTTATGGTAGTATATGTTAGATTTCGTGCATGCTTCATGCACTACAGTCACAAATGTGTAAATATTCTTGCTGATTACGTGTTTCCTTATTACTCTTCATGCAAGATAAACAAAAGAACTTCAATGGCGTACCGATAACATCAGCCTGTGCTGGGCCTTAAATGCTGTTGACCTAGCCAATACCCACACAAGACCTACAATTGCAACATACGCTTATTAGAAATTCCATTACATGTTGCATACTTATGTGAGTCGGTAGCTTCATCTGTCAACAAACTTGTAAGCTAGCAAAAAGTGTTGTCTTTGTGCACACCTAAATAGCAACAGGGAAGGTACATTTGAGTTTTCCAGGTCTACACTTGTTTGATATAATAGGGTACTCAACTCTGTGTTGATGGTTAGAACCATTGATTCTCTGCTGTGATAGGCATGCAACCTTTAATATTTACCTATTTAACAAGAGGCCAGGCAAGAGTAGCAGAAACAATAGAGTTCTTTTGAATTTGTAATATGTAGACATATCTATAGATACATAGTACATGTTTTATATAAGATGCGCTTTATTTTCATTAATCTGCATATATGCATAATTTTAGAATTGAATGAGGTGAGATGATGATATACTTATAATGTCTAATAGTGAAAGAAATCTGCAAATATTAGTTATTAAATATATGGTCAAACTTGCAGAATAGTGGTCATCATTGCATGTAGTTATAGAAGCAAGTTAAAAATTAAAGATAAATACTCGACCACTTACTTAAATACCAAAAAAACGGATGTTTATTTGGTAGAGCTAATGCCGTCGGTTGTCGTTACCTCAAAATAAGACAAGTAATGCTATCGTTAATTAAAATCCCCTTCACACCTTTAAAAAGTTTGGGGATTCCGAATGACCATTTGCACACAATTTAACAAATATTATATGTGAAATACAATCCATACGTATGGAGTATAAATATATACATTTCTTACCCCATAAAAACAATTCCCAAAGGTAATTTGAAAAACGTAACAACAATATTAGTTTATTCGGCTTGAGAAAGAATCACACAATGTCTCCGAAGAAACAAAGTTCGCAATGGACTACAAAAAAACCGCAAATGATGTGCCATTATTCTTAAGTGAACAGCGGTATGAAATGTGACCCAAATAAAATATAAAAAATTTTTAGTACTTTGCAAAGCAAGCTGTAAGGAACCCGACACCGTTCAACGACGTTGTGAATTATGCTACATATTTGTTGACAAACGACTTTCAAATGGGAGAACATAAAACCGGAAATTAGCGTTGATTATATGGCAATTAATAAAACTTATGTACAATGCTATTGCATGTAGATCATTGGAGTTTTTAACAGTCACAGTTTTGGTTTAAAGAATGTTTAGAGATTCGAAACTTGACTACTCAGACATGATCAAGCACAACATTGGCATTGTGTTGATTAAGTCAACAAGTGGCTTAAGGACAACTCCGTCTCCAATGTTTTTTACGGAGTACTTATATTAGAGACAAGTTCATTCTAGAATTGTACACTAGCAAAAAAAAATTATGTTCGTCTTGCTCTAAATTGAGATTGTACCTTCATAGGGTGAATAATTAATTAGACAGACAAAGGAATATCAGAGTAACTTGTTGATATCGAAAATCGATTTTGCATTATGAAAACTTCTATTAAAGCGCTGTTAATTTTAATTGAAATAATATTTACCTTAAAGTTATTACATATTTTCTTTACTTTTATGTGTTTTTTTAGAAATGTTTGAGTGCTCATTACGCAATGTCAATTTAATTATTGAGCCACCAGCTGTTCGTCGAGGTCAGCATGTTGTTTTAAAGTGCATGTATGATCTAGAGGGGGCTCCGCTTTACTCGGCCAAATTTTATCGCGGACAACTGGAGTTTTACCGTTATACACCAGGCGAGTTTCCCAACACCAAAGTATTTCCATTTCCTGGAATACACGTTGATGTGAGTAATAAAAAAAATATATTATAATATAAATACATATAAATAAATGAACAAAATTATTATTTTATAATTTTGTATTTTATTTATTATTATTATTATATTTATTATTATTTATTGGTAGGCAGCCAAAAGTTCCCCTTTAAAAACAAAAGCAACTGGGCGCTATCATTCTTGCATATATTTAAATTTGTTTTGTTTCAGGTAAATACCACTGCAGCTGAAAATCGATTCTGTCAAAAAAATTCGTTCAACTAATTAATAGTTAAGCAACTTTTAGATTTTTATTATTCTCTATAGTCTATACATTTTGGTTAATCTTCTTTATAAAAAAGAGACTGGTCAGTAACATTTCATATCCAATTATATTTTTTTGGCAATCATTTTGTTCCAGGTTACCAGCTCGAATGCTACCCAAGTTCTCATACGCAATGTAGGCTTTGGACTTTCTGGAAACTTTTCATGCGAAGTTACCGCCGATGCACCCCTATTTTCTACTGCTACTGCGTTGGATACTATGCAGGTTGTCGGTAAGCAGCAAATTAGATATTTTAAAAATTTATATCAAAATTGTTTGTGTTGTTCTATCCATCTCTCGTCTGGTTGATAATACTCTAAGTATGCAGCTTGAGTAGCATCAAGTAACTTACTTATTCTTTTCACGTATCCATATAATATTAATTATTTACAAGACATAAAATCGTTGTGTTGCAATTTTTATTAAAACTTTACGTATAAATTGACGACTGGGAGTAGACAACAATGTTATTTGGCTTTAAATGCGACTATATAGTCCGTACTTTTGTAAGTTTCTAAATAGTTGTTATTTTAAGGTCTTAGACTTTGACCCAGATCAAACACCGACCTACACAATCGTTTATTTACCAAGTGCAAACTAGGCTGGTCACTTTGCTAAATTAATCTTAAAATCGTATCCTCACTGTTGACCCTCGTTAAGAACGGCAAAGCGAAATAACGCTAGCGTTAAAAAAGGTTGAAATCTCAAAAAGCTGTAGCAGCCAAAGACATAGTTACGACTAATAGTCTATGCTGGTATACGTGCGTATACCAGGATTAGGAAATAAGTTTCTTTGAGCTTCGCCGAGGAAGGGAACCCCGCCCAGATTCCAATCCCAAAGCACCCCTTTTTCATGGAAATTACTTTGTTCATTAGATTTTTTTGACTGTTATTTTTACTCTCGCTTTCAACTTTGCTAGTTGACTTAATTAAAAGTTAAGCGTATTGCTGACTGTGGTACGATTGGCGATGAAGAACTAAACTATAAAATTTCAGTAAACTGATTCACATATTTGGTATATTATATTATTGAATACAGTCTCTTTAAATAAAATCAAATTTTTTCATGTAATAATAAATATTGTAACACATATTTATTTTCTCTAGAACTTCCAGACAAACGACCTCAGCTATATACAGAGTATACTCGGTATGAGCCTGGTGATGTCCTACGTGCTAACTGCAGCACACCTCCTTCGCGTCCACGTGCTGAGCTTAAATTTACCATTAACAATATGGTGGTAAGATTTCATCAACTTATAGACAATAACTTTTCAACTTTAAAAACTTATACAGACAGTTTATCTAATGCCAAAACTATAAAAACCTGCAAAACATAACATATAAGATTGACCTCCAACGTTACTATCCGAGCAAATGGATATTAACAGCATCTCTTAGGCATGTCTTAATATTAGTATAAAATTTGAAGTTATGTTAACAAAATTACACTTTAAAGTGATTTTAATCTATTTTAATCTATCTATAATCTATCATTGATCTAAGAATACATACTTACACCGAAGACAGTAACTAATTAAAAACCGAATTGTGTGTATGTAATGTTAATAAAATATTAACATTACCGCTTTTACTAAGCTTTAATAAGCTTTTTCTATGAACAACGTGATATTGATTTAAAATAGAATAATGGTTTATCAGCAGTAGCATATACCACCAAGTGTTTACCACAGGTGTAACTGACAATACGTGCATAGTGCATAGAGTAGACTTAAATTGAATAGAAAACGATACCGCCAGCAGAAGATGTATTGCAATTACCGATCAGAGGATACAGTGAAAATATACATAAGGGCAAAAAAGGGAAGTGAAATAGAGAAGCACACTTTGTATGTTGCACAGCAACCTACTGCACCCAAACTTCACTGAGCAATGGTAGCAAATTATTCGGAAAAAGGTACTGTCGTGCTAAGGAGTCCTAGTGGCAGCTGGAACTTCAACAGAACTTTATGTTGACAAAGTTTCTGTGGTAAAAAGCCACATCAGTAATTTGCAAAGCACACACAAATACTCATACTCAGCATTTATACTTCCTTGCCGTGACATATGTGCCTTTCTGAGGGCTGCTGTGGCTTCGTTTTCGCCTGGTTGCTTCCGTCGGGCCAGACATTAATCATTTGGCATGTAAATTGCCAATTAATAACTGCTGCATGTCATTTGGTTGAATATGTTGTGTAGATACTAGGCCAACGAACCTAACTATACGCATTGCCAATTTCTAGGCGCATTTGCAATGACCCATTAATGAAGACAAATAGCACTTGAGCCTTGTTAAATTTAGCGGAAAATTGAAAAAAGCTTCTCTCTGTAGGTTTCTCATCTGGTGGTTTTCTTGTGCCAAAGTTTTTGGCAACATCCTTAAGATATTGCAGTGCCATCCAGAATTTATATGTTGTCTAAAGTAGAATTGCATTGCCTATTTCTTAATTTTTGTGAATAAGCTTTTTATATTCATAAATAGTTCTCCCCGAAATATGCAGTTAAAAATAGTTTGAGAGATGGTTTTGTTTATTGCATTTTTTTGTTTAATCTGAATTAGTACAAAATGCCAGAAAATGTATTTTTGGAGCATAAATCTTAAATTTTTAAGCAGTTTTAAATAATACAAGGGAAGCATTACTATACAACAGACTTGTGTAAATATGAGTTTAAATATGTTTTTACATGCAAGCGGAAAAACTTCATTTCAAATACTCAATTACAACGGAAATGTTTACAATTCTCCTTCTATGACTACTAAATTTGTGAAAATAAGCAATTTTATAGATTGTTCGTCTGTACGTTTGATGGTTGCCGCCAGCCTGGTGGAACTAACATAATGTGCATAATTCTGAGAAGTTTTTTACTTTAATTTTTTAATGTCGTTGTACCACTTAAGATGTTGTCTGCAACTAGAATTTGCTGCATTATATTAACACAGATAAAGTTCCTTGATATATAATTTTTATACATATAGCAATAGCCACCAGGCTGAGCTGGCTGGGATTTTGTACACATGTGGAAGATTCTTTGGTGTCATCTTCAGTAGTCTGTGCCAACTTACATGAAGCGACAAGATGTTAGCTGGCAAAAGTTTTTTCCTTGTCCGAGCAAATAACTGCAGCATGGGGATTGTGGATAAGCGTTGCCAAATGTTGTCGTTGCTGAGTTCCTTAAAATATGCAAATTCATTTGCAAGCACTGAATAAACACGCATTGTGTTCAAATTATAGTCTCTATTATTTCTTCCCGTTTCTTAGATCTCGAATTCGGAATCTCAGTTTATTCGAACAATTGATAATCTGATTGCATCACGCATTTCGTTGACGCTGAAGTTGCAGGGTGTACATTTTTCCAGTGTAAACTCAGCCATATATAATGACGGTTATGGGTTGAACTCAATATACAGTCGTGGCGGACCTATGTATGTACCCAATCAAGGTGGCTTGATACTACGATGCACAGCGCAAATTGCCGATTTATATCAGGAATTCAAAGAAATTGAATTGGGTACTCCGCAAAGAGATCCAGTACCCGCCCGCGGTAAGTTTATATATTTTAAATATCGGATTTTCCATTTTTAGCTAATTATCTAATAATATATTATTTAATGTTTTTTTTTTTATGTGGGTGTCTCTTCTTACTGCAGTTACGCATTCCTCTGGCTCGAGCATGAAAAACTTCTTTAGCTTATATTTCACAACATCGGCCGCTCCGAGGTGTCATAGTGATGCTAACTTGTTATATATATTCCTAGCATTGGCGATGTGCCTTGTGAGTGGTTATACCAAAGTTAACCATGTGAAGAATTCTAAGGACAGAATTTATTTTCATCTGTTCTTCATCCGTCGTCAACAGAGGGGATATCATCCGCCACTTATGGGGATATCGTGAATTGTCATAATTGGTGGTCATAATTGAATGTAGTAAATCTGTATCAGCAAAAGTAAATTAGTAAAAATAATAAAAACTACTAATTTAAATAAATGTAGATAATTTATTTTGTATAGAATTGGAAGTTTAATAGGTATATTTAAAAATGTTATTTTTTAAATGTCGTTTTTAAAAATGGAGTGCAAGCCTATGATTTTAAAACTTAATAATGATAAATTTGAACTTATCCTTGTAAAATGAAGGAATTCAATGTATCAATTTAAATGGAATGAAAATACTTCTTACTAATTGAGCAATACAACATAAATAATAATACAAATTAAATAATAATAAATAATCTCAATAATAGGAGATAAAAATTTGTAAAATATCTAATAAAAATTAATTGTTGGAATGAAAAGAATTGTTGGAATGTATGCCCGTCAAATTGAATAAAATAAAAATAATTCTAATAATTTTGGTTAAAGTTAAAAATCTCAGAAATATATATGTATTCTTTAAACCACAATGGTCACTTGCAATCATTTCTTTATAAGAGATATATAGATATGTCTCATTGGCTCGTGCGAACTACTCGTGATGAGAATGCCATTTTGTGTGTACACTTGTGATATATTTGACAATATGTGGACAAGTTATAAGATATTATGTCTTCGGTACTGATTATAGTGAATTTTTCACCCTTTATAAAAATCGAATTTTGTATGTTCTTCATTCAACATTTAATTCAATTTATCTTTCTTAAATGAACTATAGTCATTAAATTAACATTAAGAATTTTGGTCATAAAACTTTCTTGTCCCTATGCCATTTATGCAAAATGTTGGCTTATTGAATTTACACTTAGAAACTTTTATCATGTTCTGGATAGTCCAAGACAAGCGCTTCAGATGAATGCCGACCAACGATGTGATGATATAATTTCAAACTATAGTAAAGTTGTGACAGCATTCCGGTCAGTCATCTGTGTGTGTTGTGTGTTGAGTATTACACAGAAGCCAACAACAAATCCTGACACACGCGCATGCCTTCTTGCAATAAACTTCAAAAAATAATTTGGCCATCTTCTGCGACAACTAAAACTTGACACTTTACTACGAAACTTTGTGTGGTCTGAGTGTTATACTTTTACGTTGGGCTTTTGGGCAAGACTTTCAGTGAGTGGTGAGTGGAGTAGCGAAGTGAAAAGTGAAGAGGGCTAGGAGCAAGTGACAACATAATTTAATTTGAGCACAAAATTGTCGCTTGCGAACTAAAAATGTTGTGTTTGTTGTTGTTGTTGTTTGCACCAGAAAGACATAATGAATTATGTAGCAAACAGCAAAAAATCAGCCAACTCCTATAAAATTTTCACATAATCAAATTGGTCTTCAGTAAACATATTCAATTAAATATTTGTATATTATTTGTTTATTTAACCATAATGTTTTCATGACTAATGTTACTAGCGTATTTAGGCCGGCAGATTCAATTGATGTTTTATACTAACTTAGATTTTTTGAAATTTAGCTATATTATTCAAATCCTCAATGTATTAAATACGCCAGAACATATTTCCATGTCACATGTGTGTGTGATTGGTAAGTAGTTCGTGTGTGTTTGTTTATCTAACGGGGGATCAGTTACTTGGTCGGATCATTTAAGTGAGCCGAACTTCATAAAGATTAATCAGTGTACAAAACTTTAAGAGTGAGCTGCTTGTTAAAGTACGATTCTGACAATCGATTCCTGTGTATGCGTGTGTGCGTGGTATAACAAATATGTCTATATACCTGTCATTTGTGTGTGTGTGTTTGTGTTTGTAAAGGCGATGGACTAAGAAATAAAAGTGGTCGAATCTGCTTAGTGTTCAAAATCATACAGTTAGACTTTACAGAGGTCGTCACATTGATCGGACCGCATCTGGGCGTATATGTGTGTCCTTCAGATCAACCTTTGGAAATGAAAGACGATTCAATTTGTATGGCCATTGTGTATTTTTTGAGAAACTAAGGTGTTGGTAGTAATCGATTTGCATATATGGTGGTGGCATGTTTTTTTAATGTAATGGAGTGTAATAAACAGACATATTATATACACTTCAAAATATGTTAATTTACTACTTTATATTATATTTGCGTAATTTTATTTATTTTATATTATTCATACCTCTACTTATTATTTGCTCGAACAACTAAATAGTGAAAGAGAAAAACTACATGAAATATAGAAGTTTATACTACAATTTGTCTTTTTCCTTCCATCTGCCAAGGAACTGGTCACACACAATTAAAACTTGGCGTAAATGCTAGTTAATGAAATTCCTCGTGGTCGATTTTAAGTGAAGTCCATTTTGCCCTTTGATAATTCAGTAATATTTCGTATTTTTTCTGTCTTTCATAGTCTTTGCTCAAATAAACAGCTGCTACCCGTAGCAGACTTCTAAGTATGACGGTTACGTTTGTGTTTTGTTAGATGCTAACAATGACTTTTGTCCAGAGTTTACTAATTTGCAGTATGGCGTGATAAAAAGCTTTTAACATAATTAGTTTGAGCTTTGCTCACCACGTTTTGTTCTTGTTCGTTGGCCGGGTTAGTGTTGCGTTCAAGCACATTATTGCAACAATTTAACTAATCTCCACAAGCGCCGTTTCTGAGCTGCTCAAGGCTGTCTCCAAGTGGACTGTAAATTTCTATTAAATACTATTAATAATAATTTAGTAGTCACAAAATAATTAGGAATGCCGTTAATTGCTGGAGTCATCTCTATCCAGCAACAATAAAAATCACCGTAATATCATATAGTATTAGTTCCTGTTCTTTGTGTAATTTTACATTGTACTGAGGCAAATGAAATTAACTTATAGTTTCAGCGGTCTCTCTTTTTGAAATCCCCTTAATGTTGATTGTGTAAATAACGAAAATTTAGAACATAAATTAAATTTCAAACAAATCGTAATATTGAAAGAATGTTCTACGACTTACGACTTCTGTGCGTGCCTTTAGCATTTTATTGCTTTTCAATCCCTTTTCAGTACGAATCCCTTTCAGTACAAATATTTTTATAGATGGCACATGTTTACACAAGTCTCGACCGTATAGGAGACTGTGCTTAACATTGATTTAGAGAAATTCACGTACTTAATTTTATTAAATGTATTTACTTCTGATTAGCTAAGAAATTCAGAAAGTTCGCTTGGTGGATGACATATTCTTATGCCCCTTTGGATGTCAATTATTTGTGTGCAGTGAATGCTTAGAAAATTACATTTAAATAATTTTCAGATTGGGAGACATTAATGTAAGCCTCTGGAATTAAATTCAAAAAAGTTGTTATTTGCGGTTTAATTGAGTAATCATTCAGAGCTGCAGTAAAGAAACGCCAATTACTGTAATGACTTATCAAGGGTAACATCAATTGCATTGGGTGATTTTACTTATTACATGGCCTTATGACCTTAAATTTAAGCTTATATTGTACCTATTGTGTCAAATGGTGTAAGTATTTGAAAATGCACGTTTAATTTAAATTAGAAAGGATATCATCTAGCCGAAATCATTGAAATTGATCATTGTCGTTCCTGAAATATCTACAAAGTTAATTTTACAACAAACAAAAATTTACAGTAAAATGAAAACAGTATAGTAAGCACATTTTGAACTGTATTTTTGCAACTGTCGCTGTTCATTCACTTTGAGCTTTTGGCGGCGATTGGCATGTAAATTACATGGAAAGTGGATATTGCCACGTTGATAGTCAGGTTGTTTTTATTTCTCTTTTTGCTTAGTGTTCATTTTAAAATGAGAAATTAAATTTACCTTAGCGATTAAAATGTCGAATTTCCTACTGAAATGCTTAAGCGACTTATCGGGGAAGGCTACCCAAAAAAAAAGTGGCAAATCATTCATCAGAGCTCTTCTGCACTAGCCCATTCCACTGCCAACTGCCATCAAATATCAGAATAATAACAAACGATCCATGCAACCGAAATGTGGGTGCACAGCAACCAGTCATTCTTAGAAATCGAATCAGAGTTTGTACGAAGTTAGAATTTTGCTCTTTACCCATATATATGGCTTTTTTTATTCTGCGTGACTTTCTGGTCTAGGTTTATCCTTTTTCTCCTTCCTTTTTAGAGCTGGCCATTGACCTGGCTAGCTCCGGCAAAAAAAATATTTTCACTCAAAAGTAAATGCAATAAAAAAGGCAATTTATCAGCATAAAATATTAGATGGTAAGCCGTTGACTTAGCTCATATTTTTTCTGTTTTTTTGTCCTCATCATATTTTTAAACCAACCTACTCTTACAATATCAATATTTAAAGAGTAAACCACAAATTCTGCGTCATGGGAAATGTATATAATTATCGTTCTGTGATTCGGTTCTAACTTGTGGAAGCCATGCAATCGTTGACATCACTCGAATTAGCTCTGCTTACAGCGCTATCGAATCTGTATGTTGGATGTATTTGACTGTGCCATTACTTACTAGGACGAGTATTTGCCAATCGTTGTGCCACTTTATCTTTTCCTGCTGCTGTTATTGCTATTGTTTCTGCAATTCTCGCATGACTTCTTCTTTCTGATGACTTCAAGCTCGTTGACATAATTTGACTGTTGCTTCTTGTTGTTTAACGTATAAAAAATGGCTTACTCGTTAGGCCTCACTTGTTTGTCTAGCACGCAGCCTTTTTCAATACGAAGCATTTGTGCTCTAAAAAGTAATATCAGCTGCAGAGTTAAAATACATTTAAAGATGCGCTTTACTCGACAGCAATATTATATTTATCATCAACTAATTCCAATATTGAGTATTGAATGAAATGTGCGGTATTACCATTACTATGAGTCTCACAGTTATAATACTAAATACTATACAGATAACTGATGATCATACTTTTAAAAAATATATATATTTATGTTGTTCGCGTTCCTCTTTTTTTTTAAACTACAAACTCTAAAGATAATTAGTTGTCGATATAACATATGAAATTTTCTTAATGCTAACCTTAAATGTAATGGTACAGTTATTATATTATTTTAATTTAATGCGGAAGTTCGCCGAAACTTTTACAAAAGATGAAAAATCGTAAATTAATCTCATCAATTATATTTACATTTATCTAATTAGCTTAATTGATATCGGACAAAAACAACCCGGCAAATGTAACTTTATCCACACGAATTTCATTCACGACAGGATTGTAACTTTTTTCTAGCTTGTTTTGTGTTTCCTTACTTGACATGTTTTCGGATAGTTGCTTTGTAGTTATTTTTTGCTAATGTAATCTAAATGTCACACGCAAACTGTTCACTCATATACATAACTCTGATCATGTCCACATACAAATTCTTACGTTGCTTCATCAATTATAAGTCGAATAGTAGGATAGAGAATTACAAAGTTATAGAATCCACTGCATGTATTTAAAATCAGGAAGTAAAAAATATTTGGGCCCGGGAAAACTTACATTTTCAAACTTACAATTGGCTAATCGCCAAAGCTAGTAACCAAGCGAACTCCTTATTGAGAACCCACTCGATGTGTTGAAATCCCTGAGGAATCGTTTGTATGAAGAACTTATATGGGGTCGAGGCTAGTCAAGCGCCATATTACGCCACAACATTTAGAGCTGACGCGTCGGATTAAACTAATGCAAATGCAGTTCGGCTAAATAGACATGTAAGTTATGTATACATATGTTACATGGCGTATATGCCATACACGTGAGCGTATGTATACTTACAATAGCAATGTGCGTTTAGCTTCAACAAACTATGTAGACGCAGCTGCTAATTTCAGTCGCCGCAGCGACTTTGTGCACATCATCAACACAAAACTAATGCAAAAAGTTAGCAGATTTTGTAGTTTTAATTGCTTGAGTGTTTGTACGCCCAGTGATGCATGAAACACCCACACTTACATACACATATTATCCCTCCTCGTTTGCCGCAAGTACCGCAATTTAGTTAAAGTATAACGGCTGTCAAACCGCAGCCGACAACGCTAGCAACATCAACATGGAAACATGAAAAGCAGCATGCTAAGTCTAAGTTGGCCGTCTTTATTTTCAATATCGAAAGAGAAGACCATTGAAGATAAAGACCATGAACAATTTCTTGTTGCAAACTAATGTAGATGTCATTTACGCACTGAATATTTCAGAATTAAATGTGCAACTAAATTTAAGGAATATGTGGTATTCATAACGTCATTTCAATATAATACTTCATAATATATTTTATTGGTCATATAAATGACATTATTGCATTATATCATTTAGAGCTATATTAAATGAAAGATCATATATTCTTCTACCATAACTCTTTTATTGATTCATGTATATAATAGTTGCAGTTCGTATAATAAATACTAAGTGTATCATTTTAGGCTCAAAGTATGGAAACTACACTTTGGATTGATTGCTTTGCGCGCAGTCATCTACTCATATAAATGGGGTTAAATAATGTGCTCTACAGATGAGAAAGCTTAGAGCATCAGAGGCAGTAGTAGACAACTGACCGACTTGTGAAACAATGCACATTTCAGCAAACTTATGCAACTTGCAAAACATCGACCTGGTCCATTTCAATAAAGCGATGCTTGCAATGAAACTCAGCTCGAGCAAAACTGGCAACAAACTTGTTTCTAGAAACAGAAAGAAATATTCAGTGTCATGCTGATTACAAGCCGATATTCCGTTAAGTTTAGCAATAATTCTATAATTAACAATATGCTTCACACAAAATAAAATACAAGAGAAAATAAATTAAATAACATTTATTCGCTATGAATACTGCCCAAATATATATAAACCAATTCATTATCTGTATCTGAAATATGATAAATAATACTGATGCTCATCGGATTTATATTTGATTTACATCTAATTGAAAATTACCCCTTAAGTTATTGGTTCTAGAGAGAAAAAAAGAATCCGATGACGATAATATTTGCATAATATGGAAAGTTTATTTACATTTTATTTTATTTTCTCCCGTGCAAAATGAGCAAAATAATCTAAATTCAAGAAAAATTCTTTATACTATGAGTATGAATTTACTTTCGGTTTTACTAATGCAGGAAGTGTCGACATGGCGTTCATTTGTGAAACGCCGGACAAAGGGCGCAAATGAGGTCGTGGGACCATTTGGCTAATTGCGAGAACGTGCAGACATCGGTGACTCACGGATTCTAAGACATGATTCAGCATGAACAAGTTCGCTTCTATATGCGTTAGTGTTACTACTATATGCTAGAATAAGCTAACATCTGGCAAGTAGCTTTTTTCCCGCGACGCAGTCACGTTAAGCTAACAATACTCATATAAATTATGAGAGCGCGTATATTTTACACAACTGTCAACACAGTTGTGTCACTAAAACATATGCGACTTCTACTTTTTGTTGTCCTGGTGTTGGCTAACTTACGAATGTCTATTCCCTTGCAGCGGCAACTGAGCCGCCTACGCTTCGACAACTTTGAGACATGTTGCAGCACTGGTGAAAACGAAAAAAAAACAACGTCATGCTGAAGATATGCTTCCCTGGGCAATAAATTCGTAGACATTCGCTTACCCTGCCACGCACATACATACAGGTATATATACACAACACCACCAACTTAGACACCACGTTTCATCTGGCCCTTGTTTCTCGGTTAGTATTGCTGCTTCCTTAGCGCGTAGAGAAGTTTGTTGCCAAAAATTTGCCGCCATTGGGTGTGAAGTTGGCAGCACACGACCTCAGTGATCTTCTTCAACCCCTCCTATCTAACATATTCGCATATTTTGCTGGCGTGAAATACCTAAAGGCTTCTGCAGAAAATTTTATTTCAGCCTGTGCAGCTGCTCCGACGACTGTCTCTGTTGTGGCCGTAAACATCCTTGTACGTGTATATATACACAAATGCCCACACACAGGCACATTCAAACACCTTCCACTGCAAGAGGCAGTCAACTTTGCGGAAAATCGTTTGAAGCGCTTTGCACTTCGTCGACATCTTTTTGCTGGCTTACTGCGGTTCTTTCAAGTGCTCGCCACGAGTATCTTGTCTTTTCCCCTAACTGTGTGCGTATGTGTATGCGTGGGTGCAAGTGTGTAAGTGTATACGTCACTTTCTGAAGGTGCGTCTAGCATCTTGCATTGTTTGCACTATTCCCAAAATGTCACTTTCAACTTTATGATTTTATAGTAGTACTCATGTTTAGAACCGTAATGGCGCACTATTTAAACGTATGAGCAAATGCTTTAATATGTAGACATACAAAAAATTTAGGTTCTTTACATTGTTACAATAAATACAATTACAATTAATTGCAATAAATTTTGTAGTTGAACTATTAGGAATTCATTAACCCTTCAGTTTCCCGATCATTACGACTTTCATAACTCATTTACGCTACTGCAAGTGTCAGCAATCGAAATGTGATATAGTAGGTGTCACTGGCGATGGACGGCGACGATTATTCGGGTGTCTTGCCGAACACAACTTATCTGGTCCTCAGATTCCCGAATCCACGAATAATGAACACACGTATAAACGATTATGTTATAAATACATACCTACATGTAGTATACATTCTCAGGCTTAGAGAGGAACTTCATTGCAGTCACAAGCAAACAAAAACACTTCATGACTTGTCTATTCCTACAGTCAATCCAAATGATATATACATACATTCTTTACTGAGAGTCAGGTCAGTTGTCTGTTGTCTTTGGATGCTGTTTGCATAGTTTTGAAACCAGATAGCTATCTTACATTTGGTGTATTTGACATATAGACTGCACATCCTGTCTACCCGCTATACCTCATTTTTTATATACAGTCAATGCGTTTTGTGGTCTAGCGTAATATGTCTTAGTCGTTCACAGACTACGTGACAGGAGGAGTGACAGTGTAAACAGACACCATACGTCTTCCCGTTGTGATATTGCTATTTAATATGGCTTTATGCAATACGAGTATGCGAGAATGGACTGAATTACCATGAATTCTTCTGCTCTCCATGAATAACAGTTGATTCTTGAACAAATCATAGTTTCATACAATTAGTATTCAAGTTTTTTATTTAAAGATGTGTATTTAAATGTCCGAAGGTTAAAACAGTAAACAACAAAATCATGACATTTAATTGAAAAAAAAATTGCTCAAGTTTCAATTGCCTTTCTTTCTATTTATATGTTGTGACATGGTTGTCATAGTTAAGCGAAATATAAGTGAAGTGTACCAATTGCACACTGAAAGCTGAGCTTTGCCTAGTTCTGGTTAGCTATGCGTAGCAAAAAGCACAAAAACAGTTGAATTTACAACGAAAGTTGTTCTTAATGTATCATGGTAACAGTTCCTGGTGCCAACAGAAACAGACATCACCCAACCTAACGTATTAGGTTAGCCTTCTGGCTTCTAATGGCATTGTTGGCCATCTTGCTACAAAGGGATATTGGATACACTGCAAACGTGTATTTATTGTGCTTAATACTTCTTCAGTTTGGGCTTACATAACATTCGTATTTAATGTGCACATAAACATTGTCAATATTCTCTAAAATAAAATTGCATTCTTTCATTCTGTTGAGATACTCGTTATTCAAACACTGATAATACGGATCTATAGAGGAAAATATCAATAATTGATTGTCTATGATAAATGTTCAAAATCATAGAAATAGTATACTTAAGACCCTATAACTAATATGTGTAACATCTATACGAACAACTATGAGCAGATTTAGAATCAAAAATTTAAAAATTAATAAAATGTTTAAAGAATTACCAAAAACTATATATACTTAACTCTCAAAAACTTAAAATACTATAGCGCTTAATACCATAACTGTTTTTATGTCAAAAATAAAAATATATGTATATAAGTAGATGCGTTCTTAATTGCAATATTGTAATACCACTTGACACTGATGTATCATGAAATTCAAAGTGGAAAATGCGCAACTGAATCACATTCGAAAAAATACGAAAGTTCAGATCAGCCAGTAAATTTTTGTATAATTGCCACTTTAAAAGTCGAGTGGTTGGGTACATTAAATGGGTGCCATGGACAAATTTTTTTCAATCCAAAATATGTCATGAGTTTTGAGTGTCACTTGTAATTTTTTTGGCAGGTGCATTGATGCAATAATTGAACCATAGTGTTTCAATTCTGGGATTCTGTCTAAATGGAACACTTCATATGCATGGCAAATGCAACAACCGAATACTTAAACAGAGTAACACCCACTTATCGTCTACGCAAACCGAATGAAAAATTCCAATAAAGCCATTGTAAAATTTATGACACCTTTAAATATAAAACAAAACACCAAAACTGTCCTGTGGTATAAGGGTAGTGGCTGCTAAAATAATCTGTTTTCTTGTATACACTAATGCAGTTACATGAGTGAGTAAAATTATTCTCAAGTTAAGATGTAAAATGTATTTTTTAGCAGTTATTTTGGATTTCAATAAAATATATGGAATTCGGACAGCATCATCAGCTTGCATCCCTAATCACACCTGATATGATGCATAAATATGCTAGAGTAATTTGTTGTTAATCAACGTAGGACATGATTAATGTAGACCAAGTGAAATTCGCGAACGTAGATGGTCATATTAAGAGCTATGTATTTACAAAGAAAGTTGCAAATACAAAATTGGTTTTAGAAATGAGCCAATGGTTGTGCCCATAAGTGCAGCCGAGTGTGACTTTCTCTAACAGAAGACCATTAATGTGCAATGTAATGAATTATTAAAAAGCTATTCATCATGGTCGGTGTTAGGCAGCTGACACTTATGCGCTTGGTTTATGGACTATCAAATATACACATAAATAATAGTTAATGCACAACTAACATATTAAAGGTATTTATTCTCTTTGGTTAGAGCCTTGCTCAAATCATGGATGTATGACTTACAAAACTATGTGAGAGGTTAACTAATTAGCATGTCAAACACATCCGCTTTGTCGGCCCAACAATTCGTTACGCAATTGCTTTATCCCTTTGAAGCTGATTTTATCTTACCCAAAGCAACGCTTAGGCTGTTAAAAAGCCTAAGGACCAAATCTGTTTAATTATGCTTATAAACTCACACATAATTTGAAATAGTCGAGGAATCTCGACACTTATCCATTTTAATTTGATATTTAATGACTTAGAGCAAGTAACCAACTTGCTTCAAATTCCTCTATAAAATGTCTTTAAGTCATTTAATCAAAAGGTCAAACACAACCCAAAGTTCAAAATGGATTTGATTAAATTACATCGCCAAACGACTGACTGCGCATCAGCCATGAGATTATTGTCGCACACATATACACATCTTTTGAGACTTTATCAGAGATACAAGTTCATCAAGCCTGGTATAAGGAAATCTAGTGTTTATTGCAGTATGAATATGCTCATATATATACGACTTAATTTAGATATTGTCGGTAGGCTTAAAAGCTTTATGTTGATGACGCTGCTGTATTTCGTATTGATGATCAGTGTGTTTATACAAACCAGTTTTACCACTTTTTCGAATGCATCGATTGTTACGGGCTAGAACCTCATACGGTCGACATTTACGTTGGCTTTGGAGCTTCCTTCCTGGCATGAATATATAAGAGCGCGGTCGATTGTGACCCACAACGTTTCCACTTGTCAGATTTTCATTATTGTCCAAATTTCTTCTCCGGCCCTGGCTTTTGTAATTCGTAGGACTGCGGTTCTTTGCAGCGTTTGAATTACCTGGAAATCTATCAATTCGTGGGAGTCCGTCGTTACCCTTGAACACCTGGTTGCCATACAACTGACCATGAAGGATAGTCGGGCGTTTCCATTGAAGGGTTTGTATATGCCCCTTATCGGGGGCACATCCAAATGCAGTGCGTATCTCACCCGTTTTACACTCTACTGTCTGCTTAAGTCCTGCTTTATTTTTGGCAGCATCCATAGTGCCGTCATCCCATGTGTTAACAAGAAGGCGTTCCAAATATGCTTCTCGATCGACGCATCCCTTGTTGACGATGAAGACTTCATTGGGCGCGCATTGAGATGAGGGTCCTTTTTTTGGGTCGTTTGTTTGATTTGCTTGCCCTGGTTTAGCCGTGTTATTAGTTGAATTGGATAGCTCCGGTGGAACTGTACTAATTTCATTTTTATTCTGTGTATCCTTCGCATCACTACCTGTTTGGTTAGCAACATTGTCGCCATTTGCCAGTCGACCCAAGCAGACCCATAACAACAGAGAATAAATTAAATACATTTGAATGTAATATTATTCACTTACTGCTTCGGTAAAAAGATGGAAAACTTCTACTGTTTCTTTAGACATAGCTTGTGTATTGAAAACGTATTCTTGCATAGCGAATTAATTGGATATATTATTATGAAAAACAATCCTCATAGAGGTAAATGCTACCTTAGAAGCTGCACCAACACGAATCCATTTTATTCCAATTCATCCGTAACTGCATACGAACATTAACTTGAAATGCATTGCGTCGCGTTGAATAATTTGTTATTGTTGTTGTTACAGGTGCTTTGCTTTGCTGTCGCAATTTTAGTCCACTGTAAAATTAATGTTTCAAACCGTTTATTTCAAAAAATATACGATAAATAAGGTATTGCGTTGCGTGAGAAAATAGAAATGCGATGGTAAGAGCAGCAGCCTCATTGCCGTTAATGCTGTTGTTGTCATATTTGTTGTTACCGCCTGTTTGAGAAAGAATACGTACAGCTTTGAGAGTTTTCAGCGCAAACAATGCAAAGGAATTGACACAAGGGCACACGACTCTGCTTAAAGAGTTCAAGCTGAGTAAGAAAAGAATATTTGTAGAACGAGGAGGCACGGGTGCAGAGCTTAAAAACAAAGCACCATAGTCCGAAAACAACAATGAAAAAGGAAATGACAAAAAGCGAAGACAAAAGCTGCTCTTGTAGCACCACGTTGCTGCTTATGTCGTTAGAGTCCACCCACCACAATCACAGCACCACGAACAGCCAACGACAACAACAACTATACTACCAAGAATATTTAGCCACGTGGACCTGCGAACTCCTTACGTGGCTGTTGTTAAAAATTTCATGTTAATGGCCACACGAAGCTCCGCTCTTAACCTTTGCCAAGGGGTCGAGCTCATTCACATACGAAAGTGCCGTCCAGACTAACGTACAGTGGGCAATGTATGCAGTACGCGCGTGAATATATTTGAGTGTAAGCAAGTGGGTCATGCTGTTGCCATATTTTGGTGGTACATTTATGTGAGAAGCTTATTTTCCTTTCGTTGTCCTTTGCAAATTTAATTTCAACTTGTGCATTCGCTCCAAGCGAGAAATTCATCCCAACTCATCTCAATCGAGTCATGAGAAAATGTATTTAATTAAGGATATTTCGTGAAATGCTCATATTTGAAGCCCTCCTATGGGACAGGTCAGAATGCCGAGCCAAGGATGCTCAACTTGTAAAATATTTTCTTCTATATTATCTGATATAGTAATCAATATCTTTGTTGACGATATTAACTGAACACTCTCTCAATCAGGAAAAACTCTATTTACATAAAAGACATTCAACATAATACCCATTCTCATCGTTTACACAGGATATGAAGAGGTGTATAATCAAAGTGCAAGAGCATCGTTCGAAAATAACATCGAAATAACAGCGACAATGGGAGAAAGATAGCAAAGGAGGCATTCACCGAGAGAATAAAAGAAACAAAAAAGGCAAAAACAAAACATCACCTAAAGCTCAGCGAAACGCAGACATAATACGTTTTACCGGCCGGCCTTCCGCTTGGCATTTTCTCCATTGGTATAGCTGTCACCTAGCTACCAAGTCCACAAAGGTTTGACCAGCTGGTATCGCAGCTTTGTATATGCAATGTTTGCTGGGTTTTGGCTTTAGTTATTTTAGCACATTGTCTTCGTTGAAGCTCTTTTATTTTGTTTTGACTAGTTTCTCCATCTGTTCAGCTTTTACTGTTGGCTTGCTTGATTGTTTGTTTGTCAACGCTTTGGGACTTTTGCGAGGATAATCAGATATAAACTTTAGTGTCATTTCGACCAAGTTACTTAATTGTAAAAATTGCAGTTCGACTACTACTTTAAATTTGAGCAATTTGATTTGGGTAGAAAACTATTACCGGAAATTGATTTTATATTTGATAGATCCAAATATAATATATTCATTTAAGCATACAAGTGTTGACCCAAATTAGGAATTTAAAGTTTACCAATTGAAATGTCTTGTTTGCGAAGTTATGTTATTCAGCAAAGTAATGGTCGTATAACACTACCAATTGGCTAAATTCTTTAGTTAGTTTTGCGGCAGTTGGTGCCCCATTTTCCGTAGCATTCAATAAAATTGGCGCCGCATGTGAAAATCGAAATACACAATGTATATCCAAAGCAAAACGCTGCTGAGACAATGATAGCAAATGTTTTTGTAGTTGTTTTAAATTAATAACTGTAAAACTATGATAATAAATTATGCTATATATGTTGTGGGTTCTATCAATGCAGGCAACTAATACAATATATATCTGGCGCCTTAGCAGCAGGTCAATAGACCCTAAGACTATATTATGCATAACCAAAGTAAAATTATAGCCAACAGACGAATTGGGTTTTTACAATGTTAAGGCATTCATTCACTGTTCTTTCATTAATTAATTTCAGTTGAAAATGAAAACGAAAATAACATTTACAAAGTGCTTATTTCCAGTTTTAATGTATTTTGTTTTCACTTGCGACTTTTGTGGGTGCTTATTGCTATAATATTTTACCCCAAACTTAATCTTTTGACCTTCGTAGTACTTGCCAAAGTGGAATACCATAAAACACAGCAAGAAAGTCTAAAGTAGATTTCACAAATATCATGCTCTGCATTGCTTTTGCTTAAATATTTGGGAAAGCAAAATTCCTAAGAAAATCCTTTGGATTTACTATGTGCATGTGTGGTCGTTGCACTTGCAAGTAAATCCCCAAGGCACATTGTTATTTCCGCATTTTACTAAGCAGCATTGAGCAACAAGCGGAAATGGTTTAAAGGATATTGTAATTTTATTTTGGAAAAGTAGCTATCGAAAAACACCAGAGGAACCAAAAATATGCAAAAATGAACAACACCAGAGGCGGAAGAATGAAATAGCAATTGCAACAAAGATCAACCTTGGTAGCTACTCATCGTACCAACTGTATTGACTTGGCAACATCTGAAAAGTCTTGGATTTTTGATTATAAATTAATAGATAAATTCTGGGATTCTAAAACTTACTTCAAAAGATAAAAACTTGCAAATAATTAAATTTCTAGATTGAAATTCAGTAATATACTTTTGTTATTTTTAATCTGAGCATTCTAAACATTTTTAACTTTTTTTTAAAACAGTTTAAGGATATACTAGTTGCACACACGTGCTGTGATATTATACCAAGTATGTATAACATATGCATAATTATTTAAGGTTAGGAAAAAATTTGTTTTTATTTATTGATGAAGTATTTTTTAAAAAAACAATGCTTCTACATTTTCAATCTATTCTTTGTCTGTTTTACCAATTTTGGTTTTAAATGTCATTTTGTATATTTAACATTTATTTGATATAGCTAACTAACACATTCAATAAGAAAATAACTTCATTTCATATTTTTGCCTCCGAGGAAATATTTCCATTTACGAGACACGTAATCTTCCTCAAAGTGCTCTAAAATCACATTTGCAAAATTTCTCTGTAATCATCAACACTTGAAACAATTTGTATAGCAAACGTATGCAAATTGTGAGCTTATTCTTTTAAAATCTGTATGTAGTTTCTATGTATGTATGTATATGCTTACTAAAACTGTGTGTACCATCTCTGCAGTTTGGTAGTTGCTGTTTTTTCCATTATTTCCGTTATGCCGTGCTAAGAACTCGTTGAGCTTTTACTGCAATTTTGACATACCTGATAAGTGTTATACATTAAAACACATCTTTTCTCTTGACACAGTGACTCCTAACACCTTAGCGTATTATAATGAGATGCAAAGCCCGACTAATGCATTTGAAAATTACAGAAAGTAGTTTGACTATCGGCTGCTCTTAATTTTCTAAACTGCTTTCGACACCATACCTGTTATTTAATCTCAAAGAGAGAGATGTAAAACCTTGCGCAGATATCGTCATAGGCCAAGCCATGTCGTGTCCAATTAGCAATTAGTTAAGTATTTTTTGCCACAAGCTTTAGTTGATTGCTGCTTCCTAGGCTGCGCCCCAAATTAATTTAATCGCAATAAGCATGTGGCAAAGTTTTTCCCATATGGTGCCCATTATTTGCCATAAAATTTAACATCAGGCAATCTGTACACCTACGCAGGACATTTTGTCTCTCACCTCCATTGCTTGTACTCATACGAGTGTGCCGTTGTTGTTTTCCGCTTTAAGCCGTAGTTCTAAGTGTGCGCCGTGTGCGGTTGGTTTGCCAAAACGGACCCGAAAGAGCGGCGGCTGGCACTTTAGTTGTTCTGCCAAAAGTTTTTGTCATGCCTGGGACTAATTATAAAACAGCTCAAAGGCATTTCAAAGGCTGCCCAGGGAAGAGTAACAAAGAGTGAGACAGCAAGATAGAGAGAGAGGAGTAGAGGAAGAAAGGGAGATAGAAAGAGAGATTCAAATTTAAAGCTGCTTCCGTTTCAGCTATTGCTGCAGGGGTTGGACAAGAATATGGGTAACATGGCACGATGCCGCAAACTAAACATTTGCCTGCCAATTTGTTGTTATTTATTTTTATGTTACCATTCCTCCACGTTGATGTCCTAGCGGGCTGCAATGTTTAGCCCTTAAAAATAATAGTGTGGTTGTTATTATTTTTGCTTTTTGTACTCTGCAAAGAAAAATGGAAAACGGGTAACTTTAACTGCTTATTGCAAATATTACATCTTGTACTTATACCTAGTAACTCTTATAAAATAAGTCTAAATTAACAAGAACCAGCATATATATTTTAATTTTATAATCACTATATTATTATTTTGTATATAGTGTATAGCATATAGCATGTATAGCATATAAGTATGAGTATATTTTATAATCATGTGTAATGGGGTACACGCGCATTTTTTGAGGAGTTTGACAAGCGTCTTGTATTTTGCAAGCATTGGGAATTTATCTTCCCCGTAGGCACCTACTGGTTTTGTATCGGTATGAACATGTTTATGTTCGTGTATGAAAGTATATTCCTGCGTGTTTAAAATTTTGTTGGTGGTTGCCGTTAGTACTCAATTTACAGAATCCCTTTGGCTACATTCAGTTACACCATTGAAATTACCACTTAAATCTGTGCTTAATTTGTGTCACTTAGGGAAATGTTTCTTTTTTTGGTCTAAATAAATTTGCAATGGAAACGGGGCAAAGCAGTGGCAATAACTCAAGACCTTTATCAAAAACCACTTACCCACACAATAAAGTTAATGAAGCAATAATTATTTGGTTTAACAGTTTGCGAAGGAAAGTCTAATCAGCCGTCAGCCTGCTTCATTTCATAGCGTCCAATTCACTTCTGGGTTCAACAAATCAAAGCGTACGACTGATAAGTAAATACGCAGATGCGCTGGAAGGAACAATCAAGCAAATAAATACACATTTGCAAGCCTTTTGAATAAATGAGCGAGCATAAATTTTGTTTTCTGCCCTTACATACATAAGTATAAGTAAAAAAAAAAAAATCACGAACAATAAAGAAATGAAAAAAAATTTTAGGTGAACAAGATTCAAGTTCCAAGATGATTAGCAGGCACCGATACCTTCTATTCTAAAATATTGATAAAATCGAACTATTATTATTTATTGAACTAATATTATTTATGTAATTACGTGACATATACACATGAGAGCTTATGCCAGCATTTAGAATAAGCAATGCATGCTTAATGCAACAATTAAACGCCATTTTGTATTAGTATAATGTGAGCGAGGGAGCCCCAAAACAGCCGACAACTGTCAAATGTTTGCCATCAAAAGCTATTAGCTGAACGTATTAAATTGCATAATCAACATTATAGTCGACTTGTTTGCCCAAGAACAAAATCAACAGCAACTGGTAATAAGTGTTGCCAAAATATAAATAATAAAACACATACAGTAAAGGATATAATTATTGAACCTAGCACAGCTAGGACGGGCTGCATACATAACGTATATATACATATATATATATATATATATATATATATATATATATATATATATATATATATATATATCAGTGCTCATTTATTCTATTTGCTTTTCCACGGATTCGCTTTAGGGGATGTGTGTTTGACTTTCCCATGTGGCAGCTTGTTTGCTTAGGTCAGCCTCAGCATTAGTCAATAGCAACAAAGATCAAAGCAAGCCAAAAACTACTTAATTTCCCTGGGAACATATGCCATTTGCTGTTTGACGCTTGCGAAAGAAGTCGTTCTTAAATTTGGTACACGAGTTAAAATGCATAAGTCAAGGTAAGCTGATTTTAATATGCAACGGGTAAAATAATTGAAAAGCAGACAACCTCGTGAAGATAAATACTAGGATACACAAGAAGAGCAGTTACAAAAAAATATTAAATTAGATGAATATTTTTTTACTGACATAATTACTTGAATGCATGTGTATGTGTCACTTTTTCCCAATGATTCAATATGTTAATTTTACGATATTCGTATTGAATGGAGCAAATAAGGCATAAAATGATCTGCTTTGAGCATTAAAATTACCATCGTTTTGTACAGTTATTAAAAATTATAGACACGTTTCGGTTGTTAATTATTAATTTTCGCTGACTTCACAGTTCTGATAGGTAGAAACGTGTCACAAATAACTTGAATTGCATAATAAAACGCTTCTTTCATGTGCGCATGACGTTCGGGTTTTTATAAGCTGTCAATTTGTTTACACGTCAGCGTTGTCTTTGTTGTTGCCGTTGTCGTTGTTGTCGCTGTCGCAGGATGAGATGCTGCCATTGGCTTTGTCACTGCCGCATCTGAAATATTAACAGTTCCTACGATGCGCCATGTCTTGTTTCACATGTTTCACGACTTCACTCCCACACTGTGCGGTGGTGATCCTTGTGGCAAGCACTTTGCCAGGCGCATTTAATATTTCCACCAGTCACACGCATCATACAGATAATGCTCTTGGGAAATGGGAACTGGGGTAGCAGTAACAACAACATCAGTGCCAGCACCAGTAACAGGAACTGGAAAGAGTAGGAGAATAAGAGGCTAGCCAGCCACAAAAACAAGCACTCCAGGTCGACTTTGACTGTGTCTCAAAGGTCTGTCTTGTCGCTATATCTCATGCGTGCGTTTACCTTGATGTTCTGCCAACCCAGTTCTGCGAAGAAAAACTCTAGCATGTGCGTGTGTATGTAACTGACGAAAAACGCATAAAATGGCATAATTTGTCAGCATGATCACGGCTAGAAAACACTGATGGCATAACAATGAACCCAGGTGTATGATTTGTCGAGAAATGGTTCAACTGTCTGTGACATATGCACATACTCGTATATACCCTACTTATTTATTCTGCAATTTGAACATCGATCTATGCTTACACTAAATAATTACCCAAAATATTCATAAGCTAATAAATTTGTCACTTTATTATGAGAGTTAATAGCAAAGCGACACTGAACTTAAATTTCTAGAGAAATAACATAATTCAACACTGACATTAAAAACATGCAAGCAAATTTCAATTTTCGAAAATGAGACGCATTATCTTCGTTGTGAAAAGCTAATTAATCTTCATTTAATTATAAGCAGTGTGAAAGAGTTTATTCTTTTTTGAAATAAGGAAAAAAGCTATTAAAAGCTGCTTCCTCATTGATTGGCGGAACACAAATCTAAAAAAAACTTCGGTCCCCGCATACCATACTTAAAAACAGCCGCAATGCTACCGCATTTTTCACTAGCGTTTGTGTTTTTTCATTTGGTAAATTGAATAACATTCTTTGCACAAATGCTTAACCAAATAGTATACATATACTCCCGTGAAAACAGAACAGAATTGTCTAATGTTCGTTTCTTATTATGTGTTTTTTTTCTATATATATATTTATACATATATATATATATATATATGTAAGTGAAGCAAATGTGTAGTTGAAAAGTTATTTTTACCGTTTGTTTTCCTTTTAGCTTGACTTCAATTTCACCGCTTCCAATTAAAAAAGTTTTCGGCCAGCTGCGGTTTATTCTGCAATTGAAAAATTCAATAGTTCTAGATTTTATTTAATTTAAAATCGCCCACACAACAAAGCATATTCGATTACTTAACTCAAGTTCAATAAATATAAGAACCTTTAAAATCACACATTGAATACTTTTTTATACGTAAAAATATGGTTAAAATAATATAATGAGATTCTGTTAAGAACGCGAACTTAGCACTTATACCGCTTTACTTTGTTAACAGCTAATTGTTGCTGAAATTCAGATCAACCAAATGTACTTGTATCTACATGAACATGTTTCTCTCTTTTCCGCACTTCGTCGCTTTCATTAAAAAGACACTCGGGCGTAAATACTTCAAAGATACAAGCACTGGCTTCCTTACTTAGAGACATAATTAGCATATTTATACCCAGTAGAATTAAAAGGAAGGTATGTAAAAGTTGTTATATCATCTAGGCAAGTTAATGTAATATTTACAAAATAAGATTAATCTGTACCTGAAACCAGTGCTCCATCGAAACATAAAGCGTTAAATCCATCATTAATAGAAAATGTAATTCAAGAGGCTCATAAAATACAGTCAAGCTTATTCACACAGCAAGATTTTGACCGTAACAATTCTGATTTTATTGTTGGCATGGTGACATATTCTTTTAATTTATGCCAATTTATTTACTCAGGCACTTGTTGTTGTACAAGGCGACAACAGCTCATATTAGGGTAAAAAATAAAAAAAGAACTTCCCATTCTGGTTTCCTAAGGCGAAGGAAGCAAGCTATTTCATGGTATTTGTAATTAAAAAGCACTCAGGATGGCCAGATAATTTGAAAAGTAAGTTAATATAAGACATCGCTTTGACGCTTCTCTGACGCTGCTCACGTCTCAGGCACGTCATAAAAAAACCAAAAGCGAGCGCGATAAAAATACATTTATCAATCAAAACTTCAATGGGAACTTCAATGAGAACTTTGCGTAAGTTGCAGCATAAAAATATTTATTTTATACGCGGACGAGGATCTAGCAGATGGGATGACTTGGTAGCAGCCACTTAATAGCTTTCATTTGCAAAAGCAATTCACAAAATCTCGCGGACACTGGACCACGGCGCCAGGACGTGCACGAAATGCTCAAATTCACGCACGTCACTTAAATTTCCTCAACCATCTGAAGGCAGAAAATATGAGTGGTACGAGTGGTGTTCGTTAACTGGAATTCAGTCGGGGTGGCTAATTTACGCAATGTGTAGCTTTTATCATTTGCAATGCTCAAGTTATATGGGAATCATCAAGGACCCGTCAAATCTTTATGCCAATATGATCATTATATTTTAAACCAGCATTTTTTCTTTATGTTTTCAGAGTTGTATTTGTTTTTAAAATGTTTGAAAAATTGACTAAATAAATAAATACCTACATAACATATTATATCAAATCGATCGAAGCTGATTCTAAAGTCAAATTTATTTTAATTTATACCCTTTTCGAATCATTATTTTAGACAACTTTCGGTTAATCGACTAGCTTAACATCTCAATTGAGTGCAAATAATATACGTTAAAATACCTTTAAAAAATAAAATTTAAACAATTTTCTCAATCAAAAATATAACAAGTTCTCTAATTAGAATTGGGCAACGTGTTGCAAAAAGTGGAGATGGTTCATATTCCATATTCTGATTTTTTAAGAACCAATACTGCTGGATTATATTCATATTTTATTCGAGATGAACTTCTCATCAAAGTGTTGCCAAAGCAAACACAAATCAGTGCACATCAAATATGCAATCTTTTTGCAATTGCAACGCAATCAAAAACTAGCAAAAACTTTTTCCAGAGCATTAGAAATGCCAACAAACAAAACTAACTCAAACTTTCGACGTAAAAACCAAGCTTACGCGGCAGTCGACAATCTTGCTCTACATACTCAAAATAGTTGTAGAGTATGTATAATTTCTATATCATGGTTTGAATGGGTATATGAAGCTCAATATTAGTATTAGTAAATATCAAAAGCCACTACAATACAATTATATGCTGCAACCCGATCAAGTCGAAAAATAAATAATACCGAACAAATCGCGGCTTCAAATTAAAGGCATTGAGCAAGTAACGAAAAGGCCAGATATAACAGGGAAGTGCAATAAAAGCAAGAACTACTAAGTCTAAAGCTGATATCCGAAACAACTGAGGGAAAATCGAACTTGGAAGATGCTTGACCCTCAAAGTCTGACTATTACCGAGGCAAGTTCTTGTAAATAAAGATAAACTTTATTTTTGTAGTGACATCTTCAGCAACTTCCGACAATATGGCGTCGATATTTTGGGCTGTCACACAGAGCAAATATACGACAAACGAAAATTAAGAAAATTGTCGTTGTAATACGAGTATTTCAAATACACGATGCAATATTTGGCAGCTAGCAGTATGAGCAGAGTGTAGGCTTATTTATGACGTACTGTTGAGTCGTCTGTGAGACTGCTGCTTCTACTGATGCTATGTCGCTGCACCGTGATAAATGTGCAACGGCGTGACGGGAAATGGATTCTGAGGCGCATCTTGAGTTATGCGACCAGCGCTTATCGAAGCACAGGGCGTCGTTACTACTAACTCAGTCACTATCACCAGCACTACAAGTGCAACTACAACTTCAATTAAGGCTTCAAGTTGCTCTCAAGCAAACTATGTAGTTGTTGAGTTTGAGCTGGTCAGCCAAGAGCGTACAAAGTCAAGTGGAGGCCACTGCTCAAACCTGTGCTTCACCATGGGGCAAGACAAATGCTTACAAATGTTGGTAAAGGTTGTCTGAAGTATTTGCTGCGTTTTTGCACTTGTCTGGCATCTGGGAAATGAACGACTCAGCATTTGTTAACCGAACTATAGGGTTGATTGAATTGTGATTGTTATTGCTCAGTCGTTTTAAAGTTGGCTTAACCTGCTTCAGATGAATTTCAGTAAGCATATACTTATTCTTGTCATTATTTTCATTAATTTGTTCATATTGCACATGATTTCTCTACACACAGACATAACTGCATACATACACTTTAACCGATCCATCCGATATTCTAGAAAGAACAGTATGGTTTACAAATGTTAATCGACGATTTTTATGCTTGAAATCATTGAATTCATTCCAGCAATATGTCTTATATGAAACTACAGTTGAAGCTGTGCGTCACATTTTCAAGAAAGTATATATATACATTTTTTTAATTAAAGCAATTGTTAACGGCAATGATTTACACAAGGGTCACCAAGTTTCAATAGGGCAGTTAGCTTTCTGCAGCACTGTACTCGTTCCTGATGCTGCTGACAGACGCACGTACGCTTAATTAGAAAAAGTTGCAGAGTCCACCTCAACGCTTCAGGACTAGCTCTTTTGCTGGCAACAATTGGCCGCATTTTTGCAACGGAACTAAATTTACACTTCAGTTTTATTCTTTTCCGACAAGCTCGAAAAAGCGCGACTAATTTTTTGAGCACATGAAATTCATTTCCACGCTTTCTTCCGTTATAAAAATAAGCTACAAAAAATGATTTATTTTGAGGTGTGCCAGAAATGTTTAACATATGAAGCAAATGAGTAGCATGTAATACTAATAGATAATTTTTCATGGGCTGGAAATTATAATAAAAAAACCGAATATTATTTATTACATTTTTGGAAATACATAACATACATACTATAATCCATATTTGCATTGAACAATATTTTTATGCCTTACCGTTTTTAGCTGTAATTCATTATAGCATTTCTTGAGCAGCGATACTGACCGATGTACATATATTAGGCACAGATGTCATGCGCTCATAATTTTCTAGTATTTTTGCTGCCTTCGGCTGGAAAGGTAGTAATTACACTAGGCGTTACTTAAATTAGTTGCTCCAGGCGCTGCATAAAATTACGAGTCAAGCAGAACATCTTGGTGGCACATCAGACGCTGTCGCCATTCTTCCTGCAGCATGGCCAGCGTCAGCGTGTCCTATGCTATTCTGTCACTGGCCGTTCATTAAACACGTTCGTATGTGATTTTTACCTTCGGCCCCTTGTTTATGCTGGCTATTGTGACAACGTCTAATATTGTTGTTATTGTACGTTAGCTTATTGTTGCCTTGTGTTGTTTGATGATTTTTGTCATAGTCAGCGTGATTAGATGCGCCCCGCCGCAGTAGTTTTTTGATTATATGCCAATACTTAGATGCAAAGTATACAAATACTCAACAAAGTTGTGTCTAGTTTGTGTCAAGAAAACAGTATTGTAAGGCATTCCAAATATATAATATTCGTATAAACTATACTCATATATTCACCAATGCTAGTAGGTAATACCAATTAACAAACCTTTGAGCCAGGCATACGAACTCGACCTCAAAACAGAACGCTTGACTTGTTTCAATTTACATCATTAACGGCATCATTTACTAAGAGCTTCTCTAGCGCTCACACCAAGTACTAACTGGCGTTTTTGATGCTAAAAGATACAACTAATGAGACTCCGAAACATAATTGTTGGTATTTAGATGAGTCTAAGCTGTGACATACCTTTCATCCCGTACAGAAAAACATACAAACACGTTTAATTTTTTATGCCTAGTCACTCTACGCTAAACTTCCCAATTCCAACCAGTTATATGTATGTTCACATGTACGAGAATCAACAAAAAGACAACAGAAGTGGCGGCAAATGCGACAGGTCCAGCAGTTAAGGAAGCATAAAGAAAACAAGTGCACCTAATGACACAATTTCACACACCTACACACACATCCACGCAGTCATAGAAATACATCATCCATGCAAACGCTGAGCAACTCAAAAAACTGTTATACCATATAAGAGGGTACTCACGGCGGATGCGTATTCTCCTCTCAGTTATGGCCAACATCGTGTTGTACCTTCGTTTTCGAAACTCGTTGCCGAACGATGGAGAATTCAGTCGGGATATTCGGCTTCATTTCGCCGCATGGGCAACACAGCGACCGCTAACTGCCAGTTGCCAGTAGGCAACATAGTGAAGCAGTTCGAACCTGTTTTCCGTGTACAGTTAACCGGCTCAACAATCAAGACCACACAGTAAATATCACGATACGATTTTCAATAAGTGATATCCAATGATAGAACATTTAGCCAAACACAGTAAAAGTATTAACAGAACAATCGTGAGTGTGAGCTGTTTGTGAAGGAAGTGAAAAAAATAAACTAAAAAAGAAGCAGAATTTGCGGCAGAGTATTCGCGGGTGGCCAACATTCGGGTATGTTGCACATATTTTTAATTTCTTGTATTATTTTGGACAATCTACACAAAAGCGGTAAGTGCATAGCTACGTCAGTAGACGTCATCAAATGTGACGCCTTAGACAAGAACGTAGCTTTAAGTTTCGTTTGTAACCTAGTTTCACAAGCTCGTGTCATTCTACACCGTGTTTGTGCAGGAGCGAATGTGTGGGCTTGTATGTTTGTGTATATGCTGGCTCATGTGTTGGATCCTTGATTTTAAATGGCTTGGCGCGCTTTTCTTACACTTTTCTCGAACTGCTTTTGCACATGCCATGCATTTTATGGAATTTTAGTGTATATACTCGTACTCGTATTATTCATTCTACTACGACAAAGCAATTGCACTGAAAAAGAGCAATAGCAGCCAGGGAACAGCGAATGAACTCCACCTTCAAGCAAAAGTCAGCAAACCGGGGTGGTAGTATACGTTTTGATATAAAAAATATATAATATATTTATATATATGTAATTATTCAAAAAGACTCAATTCTAATGTTAAATTTTCAATGGATTAGTCCTATCGAATTCAATTTCCTTAAGTTTTATTTAACAACAAACGACAGCAGATTTTTTAAATGACTAGAATTAAGATAACAAATTTACATAACAACGTTAAGACTAATGGCCAAATATAATGAAAAACGGCGTCAAGAAAATGATACAAAACTTTTGCTACCGGCAAATAAGACAAAAGTCCGCCGAAGCCCGAGCGACAAAAATTGTTATAGCACACAAATAGAAAAGTCATACAAAGAACAACAGAAACAACGCAAAAAAATCATAACAACAAGCATAATACTTAAGCCAAAGTCACGACGATGTCTAAGCTAGGCTCTTCCGGAAATGTAAGGCGCTCACTTGGATTCAGGGAATTTGGGAATTGATGTTGCCCGCCTAACAAAAAGTCTAATAAATTAAGCAATTTACATGAATTGTCATTTGTTGTGCGCTCCTAGACAACTCATTTATATAAAGCTGTAAGAAGGCGTGGCACATAGCAAACATTCAAACTTTATGCTTATTTCTCGACGATTTATGCAGGTCTGAAGGTGAGCAACCTTCCAGGTTGTTTAATTTTAGCAAATTGTTGTGATTTTCGTATTGTACGTGGTTAGCACAAAGATGCAGTTATCTGTGATCATTTGCAATGACATTTCTTTCCTTGTTTTTTCTTTATATTTTGAAACAATATGCTTATTTTTGCCTATTTGTATAAAATTAAAAATTTGTGCTTCGGGCAAATGCTGTTCTTGTCGATGGCACTGCTGTACTATAAGTTCAAGCGCTCACAAATAAGCAACAGTTAAAAGTTTGATGCTGTCAAACTTAGAGTTGATTTTTTTTGTTGTTGGCCACCAGTCAACACGTGGCGCTCAAAGCTAATCGAACTATTGATTGTTTGGGTGATAGCGGGACAGACTTTTACTTGAACTGAGATCCTTTTTATTGCCAACGCAGTAAAGACAGGTGAAAGTTAAAAGCATCTTTCAAGTTGTTGTCCAAGCTTGACTCTTACTTTACCAAACTAATACAAAAGTTTCCTGTTTTTTCATTGAATGTTTAAGAAAATTGATTTTCGATGGTTTGGTTTTTTTTATTTTCTGCTTAATATTTTAGATTTATAGCCTATACTTCTTGAGTAAATGAATAAGAAAACGATACGTATTTTGTTCTCTTATTTCTTTTACTTTCTCACGTCAGAAATTACCATTCTGCAGCTAAGTGCTTAATTTGAAATGTGGAGAACCAGTTATTGTATAATTTAACTTTGTATAAGTTGGAAAATATGGCCAACGTTAAATGTTGCGAATACAATTATATATATTTTAGCAAATTTACAATAATGTTTTGAAAACTGATGCTAATGTTAAGGACAATATAAGATTAAAAGAGGAAAAGGCTATTGTCAATTCTTTATATCAGCGTTTTGTTGCATATATGTATTTACTTTGGTTGCTTACTTGCCCGTCCCGACGAACTTCGTTTTACAAAAAATATGTAGAAAATATGAGTATTATATAATTATTTTTACTAAACCCATACAATTTTTACCACTTGCCGGCAGAAAAATGCCATTTTCTCACATATTTAAGCCATTGCATAAATTTTCACTCTAAATGAATACCAACTTGCTAAAACCCACAGACGCCCCACATCATAATACAACACATTCACTTACAGATACACATACATACATATATGCAAATTTTCTGGCAGACTGATGCTAAAGGCCAAGGCATGCAATTGCATGAGCAAGCACCAGGTCCAGGACCATGGCATGATGTCGGTGCCCCTTTGACATACATGCCTTAGATGCTTAACTCACACTTGCAAATTTACACATGCATGCGAAGACACAGACTCAGTAAAATTCGCTTCAGCATCGAAGATGCGCCAGTTTCGTAAAAAAAATATATCGCAATAATGGAAAATATGGAAAAATTTGAAAATATTTTACGATTTATTTTTTAGTAAAATATATTCAATTAATACACATTAACCAATTAAGACTGTTCAACCAACAGATACTCTGCCAAATTTCTTTTTACACACTATCAAAGGAATTGACGTACTTAGAAAAACTTCGAGAAAATGCAACACATTGGCAATTTATAAATAGATTAAAAAAACCTGCGAAAGAAAATTGGTATATGGTTTTTTTTTTAAGCTTAAGCGATAATGGTAAGACATTCGGGTAACTTGCAGCGGCGCTTACGAAAAACCCGATTTAAGTTTTAAGTGTTTAACACTTAACAATCACAAAATGTAAGCACAAAGTTTCATACGCGATACAACAACAACAAGAGAAGCAATTTCATTGCCATGTAAACCCAAGGCTTAAAGCCAAGGATAAAGTGTAAAGTGCCGAACTTTTAATTTAAACACTTAGAGGGGAGCCAAATATAATAAAACATACAAAACCAAAAATATTTAGTAAAGTCGCGAATATTTTATTTAGGGAGTGAAATCCGAACATTTCCTAGTTCCCGAGACTTATAAATTTTGTTTGCATGTTAAGCAGTATATCCGAAATAGTGAATACTCGACGCAATAGATGACTAGCTGAGTGAATGGGGACAAAAAACCCAAATGGTGTGCAACACGAAACCACTATTGAGAAGTACGAGCTCTGTAACTAACGATGGTGCATATACGAGGGTGTGTCACATGTCCATACATGATTACAAAAACAGAATGCCAACATCAATAAACTTCTAGAAATAAAAATGTCTGTTTGACAATGCGTAGAGAGCTGTGTATCAAAACAGGCGCCCAATGAAGCAAATACTCGTCGTGAAAACACTAAAGCGCCATCGACTATAGATAAACTAAGCCTACATTCAACTTCGTTTTGGCATATCCACAGAAGAGTCATAAAGTATTTGCTGCTGAAAGAGATGCCAAACAGACGTTACTAAAAGAACAAATCATTGTTTTTAAGTTTAGTGAACGTTTCTCGAAAGTTAGCCAAATTCAGGAAATAAGTGTCTCAACAAAGTTTGTTAGTATATGCTGCCAAGGCAGAATTACTATCCATAATTAAAAAATATCATTCGAAACAAATGAAACCGAATCAACACATTACATTTTTTACCAACTGCTTGAAAACAAATCAAATAATTTAACAAACGTGAAGTAAGAAGAAAAACACCATAAAAAACAGTAGAGAATATGAATCAGTAGTAGCTATTTTGTTTGATGCGTATTCTCGAGCCATATCAATGTGGCAATGAAAGTTTGAGAACTGATTGAGTCAATGATGACGGCATTAAAAGTCGCAAATGGATCTTTTTGTTTCCAATATACACATATTATTGTGAGAGTGTGCGCCAATTATAAGCGCTCGACTCTGTATTTGCCATTCTAACAACGGAAACAAGCAAGGAGATTTATTTTTGACATTTCCGTTTTAATGTGAGAACAACAACATTAGCATGAGCAACATCATCAGAACTGCGAAAACTGTGAAACTTTTTCGATAAAAATGTAAATTTATTGAGTATGTGTAATAAATATGCGCACATATGTATGTGTGTACATATATGCTTTATAAATTTGCTCATATATATGTAAAATGCTACTCTATATATGAGATGTGTAAGCGAATAACAATAACATTGATGACTCTAGTAACATATATGCGAGTGGGAAATGCGTAGGTGGATTGTATTTCTCGAATTATGATTCTGGACGAATGAACGCAAACTGATCTCTGTTCTGGTCACCAGGCACGACTAGCCTCATCATATTTTTATTATTGTTTATTAACTCATTTCGATATTCCGTCAAAGAATTTATTCATTGTAATTGTATTATTATGTTGTTGTTCACATTGTTAGTTAGCATATTTCGTAGACTATCTTTTTATGGTTTCACATCTTTGCGATATCATGTATATATTCATTATAATATGAAAATTATTTTATCAACTACAGCTTTATTATACTTTTTGTATGTATTTATTTACATTCAATTATAACTTTAATCATACAATCAAGCCACTGTATGATCAGAATGTTCCACCAATAAATGATTTTTCGAACAAGAAACTTTAATTTGTCACATACACACTGTTTATACGATAAAGAATATACGTAGATTTCTCGGTTAATTATGCTTGACAATTATACAATTTGAGTCAGTCGCATTAATTACCAAGCACACAAAATAAATAATATCCACAATCAACGATAATCACAATAAAGCCAACTGCAAACAGTAAAAAAGAAAGTTTTAAAATAACAGTTATTTAATTTCTCATAAAAAGAAAAATGAACAAAGTGCGCTTAAAATAAATCAGAAATAAGGGTATGTAAAATAAAAAGAAGGAAATTAAGAAAGTGAACTTGGTGGGAAAAAGTTCATATCAACATATACAATTTTGTTCAATTTGATTTACAGCAGAAAATGAAGAAAAGATGGTATTCCTTGAGAATGTGTTAAACATATTTTGAAAAAAAAAGGCTACCGCTATTAAGCAACATTCGAACAGTATGAAACGGGAAATCCAAAAAGGATCCAATAAGCCACCATAAAAATTTATTGACACAAAGGATTGAAAATAACAACAGGCAGGAAGAATACATGACGTTCTATGCATGCCAAATCAGAAACTCAGTATGCTTCCCCAATAATAAGCTCAATAGCTAACGCAACCGTATTTACTGTTGTTTATGTGTTCAGATCTAGGCAGCATTCCTCTACCCTTTCCTTTCTCCCTTCCGCTCGCACAAATAAAATCCCATCAACGTATATTATTTTCGTTGTTCGCTTAATTTTCGGCTCTGTTCGCCTTTCACTTCTACTCGATAGCCTTTGATTTGCTGCTGTAAAAAAACATTTATGCGATATAATCAAAAGTAATACGACTAACATCCTTGGTGTCGTTACTATAGCGGCAAGTTTACACAGCTCGACAAAATAAGGTTATTCCAGCTGATTATTACCAAGGATTAGGTTATAATTGGGTATCGTGTTACTTTATTTCTTTCATTCCATTTCAATTATCCCAGACATGGTCCATAGACTGCAGATTTTGCTGTTTGTTCAATGGCACGAAATATAATACAAATATTATATAACTCCAACTATACGAAATAGTTTCTTTTTTTATAATATTTTGTGTCATTAGCTGAAAACAATATTTGTTTATCAAAAATTTAGATTAACACTATATTTATTTAGTTAGAGAATACATACTTATGTTCATGATATCAGTACACCTAGTTGCAGATATTATTTTGAAGAATTTAAACATATTTGTTAGTGGCTCATTAGACACGGAAATTGATTCGACAAAAGTCTAAATGCAAGACGAAAAGTGACGCACACAAAACCAAATAATCCGCAACACATACTACACTACCCTTCTGAAATCGGATAGCACGAAGTGAAACGGAAACTTTTTACGGGTGCCATGACTTTGCCTATGAAAAAGATTGCTTGCTTTCATTTTTGCCGCTTTTATGGTAATAGGGAAACAACATCTATATGTGACTGGTTGCCAATATTACATAAGTCAAATGCCAACACTTTGATATATTTTGCCGTTTTAATAATACGAATTAAATGTAAATGAATAAATATATATATTTTATGCTTAAGTTATATAGCGTAAACTGTTTGGATATTATCAATTTTCCCCTATCCGAATTCGGGATGTCATGAAATAAACTTGAAGTCACTATATGCTCGAGCAACTAAAACTGAAACAACAATGGAAGTATGTGAATAAGAAAAAAGAAATAGAATTTGAACGAGACAAGCGCAATTAACATATTTTATCAGTCTATTTTCATTACCCAGCCATTACCTACGCCCGCTCGTACTTACATAATTTAAATAACTCAAGTGGCAAGCAGCACAGGGCAAGGACACTCGACACAGACGCTGACATATGCGATTCAGTAGGTAGGCAGGCAATGTCGAGTCAGCGCCATTCACATAAACACATTAACACTTTGCTCGTGGCGCAGGTGTAGAGAGCGCGGGGTCAAAGTTGGCCAGGCCACGCTAAGCCCAGTGAATTTTTTGCCCGGGTCACTTGGGCCACAAGGTCGCCCCGCATTACGCACTCACTTGCCCAAGTGAGACATGAAGCGGATAAGCAGGACTCGAATACACCGGATACGCGCGGCAAATACGGCACATAAATTACACTTTAATTTTGCAACATTTTTAGCCACGGCTTATAAATCAACGGCATGTGCTGGAAAAAGTTGAAAAAAAATAAAAAAAAATGAGTGAGTGCCGCCATGGAACGACAGCTGGTGGCAGGCTCGCTGGCTGACTGTCGAGTCTCATCGCCTACCAGGCTTTGCGCCATGGGCAATATTGAAATTTCAATTTAATTACATGCATTGAGTGGAGCAAGGGCTCTTGTGCCCGCCACGCTCGGAAGTCGCTAACAAAATGAACAAAATGTGGCTAAAGCTTAATTTGTTGAGATAATTGTGCGCAAATTTCATTTTTATTAAATGGGTACCCGCTTTTGGGTGTTTTGCTTTTTTCGCACTTATTATCAAAATTGGATTTCAAGTGCGGCATGGTCGCGGTCTGGCTCAACTTTGACCTTAACTACGCTAACTCACTTCGGCTCACTGCGTAATTGGATATTGGATCAGGTTTGGATACAATAGTAATAAGAGCCAGCAAAACCAATTAGCATGCATCCGGAGCTAATGGAAACAAAACTTTTTCTGTTTATTTTCGAATGAGACTTATTTTTGAGCAAGGTTCTAGTGTATTCCATTATCGGAGATAGTTGCAGCATAACTCGTAGGAACTAAAATTTGTGAATGTGCGTCTACTGGATTGTCAAGTGTATGTGCAAGCTAGAGCCCCGAATTAACGATTTTTGCGATTAAAAGTCAAGGGACGCCTGAAGTGTCAACTAGAGATGTCTCGAATTACAATAACTCCCATTCTATCGAATTCTGTGTAACGCTTTTAATTATTTCTTAGCAGCGCAAATGACGAAGTACAACGCAATGAAGCAAAGACAACGATTCAGAACAAAAAAAAGAAATACAATATTTGATGAATAAAATCCATTCATTCGAAAGGCGACCAAACCCAACCGCAAGTGTGGCACTCTGGCATGGGAATGGGAATGTGGACGTGGATGTGGTGGCTGCGGCTCGTTTGGAAAACCACATGCTGCTAGCAGCAGGACGGACAATATCAATTTTAAAGCGAATTTAATAAAACTGCATTTATGTACATTTAGTGGCATTTAAGTAGAATAAATGCGCAGTCTTTATCAAGCGAAATGCTACCGCCACGGAATATGCGCAGCACATTTAAATCCATGCCGTCTGTTTGGGTTTCTGAGGCAGTATTAAGGGGGGACTATCGTCTGCTGCACACAGCCACGTGAAATAATTAAGCTGATGTGAAAACATTTAATGTGGTGCGAACACTGACAGCAGTCGGCTATAAAATTGATGCTCGAAACGAAAGCTTAACCCAATGCACAATTTTGGAGACGATCTACCAAAAGAAATTTATGGCCAATGTACTAAGCTAGTCCGTGGAGTTTTCATGTTAATGGCTTTAACCTGAGAAGGGGAAGGGAAGCGGGATCCTTCGATGTGTTTTCTCTCACTCATGTGGCAACTAGTCGTTATCAGGAGACTTTTGAAATACTCAGAAATAAATATTTCAATTTGTTGACGTTGCTGCCTTAGCCATTTGGTGTGAAAAACTTTCAAGTTATTTTTAGGTGTCGCCTTCTCGACTTCTCGCTGGTTTACACTCCGATTTTATTGCTATGTGACAAGAACATCTTCGTGCCAATTGTATGGCAAACTAAATGTGTCAAGTGAACGGTGAATGATATGGCAAGAAACAAACAACCTCCAGAATCTTCGCCGCCAAAAGTCAATGGCACCATGTAAACGCATTGAAAAGCTGTAGTGGGCTATGCTTGCATAAAAATTATTCATTTTAACACAACACATGGGTTAAGAGTCAGGACCTACGAAGAGTAGACTTGGCGGCAATAAGAATGTTGATGGGATCACTTAAAATGGCGTTGGCTTCATGGCAGCAATTGTTGGCGACAGTTGTATACGGTTGCTCGCGACTACGTTACAACCACTGAGAAGAGATTGTCAATGTCTCCATGGCAAAGCTTGGCAATAATTTGTTTATGGTTCTATTCGTAGTGAAGGGTACCTCTTTTCTTGTCTCGCTAAAACACATTACAGATGCAAAGCTAATCTGCTTTTAATTAAAAACATCGACCGATGTTTTAATCAGCTTTTTCTTGCCCTTCATGACTCTGACATAACTCAGACTGGCCCAATTAAATGTGATCCGCGTCGACTGCCAGCTTTAATTTTCTCTGCTTATATTTAATTATATAATGCCAAGCAACTTCATGACCGCTATTCATTTCAGTATAAACATTTAAGCATTCTAAAATGTATCTATGACGAGCACTATTCATTTCATATAGCGATAATATTCGGATAAGATAAAAATCAATTATATATTTCTTCTAGCAAAGCACACGTCGTTCACATAAAATGTTTAAAAAAAAATTATAATATTAATTAAAGAAACAGCAACCCAAGAGAAAAATCAAATATGAAAAATGCCCCTGACAAAATTGTATTACACAGCAGGCATTGTGACCATTCCTGCCAAAGTTAGCGTAGGTAAACAGGCATAAATCAGAAGAATTACAATTACAAAAATATAATATTTTAACAAAATAAGAAAGCGTAAGTGCGATGTAGTCACAAATAGGATACTCAGCATCGCACGCTGTTGTGTGTCACTAGTATTTCCGAATTACTTATATGCTTCTTAGGTAAAATACATTTTCGTTGAAATACCCTAATAGATTTAATATACAGAGTATAAATACATTGTACAAAATGAAGTGGGAAGGGCAAACAGTAAAAATAATATTTGTGGAGTAGGCGACCAATCATAATGTTGGTGTCTACACATGTTTACAGCTGCTTCCATGCGACCGCAAAGCAACAACGGACACAACTACAACAGCAGCAATAGCAACATCAACAGTAATAGCAACAGCTGCTGGCAGCTGAGAATATCTCCGCCAAGGCAAATGCCTTTATTCTGTTTGTATGTATATTTTAATCAATAAACAAACGCAAATGTACGAAAAACGTATTTATTAAATGCACTAAGGGAAAAGTGAAAAACTGAGTTTTGGTATCCAAACAATGACAAAATATGATAAATGAAGCTACATCACATTGGCCTGCCAATGACAATGGGACAACAATGACTACAATCAGGGGGGAGCCAACTGCTCGTACTAAATTTAGAACGCACTACTCTCCCCATAAGCATTGTCTAGTAATTGTGGTAATTTGCTATCACAAAGAGCATAACAAATGTTGAGTGTAGGAAATGATGTGTGAATGAATGTATGCAGCCGATTTGTCATCCTTAAGCTTCTTCTTCTTTGATTGTTGCCGGAAGTCAATTTTGATTTTAGTGCACCAATATCTATCAAATACATTGCGTCAGCCTTACACTCTGTCAGTCTATAGAGGCTTACCCTATTATGATGCATTATCCAAATTTATGCAGCTTCAGCTACAAGAGTATTAATACTAACTGAAATAATGCAAATGCATGTAGACTACTCTCTATTGAAATCAATAGTGACGAATAACAACGATAACTAGTTTTAGCAACATACATACGTACATTTAGACATTGACGTTAGTAAAGAGAAAAAGAGGGGTTATAGAAAGGCTTAAAGGATTTGGAAATGTGCGTTTCCTGAAATGCAGCGCATAATTGAACAACCACGGGATGCCATAAATAATGTTACTAGTAAACCCCTAAATCTATTGACAGAAATAATTAGAGAATTTTGCTGGCGGGCTCAAGCAAATAGCGATTGGCGTGCAAATTGCCAATTAGTCTGATTTCCGTATGCAATGTACATATGTTACATACATACATATTTTACATTCGTATGTTATATAGATAATTATTCATATGTAGGTACATATATTTGTAGAGACAAACTTAAGTGAACATAGGGAGGTCACCGAAAATGCTTATCAAAAGGCAAATTGATACATAAATCAAGTGAAGTAAGGTTGCCCATGATTACTTATCAAATTGGCCGCACTATTGGTCTGCAGGTACATTTTCCTGTTCATAAATTATCTATTTACAACTTTTTTAACGGTATGCAATTAACGAAATATTCTAATGTAAGCACACATTTTAGTCAATAACTAAATTAAACATTGTCTTTTATTTTTTCCAGGCTGGCTCATTAGTAAATGTGTGTCTTTAAAAACATGTGCGACTACTACTTGTAGCAATTGGGCGTAGCACTAAAAGCGCGTTCAAATGCGACAAAAATTTTCGCGGAAATGTGACACATCGGAAAATCTAAAGAGCAGAGAAGCGACTCAAAGTAAACGACACCACAACTTTCCCAGCAATACAAATCGAAACATAGCAACATGTTGCTAAGAAATCGCATCAGCAACATCCCAAAATTATTGCTGAAGTATGACAACATACCCACATTAACTTCGGCCGTGTTTAGTCGTGTTCGTATATCCGTCGGATACGTATCTGTATCTGTGGGGTGCGCGTCGCATTGGTTGTGAAACTGCAAAAGTGACGAGAAAATGGAATGACTTACAGAATTCAGAAAACCCAATAAATAACCAAAGACATAATATGTTTAAACACAAATCGAAATGCCACAGTTTGTAAATATGACAGCAAAATCAAAACAAATATAATACTTAAAAATTTTTAAATTAAGACAAAGATTTTCTTTAGAGAATATTGTCTAAAAACACTAAATGAATTATTTGATGAGCTTAATGTTGTAAAAACAAACTTCCCATAAATAAATAGACAAAAATGAGCAATGAAAAATTATCAGCTAAATAATTTATTCTATTTAGTGACTAGTGAATTAAAACCAGTGCATATATCCAAACGCAATTCACCAGATCAAGTGAAATCTGGCAAGCAACGTAAAAAAAACTAATATATACTTGCCTATAAGCGACCCGTTGCACATCTGTGCAGCTCAATTAATTTCAAACGTAATTAATGTCAGGGTGTAAGTGCAAAGGAGTACGCGAGACCAACGCTTACAAAGTGTCCAAAAAGCGCGACCCGCTGACAATGTGGCAGATTTTATCAACGCCATCCTCTTCACTCACACTTCTCTCTACCGTACTGACACATATGTCAAGCTGTAAGTGTGAGCGTCAGCTCAGGCGTTGCATCTGGTCAAAACATCGTCCACACATTAGTATCAACAACGCGGAAATGCAAAAGCTACCTCCGAGTACCACCATCACTTCTAAAATGTTGTCATCAACTTTAGCAGACACTACCACGACAATGCAGTCAACTGAAGGCATAGACAGCACACGTAGGTGTAAGTGCCACAGTTTGAGACACCGAAACAAAAATCGTACCAGTAAATCCAGCGTCCTGTTCTTTTTTCTGCTGTTGTGCATTTTATGCGGTAAGTACGATATACAAAGCTAACAAACAACCAATGCGCTTGCCATTAACACATGAATGACTTTTAACAAAATGCGCTTAAAGGTTTCTAACTAGTGGCCCACATACAAGTCCCAGACTAAGTGATAAAGGAGTGGCTAAAGAACAAAACAAAAAAATAAAATAACATTAAATCTGCGGTTCCTCGTAAAAAATTGCAGCACAAATCAAGATGAATTTCTCTACATTTTTGTGAAGATTATTGTGTATCTTTCGCAAAAAAGTTTTATCCCCACATTGATATATGTATTTAGCCATGTATGTATGTATGTATACGTAGATAGGGCGATACACGAGAGCCTCGCCCTACATGCCACCGTCGATGTGTGGTTTTCATGGCATGTCTAAAACGCTAAAATAAATACTTACTGATATAGTCATCACACCTGTAGCCTATATAAACAAATATTCCATTTTATATTTGTTATGTACTATATTTAGTATATCTACACACTCTATACTTTGCATGACGCGTTCCATGAAAATTGAATTTATTTGCAAGCAATATGCTGTAAACACCCCATTCTATTACAAGTGAAGAGTATATGAAAATGGGCAAGCACGTTACAAATATCAGTTAAAGATAGTGTCAATGAAAGACAAAAATTAAAGCAGAAACTCGACAATGAGCATAGGGCGGCAACGGTAACACAAATTGACTTGCATTTTTTTGTTTAAGCGTGTTTTATATTGAGCTGTGCTGCGTTCAATACTTTTGCCGTATTTCGTACCAGAAATTTGTAATCATTTGTTGTGCTGCTTATGTTGCCATTTTAGAATGAAATTAACTTCAGCGCATAAAAGTATGCAATGAAACGTGATTTCGCCTAATAATAAGTATTCTGTAACCTTTTTTGAAAAGGCAGGCTGAGCAATTGAGTTCGTTCAGAGAATCGCTTGATTATTTCGTATTGAAATTGACACTGCAATATATTATAGAATAAAAAATTGTATTCGCTTAAAGAGCAGCAAGCAAAGTGAAATGAGGTTGTGTTTACGTTTGTTCTACGGCTGTATTAAAGCTAAGTTCTTGATATCGATTTACCAATCTTCCTCCCGAAAGCACTGCTCTGCGCTACAATAAACTGAAATCAATTTAGTTAAACCTAATCAACTTTCCAACCGCTGCCAGCCGCAAACTAATCAGGATAAATAAATATTGATAATTAATTTAAAATATAAACATGAACCGCGGTTGCAATTAATTCTCAAAAGCAGATGGAGAACCATCTATGTCAAGCCCTTTATGTAAGGATTACGTATACGCATCGTCGTTGAAGTTAAATGTTGTAGCCGTTAGAGCAAATGATGGTCGCTTTTATTTTAATAACGCTCTCAACGCAAAGTTGATGGCATATGAATAAATTAATGTTCGCATGAATAACCAATCAACAGAAATAACCAATGCCACAGCAATTGTCTGACAGTAAAGATTGCTCAGAAAACACTGTGTACGAATCTACATATATATATATATATATATATACATACAGATTATATATATATATATATATATATATATATATACAAGGAGAATGCGAATGTGATGAGGTGCGAAATTAACATGAAAGGCCAACGTTCACCTGACGTTTAAGCACAGAAAACACATAAGTTCAAGCGGCCCGTTAAGTGACTGAAAGCAGACTATGGGAAGCTAATGAATTCCGCTACTGCAGAAGTTATCCTGAGAAGCATACTGGAACTATTATAAAGAATGTATTTAAGCCAAGCTGGGCGTGCTTAATGAACTGCAATCAATGGCGCCACTCGATAAGTAACGAAAGGCGACTGATTGTGCGTGCAACATGAGGCTGACCGCAAATGTGCACAGATATACGGATAAAATGTATACACTGGTTCGCACGGGCACATGCATACACACAAGTACACGCACACGCATATAGTGTGTGGATTTCCAATTTGATTTATGCAGAACCAGCAGATTATTAAAAAATGATATAAGGGGCGCACGTGAGTAATTGTGGGCGTGCAAAATGTTCTTAATACTTAATTATAAAAGTTATTTGAGGTTTATTTCGTATTTATCAACCAATTAGAATATTTGGAATCATAGGATTATTACTATTTTATTCTCTGTGTAACCAAAACTGTTTATTTTTTTTTTTAGGTATATATATAATGGGATTTTTTACTGCATGCGTCCATCAGCTCATAAGCTTTGACAATAAAAAACAGCTTATTAGATAACATTTTGAGTATTTTAAAATAAAGGAAAAACTATTCTACTCAACTCGTAAGGCCAAGTTGTCAAAAGGTTTAAAAACTGTTTTACCATTTCAGTTCATATTTAAGATATAATCATATCTCGATAGTTCTGTCTATCTATCTCTGTTACTCTAAAAAGCAATGGTCAGTAGGAATGTGGCATAAACTTTTCCGAACTGTAACAGCGCCAATTTGTTTACAGAGTAGTTGACCGTTCCATCATATGATTTCAAAATAGATTTGAGCTCAAATTGTACTGTTCACAAATTATACAAACATTTTGCATGCCCAGTTTATCAATGTGTACGAAGATATGCATATATATTATTTGCAATGTTTGCATTATGCTAAATAATTGAAGGGGGACTCATAAAAGTTGTTGGTCACTTTTCCAATTTGGGTGGTACAGAAATATTGGGTTAATTATCACAAATGCCATCCAAATTTATTACATCCCGTTGCTAAAGTTACCATAATTTGCGAGTGGGTGTTAAACTCCCAATACAATTTTGTACATCTTCTTTACTTTTTGAAACACATAATTACATGAAGAATTCATGTGTAAAAATATGTTATTAGACAGAAGTGGTTTTACACAACAGCCAAAATATTTATTGGATTTATACAGCTATAACAGATGGCTAAGCATTTGCAGGTGAGCAAATAAATATTTCCAATATAAAGTTTCAAATAGCAAACGAATTAAACAATGAAACAATAGGTTTAATACACTTTGTAATATAAGGGCAAAACTCGGCATGATGCGGAAAAATTGCATTGCCAAAAGTTAATGGATGTGAAATATTCAGAAATCTAAAATCGAAAAATAAGACAAAATATTTCGAGGTTGGCCATACGTTATGTTAGTTTGATAGCGACAACGTTTATTTCAGTCATGCAGCTCACATATTTTCTAGCTTGACACGAAAAATATAAATTATCACAAGTGAGTTAGTTCATCGTGTGAGTTCATCGAAAGTGGCTAGCATTTAGTCTATTGAGCGCTAACGTATATTCACGAGTGTGTAAAAGTTCAGTGGAATATAGAATCAAACCTTCTCGGCAACAACTCTACTATATTTAAGCATCGCCTCCCCCATTTCCCGAACAACCATCATATGGCGCCCTCCTACTGCAGTTCATATTTATAACTAAATCTCTGAGTTGAACAACTTTGGATGTCAAAAAGTTTATGTGCATTTAGTAGAGTCTGGCTGTAAGTAGTCTGTCTGCCTGTTGAGGCAATTGCTTTTGGATAGCATTGAATCCATGATATGTGGAAGCGCGCAGTCAATAAACGTTTTATTGACATTCGTTTTTAGCATTACTTTGAAATAATAACATCGTCGACCATTCTCAAAGATACTCACTGCAATTTATCGTTGTTTTCGTAATATATTTATCAACAACAAAATATTCTAGCGCTGTTAACTGTTACATGCTCCACTCAGTTTATCAAAAGTCTCCTATCCCCTTAGTTGCGAAACTGTGTGGCAATCGAGCTAAACTTGGTCTAATTTGTAAAGCCTAGCATTGCAAAAAGCAAAACATTGTCACTTAGTGGAATATTGTCCACAAAGATGTGAGACAACAGTTATATTCACCAGCATGGACACAACCAAAGAGATATTGTGCACAACCCGTAACGCTCCACAGGGGATGGGGAATTTGACAAAATTGAAGCAGTTACTTAGGCCGGGGAGCACAGTGAAGATATTGCGTTGCTATCTCGATTTCAGTTGAAAATAACGAGAAGGGGCATCAGATGCTAGCATTCAGGTTTATCGACAATTAAATACTCTTTTTAAACCATGATGAACTATTAACGTATAAAAATGAATAAATTGTATTTAATGCAAATGATTAAGGAATATAAAAACAACATTCAAATATGACAAATTTTTCTTTTGTTGATACTTATACCATATTTTACGCATATCACAAGATTGTAAGCCTTGCCAAAGCGAGAGCACAAGTGGATGTCTCTTACGGCAATTTAAGTTGCATGGTGACAGCAAGCAAATGCTGGCACATTTGAATAGGAGATGGGGAGTAAAAGAACAACAGAAAAATAGGCAAAGAGGTTTACAACTTCTCATGAGACGGTTCAAACGATTTGCGAGTATATAAAAAGCCAAACACACTTTTGCATAGAATCAGATCCAATATGCAAGAACGGATGGATGGGCTGTGTGTGGTATTGTATGTAAAAAAATTGAAAGACAAATGGAAAATTGCTTTTTGATGTATCCAGCCCAATTGCCCACGCAGGAATGTTAACTTTATCATTGATAGTTGTTGCAGCTGATGGTGGAAGTCAGAGTTAACTTTAAGGTTCAAACTGTGTATTGTTATGCTTTAAGAATACCGCCCACATTTTTGCATCTAGGCAACAATGCAAATGCAGCCAAAGTGGCATTCTCACACGAGGTTCCACTCACAGTCACGATGTACAGGACCCAATCGTGAATCATGGCTTATTTTAATCCCTGCTTTTTACGTGAGCAAGTCCCTATGGAAGCGGAGCGCTGACAACATTATGGTTAGCCCGAACGATGAGCCATCGAGCATCAGTTCTTGAACGGACAATATTGTTTTAAGCCCTCGTGCCAAAAATGCAAATGTGATCACGTAGTCCTGCAACCGCATCAGTAAGTTGTACAGTCAAGCCTAGGAATATGAACCAGATGAAAGAACTGGAGCTAGAGCAGCAATCCCAAGTGGACGCAGAGTAGGAGCTAGGGACATATGACATGTATAGCTTGCACCTGCTGGCTTGTAGGTAACTTTGACAGACGCGCTGCTCTGACTCCCTGTGTTTTATGGCAAGCTCATGTACGATGTATCAATTTGAATAAATCCGATATCACCGTTCCCCATGTTCAATTGCAGATGCTGCACAGGCAACGCTGCGAAATGTCAACTTGCTCGTTGAACCACCGGCGGTTCGACGTGGCCAGTCAGTGGTGTTACGTTGTGAATATCAGCTCGATGGTGCCCCGCTTTATTCGATTAAGTTCTATCGCGGACAGTTGGAGTTTTACCGTTTCACTCCGGGCGAATACCCGCACACCAAGGTTTTTCAATATCCCGGAATTAAAGTGGATGTAAGTTGATCTCATCGATTTATTGTAGTCCCTGAAAATTCAAAAAAAATTTGGCATATACTTATTATATACTTGCAGGAAAGCAGCTCTAATGCAACGTTGGTCCACATACGCAATGTGAGTTTTGGCCTTTCTGGGAATTTTAGCTGCGAAGTAACCGCCGATGCGCCACTTTATTCAACTGCGACAGCGTATGCACAAATGCAAGTTGTTGGTGAGTTTCATAAGTAAAAATATTGTTTTGTCAATTTTCGGATATTCAGTGCATTATTTTTTCTAACATTTCAGAATTCCCCGAAAAACGACCTCAACTCTTTACAGAACTTACACGTTACGAGCCAGGTGATGTATTGCGAGCAAATTGCAGTACTCCTCCATCGAGACCACGCGCTGAGCTCCGGTTTACCATTAACCATATGCCGGTGAGTGTAAATAAGTTATCCTTCATTTCGTAGATAAAGTTAAAGCAATTGGATTACCGTTTTGTATTGTGAGTGTAACAGTTGACCCTTTTTCAGTCTTCGTACAAGACATTGTCAATTAGGATGCATAATATATTCGAATCTGGGTCTGTGCTGACGTCTAGTTAAATTACTTCAGCTTGGTAAATAGACTCGTAAATCCTTTGTAATTACATCAACCATTTCCTAAGCCTTAAGCTCATTTCAAACACATGTGATAGACGAGGGATGGCTGCGTGTAATTTCAACCAATGTGCGCCATGAAAATTTGTCATTTAGTTATGAAAATTATGTTACTCAAATCACACCCTGAAAGACCTTCACTGCGAACTTGTACTGTATATATACTTAATTAAAATTTGGCCCTTCAGACTCAAACCTGGGTTCACAGAATTAAGTCAATATACGCAGAAAAGGGTCTGGGCTTTGATATGATTGTGTGATATCGCCCTTGTCATTTATCATTTTGCAAAAAGCAAAAATGAAATAGAAAAGAAAGCAAACAAGTTACTTGGCCTAAAGTCATATGCATACGGACTGTCTGAAGCAACATCATTAGTCATTTGACGGTAAAATCAAGTCTGCATCGGTTTTGGGACTGGTGCTAATCAGTTGCATAAATCAACTATGAAATGCGAACGTAGCCTACTCTGATTCAGGGCGTACCCAACGTATTTAAAACCAAATGGTTTTCATTTCGATATCCCGTTTTGACCACAGGGCAAGCAAACCTTTTTTTTTGTCGCATTGCTGTTATTAATCATAGCCACGACATAAAATAAATTACGTTAAAGTTGTGACCAGAAATTGCCCGTCTCGGACGATGTCTACCAAATGAATTTACGAGACAACACTTTTCAGTTGACACGCCCACACGAATAGTAAATAGCATTCGACTGCCGACTTCCACTGCGGGCTGGAGACTACCGAAGTCCAACTGCCAACTTCGAACTGCCAACTATGGAGTCTGTCCTACTACTGACTGCTAAGCAAAAGAAAACTTATTAAACGCTTCATAAATTTTTATATTATGTCTACCCACATCATCAGACATAACGTGCAGTGCCACGCGGTGCCTCCTCGATCTTCTATATTCCCCTCGCTTCTTTCCATTTGTGCGTCTTATCCAGCCATTTTGTATCTGTCGCTGGCTGTTGTCTACTTTTTGGGACACACTCACACACATCACGCACACATATGCACACACACATCAGCACATGCAGACCGTTGAACATTTTATCTAGATGCCACTTGCCGTTTCCCGCTTCCTTCGACTTTCAGTCAACCAACTAATGACAAAAACCGAGACAAAAGTGCGGTGCTTGTGTGTGTACGTGTGTATGAGTGCACGGGAGTGAGGCACTAATATTGGGAGTTGGGCTTGACTGTCTGTCCGACTGCCTCGGTGTTCCATATAAATTTTTATGTGTGTTGTGTTTATGTTGGCGTAGACAGCAGCAACAACACGATTTTCATCCATTCTGTTGGCTGTGGCCATTCAATTTAGTTTCATATGCCTGTAGAGTAAATGCTTTCTTGATATTGAATTATGATCTGGATGTTCGCTCTTTAAATGGGCTCGAAAAGCCTTGAACGACTAAGACTGGCTGTGCAAACCAGTCATAAATAAGTAATGTCAGCTTCAATCCGTCGGGCATATTGTGCATTTGTTTCGAAATCTAAAAAAAATATTGAGCCCAACAAAGCACAAGAATTCAATTCACATGCATATATCTCAGAGCAATACTGCATTCGAGGCGTGAACTGCTTATCAAGTAATTTCAACTATATTCTGGTTATACAGTTTATTTAAATTCAATTGAGTAAGCACATTTTCATTGCATTTTTAAGTATTTGGTAAAGTTACTATTTAATGTATGCACAGTTTTCCACGTTGCTTGATAAAAGTGAAATGTAATTTATTAAGCAATTTATCACAAGAAATAAAACTTCTTTAATAGTATGCGTTGTTTTATGCACATTCGTACACAGAATAAAATTACGACACATGCTGACCATGGCCAAAGCTTCGAGGCAGTATCCTTAACGACTAACATAATTTGTTGAAAAGTTTTTGTCATATTAATGAAGAAGTTACTGAAAATGAAATTTTTTGGTGAATCATGGGAATTAGTTGGGATTATAGCTGTCGACAGTTGGGGGCTAGGGAGTTGGCTGACAAACAAGTGGATGCCTTTACCAATGCCATTAAACATCGATTTTATGATAAATTATTTATTCGGCATTAGTGGGAAACGATTTCGAAACTACTAAAACTGCCGTAGACAAATAAAGCTGAGCAGCAGCTTTAAGTGGCTGTGATTAATGAATCGCTAACAGATGGTGAAAAAAATGATACTCTCAGCAGATGAAGCAATCGATAAAACACTATGTTAAACATCTATAGCAGCCATTTTTCTTACTGCATTATTTACGAATTCAATATTCTTAAAGCATTAACCATTGCCCTTCTATACATATAGTTATACAAATTTGTTTGCATTCAAACAAATTGTATGTTTTTACAATATTGTTCGCTATTTGTGATTTGAGTTATGGCTCAGAAAAATAACTTTTAAACTAATTTCATAGACAGCCATCAAAGCGAGTGTATATAGTTATATCTCCAAAGTTCTTGCCTATTCGAGTATTGTTTTAATAGTATAAAACAATTAGCCTGCAGATTGTGCACACAAGTAAATGCCAAACAAGCATAGGCCGAAATTGGCGAAGGAATAAATTTGTGGATGGCTGTGAACCCGACTGCAAGGACTTTCAAAGCTGTAAAGGTAAATCACAAGAAATATGAGGGTATTTACACTTTTGGGTCGCTGTTACAGCCACATGGTTAATTAAAGCGCTAGCGTCTTAAGAGTTTCTCGTAAATTACGTGGTATTAAATTCCCGAAAGACAACAGCCAACATAAAAAGAAAGAGCGGGAAAGAGAAAGAGTGAGAAAACGAGTTAACTAAAATGGCTTTTTATGTCGCTGTGCCTTTGCCAGCATGAAAATAAAAATAAAATTCAAATATAAAGTTAAGCCAAAGAACGTACAAGAAGAAAAATAAAGTGCCCTTTGTGTGTGTATGTGCGTATATATTTGTATGTATAAGTATATGGGTGTGAGTAGGTATGCGTGAATATGTGTGTGCGATGCTAAAAAGGGTTAAAGCGCAGCACAAAACAGCAACACGAACAACAATAAAGCGATTTTGCTTTTTAATGTTGTGGGTGTGTGTGGTGCTTGAGAATTGGCTGCGCCCCAACCAACAACGCTATTTGGCTCCTTTTTGAATACCGCTTAGCGGAGATCCAAGGTGATGCGTGGTCACACATTTCGTCGAGTATCTTCTGACTTCTTTGTCGGTTGATTTGTTTGCTACAATTAGCTGTTCATATAGCTGTTTCGAACTCATTAGGCACAGGGTATTTGAAAGTCCATCACTTAGAGGCGATATGGCAGCAAACGATGACCCAATTTCAACCCGAGTACCAACCTGCGATTTCCATTTCTTATACCTTTTTGGGGCACTAAACAGAACAAAATACATGTATAAATAAAAGGTGCTCAAATGTTTGTAAGTGGAAATGAAATGCGTATTTATTGTATTTAAATTGACAGTGGTTACTGAGGGCACTGGTTATCATTAGGAACAGTGGCAGCAGCAGGGCATGCAGCAAACGGAAATGACATCACAATCATTTGCAAAATGACGCCTGCACTTCCTTTGTCGACAACAATGGCTAACACTACGACCATTTGCAACTAAGAACTTCGTTCCATGCGAAAAGATGCGACAAACGGAAATTATGTGTCCCAGTAGGTGGAATCTCCAGCAAATGAAGCAGAAAGCAGGGTAAAAAGCTGAAATGAATATGAATATGCATATGAATATGAATATGTATAGAACTTGAGCTTTACCAACGGCTTTCAAAGTGCTATGGGCAAGACTTAGGTGTGTTTTGTTAAAAGTCGCTATTCATGTTACTGTCATGACGGAAATGAAATTTTTTAATGCACACAACACCAGCAGACCGTCAACATGGCGGGGGGCTGGTGAGCGAACGGACAGCGCGTTGACAGTCTGAACTCTAGTTGCTCAGTAACTTAAAGGCAAGCTTAAACAGTTTATATAGCAAGTGGAGAAACTAACAACATGCAACGAGAACCCAAGCCAACTGTAGCAAAATTTAAGCAAAACAACCTTGAACGGCAGACACTCAAACAATGTGTTGGACAGTTGCAGAGGCGAAAAACCCAACAAGGCATATGAGTGTTTCTCTTGCTGTTGATTCTGTTGACTCTGCCTCAGCCATGTAGCACTGAAAACTGTTTTTAAAAGCAACATAAAAAACAAACAACAACAAAAATAAAAACAAAATATGACACACCATGTCCGTTCGTTCTCAGTATCCGCTTCCTTACACTGCAAGTTGTCCCGTCGGCAATGCCTGCGCAAAAGCATTTGTTACCCCTGATGTCGCACATGCAAGTAGCGCCCAGTTCTCAAACAGTTAGAAATGGACTTGCCTCTGGCCGCTGGTCGTCGTTGCGACAAATGCCACATGGTTGTAATAACCCCCTCAGACGACAAATTGGCCATTCATACTTGTATAGTCGCTCGGCGTTAAACATACTCACATACATAGCAGACCGTAACTTTTAGGGGACTTTCCCGTTTTCAGCAAATATATATGTATATTTTAGTTTGTCAAGCGGAACTGAATTCCAAATCTGTTTCATTTTGTCACACCTACACTTGTATGTATGCATACATACACCATAAATGTATATTCATATGCACTATAGTGAAAATGCGTATGAATAATTTAAAGCATACTTTTAGACATGCGAAGATATGCATATGGTGAGCAGATAGTGGCTCGCTTAATGCTTTATCATAAAAATAAGTATTATGTATTGTGTAATAAATAAGGCGTCGAGAACGATTTTCGTACAGTTGTTTATTTTTAATTACCATCTATTAACATATTCTCGATAGGTGAGCTCCGAGGAAACACAATACATTCGCACTGTTGACAACCTCATAGCATCCAGGTTGAGTCTCAAAATACAATTGCAGGCGGTGCACTTTGTGGCCACCACTACCTCCACAAACAGCAATGGAAATACCAATGTCAACACTCATGGACGGGCAGCTAATGTGCACATGACAAATGCATTGGTCAATGGCAAAGGTGGACTCATGCTGCGCTGCACTGCTCAAATTGGTGATTTATATCAGGAGTATAAGGAAATCGAATTGGGCTCGCCACAAAAGGATCCGGTGCCTGCCAGAGGTAAGCCACAACCACAGTAAACAACCGAAACACCGTTCACGTTTGCAAACCCATTAAACTGCCCATTTCAGTTACACTTTCATCTGACTCTGGACTGCGCAATTTCTTCGAAACCTATATTTATAATTCAGCAGCTGGTAGACCCGATGTAATTCGCAGTGTGTTCTTGTGCCACCTAATCTCTATGTTTTGGATTATAAGAATTGGAAGTTAAACGCAAAATTGATTGCCATTTAGCCACTATTGCATAAACTACAGCTTGAGCATGAAATGTGTATAGCATAGATAATGGCTTAGATGAGAACCTACTTACATTTTAGCTTAGCTCCCAGAAAACTGAAGATACTCGTATATTAGTATAACTTCTATATAACTATATAAATAACGCATTTCATGTTGTATGCATTAACATAAACAAAAAAAAAAAAAAACGATTCTGTAAATATTTGTTCTATTATATAAGCCATTGCACGTACGTTTGAGTGAAAATGCACCCACACAGAGCTGCAGACGGACAGACAGATATGGATGATTGTTAATTAATGGATTATTTAATGATGCATTAAATATCGCATAAATTATGGTTCCGTTGCATTTTACTCAATGAAAAGCATAAAAAGCTGCAATAACACTTTGAATATCAACGTTAAGCATAAGTAATTAATTTAATGAAAACCAATACAAAACAAGCAGAAATTTAAACATTGTTAAATTAAGAAAGTGTATTTGAAATAAATAAATCATAAATATCTAAAAACATTATATAATGCGTTTGGATGTAATAATTTTTTTTAATCACCCACAAAAAACATGGCACAAAGTTTCTTTACAGCTTCACCATTTTTATATTGGATTAATTCTCCGAAATGGTTTCAAATTAGTTATCAACAAAACAGAGGAATATTTTTGTAAAATTACACTTCAAGCACATGGTATAAAAAAAGAAATGTCATTTAGAATTAAATTAATTAAAACGAATATATTTTATTTCGACTTTAAGTTTTAAAAGACAATGTGTGACTATACATCAAGTGCACTTCCTTTTTAGGGGTACAAATTTGCGATATAATGGCGTGCATAAATCATTTTTTCGTTTCAATTGCTTGAACATATTTCAAATTGTGGAGCGAACAAGTGCTTGTACACTTACTTGAGGGCGTGGCCAATGACTACAAAAAGCAGAAAATATACAAAATTTGGTTTGTAGCAAGGGTAATACATTTGCCAGGGCCGCAACTTGGCCGTGGGCCAGTTGAAAGTAATGAAAAAATGCGTTGCCAAATAGCATATATCCACTACAGACAACTATGTGACCAAGGCGAAAAACTGACTTTTGCCCACTTATGCAAGCAAGAACGAAGAACGAAGCAAATAAAAACCAAACAGGCAGCTCCAAGGCGGCACCACAAAACGGAAACGGAAATCGGAAGCTGGAACTGTGCGCGCAATCTTCCAAAGTAGCACAGCAGCAACAGAAATAGGCGGCACCAGGATGAAAGGACAACTGCAGGCAAGCCGAGAACAACGATAAAAGTGTTGCAATTTATGAGCCGGCTTGCCGGCGCCCAAACATGGTCAGCACCTAACGAAAGCAGCTTAAGTTTCTAGCTAATTGATTTTGTGATTTTATCTTTTAATGACTATTTCGCAAAGGGCAGATCTATAAAGCTATATGTAACCATGACTATTTACAGACAAAAAATTATATACCAAAATATATGTTGCATTCGACGTGATACGAGCTCACGTAGACTTAGTTTTAGTTTATGGTGAGAAATGTATCGATAAACATTTTCCGGTATTTCATCCATATCACATACATACATCACAAATACTTGAAAATCCTTCAAATAATAAGGATATTGGGTTAATGCGTTGAGCTCACAAATCTTACTGCAAAGCACACATATCATATCTATACATGAAAAGGACAATTGCTTCGTTAGCGTTAAAAACACTTTTACATCTGGCAAGAAAATATGTTGGACAATTCGAATAACATGCTTTGAATATTTTATTTCCTTAACTTTTACTTGTATAGTAAAATCATTTTGAATGTAACAGCATTTGCTGATTTTTGCAAATGTAATTTTGGACAAAATTTACATGCATATGTGACTTGCAAATTGAGCACGAGAATTCTACCACCTGCTGACAAATCATTCATTAGTATCGCGAATAGACGAGAATGAGACCGGATTTGCGAGTCCTTTTCAACAAGCGTGTTAGTATTCAATTGAGCTTAACAATGGTACATCGTTAATGCAACTACCTATAAATGTAAATCATTATTTAATTAGTAAACATTTTATTAATCAAATTTGATATATGTTTCTATACTAAATAATTTTTATGATTTTTGATTCATTATCGTTTTATTGTATTAGACACTAAAATTTTATTTTAGATATGACAGTGGTCCACGAAATATTGTAACCAAAGTAACCTCATCTAAATATTTTTATGCAATTTAAAAACATGTCGCCAAAGCCAGCCATACATAATTGTCTAACACAGCTAAATTCTTAACTAACAATAGTCATAACCCGATTTAACAATACCAATACCGGTTTATTGCCATTTGAATACATATATTAAATTCAATCGGGTTTCTACCCCATTGTAGCTCTGCATTTATTATTATAAATATTGGTAAGGGGTTTTATATTTACACACCTCATTTGCATTAATTTCATTTTATGCAAAACTCTAATAATATCAAATATTGTAATAAATATACAAATGCTAATTTTGATTTGGTAATTTCTATAAAAGAGGAATTTATTAAACAATTGCTGGAAAGCCTACTCAGACAGCCAGTATATCTGCTTTTGTGCCGATGCAATGTAAATCCTTGAATATACCAGTGGAAGCTATGTCCTCTGTCCTATGTCCTCTTATAATTTTTTTATAATGAAATTGGCACATTGCATTCTGCCCATGCCACCCTTTTGGCACTTAGTGATAAGTTTCTTCTCCTTTTTTCAGGCACATCAATTGCTGCATTCTTAAACCACACCCTTTGACAATGGCTTTCAGATGTGAACAAAATTGAGTCTTTTATTCAGTGAAATACCAATACTTAGCATGTAACGGATATGTATATCTATGGTATAATATTATAAAATAACTATACAGTTCAATGTATACACAGGTGGTATACTTAATAAAACGAGTATACAATTCAAAGTATGCACCGGTGGTACATTTAATAAAATAATTATAATGATCTAAAGAATTCATAATTCACACTCGTGGAGAAGTTAATAAAATAAATTCAATGCAGTATAAAATTCGTAATACACACTGGTGGTATACTTAATAAAATATTCATGCAGTTCAAAATCTACCCAAGTGGTATACTTAATAAAATAAGTACAATGCTATATAGAATTTTAAATGTACATTCGTAGTAAATTAATAAAAATAATGCATTTAAAAATATAAGTCATAGTACACAATCTTTTTTAATTTAGATAAATATGATCTATAAGTGTAAGCTTGTTTGACGTAACTAACTAATTTATTGATTCAACATCAACGCCAAGAAGCTGAAATTTGTTCATGAAGTTGTATATTCATTTAGATGATTCAGATGATAATGCCATTAATGGTTCAATATTAGAATACCCGTAGCGGCAACAGAGCCACAGAATTCAATGAAAGTCACGTAGGGTCTACTCGTCAGTCGACGTAAATTCTATAGATGGAATACCTAATTGTAACACAAACGCTCCAAAAACATGCACAACAGAACAAAAGCTCATTACGCATACGCCGTGTTGTGTGACGACGAAGCAAATATAGTACTGCCAATGACAATAGCAATGTTGGCAGTGGTAAGCTACATTATTAACGTTTAAACCGCATTTGAACGCTTGAATTAAGTATTCCGCAAAAGTAACCGAAGCTGCAGCTCATCGAGGCACATTCCAAGGATTTTCGAAGAAGAGTCAGACCACGTTCAACTCGGACACATTTTTGCAGACCATGCACGTCATGAACTGGCGATGTTTGTTACACGAGTCGATGGCAAATGAAACTAGTTTTTGGATTGAGATTTCACATTGCTGTTGTTTAAGTGCCCCCAACAACGAGGCTATGTTCAGAGGAGGACTACACAAAAGACTATAGACACATTTAGTCTGTTTAACTTTAGAGGCGCACAGTAGTTATTGAGTTGTAAGGATTTTTAAATTCAATTGCGAATATTATTTTATTTCCGCTTTTTAAGGTCCATCGCAACTCAGCAACAAAAGCTCAAGCCACATGAAGAATTTGGTCTCAAGTCCAACAAGGACGGCAAAATACGAATTTTTCAGTCGGCTGGGCTCGACTGTGATATACCCCAAATACATTATTTTAAGAGTATTATAACATCTTATTCTAGCATAACATCCAACTAGTAGCTGTTAAAATTAATATTATGATTGTAGCATCCAACTTTTTGACATTTGACTCATTCGTTAAACACATTACTCAATGCTAGGGGTAGTCGTAGTGGTAAGGGATGTCAATTTTTTAAAAATTATTTTCCTGACTTAATTTCCAACATATATATTTATATTAAAAAATATACATATTAGTAAAATTTCACGCTTTTCGCCACGATTTATAAAAATTACTACTGTTTATTTAAGCTTTTATCATTCATCGTCTTGTGGTTCACCATTTTACTTTATTTCCACAATTTTATTTACGCATTTTATTCAATTATTGTATATCTGGCCAAAGGCAATTGTGGTACAAGACCAAATTGTGTAATAGAGCAAAGTCAAATTGAATTTACAAAGAATGTGAAAAGTTAGACATTTTTTTTATATGAAAACACAATTATCTTAAATACAATTTTTGTTATTTTAACTCAGCATTGAACAATATAGCACGTAATAATAATTTTAAGAAACTGATTAAAGCTATATAAATAAACAGAAATATTAAAACTAAATATATATCATCAAATATAAACGGAATGCGTTCCGAGATGTTTATATATTTTTATTTATTTAGTTGAATTAATTAATTTATTTTAATAAGTGTTAAGTAAATATTTCTCGAAAATAGCATTCATAATATTAGCGCTTAACTATTTCATCCGCTTAGAGTTCCACAAATATTTAACTTGTGCTTTAAAAATACTTCCAACCACTTAATTTGCTTTATAACTACAAGTAAAAAAAAATACGATTGTTTAAGTTTTGAGCTTTGCACGAAAGGTAACACACATACCATACAAGCAAATACTAAAGACCCTTAAAAATATTATGAGGCTGCGTTATGCTTTTCTGGGCCTTGCATATCAGGAATAGAGGGACTGGGGTGTAGTCGTCGACGGATGTGTGCACCATGACTTCACATATTGCCCAGGGCACCACTAAAATATTATTTCATGAAATTTGCTTAAGGATGCAGCAGCCAAAAGTTTGTTTATCCTTGAAAGTTTATTTTGCCCCGGAAATAAACCAAATTGCGCTAGTCTAGCGTTGAGAGTGGCGCAAAGGGACGCCATGTGTTGCGTGTGTATGCGGGCAGAGGGAAATAAGTGCCTGTTGGTGTTTATTGATATAAGTGCAACCGCTGCAAAGGCAACTCAAAAGCACCATAATTCGTTGTGGTTGCGTTTACCGGATTTGTAAACTTTAATTCAAATTCATTTAAACATTGCAATCACAGGATCGATGCTAAACAACGTTAGTTGCTAAAATGAATATAAAACATTGTTATTAAGCTGCGTATTTGTTCGACTATTATATGAGTATATGTAGAAGTGATATCTAGCTATACTATAACGCAGTAGCACCAGCACCAGCACCAGTACCTGCACCAGTACCTGCACCAGTACCAGTAACAACAGCATGGCCAAAAACAAGAGTAAATTGTCGGCCAGGAAGACAGCAATGGCAGCCATGATGATGATGGCCATTACAAAAACATTTAATTGTTGTTTTTGCAAATGAATGGCAAACGGCCCGCAGCGACAACAGCACACAACACAAATTGCGGTGTGCTCATTACGACAATGGGGCCGGACTCGGCTGAGCCAGTTGCCCAGTCGGCCCATTAGAAGCCACTGGAAACCATAGCGTCGTGCATTTGCCTTCTTTCATGCTCGCCTGCACATCTTTGTTGCAACAACGACTGTACCTCACCTCCCCCGAGTTGACAAAGCAGCCTTGTCAGTTAGTCAAGCAACCGACCTGCGGCTATGTGGCCCCAACAAGCAAACTGGAGCACTTCGCTGCGTGTGCCGACTCTATATTTTTTCCACTAATTAAAATAAACCAAGTGGCAACGCTCAACATTCTCCTCCTGCACACAGCGCTCAGTTTTGTCCTACGTAGGCTTCATCACCAGCTGACAGGAAAGTCTGCCGTAAGCACTATGTGAATATGGCACAAGGTTGTGTGCTAGCTCCCTTCGGCAACCAAATTAAAATTGAGCAGCGGTAACAGCGGTTGCAGGACAATGATGCGTCGACAGACGGACTAAAGTCACATATGCTCAGTTATAACTGACAAATTCCCGTCGTGGTCCTGTAGTTGACCCACGGTCATTTGGGAATGGGTTGTAGTATTACCGTTGGCATTACACATTGTAGACGATTCCTTTATCTCAATAAAGTGACTATCAATAACTGAACTAAAAGCCAAAGTCTTCTCAAGATTTCTTTCGAAATAAAATGATTGAAACACGCCACAATTATAGTTGAGCACTTGGGATAGACGATAGTGTACTTTTATTCAATTTGGCATCCAAAAAACATTTTGCATAATCGTTTTAATAACAACTTTGTAATTGCTTATTCATGTACATTTAGCGAAAGAACGAGATGGAAAACTCACAGGCAAAGCAGCAGCTCTTCAGTACGATGTTAACGACGACGACGACAACGAAGACGTAGACGTCCCATATACTCATACTGTCCACAAGGCCCACAGTTATGGAACAAACTTTTGCTTTTTAAATGTTCCTTTATTAGTTACTGTAATTGTTTCTTGTTGTTGTAAATGTTGTTCTCGTTGTTTTGTGAGGGGACTCACTGAGGGGTTAGAGTAGCCCAGGAAATGTCCTGTCAGTGGCCGAGGCGCCTTTAGCCACAACGCTTTTTGTTCATCATCAAAGAAATCGAGACTTCAGCCTTGAGTCTTGAACCAGGCGCTGAAAGTTTCGCGAAATGCAACAATAGCAACAGCCAGCAACAACAACACCAACAACATAATAACAACGCCAGCAACCGACAACAAAGTTGTAAAAGAAACGAAGCAGAAATTTCATAGTGTTTTCTTGTAAACACACCGGAAATGCTTCATTTTACGTTGCCCACTGCGGAAATGTCTGCCGCCAGCAATAGGAACAAAACAACATACAAATGTATACATATATATGTATATATACATTTGATATTTACATATATATATATATATACGTACTGGAGAAAATACCAGAAACTGCAACTGTAATTTGCGCCTTTGTCTAGCAGCCTGCCCGCAAGTTTTCAACGTCAAACTTTTGGCCAAAACCAAACAAAACTCACCAATGAGCAATAACAACAAGTATAGAAAAAGGCAAGTCCGTGTTTTATGCATAGAGCAGATACAATTCTACTTATTTATATGCATATATATTAAAACAAAAAAATGTTGAATCAAAACTAAATTAAAGGAATGCTTTTGGCGACAAAATATTTGGTCGAAGAACTTAACTAAAACTTGAGCGACACGTCGGCGTTGTGTGTGTTGAAAGCGTACATAGCATCGCAAATGTTTTGTTTGCAGCTCGAAATTCTTGTGCATGTATGTTTGAAAATTTTCGCAATCAACATTAGCATGTTTGTCGAAGCAAGAAATGCAATTTGTTACTATATAGAGAGTTGGGAAAGAGTTCACTGCAAGTTCAATTCGTCGGGGCAAACTTTATTAATTTAAAGTAAACACTGTGAAATGTTCGTCATCAAGACGCCGCGGGCCCCGACAGGGAACATACACAATAAATTGTCTGAATTATGTCTAAATCGCTTTAGCAATAAATCGGGCGCAAGTATAATTTTATATGTATTAAAATTTAAACTTTTCAAACATCTTATGGTAATAAATCGGGCGCAAGTACAATTTTATATGTATTAAAATTTAAACTTTTCAAACATCTTATGGTTCGGATACACAATCCGTCCAACAATGAATAACAGCAGTATCCACAAACTAATTCCAATCCATCTATACGTACGACCAAAACTATGTAAATATAAACATCGATGAATTGGCTCTTGGGATCAGGTGATGAGCGTTTTCCATGCTACTGACATGTGTAAGTAAAGTGAGGAACGAACCGAAAGGGATAACGGCAACGTTATTGCATTGACAACTCGCCACTTTTCGGTAAGAGCGCTAGAAAGAACATCAGAAGCAACAACAACCGCAAAAACAACAATAACAACAACGATAGTAGCTCCAGCAATGGCAACTATAACATCAACAGCAGCTCATTAGATTAATGACGCTGGTAATGGATTAGCGGGAACCACAGCTGGCAGTCGACTTTGTCATTGGCGCCACGGCGTCTACGCCGCCAACCAAACAGCAGTCCGTAATTAGTGACATAGGTCGAGACTATGGACAATGGTCCAGGCACAGCAACACATGCACCATTGACAGTCGACAGTCGACACCCGACAGCACGACAGCCGACAGCCGACAGTGCAGCTTTGGAGCTTTGGAGGAGCTAAGGGTGCAATAAAGCTGTCAGCAGCAGTCAAAGCAATAATTACAGCCACATACATATATATTAAATTTAAACATTAAATAGCTAGTTAATTAAGTACTTAAAGTGTATGAACCTGTAATAGGAATGACATAAATACAAAATCAAGTCTAGAATTGATTACTCGCTGATCACCTTAATGGTACAATTCAATGCACACAAGTACACGCGATATACTATACCCAATAATAACTTCTCAAGAATGCCGCCTGCATTTCAATTAGGTCACGGCAACCAGAAACCATAACAGTTTAATATTAATATACTCATGTGTGAGCGCGCACTTAGCCAGGGAATGTATTTGGAGTGGACGCTCTGGTTGAAATTGCTGAAACTCCCTCATTTAAATAAAGAAGAGTCACCAGTCATAAGCACTAGTCGGAAATACTCGATAGCAAAATACTCTATAATAAAACACTGTTGACCAGGCGGAAACCTCAATCAACATATGTACTGCCCATTATACTCGTAGACTTGTTCGCTAACCGTTATATGGTTTTAGTCTAGAGGCAAATTGAAATGTTTGCCACTTTTATAGACCGCAATGCAACTTAGTTTCATACGTCAACTACTCATTTGCCAGTAAGAAACGACACACTGTCAGCCTCCTTTCATACGAGTTCTCCTGCAACGCGTGCCATAACTTAACTACCCATGGAGGTGTGTGATTCCTGCCCTGCTCTGGCATGGCTGGGCTATACCATTGCAGCGCATTAACCCAATTACAACGCAGAACACGTAGCATACCATTTATCGTTTCGCTTGCTTCTGTTTTTGAACCGGCGCTTGGTTTTTGCTGCATCTACTGTCATATTTTAATGCCAAGTGTTGTAAACGATTACTGGGCAGTTCTGAATTTTAAATGACGATCGGCCGGAATGTCGTCTTATCAGCTTATCTAAGGTCGCTAGTCAAGCATAAGTAAACACATGCCACTACAAAAACTGCACGTAAAAAACAATTTTTACACCAGAAATACATATGTATATGTTATGCAACGGCTGTGAACAATAGCGAGTTTATCAAATTATTTGTATTCGCATTTAATCTTGAAGGTTACTCAAAAATAATTTAATGATAATCAAATATGACAGCGTTTTAATTGAAGTCGTATTAAAATCTCCCATAAAATATGGTTAGTATAAGTTCTAAATAATGAATCAGCTACTTTTCTTACCTATTCATTAGGATATAGAAATATGAATTCTACAAATGCAAAAAAAAAATCACATCTAAAAAACAATTACAATTTGCGACTAAATGGATTTATATAGTAATTGTACAAACTTTGTGAATATTAAAGCGCGTCAGCGCTAAGCAGCACACAATAATTTACATATGTTGTCATTGATCGCTTCAGTAACATTGTGAGGTTACTGAACTTTGAAAAAAAACTTAAGAAATGACCAAAATCTTTAATAGTTAAATATTCCCTAGTTTGGGTTTATGGTATTCTGAATCGATTTTTATTACTCCACGGTTTACCTAAGAAAATTTGGGACAGAAAATACAAAAAATAACTTGTTGAATTATTTACAGTTAAGTAATCATGTACCGTTTATCTAGCCTAAATCCCACATGCTAAATATTATAAACAGTGTACACAAAACATAAATTCGTTTCTATGTAATTAGGACCACGCAAGAACATGAGATATTCAAAGCAAACTAAAAATATATCACACGTTAGACACATTAGCATTACGAAGCTAAAATGACGTTTGTTATTGCCCATGTTATTTGAAAACAAAGTAATAAAAAGTCTCACAAGTAAATCTCATGAAAATCAGCGACCTACAGAAATCTCACACTTAGCACTCACAACGAAAGGAAATCAAGGAAACCAAATACAGAACTTCTTAAATATAAAAGAAATCACGTTGGACGCACCTCCGCTCACGACCAGTACTTTCTCTTTCCAATAAAGCGTAAATAACAATTTTATTGTATGTATTTATAACATTTATATAAAGTTTTCAATGAGCGACAAGCATCCATACAGACAAACAGAACCAACGGCAGGCAGGTGTGACATTTTTTTGTTGTTTTCGGTTTCGGTTTCGGTTTCTGTTTCTGTGCTTGATTCTGATTCTGGTTTCGTAGCGCATGTTACTGGCCCACTTTCGGGCTTGATGTGGCATCAGAATGCAGCAGGTGACTACAAAGATTGCTGACAACTCTCACCCATGAGGGACATGGGGAGAATGGTACATCAAACATTGTCCACTAACAGAGCAAAGGCAACTGTGTAAATATTTGTATGTGAACGTAAAACAATGGACAGGTTGTAGCTCATCCAAGTACCCAAGCTGGCAGTCCGACAGACAATCCAACTGCCAGCAGTCCAGCTTAAACGGAACAAAAGAATCGCTATTGCAATTCGTAGGCAATAAAATTGTCAACGTATGTGAAATTTTAAATAAAATGATGAATTTATATGAATGCTCGTGGCACGTTAAACGTGCCAGAATTTCTAAAGCAACTCAACTGGTTTCAAGCTGACAACCGGACTATAACTTGGCGTGGCTCTTTGTCAAAAACAATGTTTGCATCATTTAAGCATTCTCTTCATTCTCTGCTCAAGTATTAACTGCAATATTATGCAAAGAAAGCACAGTTACAAGCACACGCATTTATCTCTGCAACAAAAATCGGGATGCGGAAGTGATACGCAATACAAACAAATAATATTTCAGCATTCAATGAGCCAATATCACCAACATTGTAAAGCATCATTGGCTTAGACCCATTTTCGTATGGAGAGGAGTATATTATTAGGTCACATAAAATCTAATAGAGGGGCTTGAATCAAACTTAAAGACATAAGACGACTAAATGTAAATGTCGACCAAATATATCGCTGCCGGCAACTCAACTAAAGTTCCTCTTCAGTTTTAAGTTTCTGGCCAAATCGGATTGCCTCAACCTTGCTCCAGCATCAGACCCAGCATCTGTCGTCGACTGGCGATGCGAAGGATTACACAACTTCGAGATTGTCAATATGACTTAAGCTGCTGTCTCTGTCTTCGCTAACGAGCTGCTTGCGTAGCCACTCCGCCAAGAATAACAAAGGACGACGACTGTTACGATTGCTTTGACTACTGCCTTTACTCCAGCAGCACCATCAGCAACTGTTGCTAGTGGGAAGTCACAATGCCTCCGTTGTTGCAAGTGTACGCCAAGCAAATTGATTTCAATTGCGCACTGGGTGACTCTGGCAGCAATTAGATTTTGCGGCGCTGGTCGGGATTTAATTATGCGTACACATTCCATATAATTGGCTTGCAATGAGAAGAAACGTCATGGATTTAAACACAATAACCAATTAGTTTTTTTACGTAGGGAAGAAAGTCCACATGGACTTTAATGTTAAGAGTAAGCCGCGTGTGAACAAAAAAGACAACTTTCAGTTCAATCGCTTACCACGAGTGCTCCTGTCATTTGCATGTCAACAACAACAATAACAAATAAGTATATAGCCAGCTACAACAACCCCAACTAAGTTGACGACGTCAACGTCGACGCTTCCAAGATTTATTAGCGCATTTGACTTGATTTAGCTTGTTTATGTTTTGAAGAGAAAAACTTATGGTTGAGCATTATGGCCACAAAATGGACAACGGTGCTGGACACCAACATGCAAGTGAGTATTGCTATGAATCTGTGTGCATGTTCCTGGGTGTGTTTGTGTGTGTGTGAGTTTTGTTTAGGTGATGCTTCAGGCTAGCGCAAAAACGGTGCTCATCCCTGGCTCTTGCTGTCTGCTGATGTGCATCATAAATTATTTTGATGATCGTTCTAGTTGATGCTGCTGTTGAAAAATCTGATTGGACGCAGTTGATAGCCCAAATGGGGGGCGTGACCTAGGGCTGCAGGTGTTAAATGTCTTGAGCAAAGTACTTCACATAAATTCAGTTCAGATGTATGTGCGATAAATGTGACTTTAAACTGACAATAGCTCATTTAAATGGTCAACATTTGTTTATGCATGTCGTAGTGTGTGTGAGACGTGAGTAATGTGCTTTCTCCTACTTTGATTTGATTTAAATTAATGAGCTTCAAGGCATAGGTTACCCACTTTAAGGAGCACAATACTCAAAGCTAGCCCCTATTCATATCCATAACCATACGATATGCAATATGCGTCTATTGCAGAAACAAAACAACTAATTCTTGCTGCCAGGCACAATCCATTAAAGTCACTTTATGTTACAGTTGCTGTATGTTTTTCTGCTAATGTTTGTGTCGTGTAAATTATTCCGTTCAGACAAAAAACTCGACCAAATGCAGCGTCATTCATCACAACAACAAAAACATCAAAAGAAAACAAAACAACTTTTAAGCGGAGAAGAGAGCAACCGTAACTGGGACTCATTTTTGCACTTAAACAACGAGCAACGAACCCAGACAAAAAGACACTAATACTCGTACTTATCACATACCCGTTCCTGTATTTACTCTGCACATGCCAGCCAGCCCTTTTGTAGTCATTCTCTCTGTCTTTTTTTGGCGCAACATCCTGACAAATACTTCACTTATACTCATACAACCCAGCAAAACTGTAAAAAATTAAAATGCTGCTTAACAACTTGGCCGCTTGATAAATTAGTGCGAATACATAAATACATACAAGTATGTACGTTCAGACAGCAAAAAGGCGCCCATATCTCTGTTGCACACTTGCACAACAGTCCTCGTAATGTTCATTGGTTTATTAGCCTTTGTGCGGGTCAACAACGGTCTCACGATCATCGCGACATATTTACTGCCATAATGGGCTCGAAATTAAGATTCAATAACAGCCAAATAATTAATACGTATGCAAATTTCTTGACACGATAAACATTACATTCCGTAGTTGTTTTCATTCCGAATATCTGTTTATTTGATCAGTGTTTCTTTCTGAGATTCTTTATTATTAAATATTATAAAACCAAACATAATCCAAGATAAAGTGCGTCACGATGTGCATGCACTAAGCTCTCAATGTATTTAATATTTAACGACGCTTACTTTGCTGGTATCATTGACCTAATTATAGAGAATATAGTACACAGCAGAGAAATCAGGGATTAAGTATTCTAGAACAATAAATATATTATAATATCTCGTTGGCATTGCACCTTGACCGCAGGTAAGAATTTATATATTATAGGACTGACAGACGCTCTCATTGTGATAAGCTAAAGAGTAAAGTTTGTGTAATTCACAACAATCTGATATAATTTTTGCTTTATTGTTAAGTTTTTTTGCTGGGCAAAGTAGTTCCTCAGGTGCAATACGACGAATTCAGCTAATGGTAAGCTGTGTAGTTCAATTATTTACAATAAAAAAATATACATTTTGAACAAATGTAAGTTAATGTTAAAGGCACCTACAACAAAAAAAAGAAACTGGCATTCAGTAAAATAATTTAACTTATAATACTTCTTCTGTACACAATACATGTATACGCTCAATCAGAAAGAGGGACTAAAATGATTAAGTAATTCATAACAAATAATAACAAATACAACAACATAAATCCAGATTGTTATTTAAATAAATTAAGCCATTTCTATAAGTTGTACTATAATTTGGTGAGGTCAATGAATAATATTGAAAATAAAAGTGTCATAACGACGACTCTGCGAATGTATGTCAATGATGATACATGATGATACGAGATAAAACGAAATAAATATTACAAATATTTTAAATGAACGACCACACATTACCGAGCACGTGACGAGTGAGTTTGTACATAAATGAAGGGATGGGAATATGAGTTGGGGGGTGTTCCTGAGTACGACCACAATCTGAAACCGCACGCATTTGCTTTAATTAATAAGCCAGCCCCTAAACTAAACTTTGGATGGTTTTCGTGTCCACACGAAATGTGTCATAATTTCTATTTATGGTCAGGCGTTGTGGGCACGTCGCATTTATTATGATTTAATTTAATAAATTACAACAGCTCCTCAGTGGACATTTGAAAAAATTGCTACGACAGGCTCCACACGCAAGTTAGTAATGTTTATAAGCATTTTTTAAAATGGAAAGCTAATTAAGTAATAATTTGCCTAATGCAAAAATTACGCAGCTCAGCTTTTTCTTGTACAATAAAAAATGGAGGTATGTTTTGTTCCTAATACCATACCTCATGTGGAGAAATGGCCATGGCCTTAGACAATTATTTCTTTTATAATATTGCCAAAATACGAATACTTTCGAGTCAAATTATTAGAAAGTTAAAAAGACTACTTACTTTTTTTTATGTACATTGTAATCTACTTCACAATTTGTTACTGACAATCCCGTAACAACGACTATATTTATAAACAATTTGATATCTCTTCATAAAAAAACTATAAATGCGATGAAAACTGAATCTGCGTCGAACACTCACCATCTGAGTGACTAACCAGACAATTCATAAATAACAAATTATACTTGGGTTCCAGACATATTAAGGATATCTGATTGCATCAAAAAATTTAAGATGCACATTCGCCAATTTTATGACCAAAATTTAAAAAAAAAACCCGAGGAACAACATCTTTTATACAACTCCGGGTTAAAGCTGGAACGACATTCTATTCGAATTTAAGGTATGTATAAACTGATACAGAAATAAAGATAAGGTACGTAAAATGTAGCCATATGCCATTTAAATTGCCGTCAGTAAAGGGTAGTAAAATATATGTAATGAAATCAAAAATGCCAGCAGATTCAAACATAATGATTTCATCTAATTATAGCAGAGATGCAACTTGGCTAACTTAGTTAGCCTTTAGTGCGGAAATGCCGTAAACACTTCTCCGTAGTCGCAGCCGTTGACACTTCTTGACTGTCCTCTCCAGACACAAAAGCCAGCAATTTAATGCCCAAGTATGACAGTCTATGACTACTGCTGAACTTCCTTTAACTTCCAGCAAGTTGTCTAAATTTAGATACAACTGTTGCTCCTACTGTGCCTTTTATAGTCTTTGATCTTGAACCAAACGTTGCCTGTTAACTCGACTGGTTACTTGGTTGTCTGCTTGTCAGCCTGTGTATCCGACAGACCATCAACAACCTAGTCAGCGCTAATTGTCCTTTGGCATTCCTTCTCGTCGTCATCGTCGCTGTTAGGTCGTCGTATGCTGCTGTAGCTAATGCGCTTGGGAGATCTGCAACTTTGGTTGAAACGGACAACAAACAAGCAACAACAAATATAATTAGTATTTTAGCGTCTTTTGTACCTATATTTAGATCTTAACGTGATCGAAAGCATTGATTATGTTACTTAAATTACAGTAATTTGTTTTAAGTAGACATTGGACATGCTCGAGCTAATTAATCGTTATTATTTCAAAAATGTAACTTAAATGCCAGATCTCTCATAAATTGTTGATAAACGCAACCCATAAATATCTATATATACATACTTAAATTATTTATCATTTTAATATTTCATTGAAAAGCAGAAGTAAGCGAAACAACATCTGCGTGCGCCGCAGTGCTTTAAATGCAAATTTTATTGCGGATAAATTAATGAATAAGACACATAGTGCCCAGTTAAATGAGCAAATCACCTGGTTTCAAAATTTACATAAATGCCTAATAAGTTTTTATGCAAATTAATTAAGTCATAAAAAAGGAGCATAAAATTGAGCCACAAATGAAAACCTCTTTATCAAGTTTCAGAACGAGAATCATTTTCCGATTTGAGTTTTTCATTTTTACTTACGCTCATAGCGCAATCAACAATACACATTTATACCTGTAGAAATACTCATGGGGATGGGACTTCTAATCTCAAGAATGCTTTTGTGGCATAGGTAAACCAAGAAACGCTGTCTCTTATTTTGAAGAGCCCAAATGAAAAGACTCAGTAACCTTCTTCATTTAGTAACAGAAGTTACAGTTCATATACATATCAGATATCCTAAACTGATGAAAAGTAATTACTATGTTTATTGGGTTGTGCTTTTATAATTAATGCTGTTCAAGTTCAAAACCCAAAACGCAGCAGCTCTATGTAAACACTCTTGAATTGAATAAAAGCTGAAAATAAACGCAAAACTGCTACCGCGTACGTATCCAATTGATCGCTGCTTTCATGTGTTGGCGTTGTTATTGTCTTGGTTGCGATGCCGACAAATTGTCGGTCAGTGGCACAAATTTTGGGCAGGGTGTGCTTAAAAAAAAAAAATATATATATATATAATAAAAATAAATAAAAAGAACATGAGGGAATTACAACACCAAAGAAATGGTGACACGTCTGGGACAAGTTTATAAAAATTCAACGATCGTCTCAGCTGGAGCGAGTTTTTGCACTGGATTTAGTTTTAATGGTTTGCGTTTAACATATTGCCTATATGTATGCATAACCAGATGGGTACAGCAGTCTACGCCGTTTTGCTTTGATTGTTGAATTTGGCTTTGTTTCTTCTCTTTTTTTTTGTATTTGTTTTGTTTTGCTTTGTTTACTTTGCGGTTGTTTTGGTAATTTCTCAAAAATAATTAATTTTGGGAGAACTTTCTATTAGCTGCCGTCATCATCGTCATCGTCCTCATCAACATGCTTTTATAGAGCCCAACAGAGAAAGTTCTGAGAGTCAACCGACACCACCAATATTTGTGACCAGCTCTGTTCCATCCAAAATTTCTGTGTGAATGTGTCCCCTATAAATGTATTCCAAGGCCTCAAACCAACGCTTACTTTATGCAGAATTTTACACTCAAGTGTTTTCCATTCTTTTTTTGCTGTTTAAGTATTTTGGGAATTTTTTGAGTCGCTTATCTTCGAAGCCTTCAAGTGAACTCATGCAACTCAAACACAAAAATTTACTTAACTGTATCTAGAATAAATTTCGTAACTTTATGGTCTGTGTGAAATGCATGGCCATGTGTGTTTTCAGGCATAATTTTTAAATCTCTGACTGTCGGTTGGCAACAAAAAAAAACAGAATTTAAGAAAGCCGAAATTCATGACTCATTGGAAGATTTGACACTTGGGAGTTAAGAAGTGTGCTTTCTTAGAAATTTATCGCACTTTGCAGTTCGGTTTGTTTGTCTTTTGAGACTCAACCTTATTTTTTAAGGACTGTACTCTTTAGTAAGTAATCCACATCGCAAATAACCCCACAAAACCTTAAGAATACTGCATGAAATTCTGTATTTTTGTCAACTTAATATTATCACCATTTAATATTACATTTTATTACAAATTGTGTTCTTGTTATGAATTAAAAGTTATGAAAATGGCATTAACTTATTAGTTGAACAAAAAGACCGAGCTAAATAATTAGAAAAAATAAATGTTTTAAGTCCGGTGCGCTTACTCAAATTTAAAATGGCAGCAATATCAAAATGAAAAATAATTTCCCACAGACAACTGAAAAGTTATTGCCCTTGCCTGGGACTTGGCAATATTGAAAATGTGCCCATTATGTTAATTTAATGCGTGTGATTATTGAAAATCATAAGAATATTTTTATAGGCCGCACATTTTTTGGCAAAAAGACGAGGAACATAGACGGAATCGGTCTCATGGAGGATGGGGACTTCGCATGTTATTCTTGTTTTTGCCGCATTATTATTGTTATTACCCATCAATTTGATCAGTTCCAAAGTGACAATAATTCGAAACAATTTATTATTTAAACATTTGTATAGCAGACACACATGCAACCATACAAATATGCATAGCCAAATACACGCATATCGACGTTCTGTCCTCACATTTAGAAATGCAAATCACGTGCCTGCGTTAAGAGCCAACAGCAGCATCAGCAACATCCAAGGTATGACATGGGCTATTGCCGACACCTGTGCTAGGTATTTAGGCCTGAGATTCAGTTACGAATATACAATAGAATATACATACGTATACTTTTATGTCACCACCTACACCTAATCCGTACAAACATACATACCCACAAAGTATGAGCGAGATTTGAGATTTTTTCTTCATGGCATGGGCGCTTATGACTTGAAAGCCCCAAAAACAAAATCAAGAAAGAAATCTATGCGCCCTACACAGATAAAAGAGAATTTAAATTTTATATGCGCCCTAGGTTTACTTGTTCGCCCTATTCGATGAGATGACGAGCAACTTAAATGTGCCTGTCGAAGCTTTCGCCCCACCACCACATTTGGAATTAATTTGGCACAGATTATTTTTATCTTTATGTTTATGAGAAAATCGTCAGGAGGATTTCAATTTGGCACACTGACACACTGACAACTGGAGACTGAAAACCTCCAGCAGTAAACTCAAATCACTGCACGTTCATCGTTGATATGGCAAATTGGCTTACGGCTGGGCTTAGACGATTTAAAAAATTCGCAAGCGATCCTAGCAGTACACAGGGCGAGGTCAATGAACTACACCGCATTAAGAGACTTTAAGTAAAGCATTTAATGTTCATTTAATTAAAGCCACGTGAATCACTTGTTGAACTCTCTACGAAGCTGAATTATACAAATGTCTGATTACGCAAACAATAACAAAACAATATTTTTCCCCAATAAATCACGCAAACTGAGATCAAAACAAAAGCCAAAACGAAATGAGTAACTGCAGAATAAGTCAAAACCAAGCAAAACAATCAGCTGAGGGCAACCCCAACCGAATCGGCATTCAACAGAGAGCTTCGTTGTTTAAATATCGTTGGCGAGTTTGGTAGAGGTTCTCTTCGCCAACCGACCAATCAACAACCGCAAAGACAGCTCCAAAGACAGCTCCAAAAAGCCGAATTCGCTGACCAGAAGAATCCCACAACTTCTTGAACTCTTTTGGTTGAAATGGGCAGCCAGCAGAAACCAGAATCGGAGAGAGCAACCTTGGCAAAAACACAAAACTCAAAACGGAAAGCGCAAAGACAAATGCGACAGCGACGCCAGCGTCTGTCTTGAGAATCTCCCTAAGCAGCTCACCACCTGAACCAGGCTTACAATTTATGCCAGACGCTGCGCAGTTTACTTCGACGTCGACGTCGCGACGTTGACGTTCGCATTCATTATAGCGCTGAAACTCATGCGCTGACGCTTACACTGGTAGTGACGTAGGCCTTTCGCGCAATGTGAATTAAAAGTTGCAAAAATCGCCAGCGTCTCAGTTCAGAGTCGATAGCGTTCTCAGCCCACGGTAGCCGCGCAGTCGCTGCCGCTGCCGCTGCCGCAGCCGCAGCCGCCGCCTCTGCCGCAGCCGCTGCAAGAACATTATTACCAAAAGAAATTTACTCTGACTGATTTGGCGCTGCGAGCGGGGCACGAGGGTATATAAGAACCTGGCCCTGCTAACCATTCGGCAAACTCTCGTTTCGGTCACGCGTGCGCCGTTCAAGTGGAGCTCTGGTTATATGGGTTGTTATCCTTCGGAATGAAAGAACTGTGTATCGCATTTTAACGCAATGACTTGCAAGTCATTGTCATTGTAATCAATTTTAGTAACAAAAGAATATACATATGTACATTGTGCAACACATAACAATTAAAGTGAACAACTTTCAGTGCAAAATTTGGCAACAAAACTTTCATCAATACATGCGTCAACATAATATTATAATAGCATATTAATAAATTACTTAAAGTGGTAAGTTAAATTAAGATAATATTCCATGCTAGTTATGTAGAAATATCTTAAGCTTGTTGGCATATTCTTCATTGAGTTAGTTTTCTTGAAATGAATTCTCAACGGTGCGCGGACCGTGTTTTATTTCCAACTCTATTTCAATGTGTCTTCACACCACCTGAACCCAAGTGAAACAAAACCAAAACAAATAAATTTTTGATCCACTTTACGGAACAGTTCTTCGTAGAGTTTAGCAGAACGGCATGTATATCATTTTATGTCCCCCTAAAGCCTTCATCAACGACGATCCACCATTAAAAAAGGAACAGGAGAAATTTGAGGGATCTGGTGGTGTGAAGCTGTAAGAATAGCTATAACTCAATATAGCAAAAAGAGAAAACCTCAAAGTCAAACTGGAACCGGCAGTCAAACAGAAGCATTAAACTACTGCGCTTTAATAGACTTTTATTGTTAAGCAGGCCAAGGCACGCACAACTTAGAGTCAATTTGGTAGCTGCAAAACAACACACAAAAAGCTTGCACGCATTTCATATTGAAGGTCTCTTTCGCCATCTGCATCTCCTAGTCCATCATAGTGGAAACAACAATGTAATGTTTAATTGACACCATTGTTCGGGCAACACTTTTTGCTCCATTTAACAGCATGGCTTGCTGCTGCGCGTTGACAGGCAAAGAAGATAACTACCAAAGGGAGGCCATGTCTGCCCATGTCAGCGGCCAGTCCATCAGTCACTTAGCCCGGACGACATTTTGCCTCGATTTTTAACAGGAGTCGGGAGTAGCCAACAAGCAGGGCAGCAAGCCATCAAGCCATCGAGCTTGTGAAACACTGGAACAGTCATCATCGGCATTGACCAGTCACCAATTCAGAGCACGTCGTTCAAATTATTATTATGCGCAAATCGCAAAGGGATCTGCAGAACTCAATGTTATAGCTTCAAGTTTGGACTGCCACTCGACTAGACAATCAAGAAATTTAAATTTGATTCGTTGCGCAAACTGCCCAAGGAGCTACAGCACCAACAATGTGCACTCAAGTGTCAAATGTAAGAAAATCATGAAAGTGTAGGCATACAGTTTTATTCTACGAAGACTTAATACCCTTAAAAGATTCTATCCAATTTCAAATGACACTACCATATTAGCCACTGAAGTTAACCCGAAGCGCTGATAAGCAAAGGTCTATATATTTATATATATATGAAAATATAATGTTCACTAAGCCAATAAATGCTGTATTTTAGCACTTCAAAATAGTACTTATGCTGCCAATATTAAAAACTTTTTTTGCAGACTCCATCCGACATCTTTAGTTCTCGCTACTCGATTTTTTTATTGTCTCTGTTCGTAGAATTTCTGCTGCTGTTGCTGTTGCTTTTGGTGTTGGAGCTGTCTGTTCACATTGAAATTTTACTTGGCATTCTGCTTTAGTTTTCTGCGATTTTCATAAATTAAATTGTTTGTCACCGGATAGCATCAACATGGATGTTTCACTCTGCATCTCTGTTACCATTTTGCTTGATATTTGCTACTATTTATGTACATTTTCAACTGCACTGTAGCGTCTAGACTTAAAAGCCTCAGGTGGCCAGGCACTTATCACTGCCATCCATAAGTCAGTCATGATACGTCCTCGATCAGTTATAGAAAGTGAAATGATTTAAATGTCAGTATTTAGCAAAATCGAATGAGCAATGCAAGTTACTTGACCAAAGAAGTGAATCAAAACTAACTAAGTCAGAAGATAATCTGCACCTATTTATAAAAATGAAATTCGCACGCATTGATTACCATACTTTCTTCACTTTCTTTTGGAGCTCTCATTTGCATAGATAGGCATCAAGCAGATAACCCAGAAATCCAAATCAAAATTATGTGAGAACAGGAATGGAGATAGCAACGGTGTGCACGTATAGCCCAAAAATCCCTAATTTATTAATTTAAATTCCATACATACTCGTTTAACAGAGAAAATAAGAATACCAACAACACCCATTTAATATTTTTATAATTCTTACACATGCCTTATAAGTCTGCATAGGAAGAGAGAAATAGAGAGAAAAAATGCCCAATAAAAAGTGAAATGAATTCTCAGCTTTGGTCATTACGAATTCTGATGGCTATCAGCTGCTCATTGTATTCCGGCCGTAACTACTCACTTGTCACTTGTCAGGTCCAAAAATTATGCTAATTTTATGTGTCAATTATCTGCCAATAAGAACAAGCACCAACCCAGTCGATAGCAACGGAGAGCTATGTATAGCTTGAACAATTGTTATATTTTTGTAGGTTACTTGGCTCCTCGACAGACCCAAGCCCCAGAGCTAAGCACAAACTCAACACGGATTCGAAGCTCATACCGGGCCCCATCTACTGTTGATGTGTAAACATGATTTGTGCTACTCAAGTCAACGGTATTTTGCTTTTGGGGTCTATTTTGTAAGCATTTGCATATTTCGTATTTTATGCAAATTAATTGTCTTTGGGATAACGGGAACGGAATCTCACTAAACATAATAACAGGCTGCGAAAGCATTTATGTTATGTGCATGTGTTATCTAAAAAACAATTAGAAATTTTACCAATTGCATCTCGCTTTATATTGTACTCTCGTACAACTATTGTTATGATTGGGTCGAACTCGAACAGCTTATCTGTCAAAAACAACGAACATGAGTATTTGTGCCGCAAAACGCACCTTCTGCAAATTTGTCAAGCCCCATTACAATGAAGTGAAAGGGGCACATTCCAGGTACTTATTCGCGCCAATTTGGACATTTGTAATAAAAAGAAAAAATATATATAGCGGTAGTTTCTTTTATCTTCCCAATGGAAAGCACAAACTTCAATTATACTTGGAAAAATGTAACGAGGCGTACAGTAACCAAACAAGCAGATGAACCACTTACAAGTTTTGCCTTTGTCTTGGCAATACATATGAAATTAACGAAGCAATCGTAACTACATAAGAATTGTGCAATTAAAGTTCAACTTGAACTTTGCATAATGTCGACAGTTGGCACGCGATTTTCAAATGAGGTAATCGATTAGGTGAACACGCACGTAACAACATATAACGTAGAAGCTGCTACTTGTATTTCAATCTGTTTGTGTATCTATGTACACCCGTATTTTGCGAGTTAGATACCTAGCTCATATTGCGTTTGAGCACTTGCTAATGTGCTCACTCATGGAGAAAGTCAAGATGTTGATCTCGGCCACACCTCACTCGTATCCAAAGCCCATATGCTGGGGCTAGAGCCTAAGAAACTTCTGCTCTGGGGTAATTTTTGTGTGGTTTTTCGACATTCATGTCTCATGAATCAGCATTTCTTTATGGTTATGCGCATTGTTGTTTGCAGCTGCTACAAACTTGCTCACTGGTAATGTGAGCAGTGCTGGAGCCACTTGTCGGTCACTGTCCAGCAGTCAACAATTTGTAGATCAACAACTGCTAGGTAGCTGGCATTTGAAGCCAATTACCATAGGATTGACATGAAAAATTCCATGTTAAATTTATTAAAAAGAAATAAAAATGTACATAACTACACAGCATCCAGAGCACTACAGTCACAGACACACTCACAAGCAAACATTACTCAATCCAGAAAAAACGTCAGTTGACAACCAAAAGAAAAACCATAAACATAAACTACCATTCAAAGTAAGAAAGTCAGTAGCAACTGGCAACAGGTGTAGGCCACGGACGGTAAGCCAAGGAACCAAAAGGTTGACCACTGGCCCGTCCCTTATCTAATAACAACGGCAACTTGACAGCGCATAAAAAGGCAACAGCTGAAAGTGTAAAACACCCCCGAACTTAGCACACTAAACATGGGCCCATGTATTCGAACAGGTCTTAAGTTGTTGCGAGACACACAGATGACAATTTGGCTAACCTAACAGCAAGGCAGTCCACTTCGATCGCTCGACTGTTTCTTACTACTTCCGACCCAATCTGAGCTTGGCCTCTCAGTGTGTATGCGCAAGTGTTCGCATGTATTTGTTACGTGTCAGGACCCCATCTTGTCATTGTGCAAATTTACACTTTTTCGCAGTCCACTCAGTCGGTTTGGGAAATCTTCGAAATTGTGGCTTTCAATGCGCTACCGAAAAGACAACCAATTTTGAATTAAGCAATTTCCCATGGGAATCAACAGCAAATTAGTTGAATGAAAAGGTTCGCTTCCCTGTAGCCTTTTCATTGCCTAAAAGCATCCTGATGGGGTCATTGCAAGTTACGAATAGTATGACTGAAAACTTATGAGGATGTCCAATACCAACTCTGGGAGCAAATTAAGTAATTATGCAGTTGACTTGCCGTTTTTGTAATTGCCCATTGCTCCTCGGGTCCCCATCCATTGTCAGCTATTTAAGCTGCTTTGGCATCAAAATCGGACTGGGCACATGTATGTACACATACCAATTTCGACCATAGTCCAAAAATTGCAGTGCCATTCACTAAACGAATATTGGCCATGTGTAGCGTGTTCCATTTTGCAGACACTGCAACGTTTGTCTTTAACAAAATTATAGCTACGCTTGTACATGGCAATTTCTAAAGCCTGGTCCTGGCTCTGGTTCTCTTTCTGCTGTTAGTCGTAGGACCCCGGCTAGAAGCGAGAGGTAAATGGCTGAAATGTGCCAAAAACTCTAGATTCTCAATACTGGGTGTCTATGCCTGCAACTGACGCGATATCTCGGGCTGGAGAGTTTGGGAGCTTGTCTGGCAGTCAATAGTCAACTAACTGCATCAACTGCCTGCCAAGCACGACTGGTGACTCTTTCCACTGTCTAACTGTCTCTCTTGTTCCCTTCCTTCCTCTGTTGCATGGATTTTCCATAACCTCTCCGGCATCGTCATGGACATATACCAGTATCGATATAAGGCATTACCTGCTAAACTGTTTGGCAGCATCACAGGTAGCATGTCAAACAGTTTTGCAATTGTTTAGAAATTGTCTCTCGTGCAAATGCAATTTTCTTCAATTTCATTTGGGCGGACATTGCATGTAGCCACCGTGGCCCAATGGCTGGTGAAGCAGACATTGTCTGCCAGCTGGCAGCTGAGTTTAAGCCTGTGCTTGAGCCAATTCCTCCATGGTGCTCGCACTCATATATCCAAAGAGACTTTAATCTATTACAAACAACCAATGGCAGATTTGTTTTCTGAAATATAAGCATGACATTTAAGATATTTTCTTTTGCATTCTGCTACATCCCAACATTGCAAGGGGGCATTCAAGGGACACTGAAAGACTTTCCAATTGACAAGTTTGGCGTAAGGACGACCATAGCAAAAGGCGTTATGTATTTATGGAATTGGTAATAAATGGGGCAGGCAGATAGATAAGGTTCATCTGCACCGTCACTTAGACTCGTCTTAGGCGCGTGGATATCGGCATGAGTCACCGCATCGACTAAGGCATTGTGTGTGCTCATAGATTAGTTTGATTTGATTTTTGTAATTTCCGGTATTGTGAATAAAAAAGTTAATAAAATGAACATAATTCATAAGCCTGTACAATTCAGATTTGATTCGTATCAACAGAAATGGGTATAATGACAACATAATATATATATATGCACGACAATGTGTTCATGAAAATACAAACAACACCCACACTATTATTGTTAATCAATTATTTAAAGAAATCTATGTTGATTCTGCCAAACAGTTTAATATCATGATTATGAATAATCTTGCCAATTTTCGGCTTAAACTACAACGATTTTATTGCTCGTAGCTTTTGGTCAGACTAACAAATATACCAAAGCCAAAAGCCTCGAAGAGTACCGAAAAAATGTCAGCAAATAGCAGAAAAACGTTTTGATACAACCAGCAGCAGTGAACAATGACCCAATGTTGACATTATAATACGCATATTCGAGTATGTAACTAGTGAATCAACAACCGGAACACGCGAAACGGCAAGAACTGAAACAGCCGGAACAAGAGGCCGCAGATGCCGCAAATTTCAGAGCATACAGAAAGAGAGCCAGAGAAAAATGTAATAAAAAGAAATACAAATACATATATATGCCGATGAACATGTATGTGTATGGCCAAAAGGGAAGCATCATAAAAAGGCAAGTAAAAATGAAATCATATAAAAGACATCAATATGAAACTATAGGATTTAAAGGCGCTTTAAATTGGCTAAGAATATGCAAGGGCATGGCTCATAAAATTGCGGTTTCATATCAAAACCTTCATTCTCAGAATACGAAAATAGAGCAGAGAAAGGCAGTTAAAGAGAATGAACAAGAGAAGAGGAGATGGGCGGTTAAGTCCTTTGAGTGACTGGTCAAATGCTCGTACTTTTACAAAACAAGTATTTTATGTACGAGTAATTCAAAGTTAACGACGTGTAAATACTTAGGAGCTTAAAGTGCAAAACCAAAGCCACAGCACAAACGACGATGGCGATGGCGTCGGCTATTGCAAACTAAAACCGCAATTATGACAACAGGGTAAAACCACTGATACTGCTGCCCTTGCTGCTGCTGTTAGGCGAAACGTCATTACATACTATCCGACTCAGAATAAAATTACATAGGCCAAATGGTGCCAACAGCTATGATTTGTCCTCTTATAGCTGTTCCGGCAAATTGCATGCACAAATGAGACGCATTATAGCCAAAGAAGTGAAGCCAGAGTTTGACCATCAGACCTGAACAGACAACTGGAATAACCATTGACCAGAAGCACACAGAAAAACTGACCACGACAATTACCCAGCAGCAATTTACTTGAATTAACACCCTGACTAGCTCGGCGTAGTCAGAGCTCGTTCAACTTTATAACTTCTTTTGCAGTCTGCAGTCTACATCCCGGACAATAACAAAAATTCCTGCATTTAATATTGAAACGACAAGAAAACCGACCTTGGACTGCACTTGGCTACGTGGTACGTACCGACCTGACCATAAGCAACGCTGGGCGTCAGCAGCATCAAGCTGCAAGACAATAAATTATCAAGTGACTCCGTAGCTAGGCAATTAGGAAGCTTTTTATTATTTCTTCTTTTTGTACTTGATGTTGGCATACAAAAATAACTAGCCACGGACTGAGTCGCAGCTGTGCCTGTTGCAAATTAAATTAAACACTGGCGCTTCTATCCAGAGGGCTCCACCAATCTTTAAGTCACGATAAGTCAGATTTGTATCTTCTGACCAAATATTATATTCATTTTGAGTTTCATTTTTAATGCCGACCATACACCCCTTTGCCATATACGCATTTAATACTTAGGTGCAGAGACTAATTCAAAGCGATTCTCAAATGCTCTCAAGGCTTAATCACTTACTTGGTGCAGAGATTTTAAAAGTTTTGCCCATATAAATTAAAGCACAACATATGTACATACATTTGTAAAGGAACTGAGATATATGCTGATTTATACTTAATGGTTAGGCCTGAATTTTATGTAACCAACAAATTAAAAGCATTTGCAAGAGCGAAAGTCAAATAAATATAAAACTAAATTGCTCGAAATAAAACTTTTGCGCAACTTTAAGTCACAATGGAGGAAAGAGGATGAGTCGGCGCAGAGCAGAAGAGGGAATCACATCAAGTGAGCAAAACAGATTTGTCACAAAACCGCAACAGCCAGTAAATCAGCATAAAAGGCGAGTGCAAGTCAAAACATTTCAGAAATTATGACCCGCCCAAAGGGCCGCCGCAGCATCAGCCACAAAGAGAGGCGCAAGGGGACGCAGCGGGGTTTTCCATTCAACGATAATTGCCTCTACTGTGGGTGGTACTTCAAGAGGCAACGAGGAATGCCAAAAAAGGCACCACAAGAGAAACAAAAACAAAAAGATATACTGAGAGCAGGCTTAAATGTGTGTATCTGTGGGACTTTGGGGCTGCATCATTTCATAAGTACAATAATTGCTCCATTTATATATAAACATGTTGTATGCAAGTGCGTGAGTGTGTGTGTGTGTGTGTGCGTGTGTGTGTGTATGTGCGTGTGCAGTGCACAAAAGATGCAAATCAGTCAGACAGCCGGACAAGAGAACAGACGATTATACAGAGAGACAGACTTGCCGCAACGCTGCAAACATAAATAAGTTGTATGGCTCAGCCGGCGCTTGCACAAGCCTCCTTGGAGCTAACCGTTCTCATTCCCTTCCCACCGCAATATGAGCATCGTATTCATAGCAATAACAGAAACAACAGTGTCCACTTATCCACCACAACCCGCCTGCATAGGCTTTGAGACTGCGCTGTTGCTATTGCATTTTACTGTACGTCAACCAAATATGGGATATGGTGAAGCCATCGCATAGCTGAGGCACAAGAGCATAACAAACATCTTGTTGTTGCTGCTGCTTCTACTGGTGTTGTTGCTGTTCATTGCTAGCTCACTTGAGCAGACAGTGGACCAGCTAGTGACACTTCCGTTAAGGCCTTGTTTTGTTTTTTTTTGGGTTTTACGAATACACATAAGAATATTCATGCATTCTCATGCATTTTACATATTCATTGCAATACAACGAATGTATTCACATATATTACATACGTAACTCTTGCAGTATAGTCTCCACTTGCGAGTTCCATTTTTTTTTTTAATACAACATTGTGAAAACATTGCAATTATATGCTTTACTCGTGGCTTTTAGTTTTAAATCTTCAATGCATATATCGTTGCTTTAATGCTTTAGTACTTTATTTATAGCTGGTCAGTATGATGCTTATTATATAGTTAAACAGTTGCATGCTTATTTATTTGTAGAAGTAACACAACTCATATCACATTGAATTATCATTTGCGCTTCGCACTCAGTTATCTTATCTCAGAATGTTCGTTACATAAAGACTGTCAATCGAGAATGCAGACAAGGATGCTGAGCATGGCGAAGATAAAGTCTTGTGTATTCAAGGCCAAAAACAGCTTCCTATTGATTATGAAAACACAAAGATAAAATTATTATTTTCTTCAATTATTTGATGTTACTATTCAAGATCGTTGAAAAGAATTATGAACCATTTAGTCAAAGTAAAGAATAGAAAAAGATCAGCTCCTTCAGAGCGAACGCTTCATTCATATGATTGAGTAATAAAGCCTTAATAGTCCCTCAGTTACCAGCATGCCTTCCTCTATAACTCATCCAAATCATTTCCAGAGACTTGTATTTCTTCTCAATTTATTGGTGTGCAAGTGACACGTAGCTTCAAGCATTTAAATGTTGACTATAGAGAAGCCCGTCAGATGTACTATGCTCATCGTCAAGCTACTTATGTGTTAGAAAAATGTTCTGTCATTTTGAAAACACATACGAGCACATACCAAGCTGTGGCTTTGTCTTACAAAAGCAGTGGAAAAGCAAAAAACAGTAAACGGAAAACCCAAAGAACATCAACAAAGAAGCGAAACTGAATTGAAATGCGTTGAAAAATGTGAAAATGAAGCGTTCTAGCAGCAAGAGATATGTGCTCAAACCATAATGAAATTTACTATACACTCGCACATGCACAAATCATTTATTTGCGAATGTATGTGTTACAGTAAACCGCTTTTCAAACGCAGTTATCTAGCTTGTTGACATCTCCACGCACAAATTACTAGCGAACCAGAAGAGTAGTGCAATAAAATGAGAACATATTTATTTCATTTATGTAGACAATTCTGAGCCCTTGGCCTTAGCTCGGAATTTATGCAAAGTTGTTGCCACGATGATAAATGGACATATGTATGTATTTATGTTTTAAGTTGTTTGCTCAGTCTTATGCAAAACTAAACAATTTATTGTGCAATTTCGCAAATTGCAAACATGTTCCCCAAACATAAATTTTTTAATTTTTTAGTCAATCTTATCAAATTGCATATAAAATATTTATGCTTACAAAAATTCCACAAAAAGAATGGCAAATAAACCATGTCTAACCCAAGTTTCCGACTGCGTCTCGCTATCAGTCCTCTTACTCACATTGTAAGGAGCAGACCCATCCGCATTTATCCACATAAATATTTCGACATCTACATCCATACATATGCCCATATCGGCAGTTGCATATTTGCCAAGCTTGCGGTCTGCATTCAAAAGCAAGGTGTGTACAATTGTCTGGTGATTGTGAGTAGCCTACAAGAAGCATGCCTCATTCTACAAATTGTTATATAGTTTGTTGACATCTTGTTAGCCAGTTTAAGATACTAAGTATGCACATATAAGATTTATTCTGCCTCGAGTAGATACGAGTATGCCATAGTTGGTTTTGCCTCCTTTTATATATTAAAATGATGGCTCGCAAATCTATGATGTTGTTACTTAATACTGAGTACTTGCACTTTTCGATTACTGAGTATCTTCAAATGTACACGTATGAATAGACAGCTATTTGCGAAACTACAAATTTTTTGCTTTACATTTAGTAGGTTTCAGAATCGCTTTCGCAGGATAATCCGAGCTTCGGCAACAGTTGTGATTGCAATTAATACGTTGGATACTCTTTTTTTGTGCCATTTTAGTACCTCCATATTTTTTAATTTATCTTTTGATCCAACTATGCGCAACGCAAAACAAGCAAGCCAAACAAGAATATGACAAACACTTTTCCTTCTGTCAAGAAATGTAATAAATATTATTGCAATTTTAACTTTCCAATATGTGAGTGAAAGGGTGGGTAGGTAGTATGGTCATTGAAATGTGGATGCGAAAATGTATTAGTTACAGATAAACAAATATTTGTATACGTTGTACGATTGCTGCCATATTTTGGTATTCATTGAGCTTTCGTCTTACAATTACTCTGCGGATATTACTTTCTCTCCCTATTTGTGTGTCGTTTGTCCATCCTTTACTTGTCCAATATTTGTGTCAGCCACTCGGGAGTATTTCAACACATTATGTCCATACTCACAATAGCCTACGCACTTGACTACACTTATGAAAAATATGTTTAATTCCTTACTGCAACTTTAGAGGATTAAATGTAATTAGAATACCATATTTTTATTTTTATGAAATTACGAATAAATTGATTTAGACAATCTTTAACCACAATGAATTTACTTGCTAATAGTAAATTACTAAATTTATAGAAGAAAGTAATTGCCAGTTGTTTTTGATGCAATGAGTTTGTGGAAATTCAATTAAAAACGTTTGTTGTGTTGCGGCAATCTGTCTTGCCGCCCAACTAAATTAAACTAAACTCAATGGGATGATATGTATCTAAGGCGGCACTCGAGAGCTTCAGAGGGCACTAAGCAGTCAGCTTCCCACCATCACCCGACTCTCCAAACCACAGTTGAAATGATTGGGCCGCAATCCAATAACTTAATTGGAAAAACGCATCAAAGCCGCTTTCATGAGTCTGCGAGGAGGAGATATACATAGCCTGCGGCTGCACTTAGGGAACTGTGAATTGACTGAAGCTTAAAACTTAGATCCGATGACGGCACTAAAACAAAAAGAAACAACAACAATCACAGTAATAACAAAAACAATGAGCATCAGAATAACTGTCAATGCAGCTGTTACCCGGTTCCCAAGTAGTACGCAGTGAGGGCGTCGCGGTAAGTGGCGAAATTAAGCCAATTTTTTTATGCCACTTGGCAACGCATCCGTTCTTCTCTCAGCCACTTTCATTTCGGAAAGTGTGCAGTAGCCCAAGTGGTTGCCTGCGTTGGTCGCATTTTTTGGTGGGGACAAATTAAATTGCAACTGACAAAAGAGCAAAGTCAAAACAGGCATAAACAGATTGCCTACATCGCTGGCCGACTTCCACTCTACTCGTAGTTTGTATACGTTGTGTAGTTTCGTAGTGCAGCTATGTTGCAAGAACGCTTCGCCGCAACACGGAAGTCGCGTTTGTTACCACAGAGCGCATCCTGTCTTTGGTTTTGGCGCTGCCAACCACTGCCACTCGAATTTTGAATTACGAGCTGCATTCAGTAGTCCACCGTTTGCTGTCTGCCGTATGCAGTCAACAGTCGGGACACTACCCACTCCAGATTCCCACGGCGCGCGTGTTTAGCCGCATCCTGCCTGCTTTTGAAAGTTTTATGTAGCGCTCTCTCGCAGCATCACAACTTTGCAAGTGTACATAAATTTAATTTCATTTTATGAGCAGGCCCAACATCTTTGGCAACTCTAATACACACACCCACACGCACACATACACACACACACAGGCACACATGCACATTTGTTAACTGCAAATTCTATACCCAGCTAATGTGATTTTATTTTTCACTTTTCTATTTTCCAGCGCAACCAGTTCCCTCTCCGTGGGTGCCAGGAAACTGTTTGGGTGAGTTAAGTATGAATTATGTTGTTTTAGTGTACGGACCAGAGTTTGAAAACTTATTGAAATATGCTAGGCATTGCTAGGGCAGGACGAAGCGTCGGCCGGCCGCTAGCACTTTTGTGCCACTATAAACTTGTGTCCTTTTAAGCTTAATTGAAAGTTGGAGAGCTCAACCATTGCCCATAATGCAATGGGGACTGCAGTTCAAAGTTTTTGAAAGACGCGCCTTCTTTTCTGGCCGCCAGCAGTAAATTACCAACAGCTGTTTTGCTTTTTGAGTAGTTACATGAACAGGTAGCCGTAGTCGATGCCGCTGCTTCAGTTACATCCGCACAGTTCAAGTGATATTAGAAAAATTTTACTTGCAACAAAATAGCTAATGTTAGATCACTACGTGCTTTGTGGCTGACTTACTTGATGATTTCGAGAAGATTGCAAATACGCTATATATCGCAATTGGCATTGATCCATCCGAGTAACATATCGAAAGTCTTGACGCAAATACACTTAGCCCCCATTATGTTTTCCTTAGTTTTGTGTCACTAAAAACATGTCTATGCATAGTAGATCAACATTCAACAGATCTGCACACGCATCGTTTTACGCACAACAGATTTTGTAGAAAACAACCACCAACCACAAAAAGAAGCAAACGCCAAAAATCTTCTACAGCTGCTCATAAAAATGTCAGATACATTGCCACCACATTCTTGATAACCTTCCATTCACCCAGCCAGCTGCAGTAGTAGTTGCAGTTGCATTTTGTGCACAATTTGTTTTTTGATTTCTTTTACGGTCATGCAAAACTTTAACTTGAAAGTTTGAGCAGAGGAAGCGAGTAGCAGCTCTGCAGCATCGTAGCAGCAGCTTCTTTGGCTTTGGAGTAGTTGCTTGGCAGACACAACGGAAATAGCTTGAAATTGTCAGCTGCGCAATGATGCACATTAAGTGTCAAGTGTCAGACGCTGCCAAAAGCTGGTTGACAACAGCATGCAACAACATTTGTAGCAACCGCGAGAGAATAACTGACAACTGACGCCGTCTGTCACACTGCCACAGCGAACGAGCAATCCATTGCCTAGAATGGGTGTCGTATTCGTATATACATATATACATACATATTTTATATACATATATACTCATTCATATATGCACTCTATATAGTATACTTATGTTGTTTAGCTCGTCTACCACTTTTCCCAATTTCCAAACGTGCTGCCAGCCTGCCTTTGTGTAAACAAATCTAGAGCCAAGCAATTTCTGGGATATTTTTAGGACAAACACAATAACAGTCTAGCATGGCTCCATAGCAACAAAGACGACATCGTCATCACCGTCGTCGTCGCCATGCTCAATATTTATTTGCGTAACCATTTTCACTAACCAAACTGACTGACTGAGTGACTACGTTACCACCCTGACCACCCCCGGACTGGTTACATCGTCTGATGGCTGAAGACGGCGATGAAGATGATATCCCATGGACTTTTCAATTCCGGCTCAAGTACGTGCCGCGCTTGATTTGCAATCCTTTGAAGTTGTACGATGACTACCAGTTGCCAATTGCCAGTTACCAGTTTCGAGTTGGCAATTGGCAGAAATTGGACTAGGAAGAATCAGAGTATGTTGTATACTTTGACGCATATTTGTCAAAAGTGCAATATATCATTGGCCTCTCATTTGTTTGCCGTGCAAGTTAAATTCTATATCGATCTTTTTCGATTCGTACTCAAAATGTAAAAACTCAGATTTGTAAACTGCGTTTTCAAGCATAATTGAAAATGTTGAATAAAATTATTCCTTCATACGCAGGGCAAACATTTGCTGGCTTGTGCGCCGGAGCTTATTCAATTGGAAAAGTTGTAAAATCAACAAGTCATTGACAAACAGCGGACCAAGCGACAATGTTACAAACAAGCTAGCAAAATACTGTACTTATTTGCATACAAAACAGATAAAATGTGGACAACCGTAGGTTATCAACTTCAGGATACCCTGCAGCATAAATTTATTACTCAGCTCACTATGAAATCGTAGTATTGCAGTACTGGTTTAGTATTTCAACTTTGAATTGACCTATGTAAATTATAGACATTATTGGGGATATTTAAATGTACAGGGTATTATTATTGACACACTTAGATGCTCAAGAAGCAGCAGAAGCAGCAGTGACGGTTTCGACGAGACATTCAGGTAGCCGCTGTTCCTCAAGTACATGAAAAAGTTGTGAGAGAGCTAAAAGCGCAGTCAGACGATGAAGCGGGATATAACAAGGATAAGGACAAGGCTCACATGCAGCCTGTGTTCTTGTGTGTGTGTGTGAATGGTTAAGTTTATATGGGGTTGCGATGAAAATATGAAACAAATAAACACAAAACGTCATTTAGTGTAAAAACGAATGCATGAAAAAAGTTTGGCATTCGTGTAACTTGCATGCTCTATAATAGTACTACTTGTATAATTAAATGTTAAAGAGATATTAATTCATAATTATTATTGTTGACACAAACCCTAGGTAAGCAAATCAAAATATCTAATAAATAAATAACAGAGGGAGTTAGTTCAATTGAGGATTAATAAAAGTGAACAGGGATTAAAATTTACATAAGTCAGACAGTTTATTCTGTGTAAAACTGATTAAATTTTCTTGACAATCATCAATGGCAACATAAGTCCCTTGGATAAAATTGTCAACAGCAGTCGTAGGAATTGAAACACACAGTCTAAGCTCAACTTCAAATATTTTCAAAAGTGACCAATGCAAATATCACATATACGCCAATGTCTATGGCTCCAAAAAAATACGGAAAATACTTGCTACACTATAGCCAAAAACACCATTTTAAAGCAAACTTGTTGACAACTTAAAGCTTAAATGGCCGGACACTAACCGTAACTAAAATGGCAGTTAACTTTTACCTGCATTGTCCGGATGACCAGCGAGAATTTTTGCAATTTTTGTGCAAATGATGCCCACCGGAAGACCGGAGCCCAGACACATGGCTCAGAACACCACATACATTGGGAACCAACGTACAACAACGGAACGAACGATGCACTGCGTATTTGCAGAATCAATTTTAAGCTCGCATCATGCAATAGTTAATGCCACAGCCAGACCAAAAAGTACAACAGTTTGGCGCATAAATGCACGCCAGCAGAAACATAAAATGGTCAACGACAAAATGTCCACAAACTATCAACCAAACTTTAATATGTTGCCACATTCAGAAAAACCATTAACAAAAGAATAAATAGAAATGTTCACTTAATCTGCAGTAATTATAAATGCTAAAATTATGCGCATGAAAATCAACCTAAAATCGAAATCAAAAATATTTATGTATGTACGTACCACCTACATATGTACGAGTATGCTTAATTGCGAATACGTATGTTATGTTTGTGTTTGGCATTATATTTCGATGAGTACTCATATTGGTTGTTATTTATTGATGACACATATCATTTTTATGAATTTTAAGCACACTTGCTCATTGAACTGCCCTCGTTCACAAAAAGGCTGCATAATAGTATACTACAATTCTGTATCACTCGAATGTTGCTGCTCTTATTGAGGGCGTTGTTCTTATTGTTGCTGTTGTCAGATTTAAGCCAATTTCCGTTCATTTTGACGCTTCCGCTGGACACAGACACTCACTCAAACTTATGCACAACCATAGCATTCCTATATGGAAGGCCATAAACACACACATGTGTATGTATTGGTATGTATTTACTCTTTTTAGCCAATCCTGAACACACTCATTGTAGCTCTTAGCCTGGCATCCTATGTATGTTACATATATACATACATACATTGTATGGAAAATATGTCTGTATTTACTCTTTTAGCCAAACCTTTTGTTTTTCGGTTTTGTCTGTGGTCACTGTTGTTGCTGATGCATTTGTCGCCGTTGTTGCTGCACGCGATGTTAGTCAATTTAACTCTATTGTTCTTGTTTTGGCCATGTAAGCACCATTATGTGTAAATAAGTTTGTGTTATATTGTCGATTTCATATAATTTAACTCAAACAGTGACTAAAAATATTCAAAATGTAAACATCTTGTTTTTCTGTATGAGCAACAAACGCACAAAATCGAATAATCCCTTGATCAAATGAAATAAATGACTCTCATGAAATTTAATTTTATTCTTTATACAGACAATAAACTGCATACAAGTGGGTTATAAGATGGTCAACATTACTCAAATTACTTAATTCATTATCTTTTAATGGAGCCTCATTTATATATATTACAAAGGTTTGAGAATAGGTTTTGGCAATTTTCACAATCAAATTGAAATTCATTGAATAAATTGATATAAACAATATTAAGCTATCCAATGATATGCGCAATTAGTCAAACAAACTGACATAACAATATCAAAAAATTGCATACCGATGCATTCCCACATGTCAACAAAATCGACAGAAGTAATTATATGAGTTCAAAATGTAACCTACACATTTGATTGTATAAACTTTTTGCAGTCGTTTAAAATAAACAGGCGTGTATATAAAACAGTAAAAATATTTGTATATTGATACAATCGTATAGCAGCTAGATAGAAAATATACAATATATGTCCATACATGTATATGTACGCAAAAATTAAATGAATCTTATACAATTGCACTTTATGAAATTCGCAACATTCGCAGCACTCTAGTGCTACTGGAATAAGTAAAAATATATACATAAATAAGCAGGACATGCATAAACAGGGCTTTTCAATGGAAATAAAGAAAGACAAGCAGAGAGAAAATAAATGGTGTCATGTTATTCAATTATATACATATGTTCGATATCTTTTACTACTGTAAGAATGAAAATAGAACAAAATATTTGAATGCACCACTTTCATACGGGCATTAATTCTAAAAGCATTACCTAAGTTTTTTACTTCTGCAAATATTCTTTGCATCATGCAAAATCTTTCGTGCGTCTACTAAGAGAGATAAATGCATATTTTCAGCAATTTAAGCAATTGAATTACAAAAGCAGGGTGAAAAAATAAACAAACGTATAGCGACATGAAATCAAAGAGCAAACAAAGCTTTGATAACCAAATAAATGATTATTTGTACTTTATCAATTAAATCAACTGTTTACCATGACCTAAAGCAACAACAGCAAACTCAGCTACCGAGTGGTGTTAGATATCCACACACCTGCGCTCTTCCTCACACACACACACACACAAATACATACAGAGGCATTAATATGCATGTTCTCTTCGATTGCTATAGGTGCACAACGCAATTCAGTATCCATTTGTTTACTGTTCGCGGCTCGTTTTTGAAACAATTCATGGTTCTTTGGGTCATTGTCAACATGCAACTGGAATTGCAAAGCTGCTAAAAGAAATGGACAAACAAATACTACAGTTTTCCAGATAACCATTATAATAACGATGCATTTTACAAACTGCTCGAATCGCGAGTTGCGCGTGTATGTACACACATGTTGATTGCCGACAGGAACCTGGGCGCTTTGTGTGCATTTGCATACGAGTATAATCCATTTGACATTATGACAGGGCATCATCTGACGGCGCTGACATGTGAATATTGCGTTGCAATTAAATTGTGAGTTTACCCAGTTGCCAGTTGCCAGTTGCCAGCTCCCAGTTTCCAGTCGCCGATTGCCAGTTGACTGTTGGCAGTGCCCAGCCTTCAGAGTCCCTTGAAAATACAGCTGACCGGGCAAGTTTTTAATGAGCTCGATTTGCGTTCCTTTAATTAAAAACTGTGGCAGCAGCATAGCTGTTTGTTTACGTTTGTTCCTGCCCTTTTTTCGCTTGGTATTAAAACTTCGCACGCCATTGGTCCAAAGGAATTTTATTAGAGCGCCATATGGGCGTGATCAACGGCTGATTTCCGGTGCTGAGCGACGCGAAAGAGAATGTGGACCAAGGGATATAGGAAAAGTTTTTGCCACTATTGTTGTAGTTGTAGTTGTTGTTCAAGAGAGCCATTTACACACACATGTGTGATTTATTAGACCATATTTGGTAGAAAGTTGTTTACTTAAATCGCTGGCGACCCTCAACATCCGAGCATCTGAACAGCTGCTGGTAGCAAGTTTTTTTTATTACACGTATTTACGTGAATATGCGAACACATATATATATATGTGCACAAGAGTATCTGTGTTTGGCATGAAATTAATAATGCATAATGAGCTGAAACCATGAATGTGCCTTTGATTGAGCTACTCGTGCAGCTCCCATACTTAAGGGTCCATTTAGTTAGTCGTACTGTTTGCAACGTACTAATAGAAATTTAAAGGTATTCGTTAACTATCTCAAATTGTAATATTTAATTTCAGTTTTAAATTGAACTAAAAAAGTGCAGTTTGATTGAAGATGTGAAGATTATTATACGGTCAATAAATTTTAATGATTAAGATAGGGTTAGCAACTTATTGAATGCACATTTTTATAAAAGTAGAGTATACGGGTGATACTATCCATTTACCATAGGGAGAGAGAGAGAGAGAGAGAGGTTCATTGCTTTTGCCATTATTGAAAAGTTGAAAACAAAAAAATTGAAATCGTTGCCTACTTAAGAGCATATATTTAATATGCAACTCCTGCAGCACCGGAGCATATATATTAAAATACTGCTGACAAGAGCATGCCGACACACATGTTTAACAATCCATATTGCCTTGTATTTCATTTTTATGATGACTTACGCCTCACACTCAATATCAGCAGGAGGAGCAAAAATGTTTATTTGGCGTGTTGCAGCAACACAAATAATTGTCGAGCAGCATGTGGCAGCATGTATGCCTTTGTGCGAATGTGCGTATGTGCGTGCGTGATGATGTGTTGAATTTTATTTACGATTATGTTCGTTCTGTCTTTATGACCATGACGCTTGAATCGCACTTATATATCAAATATTTCCACCTTATTTTGAGTTGTATGCAAATTGTTGGCAGCTGACACAGTGATATAAATATTAGTCATACTTCGACGTTATATTGCAAAAAATAATTGCAAATTTTGACACATCCGTTGGGCTTCATTATATTGATGGGAAAGGACTCATACCCATATCCCAAAACTACTTACTCTCAAATAAGAATAGTGTCAGCTGCAAGACCACTGCACAGGCCATGAATATATTGAGCTTTATATGTATATGGTACTACATGCTCGCAGTGCAACTGATACACGAATACGTATCCACGAAAAACTCATTCCTCCAGCTCTAAATTCTCTGCACTTTCTGCTATGGCAGCTCAGCCATTGAGGCTCGTGTTCATGTGCGCGTAAAGTCCATTACCATGAAAGACAAACAAACAAGCGCCCGAACGTCCGGGCTTCGCGAATTTTTAGACACTTCATAAACAACGCAGCGAAAACAAAAAAAAAGCAAATTCAAATTGAACGACAGTTTTTGGAAAAACCGTTTAAGGGATATGTGCTAGCGGTTTGCACTAAAATAAAGCATATGATAGAATAGGATGATAAAAGATAGGATAGTCTGAAAAGAAGCATGACCACAAATAAAAGCAGTTCAAATAAACACAAGTTGCTAGAATAGCAACTAATTTCCATTGCGACTAAAATTTGTGGTTTTTGCATTAAACCCATATTAAATTAACCGATATTGTTTTAATTGTGAAATACTATTACATTTTAGTTGAAGCATAGAAAATAAGCTGCCAAATTTACGATATTTTCATTGAGATGGTTTATAATAGCTGATAAGTTAACAACACTTAACTTGCTATCTTTGTTATTCCATGTCTCAACTTGACGCGCCTCTATACAATTAGGATAACAGTGCGGTAAGTAGTATGTCGTCTAATTGAATAGGCCAATGTAAATATCCAGAAAATAGACAATTATTGTTAACAACATTGGTCACACCGTTAAGCCAATCAACTAAATCAACAACACGCATACGTCATGTGTACCAATCTCATACTCAAAGACATCTGCCGACAATATTCTGGTATATTTAAGGCTTAAAATTTGGACGGAGAGAAAGGCGAACGGAGGTAGATGAGCAGATTAAACGACACACTACGATGCTGAAATTGTTTGAAACGTTTTATTGAATAGAGTAAATAGAGTAGAGGACAAAACACACTGAAATAAACAAACATTTGCAACTGAAAGTAATTTCTAATACAATTTTGCCAAATAAAATCGGATAGCATAGTCCTTAGAGTGTGTGTTGCATATTTGCGAAATGTAAATAAACATGAAATTAAAGTGGACAACTTGCCAAGCAAATAGTTAAATAGTTAATCAAAACCAAGTCGTACAAGTCCTTAACTCAATATACCAGGACATCTTCGTCAGTGCACAGCCTGTCAAAAGTATTTCAATATTGCAATTGTTTTTGTAGAATTTTTATTACCTGTATTCCACAAATTGAATTTGTTGCACGACAGTGCAGGTGTGGAGATAACTCATTCATTAGTCATACAAACCACATACAACTGACAGCTTTCCTCAAATTTAGCATAGTCGAACATCAATACAAATTTCAACAAAGAAATCACCAAAAACCTTGGGAATACAATTCACTCAATTTCACATTGTACCATAGAAAATTAAGCTGTTGTATTAATGCGAGCGTGCTTGGCTTACTGAAATCGAGCCAAAACATCTATGCTATGTATAATACAAATTTTTCAACCGATGCTCAGCTTAAAGCAACACACACTTGAGAAAACGGAGTGTGTCTATTTCACACCTCAAGGGTGCTGAAATATGGCAACAAAAAGCATCATAGGCAGTATGCATCCATCTTTTTCCCATCCCCATTTGCATCCTCGTTCTCATTCGGACCCATCCACCCACTGACTGACAACCAGCGTGCAAATTTCTACTGAACAACTTGAACGTGTTGCTGCGGGCCGTTCGTGCTTGAAAAGTTTTCTAAACATAACTGCAAGGTCTGAGATGTTTGTTTGTTTTCCTCACTTTTTTCTGCATCTATGCACACATTGCAAACTCACTTGGTTTCGCATTGTTGTTTATGGGACTGTTTTTGTTGCCATGGCCGAGGGACCTCCCTTGGCTTGCGCTCATCATCTGTTGTCGACCAAATTTTTGATACCCTTTTTTTCAGCTAACACACATACCCACAATTAGGAATTAGCATTTCAGTTGATTAGTTCAAGTGGGGCGGCTCACCACGAAAGGGGATTAATCTTTTATCTTTCAATGAAGACGGAAAAAGAATTCTAATAAATTTAATTCAACTTTAAACTTCTCAATAATATTCTCGAACAATTAAAGAGCATTAAGTAATGCACAAGAAACGCAAAAGGGAAACAAAACAATCAATGTACTGAAAACAATACACACGTTTCATTTTATCATTGTTCAAATCGTCAAAAAAAATATATATTGTATGACCCTGACAAATCAGTTTTCCCTATTTGTGTAATAAGCATCAAAATTACTACAAACTGTGACCCAGACAAAAAATCAAACGTCCAACTCACACACTTTTAACTTTGATTGCGGGGGAAGAAAAATTCCAACGAAAAATTCCATTGTGCAAAAAAAGCGACTTAAAAAATAGAATCCGTACAAATTCATATCAATTGATTTGGCTGCGAGTCATGATGCCACGCAATACATCCAAAAGGCCCCACCATGAGCTAGTGTTTTCATAGCTTTCATACACGTATACGCTGATGCCTATGATACTGTATGTAATATTATGTGTGAGTGTATCTAAATGTGTACACATACGTATATAAGCGTCCATATAACACAAATAACCATCCACTGACGCCATCATATAGTAGAAAAAGCGCATATGTCGCTCGATTTTGTGAGTTTCCTGTTTCAGCATCGACACGGCATTTATAAAAATCATACGCACTGTTGTACCAGCAGCACACGGCAATGTCAATATATTGTTATGGGCTGGCAGGAGACACGGCTCTCTTTGCTGCTTCCCTACATACGTAACATCAATTCTGACAAAAAGCTGTCGGTTGCTTCTTGTCGTTGCTGCTCTCGGAGAGGCTACTGTTCCCGCTACAGCGGGCATAAAAACAGTCAACACCAGTTTATTTGGCCGGAACTGTCATTAGCACCCTTAATCCACTTTGCTGCCATAAGATTGGCAAACCAAACAAATCAAAGAGCATTGTCATTTTAACTTGTTAGTGTGAATCTCACTTTGTGTCGTGAGTGGTTGTTCCCAAGGCATCTTGGAGAAATCGGAGAATACCTGACAACAAATTAGATTATTAAAAATAGCCTGTCAAAGAACTCGCAATGAACTCGCAATATTAAAAATAGCCTGTCAAAGAACTCGCAATGATGAAACGGATTTAAATTAATTGTCATCATAATATTATTCAATGATTTCCAAGAACGCAGGTCGATACAGGTAGTGGGCAGATAACTATTTTCGTAACAATGCTTGGGCTCAACGATTAATAAAATTGCCGTCCTAAACTTAAATTATTAATTTAAAGCGAATGGTCATAAAAATAACGAGAATTGCTCGAAATCACAACTCTGATTCGGAATTAACAATGAAACAAAGCAAATTATATCTTACTTTTCACAACAACTTTATCATTGCCTTTTACCTTTTTAAATCCTTTTTATGTGATGAAATACTCACAGGACTCACAAAGGTAACAAATGAAAAATAACAAAAATTGCCGAAAAATGTTTTCTAGTTGCTCGGGTAACCTCTTTGGACTATCTGAGATCCCATCCCAGACGCACATGCGCCATATAACACACACACAAATTGTTGAAGCGGTAAAAGTTAGACAGCTAAACTTCAAATGACAATTGCCTGGGAGTGTGTGAAGGCGGAGCTTGTACATCTATGAGCGTGAGACACAAGGTGCTCGGCATCAAATTGGCCAATTTAAAAGTAGAGACACTCATAGAAGAGAAAACAGGCAAAAGTAACGCCAAAACAGGAGTTAGAGCTGTTGCTGGAATGTTAGTTTGGTTTTGCTATGAGGGGTTGAGGAGATTTCGGGTCATCCCTTATCACCGAAAAGGCAAAAACATTTGAAACTGTCAATCAGCGGCAACGAAACACGCCAACAAACAGCCAACTAATTGGTTGCAATGCAGAACTGAAAGACGGTGCTGTGGCAAAAAGTTAAAAGAAAACCAAAAATTGGCGCTGCCAAAAAGTTTTACGCTTATTACACCAATGCCATGCAAAACCCAAAAAATGAAAGAAAAATCTTCAGCTGTAAAAAATGGCGTCAGGATTCATTAGCAGCACATGCCAAGTGGGCAACTTTTGAGCAAGTCTATTGCACCGACCGACAGTTGCCTTGGCTAATTTAAATTCCTTTGACGCCGCTACAGCTGCCGTCTTATTAGGCATAGCCGAGCTTGACAGCTTCTTAAGCGCTTGAATGATTGACATCAAAAAGGTTTCTTTGCAATTTTTAGGATCACCAACTGTGGCAGAAAAAGCAACAGCAACAGATAATTAAATATATATTCTTGTATTATGGGAATAATTAAAAATGCGCATCATTAACACAATTTTACGCTGATTTTTGCATTTTGTTTAACTTCCACGGTTTTCAACTCTCGACTGCTATTTGATTTTTCGTTTGCTTAAGTTAAAATTACATGACTGCGCATTTTGTGACCTCTGTAATTGGGTTATTGCGGGTATATCCACTGAAGAAAGCTGCTGACTTTTCTGTAATGTTTTGTTTGCAAAGAAAACTCCAAGAATAATACTAGAAAATGGCAGAGTATATAACACTTTAAATTTTCAATGGAAAATATCCCTAATTTCGTCTATTCACTTCCCCAATAAACAATATTTGCATTCACAGTACACTCACAAATACACAGATAGCTAATTTTAAATAAACATTAAGATTTCCTGGGTTTTCATTATTTTTTATACTCTTCTTACTTGTGTGACTTTCTTTTGTTTTTTTTTTTGTCGAATTAAAAAGCACACAGTTTTGTTATAGATAAGCCACTTGAAGATTTACGACATAGCAGGAGACGAGTTGCTGTTGTCGTTGTTTTTGTTGTTTTTGTTACTGTTTTGTGCAAAATTCACAGAGTAAACTAAGGCAGCTAACTAAGGATGGGGAAGGCGAGACGAAAGCGCATAAACAACGCACGCCATTTTCAACGATTTGGCATGACAAATCCCGCACGATTTGGAGCTGTCCGTGTGTCTAGCAAACGCAACTTTGTCGCAGATTTATATGCGATGTCAGTGCAAACGGTTTATCACTTTGGCCTAGGCCTGTTCGTACCTTTTTACAATCTGCCAGAAGGCAAACGAAAGCAGAAAGTTGAGCGCGACGCTAAGCCAATTTAAGACAAAACTGCCAGGACAAAGGTTGAAAATTTTTGAAGAAGAAAATTCTCCGCAGATTTAGTGCAATTTCATATACTTTTGCCTTGGAATTTAGTGCGATTTGTAAGACTGGCAAAGATGTCGCATACACAAATAACAAATACGTACATATATATACATATATATAGTTTTTTCAAGAGATTTTATAAAAACTGAACTCATTTTATCAATTTATTTACCGATTGTCAGAACAAAAACCACTGCGGCCAGATTAAGCTTATTCATAAATGAATTTGTTTATTTCACGAATAAATATATAAAAAATTTGCTTATTAAAATTTAACGGCAATTTTAGTAGGTCATTTATCATAAAGCACCGACGAGGCAACACAATACAACTGGTTGGGATAAAGCAGATTCAACGCTTATATGTATATCGGCAACTTGATAAATGAGATGTCGCTTAAAACATTTCGGCTTATTATAACACATAAGAGCCCTGTGAATACATACATATATAACCATATTATGACAGCCAGTTGAATGCCCAGATAAGTACTATACGTTTGTCTGATGTGAAGTGAAGTCGCAGCCTGACATTAGAACTGACTACTACAATTACAATTATTTCAACCTAATAACTCAAAAAAACTAAAAAAAAAAACAAAAACCAACATACTTTACACGAAAACAACAAAACAATAAAAGTTGACAAGCGAATAATTTGATGAATTTGATTAGATTATGATGCAAAATATAATTACATGCAAATTTATTTAAATTCATGTTTACCCGCGTAATTGCTGCAAAATTTACGTTTCATTTAGCTGTCGCCATCTAGGGCCGCGGCCGAAAACAAAAAAGGACACAAGTCCGGCAAAGCAATTGACCAAATGGCGGCAATGAAAAAGCAGCAAACAGATTATAACTCCCAGCTGACGTTGTGGGCTATATTATTTTGCCATTGAAAAATGCGACTCGGCATGCCTCCCAGACCCAAGTGGATTTTAATTTTTCAAAGTTAACCAGCAGAGCAGCCGGACGACCCTTTTTTATGTGCTTTGGCATGGCTAGTCGAAGCTGCGCTGACCCGGCCTGGCCTGATCTGGCTATGTTTGTATAAGCATCGCCGGGATTTACCACTCCATTTTATTGTTTACCTTTCTGGCTGTTTGCTGATTGATCCCTTGGGTGAGAAAGCGTTCGGTGCCAGCGTAATTAATTTTCCTTTTTGAATTGTGCATCGCAGTGAAGCAACATCAAATTGTCACGTAATTATATTTTGTTTTAATGACGCTTCGTGTCCGCGCTGAAAAGTCAATTAATATTTTCGTAAATTAGCAAATTTAGATTTGACATCGGCGTCATCGTCGACACAGAGCCTAAAACCGAGACCGAGGCCGAGACAGACATCATGTTCCTTAATTAAACTCTATGGTCGCATTTTTAATCATGTAGTGATTTTAATGTTAATTAAAATGAAAATAGTCGGGCAATACAAATTTGGTGGTTCACCCATTTGTCTGCATAATCTAAATACATCAATTTGTTTCTACTCACTTATTCATTGATTAACATTAAAGCAAAGCTCTATCGGTAAATACTTGGAGGCTAAGATTATCACATGATATAATTGGTATAATTCAATCATTATTTTCTTAAACCAATCATGCAAAGTCTATTTAATCACTGTTTAAAGTTATAAAGAATCCGCTTAACTTTGCCATCGAAATCCCCGTACTCAACGTTTCTTGAGAAATGTGGTCAATGGCCTCCCGGCAGTTTTTTTCTTATCTCTCATTACAGTTATTTTTATCCAGGATATGTACTTTAGGTGCAGATTATTCATGTCGTGGCATACCTTAAGTGTATTCGATCCCATCCCTTTAAGGACTCACATAAGTATATGCGATAGTAGGTGCTTGCATCAGTATGAATTACTATCAATGGCGTGCACAATAAATTAAATTTCATTGCATGACGACGTCAATTAAAAGCATGTAAAACTCAATCGCCAATGACGTTTTTAAAATGCAGTCCAGGCATCAGCAACGTGGCAGACGCCCAGAATGGACAAGAGGAGACGACACTTAATGAGTCGGCAAATGGCTGATAAAAATGCACAGGCAATATGAAAATCACTGAGAGGCCGCTGTGAAGCTGGAACTGTAGCTGACATTGCTACATGGTTTGCAAAGTTCCCGAATCGGGCAGGAAACATTGATAAAAGTAGCAAGTGACATTGGGCAATGATGATTCGATTTGGCTGGCTTAATGACCAACCATTAAATGAATCATGCCCAGAGCTTTTTAAATGATTTAATACGCGATATTTAATAATAGTCAATGAAAAGTTTTTTAATCAAAAGTTTAAATAAAGATTTCAACTGAAATTACATCTTCAAGAGAGCAAACAAAAAATAATAACAATAAATAAGTAAATAGTTTCGAAATTTTGTACTACGCATATTGTGAAATACTTGCAGTACTTATTCATTTCAGCAAAGAAGCCCATTACAATTATGAGTTTCCCCTTGCCATTTCCAATGCTGGGATGTAGCTGCCTGCAACTTAAGAGTAACACTCACTGCCATTGAGCTCAGCTCAGAGCTTTTGTTTTAAGCCGCCAACAGTTTGTAAGGCTGCACTACTGCTACCATGCAGAACATACAATGACAAAGGCCTCGTTTTCATCAACAAAAAGGAAGTAAGCCAGGCGGGGGCGAAGACGTCTTGGTCTTGGTTGGTTTGCCTTACTTCCCATTTTACTTTTGAAGTTTTTAATTCTTTGAATCTTAATGACTTCTCGTAATAAGTTTTCATTTCTCGTAATTTCTTAGGTTAATAGAATCTTTCCAGCTTGCTAGTACAGCTGCCGTGTCGAGCAACAATAAATGATACAACAGTGGGAAAACATATGCAAAAATATGCATGTTATCTTAGCAATACGAATTTTCATTTATTCAACCTTTTTTTACGTATGCACAATAACTTAAATAAGTGAACTATAACTTAAAATATTCTATAAATTTAACGGACATTAACACGACTATTTATTGATGAGACCACGGTACGCACATTTCCCATTGAAACTTTTGTGTTGGCAAGAAAGAAAAAAATAAGGCCATTATTACAAAGTTGACACAGAGTCAGTCAGCAGGAGAGGACTACCAGGAAAAATGCAGACGATAATAATGACGATGACGATGAGTCAAGTACTTGCGTGGCATTCCCAGCTATGAATTTTATTCAAGAGGAAGCTCAACGAATACATTAAAGTCGACTACATATAGAGTGAGCAAGAGAAATACAGTTCACATTGGTATAAAGTACGCGCACTGACTTTACTCAACACAACGTCCAAATAAAGGGAAACTAAAATGAAACTGACTCAAAGAAGTCGCTAAATACTTTGGGCTGCTCGCTCTGGCTACAGCTAATCATAAATTCAAAGATAGCAGCAAAAGTGCAACGCTGTAAAAATTAACTTATTAAAAGGATTTAAGGTCAAAACAAAAGTCAAATAGGCAAAGGAAGCAACAGCGTAACGGACGTCCGCGTGCAAATTGTGTAAATGAATATGAACAAGGCGTCAAGATGGCCAACTAGAAGGGAAGCGTTACAAAAGAAAAACCAACAGCCCATGGCACGTTCTTCACATACGCCTGACCCCCCATGCAGTTTACTCCTTGGTCTTTTTTTCCTCCACCATGCCGCGTAATTCATTTCACTGCGACTGTCTTCAAAAACTTGAAATTGTTTTGCAGCACCCGAAACAATGGCCGTTCCCTGATTGCCAGAGACTTTTGCTAATTAGGAAAATTGATTTGAAATTTATGATGCGCAAAATTGCCTGGCTTTTGGCTGAGTGTCAACTCTAATTGAAACTTAATGTTTTGCATAGTTATTCTGGTTGCTCGCAGATGTTTACAAAAATTCAAAATCGTTCCCATTGTTGTATATTACAATTTTTTTTTAACACTTCCTACCACTTGCTTTCCATCTCTTTGCAGTTGTTGTGACATTTTGGCAACATAAAACGCAATGGCGCCACAGATGACGCCATTTTCGCAGCTCGACAAAATGGCGACGACAATGACGCTCGCATCCAAAGCGGAAATACGCTGGATCTGCCGAATACTAGTGCTTTGCTTTTGCATTGGCGCCGCCGCTACTAGAGGTAAACATAGATTAAGTTTCAGCATGTACATAATTCACAAGCTCACAAACTCAAGACATATAAATATATCTCGTTTACAATATGTGCAGCAAGGACAGAAATATCTTTTGCCACTGAAACTATCATTGCGAATACTTAATTTACAAATAATATTGCAGTTCCTTATATTAATTTATCAAAAACAAACGTTATACCATTGATACAGATACCAGTATCAGACATTTATATTCAATTTTTATATAAAATGGGCACTCTTTGTTGGCCAGTAAAAAAATGGTAAAGGTTTATATTTGGCGCAGACTCCAAAGTCTGACCAGAGGCGCATTGCGTAAAACTAATTACCTGTCAGAGTCATATTGTGCAATATTCAGCAGTCGTCCTTTTTTATTTTTGAAACTTTTAATACAAGGTATCAAAGGTTTAACCGAAGCGAGATATAACTGACAAAATAATTGTTGTCCAAATTGACTCATCTCCCAAAAACTCAAGAGTATTAGACACATTATGATTATCTGTAAGTCTCTATTACACTACAATAATGACAATTTAAACTTTAAAGTTCGTTAATTTTAGACTTGTTTTTTTTTTAATTTTTGCCAGAGTATGTAAGCTTCGGCTTGCTAAAGATACCAGCCCTTATATTTTTATTTGACTTTACAAATATAAAAAACGCAGTGAAAATATATTCTACATATAAATAAAGAAATTCATATGTGTGTTCAATGGAGAAAAAAAACATATATGTATACAGAAAGTGTGGTCGGGAAACACTGAATATTACAAATTCCAAGCACTTGTGGCATTTTGTCAGTTATACCTATTTATTCAAATTCAATTTGTATGGCCCACTTTGACTTTGTGCAATATTTATAAACTTCGTAGCCCGCATTCTTGAAAGTATCAATTATTTTATAATTAAGAAATAATGTATTGAATTTTTCTTTGTGTTGTTACGATGTAGAGTTATAATCGATTATATTGCATTTTTCATAATTCTATTTGTTTTTAATAGTGAATTATGAATATGAAATATGTAGTCAATAAACTAAAGAATTTAACAAATAACTCATCAGAGGAAAAAAACTGCATGTTCAAATCGACAAATAGCAAAACCTCCGTAAATAACTTTTCAATAAAATGTGAATGACAAAATCAAATAAGTATTTCTGTATACCAGCATTAACATCAGTGGTCCAACAGTGATATACGAAATCCATACAATCGCCCGCGGCAACCACAACAAAAACAACATCGACAACATAGTAAAAGACGTTGATAAATTTATCAAAAAATTGTATTTCACTGACACATTCAGCACATTCATACATGCAAGTATATGTATGTATATGTGTGAAAGTGTGTGCATACATCTATCGTAATCATATTGGGAAAAAATGCAATTGCAATGCAATGAAAGCTGATCACGTGATTGCCATAGATACACCACTGGGATAACTGCTGCTGTAGATGGAGGTCCACAATTCATGACAATTTCATTGCCATATTGCGACAATTTTTATTAAAATTTAGAATTTTCAATTTATTTAGCACTTCTCTCGCTTTCCCCATCGTCATCGCTTTGACTGTGCCTCGACTGGATTCGCAGAGCTCTATCTGCTTTTTGATTTGTTGCAGCTGCGTGAAATTGGTCAGAAGAAATATCAATAGCCAAACTACGTGATTTGAATTTTGAGCGACTTTGTTTAGTGTTTGGTTTATCTAATATCGACCCCCTAAATGTTTAAAGTTATTATTATATTTAGAAGAAAAACGCAGTTTAAATATTATGCCCACCACAATTAATTAAAGCTGAACAATTAAAAAGAAGGATGTTCTGATAATGTACTTGGCATCATCTCATTTTCCTAAATTGTAATGGTTTCAAATTCAACCAACTCTCAAGAGGCTAAAAAATACTCGTAGTGGAATCGACTGACGTAGTAAGTGGAGCAAAGCACCACAACAGCAAAACACGAGAAGAGCAACACAACAGCCTGCGACTGCATCGCGGAATCAATGAAATGAAATCTGCAGTAGCACATGAAAAAAACGAGTGAAAGCAAATTAGAAATTGCAAAAATTGCTGATGCATTTGCCTTTTAGCTATTCGTACTACCACAAACCTAGTTGCTGCTCCTAGTCGTGGTCCCGGTCCTGCTCCCAGTCCTGGTAGTGGTTGGGGCACTAGCACGACCGTTTGTTGATGGTTGGATGCCCTCGCACTGATGACTGTCAACATGCTGATAAGTGTTAGAGCCGTCGGGTTGCCTGCTCTAGGCACGTTGTAGGGCGATTTTTGTTTGTCTTTCTTTCTTTCTGCTTGACTGTCGCTCAGTCCATCTGTCCTTCTATCTGTTGCCCTGTCTGCAGTTCTGTTCGTTGTGCAATGCACTGACCCAAGCAAACGATAATTTTATTATGACAAATGCGCAAAGTCAAGGCAGAAGTGTTACATATTTGCACACTTCCTTGAGCAGCCGAGTTTCGCGTCGCAAACTAAGTAGATTTGAGCGCCATCGACTGGTGTTTAAACTCCAGCTAAACTATAGTAAATCTTTCATTCGTTGTCATTACAGTTCCCATATTAAACTCTTAGGCCCTACACACCCCACTTAAAAACTAGAAGCAAAAGCTCTAATTTGTTTTGTTCATAATGTTAAGACTAAGCTTAATGTATTGCAGAGACCAGAGGAGTCTAATTGAAATTGATCGCCTAAAACAGATACGACAAGTATGACTGCAATTCCACTAGACCCATCTGCGCTAACAAGCATCTAAGCGACTACAAGTTTCTTATTGTAAAAAGACATTTAGTTTGTACCGACTACCAGGTGTGGCGTAAGAACTCTTCTGTTGACACAACTTCAACGGTGATGCAGCAGCAGATCGTTGCAGAAATCAAGATTGCAGCTAGCTGGATCGTTTTCATTCTCAGTGCTTGAAGATGACAGCCCCAATCTAAGTAACTGATTTATCTGCGCATAACTCTCAACTTCTCCGGTTAACAGGCCCCAACCTTTAAAGAGTGCATGTGCAACAGAACTAAATAAAAATTGGAATTTACATATGTCACACTAGCCAGTCTGCACAAGGAATTGCAATACGAATCTGTCTTGTGGCCAGCTATGAACGAATACTGATACTTGTGTAAATAATTAACATGGGCATGCCTGCAATTAAGCTTGTTTCCATGGCAGGCTTGTTGTGGTACTTTGTCTCCCTTTTGATTGGTGGCAATTAAAGTGATCTTGGCTAACGTTCTAAGAAGTTAGTCGACACAATTCTTTTGTGTTCTTTGAGGAGCTTTAACGCTAAGCACACAACAGCTACTACGATGATAACTTCTGAGGCCTCCGGTCTTTGGCAGACCTATTGTCTTCAACTGGCTGAGTCACTTCACTTACCACTTGACGGCTGTCGGCAACGCTTAGGCGTTTAACTCGTATTCTAATTTTTAATGTATAGTGTAGTCAAGTGACGTCTGGGACATCTCAGTGAATGAAAGTTAATGACCTTAACTTCAGCGCAGCGATGTACGTGACCGGCTCCGTAAATAAACCAGCAATTCTTGTCTTGTTTATCTGTCGATTTAAATTAAAGCAAACACGCCGCAGCTATTCAATGAGAACTGCCCGAAAAGTTAATAGACCCTCGCAAATATTTAAGTGCTGCTTTATTATAGCAATTTCTTGTATTTCGAATGTAGTTATTTTGCTTTAGCAGAAGTAATCTAAAGCAAAAGTTTTTATATTGCTGAACATCGACAAGAAAACAAAGAATATGAGAACTACATACAACAAACAGTAAGCAACCAACAACAACCAACGCCTGCTGCTTTGATTCAACTGCTCTTGCTGATACTGAAGTTGGAGATGGGACTGGACTCGGAGTTAGTGCTGGTGCTCCTGCTGCCTTACTGCCTTACTGCTAGTTCGAACAAATTTAATTCATTGTGAGCTATTCATTTACGATGCACAACCGCAACTTTGATAGCGTCTCTTAGCCCGTAGTTTGGCTCGGAATGCTGTACATAGTGCGCAGTGTAGAGTGTAGTGTACAGCTGTTCTTATTGTTATCATTGGCGTTCCATGCGGTGAACAGAAGACAATAGTCGCTTGAGAAACCTTCCAACCCCTTTTCGAGATCCTACCCAATGCTGTCATTCTTTCGTCCTGCTTGACTTTCTATTAGAAACATTTCAACCGCGGGTGGGCGGCTAAGTACACAAAACCTATGTGTGTAACTCCAATGCAAAAAGTAGGAATTCACACACACACACACACACAGAACCACACGAACGCACACTCATATGTTAGTTGTAGACTTTAAAAGCAAACACTGCTATAGTTCTATAGAATTACTGCTGCGGTTGTAATTGTTATTATTCTTGTGGTGTATTGCTACAAGCTTAATTGAAAATATTGTAAGTACAACGATACTTTTGTATATGTTTAGTAATAGCCTGAAGCACTTTGCTGCGCCGCTCTCTACAAATTAAATTAACTGAAGAGCCGCCAGCAATGCACACTTGCACACTCTCACACTGTGCAAAGTTACTTACGCTGAATATGACTTAAAAACGCCCTATAACTGCCGGCTATTGGTACTGACATGCGAATTGTTTAAGTTCTACAATACAATAAGGATCGAAATATAGTGTATTATGGTAATAACTACAAATACAAAAGATTTATAACCCTAAAGGAAATTTTTGTATTTTGCGCTCATGGTCATCACCTACTGAGTTAATAAAGCTATGCAGTGTATATAGCACACATGTGCTATAAGCATACCCGCTCGCCAAGGGTATAAATATCAATTTGACCTATCATTAGGCATATGTATAGTATATATACATATCCAACGGTATTCCTAATATTACTGTTACATCATAAACATTCGTAGGAAATGAGGGAGTAAAAGCTGTGAGTTACCACGCAATTCATTACAGAGCAACTTGATTAATATTGTGGGAGTTCCCTCTGTGGCAACGTAAACTGACTGCTAGCATGCCACATGCCATATGACTACTCAAAAAAAAGCATAAAACATAAAGTGACCAGTCGAAAGCAGGTCAGGCTAAACTCAACTCCAATGATAACAATATAGCCAAAAGGGGTCACCTCCAAATGAAGTAACTAAGCGTAAGGCGAACTTAAGCAAACATACTAACATGCTACTCATACATAAGAGAGTATATGGCAAAGACTTCACCCAAGACACAAAAACGATGAACGGACTTGGAAGACCGGTTAGAAGGTGACACGCTTTGAATAGAACGCTTCCATGGCCCGTCGCCCTTATCTTGTTGGTTTGGCTGTTATGCTTGGCTAGGATAGTGAAGTTAAGGCCAAGACAAGCTACTTTCCACAACATTGTCTAGAAAAGCTTTCTGCTCCAAGGCTTTCATTATAATTTTGAGTGTTGAGTGACTCAATGCCGTGCCGTACATTGTCTCAGTGCATGTTCGTGTCCTTTTATGAGTCATTTTAGTTGTTGCTGTTGCTGTTTCTCTTGCTCTTCTTGTCTTGTACTTAGTTGTGTGTCTACTATATGCAATTAAATTAAATATTTAACTTAATTACATTGAACGAACTAACGCGTCGCACAACACGCAGAACACGATAGAGTCAAGTCAAGTCATCGAGTGTCGTCATTGCTGTCGTCGTGGACTCGACATGGGTCGAGTTGTCATCTCCTTGGGCCTGTCAAATATGACAACGCTCAATAATGCAACACGATTGTAGGAAGTAATGAAAGTCAATTGTTACGTAGCAGAAAAGTCAAGTCGCAGTCAAGAGGGACGCTGTCACGTGCTGTTTTGCTAGTTATATATGTATGTACCTAGTTGTATAGTAGTAGGTCAGATTCTCCATCCTGACTCATTCCTGGATTTGAAGCTTCCCACCCTGCCTCTCTTGGATGCTCTAACCGTAATGACAATGTTGCTTACACTGTGCGTCGTTGCGTCTGTAGTTTGCTAATTGAATTTAATGTAGTTTAATTGAGACGAACGTGATTCTAACTAAAAGCGCTTTATGTTTAATTTAGCAGCAACGATAGCAACCAACAGCCAACAGCAACAGCCAGCAAAGCAGTTAGCAACCAGGCTGTTAGTCAGTCAGGCAAGAGTTCAATATATGGACAGGCAACTCTTGCCACTCAACTACTTAGTTGACATGATGAGTACTGATGCTCTTAAATTGTTTAAATTCAAATTAATTGCTTTTAAGTCAAAGGCAATTTGCAGAGTGATTGTGCGACAAAAGCATTTAAATATTTCATATTTTTATGGCAGATGTCAGCAATTTCTTTCGAGTTTATCAACAGATGAATTATGTATGCCAATGAAGAAGTTTGCCCCAAAAATGGCAGCTGTGTCACTCGCTGCGTATGAGTAATAGTTCTCGGCATTGCAATGATTTCAAGGACATTTTCAATATTAAAAGCTGTTCAAGCGCAGCGCAGCGCGAAATTCAAACGCAGCTGCTGCATCGCATTTCAAAATGGCAACAAAGCCAACAAAATTACTCCGTACTTGTTCCAAAAGCCGAGTAAAAGTAACAGGCAAAGGGAATTGCCAACAACGACAGCTGCTGGAATTAGCTTACAGCTTGCCTCTTTTTTTCTGTTTATTTCTAAGAACTAGCCGACCAAGCAACTGTCAGAGAATCAGGCACACTATCACTCGAAAAAGAATGTCAAAAAATAGCCAAGCTGTATAATAAATTGAATTTCTTCTGACTGGTCATTTGGCGCATCTAAGGCCGTGGCTTACACAGCCATATGTACATACATACAAACATTTGAAAGTAAGTACAGGAGAACCGCCATCTCTCTGAGCACTTTTTGTGCGCTTTCTTGTGACATACTCGTGTAGTATAATCCTTGACACCATCCTGGTACACGTACGCTGCTAGTGCTCTTCATGCGACAAAAATGCCACCAGACGCAAATGAAATTACCTCCGAGATCGGGACATGGGACAGTAGCAGAGCTAGCTGCTCAGCTAAAAGAAACAAAGTTATACACGAGCTCAATAATCCAAATATCATATTTACATTTATATCATGCAGCTACCGGCAAAGCGGAGACGTAAGCCCGCTGTAGTAAATTGCCAAATGAAAACTGACATTTCAATTCTTATGGGTGACATGTATAGATTATGACAACTACTATTTAGTTTATTCTTAGGAAAATGTACGCTAACTTTAGGTGCCTCAAGCGTCCCAACTGTTTTGGAAATACATACATATATACCTTCTCTAGATTTTAATAGCTAATTAAACGCTCCTCTACTCGATTTCCTGCCGCCTGCCAAAGTGCAGCAAAGCGCAAATTACACACCAAAATGTGCCAGGTTGGCGAACCAAGAGCCTCGGGCATAAACGGAAACTGCCAAGCAAGCAATAATAGGAGTACTTAAGTGTATATTTGTAATTTCTCCTTTTCCCGCTCCCATCACAATTACTTTCGTCTTGCCTGCCCCTATCGCTATCTGTGCGCTATTGGGTAACAAATCAAACATTGTTTCAATTTATCAAATTAAAATTAAAACTGCCAACAGAGTGCGGCAGCATACCCCTCGTCAAGTACACTCAAGCTCCAAACTTAAAGCTCCCACCAGAAACCAGTAACATATAGCACCACCTCCCCACTCACCCATGCTATTTGTTCGAAAATTGTTGGTCAACGAAGCAAACTTAATGGCGTGTGCCCTCTTTATTACGTTCACATAAAACCAGAACGCTGCTCAATAAATATTTAATTATAAAACGAAAAGAGAAAAAAAAAGTTAATTACTATTTGTCATTTGCTTAATAAGTGACGCCAGCGCAGTACCAAAATTGTGAACCCTCTACACAATCGCAAAAATGGAAACTCGTGATAGCAAGCGACGAATATTTCAAGCTTTTATAACTACATTTAGTACCCCGTAATGTGCCTTAATGCTGCAAATTGAAATTTTAACGCAACAAACTACATATTTTGGCAGTTTCAGTGCCGAAACGTGGCACTCGACATGGACACGGACGTAGACATAGTCATGGGCATAGACATGGACATCAACATGGCCTATCCAAAACTATTTTGTGGCCATGCTTTGCGGTTAGACTGCGGTTGGCCCACGTTACGCCTGTTGCCTGTCACGGGGCAGCACGTCACTGCACGCCCACTTGGGCGCTGCATAAGCTTGCGGTCGCTCCTTTCATTTCATTTTGCATAAGCTCTAAAGTACACATCATATATTATTAAAATCGCAAAACGGTCAATTTTGCCTCAGCGTCAACCCTGCCCTGCCTGTATCCTGTGAGCTGGCGAACCTTGCCTTGCCTTGCCTGCCTAAGTAATGGGCTCGACAATTGGGTTTCATGCATGTATAAATATTTGCATTAAGAATTCATGATTGTTTGCTTACGAAGAGGCAGAAACGCGCTCTCAACCAATGTATTAAGTGAATTTATTAGCTGTGCTAAGCTTCAATTCCGACTAGTAGCTAATTTTCGATTATATTCGTTTTTTAAATCTCAATTTTGTTTTTTAATTGCAATCATGTGATATTAGAATTATAATATCATGAGCATAAATCAATTCTTAAATCTTATAGTCTGAAGATATTGAACATAATTAAAGTTTATGGCGCTCAGACTTTGCAATTCGGTCCCAGTAAATGGATCTATGTGGTTCAAATTACTGCTTCAGGCCATAAAGCATTGGCTTTCCTTCGGCTTACATGATCCCATAAAAATCGCAGAATGACTGATGCAAATTTATGTGTGAGGCCCATGGAAGGTCTAATTTTTAGACGCGCATTTACAATGTTTTTACCAGATTTGCATGGCACAACAACAATTCGAATTTGCTTTATAAGGGGACACACCCTAAAAATGTGGCAAATGAAGTGGCCACATGGGCATGGACAAAAAGGCAAAAAACAAACACAATTCATTTTGAAAATGAATTTGTTCCGCTGTAACGCACGGCCATAAATGCATTTAAATTTATTGGAATGCGCAGCAGCAGTTTCAGTAGCAGTATACCATACATTTATGTATATATATATATATATACGGCCATATATATATATATATATAAGCAGCGCCAACCAAAAAAAACAAGCTCACCCATTGAATGACAATAAATTATCAAATTTATTTTGACAGCGCGAAAAATCCCGCTGCGGAGGAAAAAGTTCAAATACTCTCGAACAAAACGTCAAACGAAATTGAGCAAAATATATCCAAGAGGGGCATTTGTGACAGGAAGTTTCAGTTCAATGGTTTGTTCCAGCGGCCGGTTTTGAATTGCCTCGATACAAGCATGGGTATATGCACTTCTCCATATACGTGTACTTGTCCATCGAGAACCAGAGATTCGAATGCACGTCGCACTAATGCCTCTTGGCGTAACAATATTAATTTATATTTTTAATCGAAATCCCCTAAAACTCACATCTCTTTCTACTTTTATTACAGACATTCCATCATCATCCTCATCGCTATCGTCATCGCCAGTTTATGCACGTTCCGCCCATGATGATAACGATGTTGCCTTCTACTGCCCGGAGGAGGGTCTATTCCCAGATGACTACGACTGTCGGCTCTATTATCGCTGCGAAAAGCGTTCCGAGCACTACATCAAGCCCTACATGTTTGCCTGTAAGGAGGGAACTGTCTTCTCGCGTACTCTTCAATTGTGCATGCCACCAATGCTGGCAGGACGTGGCGAGTGCTCCCACTACTCAAACTACATCAATGAAATTGACGATACCCAGCCGCCATTGGATAGCTTCATATATAACCCAAATGGACATAAACCGGAGCTCATCAATGACGTAACACCAGCCCTTAAACTACACACCTATGCTACGGAGAATCAGTTGCCAAACAACTATGGATTGACAGGTCTGAGTGGCGTTTCAGTCATATCCTTTTCGAGCTCATCGTCCTTACGCGCAGCTGACGATGAGGGTGTGGTTTGCAATGGTGATGGATTCATGAGTGATCCCAGCGATTGCACAGTTTTCTATCGCTGCATATCCAATGGACGAGGATACAATAAAATCGGATTTCGTTGCTCAGATGGTACCGCCTGGGATGAATCGCTACAGTCCTGCAACCATATAGTTGATGTGCGCTCTAATGGCGGTTGCCGCATGCAGAGTGATCAATTGAACGATGCCTATGCGGAACAAACATCTACACAATCATCACAATCGAGCTATCAGAATACAACTTCGGCTAATCATCAGCACAACTCTTCTACAAGCTCGTCAATGTCTTCTTCTAGTACAACTAGTAGTTCGAACTCTTCAACAAGCTCGACAAATCAACAAGAGTCAAATTCAAGCTCAAGTCAAGAGTCCTCGACTTCAAGTAGCAATCAGCAGACTATATCTAGCTCAAGCTCGAATAACACGGAGAGTTCATCAAGCCAAAACTCTGGAAGTCACCAGTCCTCAAGTAGTAACCAGAATTCGAGCAACAATCAAAGTTCAAACAATAATCAAAATCAAAGCTCGAATAATCAAGGCCAAAGTCAAAGCTCCAGCAGCATTCAATCTACAAACAGTAACCAAAACTCGGGCAGCTCAAGTAATGAGAGTTCGAGTAATAATCAAAGTGCAATCAACAATCAGAATCAAAGCTCGATTAATCAAGGCCAAAGCCAAAACTCCAGCAGCAATCAATCTTCAAGTAACAATCAAAATAGTCAATCGGCTAATAATAACCAAAATTCGGGAAACAATGAATCTTCGAATGCATCCAATAACCTACCAAACCAGAATACTAACAAACCGGACTCTACAGAATGCGAAGACGGAAACACCTATATACCAGATAAAAGTGATTGCAGAAAGTTCTATAGATGTCGGTTAGATAACGATGGAATATTAGAAAAAGTACCTTTTACATGTGGACCAGGAACTATTTGGAGCCAAGCGGAGCGAGTTTGCATTCTTCCCGACGAAAATCAGAAAACACAATGCAATTTACAGACAAGTAATCAAAATGCTAACAACTCTACTCCACAATCAGCTAACAGTGGCAACGAAGGTACAAGTAATCATTCCAGTAGTTCCTCTGCCAACCATACCAATAGCAGCAATTCATCTAACGGTCAACAAGAGTCGTCTACTTCAAATAGCAACCAAACTTCGAGCAATCAACAAAATTCTTCATCTTCAAGCTCTACAACGCAATCTTCCAATGAAGGAAACAGTGGAAGTGCATCCCACGCATCTTCAAATGCAAGTCAGAATTCAACCTCAACATCCAAACCATTACATCCGAATGGAGAATGTCAAGACACAGAAACATATTTGTCAGACGCAAAGAACTGTGCCGTTTTTTATCGTTGTGTGGATAACGGCAATGGTGGATTTGATAAAGTTTCCTTTGATTGCCCGCCGGGAACAGTTTGGGATTCTAATTCAAAAGGTTGCAACCATCCGACTGACGTACAGAAAGAGCACTGCAAGGCTATGGCCAATGGTACAGCGACTTCAAATCAAAATTTAACTCCCAATCAAGGATCGTCATCTAATCAAGCAGTCTCATCGAATCAAGGGTCTTCATCGAACCAGGAATCTGCATCCAATGGAGAATCCACATCTAATCAGAGCTCTTCATCGAATCACGGCTCTTCGTCTAGCCAAAGTTCATCATCCAATCAAAGTTCATCGTCCAACCAAGCGTCATCATCTAATCAAGGCTCTTCGACTAATCAAAATTCAACATCTAATCAAGGCTCTTCAACCAATCAAAATTCATCATCTAATCAGAGTTCATCTTCCAACCAGGAATCTTCATCGAATCAAGGACCGTCATCACAACAAGGGACTTCGTCTAACCAAGGATCTTCGATAAACCAAGGAACATCATCAAATCAAGGGTCGTCGTCTAATCAAGGTTCTTCGTTAAACCAAGGAACATCATCAAATCAAGGGTCATCTTCTAACCAAGGTTCCTCATCTAATCAAGGATCCTCGATTAACCAAGGAACATCATCAAACCAAAGCTCTTCGTCTATTCAAGGCTCATCGTCCAATCAGAATACATCCTCTAACCAGAGTTCATCCGCCAATCAGGAAACATCATCTAACCAAGGCTCTTCGTCTAACCAAATTTCGTCGTCTAATCAGATTTCATCCTCCAACCAAGGATCCACATCGAATCAAGGATCTTCATCAAATCAAAACTCTTCGTCTAACCAAGCTTCATCATCTAATCAGAATTCATCTTCCAACCAGGGATCCTCTTCAAATGAATCTTCATCAAACGCAGAATCATCATCTAACCAAGGGTCATCATCCAATCAGTCATCTTCGTCTATCGAAGCCTCTTCTACTAATCAGGGATCTTCAAACCAAAGTTCTTCTTCAACAACTCAGAAACCATTCAGGCCAGCAGAGAAATGTGAAAACGAGGAAACATTTTTGGCTGACAATGATAATTGCTCCAAATTCTACCGCTGTGTTAATGACGGCAAAGGCGGCTTAGCGAAAGTTTCATTTACTTGCCCACCAAGCACAATTTGGCATCCGGATGCCAACAGTTGCGACCACCCAACACAAGTTGACATCGGAAAATTGAAGTGTAAAAAAGCGAACATGCATCAACCTACTAGCACTTCCCCTCCGGTCACCATTAGTTCGGCTAGCAGTAGTGAACAATCATCTTCGACGTCATCGTCAGCACTTGTGGAATCAACAACTTTAAGTACCCCTGGTTCTAGCAATTCTGGATCCACCCCATCTTCAAATCCGTCAGACAACTGCAAAACGAATGGACAGTTTGTAGGAGATCAAAATGATTGCACCAAGTTTTATCGGTGCGTTGATAACGATAGAGGAGGCTTCTACCAAATTGCCTTTTCTTGCGGCCCGGGAACTGTGTGGGATCCTCAGATATTGGCATGTAATCATGCATGGGCCGTCAAAAACAAAAACTGCGGCAATGGGGCCACAACTCAACGCCCAATTCCATTAAATACGACACCAACTCATGCTTCCTCTCAAAACAATTCGGAATCCACAAGACCAACAACTTCAAAACCCTTAACTCATGTTCCTACTACACAAAGACCTTCTTCCGAAAAACCGTCAGATACTCAGACACCTGCTTCTCAGACATCCACAAAGAGACCTACAACTCAAAAACCAATTGGCAAAGACCAATGTCAATCCGAAGGCTTTATTGGCGACTCTAGCCATTGTGCCAAATTCTATCGTTGTATTAGCAATGGTAAAGGCGGCTTTAACCAAATACCTTTCCAATGCGCAGCCGGAACAGTATGGGATCAAAGCCTGCAGACCTGTAATCACGATTTCAACAATTGCAATCCCAGCACTGTTAATACAACTACTGAGTCTGATAAAGGTCCTTGTGATAATTCAAATTCAACCTTGCCCCCTACAACAACAGATCCAAATACAACAATCAGTCCAATTGAATCCGGCACGGACTCAACTTCTGAATCTCAGCCTATAACCACGGAGTGGACTACAACTTCCAATCCAACTTCGACTGAATCACAGCCTACAACCACAATGTGGACTACAACGGGTAGACCAACCACGACTGAGTCTCAGCCTTCAACGACCATGTGGACATCAACTGTTAGACCTACTACGACTGAATCGGAACCCACAACCACACTGTGGACGACGACCAGCCGACCATCAACAAGTGAATCATACCCAACCTCTACAATAATTCCTTCAATAAGCACAACGCCGGTACCCAACTTAACACCAGGCACTGAATGTAAAGGAGAAGGATTTATGGCTGATCCAACCAATTGCCGAAAGTTCTATCGATGTCTAAGAAATGGAGATTCATACGAAAAATATGAATTTATGTGTGCCAAGAATACAGGTTGGAACGAAGAAATACAAACATGTGATCACGCCGGGAATATTCCGCGTTGCTCTGGTCAAACTGAAACTCCTGGTACGATGCAGACCACAGAAAGTCCTCAATTATCTACAACGTTACCAAATGAGAATCCAACCAAGCCCACCACTACTGAATATCCAAGCAAACCCACTACAACCGAATATCCAGATAAACCCACTACTGAGAATGCAACCAAACCTACTACTACAGAATATCCAACCACACCTACCACAGATTATCCAGCCAAACCCACAACTACTGAATATCCAACCAAACCAACCACTACCGATAATCCGATGAAGCCAACTGATCCTTCAATAAAACCGACAACTGAGTATCCGGAGCAAACAACAAACTCTTCAATGAGACCAACCACCACAGACACTTCTATCACTCCATCCACCACAGAATACTATCCTGAAACAACTACTAGCTTCACAACAACATCGAAGCCGGGATATATGCCCACAACGAACCCGCCACCGACAACAACTGAAATAATTTCTAGCACTACACTGGAACCGGAAGTCAACTTCAACTGTCCAAGCGAAGGTTTCCATGCTGATCCTCAGAATTGCAATATTTATTACCGTTGCACGAAATTGAACAACAGTTTTAAGGTCTATAAATTCCGTTGTCCCAAAGGCACTGTGTGGGATACGTCAGTCGAGACTTGCAACTACGCAGATCAAGTCTCCAGCAACTGCTCCTCAGGAAGTGTCAGCTCAACAACACCCAGTGAAATAACTACGCAATGGACAGAATCGCCCGCAAGCACCATAACAACAAATAGCCCCGAAACTACAACTAACCCATCTGGAACTACAAATAAACCCGAAACTACAACTACCCCGTCTGGAACTACAAATAGCCCTGGTGCGAGTACAACTATCCTGTCTGGAACTACAATCCATCCATTGGAAACTACAACTGCAATCACAGAAGCAAGTGAAACAACCACGGACGGGCAAACGACCACAATACAACCGGAACCTCAACCTCAACCTTCAGGCAATTTAAGTGCACCATGTCCACAAATTAGCGAAGAACAAAGTTTATACGTGTGCCCTTCGGGCTTCCGTCGTCATCCCAAGCAATGCAGCATGTTCTACCAATGTAGTAACAACGACAACTCTAATCTCAACATCGTGATGTTCCAATGCCCGAATGGCACCATTTACCACGAGGCATCCTGCCGCTGCGACAAACCCGAACCCGATGATACTTGTATCAACATGGGCTCAACACGAACCCAATCAATTGGAGCAACGCATCTAACCAACATGGCAAGTTTTCATTTGAGCAAAATAATTTCTCAATTTAACTAACAAAAGATTCCTTTTATGCTAGGTGCAAATACATTCCACATTGCCACTTTGCCCAGAGGAAGGACACTTTGCACTGAACCAACATGAATGCAGCCAGATATTCATTAAGTGCAGCTACTTCGCACAAACGGGTCGCATTGAGGGCCAAATAAATCGCTGTCCGCAAGGATTCACCTACTGGAGTGTGAGTCGACGCTGCGAACCCTCCAAAAAATTGGTTAACTGCACTTCGGCCTTATACAACGTGGGCAACAGCGTCCCTTTGGAGTGGGACAATCTTGGATATAGACGTCGCAGCATGCGCGTTTAGAATCATCACAACTAGAATAAAGATTTAGTAACTACAAAAAAGGCGATACAATTTTGTTTGTTGCGCAAGCGTAGAACTCTGCAGCTTGCCCGGCAAATGACGAGTCATCGTCATAAGACACAAGCAATTATAAGTCATAGTGAAAATACGAGTGTAATAAGCTTAACAAGGGTTTACAACAAAAGAAATTGTGGTGTTGGACTAAGATTTTAGAAACATTATACTAGTAGAAAAGAAAAACCATTAGTAGGATTTTCTATTTGTATCGTAACGTTGCATAGGTAGAGCTTTTCTTCCAGCATATACAACATTTAACACACAACACATATTGTTACCATTCACACAGTAGAGTTGTATTATGTTTGTAGTATGTTTTAAGAAACGTTCTGAACGCCATATTTAGAGCTTAGTCTATGCTTAAAGTTTATAATAAATTACAACATATACAAAGTGTTTGTTTGCTTGTTTGCTTGCATGAGCTGAATCTTAAAGTGACTATATAGGCTTTCGGTCCTCCTCTTTTTAACTACGAGACAATCATTTCCTTTTTTTTGCCACCGGCGGAGCCGCTGGATTGTCACCCTTGTAGAATTCCTTCAATAATGCCATGGCCTCCTCAGCACGCACGCCACCGGTAATATTTATCTGTTGGCCCACAACAGCAGCCACATCGACCACTGTCTTACCACCGAAACGATCATTCTCGCAACCATAAATGATCTCCTTGACCGCCAGTGTATGCAACGCAGCCGAACACATAATGCAGGGCTCCACGGTGACTACAACGCTGATTTCGCTGAATGTCTGGCGTGCCGGCAAACGCTTCTCGCGGCAATAGGCCAAAGTGGCATCGATGCATATGAACTCCGCGTGACGTGTTGCATTTCGATGGACATTCACTTCGTTGCCGCCACGTGCGATGATCACATCGCCATGGACAAAGACACAGCCAACCGGCACCTCGCCGGCGTCACGTGCGCGGCGCGCTTCTACCAAAGCTTCCTCCATAAAAGCGGCCATTTGGCATGGAAAAATCTGAGCGTATTCTTCACTTGTGAGCAAAAACAGACAGCAGGTAACGACGCCACGACACAGGCACACAACAAAAAGCAAAAGAATAACAAGCAAAAACAGCTGTTCATGTGCCAGATGGTTGGCAACACGCGCGCGCCCGCTGTCGAATAGGGTAACACTGGCCAATGGTCAATGTATTTTTTCAAATCAAACGCTAATTAACCATTGACACTAGTTAATTTATTACGCTTAACTACACATGAATTATATACCTCTCAAACCTCATTGCGCATAATTGCGATTAAGCTGTTTTGCTGCAGAAATATTCTGGCTTTTTCCGCCCAATTAGTATTGTTTAGAGCACGGGGACTCGGATGCGGTAAACGCAAAACCGATACCGATACTGACTTACAATAAACCGAGCGACTTAAAGTGGCAAACACATACTCACCTACTGCCACCACAAGCTGGGGCTGCACCAGAGCAAGCAACTTGTCTAAAGCAGCCAAACATATGTCGCGAATCTGCTGCTTAAAAGCCCCTTTCAATTCGCTCGGCGTAATATTACGACCTGCCTCATCAAAGAATGCCATAGGGCAAAAGTTGTGCACAAAGCATCGCTGCGCAAAAATATCGATACTTCCGCATGATAATTCCTGAAATAATTCCCACAATCGCACACCACTTGGTTCTTCGATTCTGCAATTTAAGCCCTCAATAGGCCTTTTGGGATGCACCAAGGGAGGCTGCCGTACTTCTCCATTGAGCTGCATTATATCACGCACAGTATGAACGTTACCAAAAGGCACCTTTAAATACACTATTAATATAAACTAGAGACTAAATAAACAAACTTACGCCTGTCTGTCCCATGCCATTTGGTCCTGGATTCATGCCAATGAACATCAACTGCTTCGGACCTTTCAAATACCGACGCAAGTAGGCGCAATGCAACGAGGCTGCGTATTGTAACGGATTGTATGTGCAATTAATGCTTTTGGGTTGTTCAAGCGAAGTCAGTTGCTTGTTCAGCGCGCACTCAATTTCATAAAAGTTAACCCAGAGTGGTTGGGGAAACAATTCCGAATTGATTGCTCCAGGCAACGCAGTTACCTTGGGCTTAACGTCCTCATTTAGCGCTACTTTTTTGTCTAGTTTTCGTTTTAGCATATTTTAAACGATTCAATTTGTGCAAATAGGCCGCGCAGAAAGGAAAACATCGACATTTATCTTATACAGTCGAAATCAGCTGACAATTGCCAAAGTTGCCAGGCTATTACATTTTTGGCTGATAATTTATAAGCCACACTTTCGCAAATGTTCAAATTTGGGTATACTGATTCTTAATTTGGCGCCATGTTACTCGTAAATAAGGTAAATACATGTGTGTATATTTATTTAAGCTAGCCGATTTCGTTGCAATAAGTATTACAAAATTCGTTAATTTTTATCATTAAAAAGTGCATTGCATGACTAAAATTAATTAAATGAACTTGATACTAAGATCAGCTATTTTAAATAAGATGCTTCGCGGATTTTGTAACACAGGTCAAGAAACGATGCTGTGTTCTCAACACTGGCACCTTGCGACAGCTGTTCACCCTGTTTTGTCATTTGTTGTTGTATTTTTTTTGCTACACATAAACATAAAATAAAAGAAAATATAAAAATAGTCAAAGAAAACGTTACCTGTTTATTGTTTGTTATTGAGTTTCTCACAGATTCGACGCATAGTATGCACCGCAGTGGTCCAAGAACTCTTTACTGTGTCACATTCCTATACACCCAAAATTGATTAGGAAAAAAAGAAAGTGCTTGGACTATAAAGCAAAAAAAAAACTGAAACTGGCCTTGGAACGAAACGCAACGCAAACTTAATTAAAAGTGCTGCACCTTAGCAAGTGGCAATGAAATTGTGCACTGGCAATGAACTCCAGACTTGAAGGCACCCATCAGCTCCAGCGGCGCTCCAGCCCTATGGCCAACGAACGCAAGCAGAGCAGCCCCAAGATGGAGATTACGAAGCTCAATCACGAGCTGGTCGAGGAATGCAAACGTAGCCAGGAGGATTCGATTTTGTCTCGTCATTTACGCCACGAGCTCGAAAAGTACGTAACAGATAATTATAATTTTGCTTCTCGTTTTGCAGTTTCGTCGATAAGCGAAGCGCTGAACATAATCAATTTTTTCATTTTGTTTATTTGTGCAAATTACACATTTATTTTCTCAGACATCCACGTGAGTCTCGTCGAGAAGTGGTTAGAAAGCAACGCAATGGCTGTGCGCCACTTTTCATTGCCTGCAAACGTGGCGCAGTTGTAATTGCCGAGTATCTCATAACCATTTGCGAGGCAGACATTGAACAGCGCGGACACTTCGAAGTGCCCGAGGACAATAGCTTTCACTATGTGTCGCCACTGTGGGCAGCTGTTGTCTCCGGCAAGTTGTCCATGGTCAAGTATCTGGTTCGCATTGGCTGCGACATCAATGCCACATCCGATTCAGGCTCAACGCCAGTGCGCAGTGCATGCTATATGACGCACACAGATATTGGTAAGATGTCTTAAATTTGCTAAGTAATCACTACAATAGGCAATTCGCCATTTGCAGTTAAATTTCTGGTGGAGAATGGTGCGGACATTAAGACGCCAAACATCAACGGCGGCACTTGCCTCATCAATTCTGTGCAATCGGTGCAACTTTGTTTGTATCTGGTGCGCAAGGGCGCTGACATTAATGCACGCGACATCCAGGACAAGACGGCGCTGCACTACGCCATACAGGAGCATCGACTGGACACCACTCGTATGCTGATTGAACAGGGTGCTGATCCGTTTGCCAAAAGCCGCTATGGCGACGATGCTTTGCGTACAGCATGCCTCAAAGGTGCTCATCAGATATTTGATTACTTGAAAAAGGAACTCAACTATTCAGTCGAGCGCATTGCAGAGGCACATGAGTTAATGGGCTCCACCTTTTTGGACGAGCATAATGAATCGCGAGTGTGTATTCTGCATTGGCGTATGGCTCATCACATACGAGCCGCCTATACGCCTTACATTGAGAAGAAACCGAAGGTCCCGCTGCGGAATGCGTACGAGAATGCCGTGGAATTTGCGACACTAGAGGAGCTCGACAACATTGCCACAGACATGGATGCTATGCGCACGCAAAGTCTGTTGATTTGCGAACGTGTTCTAGGGCTAACCCACAAGGATATGCTCTTTCGACTGACATTCAGAGGAGCTTCATACGCCGACTCGCTGCAACTGCAACGTTGTATCGATCTTTGGCGCTTTTTACTCGAAGTACGCGTTTCAAATTGGTCCATTTTACACTTTGAGACATGCTTCGCTGCTCAGGCTTTGGTGCGTCTAATGCTGGATCTGCATGTGCGAAACTCCAGCCACATGCGCACGGATGCCCTCGCTCGGTTTATGCATCAGGATAATCTATTGCCCAGATTTGAAGATGTACTTGGTGTTTTTCGAACACTCGCCGAAAGTGCCGTAGAGGTGAAGGAATTGCTACAAGTGCGACCCGTCTTCCGGCGCCAGCATGAAAATTATGACCGTGTGCTGCGCTGCCTGGCCCATCTTATTTATTTGCTGATCAATACCGTCCACACCGAGGCTCAGCACAAGCAGATCTTTCAGGCCGTCCACAGGACTGTCGTTGTCGGAAATCTGCGCAGTGCTAGCACCTCAGACACCCTGCTTCACTTGGGTGCTTCGCGACTCAATGTGATCAAAAGCGGTTACATCACTGAAGACAATTTTGCCGATGTGCGTTTGAAATTCGTTCGGTAAAACTTGTGAAGTTGTAATTTTATTAATAATTTTGACTGTTACAGAAGACTGTGTTCCCCAATGCGGATGTCATCAAGTTGCTCATTGAATGCGGTATTGATGTCAACACGAAAAATGAAGCGAAATCCACACCATTGCATGTTGCCTGTCAACCCTACAACTACGACAATGAGGTAGATCTTTCATTAACGTCTATGTGAACTGAACAATTATCTAATAATGACATGTTTTATAGATTGTTCATCTGTTACTCAAGTGTGGGGCGGACATTGATCAGCCGAATCGCGCTGAGAAGCGTCCATACGATTCCATTGCCTCCAATCCCACTAATACCATACCACTGCTCAACTACGTTTCACTGCAGTGCCTATGTGCGACGGTTCTTAGTAAGCATAAGATTCGCTATAAAGATCATCTGCACAAGCAGCTCCAGCAGTTTGTGCATAACCATGAGCCATGAGCCATGGATTAGACACCTAATCAGACACTAGCACGCTCGCCACTATTAAATTGATAGTAATATGTGTACATCATTGGGCCATATCGAAATTTGACCAGTGTATTTTCTGTTTATTCTTATATATCTGTGTGTATAACTCTTTTGCTGTCTATCTACCTATATCTCTGTCCCTAAAACTGTTAAATTATTCGGCGAAACTTATTGAAAAGCTCAATAACAAAAAAACAACAAAAAAATAATGTATAACAAAAGCAAAAAGTGTAAGCGATAAACGTGATATTAAATCTGTATAGGAAATGAAAGTGAATCGCAATTATTTTCGATAATAATGGACAGGCAATGCCAACACCAAATAGCAAATTCAACGCTATTAATTCTAAATTATTTGCATTTTTGTGACAAACCTAAGCAACAACAAACAAATAAAACTCATTTATACTACTATATATAAATAGTATATACACAAGTGTACAATACACTATAGAATAACTAATTTAACACTTGTTAACAAAATTAATTTAAGCTGCTAATCAATGGAAAATTAATCTTCAGAAGTATTAGCTGGTTCATTGGAAAGTTCACCTAGCCAACTTACTTTCATAAGTGGGCAAGTAATACTCATAATTATAAGACACAGATAACGACAATTAAATGAAAAATGTGTCTAAAACAAAAGTGTAATTTGTTTCAAGCACTAGTAGAAGATATTGCAAGTACATAATAATACCTACGTACGTAAAAATATGCCGATTCCAATCAATAATTTTACAGCTGACGACTTAATATTATCTTAATTCGTAGATTGTAGACATACTTTCAATTTTACACAAATACAAACCCAAAATCAGTTTTGAAATAACTACCACTATTGGCATATGACCTATGTACAGCTTTGCCTTCATTAGCAACATTAATTTTACACTAACAAGGTAGGTATGCGTACATTAGTATGAGTGTGTGTCGTTTAAACTTTATAGTAAATATTTTAAGTAGCATGTAAATAGTGACTGTGTGAATTGAATTACAATTAAAGCATTAAAAATAAATAAACTTTCAGTATCAGTATCAATACCAGGACAAAGGATTAACTTGCAAAAAAAGCAGAGTTGGTGCCAATACGATTGATAACGCGCTCCATGTAGCAAATCTAGTCGTAACTGCGCCACTGTTCCGCAGATTACTATAGCTGTCGACAATGTGGATCTTCCAGCCCATGTTGCCATGGGTAAAGGAATTGTAGTATACAGTGTCTGGCCATGTGATATTGGGCGTAATCTCAAGTAGTGCAGGAGGCTCAGTGCTGCAAGTGTTAAGCAGGGAGCGATTGAACTTCTTAAAAGTTAAAAAGTTGTCATCCAAACGGCGATCATAATTGTCCGGATATCGGGACAGACATAATGGACCAGCCGCTGTGGGCTTCGGTTGACCACGACGAGTAAACTCGACACCTGCCAGCACTCGAATTTCACTCTGTTTGGCATCCGATAAGCGGTCAAAGCCTCCCTGTGGCTCATCAGTTATTACTAATGGATGATAGTGTTCCGGAGAGTGTGGGTTGTTGCCGCCTCGCACCTGAAAGGTATACGTCAAGCCTCGCTTCAAGTATAGCTCGGGAATCATATATCCATTGATGTACCAGGCCAAGCCACTTGATACATGACCTGTGAGACCCTGGTATCCACGCATTCCTCCCGAAGGCCCCAAAAAGGCATTAAAAGTGCGAACAGTGCTGTAGGACGGTAAAGAATTTCAGTTTCGAGGATTAACAATGATCATGTTCTCTTACGCATCCGTAATTCGAGTACGCTCCCAAAGCTGGACCTGTGTTTCCATACGCTTTGTAAAGCTAAAGCAATCGTTGACTGGTTCCGTAGTGTTAAAGTCAATGATTATATCACTTTTTGGGTAAAATGTATGAAAAGCCGGTTCGTTATTCGAGTCAAGTTGACCGAGCGCCCAAACAACATAATTACTGCGATCAAGGAATATTTCCTTGTCTCCATCATCAGCTGCAAATGAAAATATAGAAAGGGTTCAAATACTAATAATCTCTGGTCACTTCTGCACTTACATGATTTGAGAGTGCGCCGAAAGCTAATAGTATTAATGCCATTCTTTCGACTATACGTGTTCAACTGAAAGCTATCCAAGCCACCGACGACGTCATCCCGACACACCCCTTTATACTGCCCCAAAACCTTCACACAAGGCGCTAACGAGGTGATGTTGTAGTCCACAGTGTACCCTCTGATGTCATCTATGTAAGCCACCACAACATCAGCACCAATCATTTGACTGGACACATCTGAGCCTGAGAAGCCAAAGGACATGTAGTCCATTTGACCAACTTGACCAGACAGTTGAAACGTGATTTGAGGTCCAAACACCTCCCATGAGACCTGTAAGTCTTTGTGCAGCTGCCGGCAATTGGGCAAGGAGAACTCGTAGGGTGTAATCTTTACCAGCGATGGTGGCACATTCAAGCCATCGGCTATTAGAACATGGCCATAGTTCTCATTGTCCGCCACATCGTAAACGCTAATCCAATCAATGTCAAAGATGGTCTTATCGCCTGGTAGCTCCAGTTCAATGATTTCCTTGTTGTATTTGCGAATGGGATCAAGGCTGCAAGATAAATGCATATTGAATACAATTGTCTATTACAATTGTCCATTACTTGATGGTAGATGGATGACTTACTAGCCACGCTCGTCTGGTATTTTGCTGCCACGGCTAGAGGGCTGTGCGCCAACGCCTGTCCAGAAGAAGGTGCGTTTGCCACGTCCATCGTATGTGAAGTCTTTGATGCGAATTTTTTTCGAATCGAGTATCTCAATGCTACTGCTGCTCACATTGTGGCTGCGTTTCGAGAAGGTGCCGCCAGTTTGAGTACGCGGCGGCTCAAAATCCTCAGGTATGTAAACATCACCAAAGTTATTCTGATTATTCAGATCATAAACTGCTAGCCACTTGATTTCAGTCATCTTCTTACGATCTGGCAGCGTAAGTGTAAAGTCTTTGTTATGGTAGCGATCCAAAATGTTTGTTCTGCGCGTATTTAAGATTAACATTATTATTTTTTTTATTATGGTATTTTATGTTTCTCCGTTATTACTTACTTGCCATATTCGTCGGGAACTATGAAACCTTGAGGTCCAGGACGATTGCTAGCGCCAGACCAAAAGAATGTATCGGCTCCGTTACCATCATAATTAAAGCCCGTTATGAGAAAAGTAAACTCGTTGACAGCATAGACATCACCGGACACCTGGTGATGATACGAATTCAACTTGCCCAGATATTTGCCTCTATAGGGCCCTTCCTCATCTTCAACCTGTGCATCTGAAGAAGACAAAAAACATAGTCATCAAAAAATCACTGAACAAAAATTGAGGTTGTCGCTGACTAATACCTCAAGAATTGCGTGTAAAATGGTTCATATATTGACTACAGCTAAAGGTGAAGTATGCAGAAAAGAGACTTGTGGAAATATAGACCAGTTTCGCTAGTTTCACATGAAAGTAAATTTGCTTTTGTTGTTGTTATTGTTGTTAGCCATTGTCTTGTCTTGCAGGTTTTTCAACGTAACAAACATTCAAGTTTCTCTTTCATTTTGCGTATCTTTCGATATGCTTGTACGTATGCAGAATGTTAACACATTCATAGAATGCATAGGTAACAATGTGATTTTGCGTTGATCAAATATAACGACACACACATACATGAACTATTTATACATAAAACTCACTGATTTTTTAAAATTTATACACTAATTTTTCCTTTTTATACTTACTTAAAACTGGAAAACACAACGAAAATATCGCCACAAACCCAAAAAACAGTTGCATATTCACTTGACGTCGCTGTCTCGGAACAGCTGTGTCACGCCTATTAACAGCGCAGTCGCAACAGGCACAATAAACGACTTGGCGCCTTGTCGATATCATTCTAAAATAACTCTGCTTTATATATTTAACTTAACGTATTTTATAACCATTTTACAATTATAGCTCTCCAAAAATTTATGCAGTTGGGCTTCACTTGTTTTAATAAACTTTTATCCGTTCCGTTTTGTTTTCCAACACTACTTAGCACAATACTGGTTTTTTTTGGGTATTTTTAAGGTTGTTTCGTTTTATTCGCGTAAGCTAATACTTGCAGTATTATTATTTTTGAATTGTCTGAAACCGGTTTTGAGCTCAAGTTCTGCTCCTTTTTGCCAAAGTCCAATAACTGCGCCAGCAACGAGACCAACTGTATGTTTGTACTGCACAAAATCAACTAACCGATTAATGCTTCAGATGGAACTCAATTAATGGGGTCTGCGCCGTCCGGTCTCAGTGCTTGTTATACTCTTCTCGCTCTCTCTCTCTCTCCCCCTATCTGAATCTCTTTAGGTGCATTTTTCCAAGTAAATTTGTTGAGTCCAAATTGAACAAAAATGTTAAGCTTCTGTTAAAACTTTGAGACAATTATACGCTTTTCTCTCTTTCTGTATCTGTTTAGGCGCATTTATCCAAATAACTAAAAATAAAAATAAAATAACTAAAACTTCGAGACAATAAATCTATTTGATATAAGAAAACAACCATTATTTCAATATTTTTGCTTGCAAAACTAAACTTCGTATTTTTTATTTAAGTTTCCACCATTTCTGTTTCAATTAAATCATTTAATACAAATTTTCTTGATTTCGTTTTAAACTGCAACAGCCGAGCTACCGACTAGTAAGGTTTTAGTTCATTTTATGAATGGTTTAATTATATTGTGATTCTTTTTGCATGCTATCAATAATATTTTTGCGAATTTATTTACAAAAAGGCATGCTGCAGATTCATGTTTAAAATCGTAAATTTTCCGCTGCCTAATACAAACTAGAGGTTTAATTGTTGTGACAAAATAAATTGTGGGTATAAAATGTATATGTAATGTGTATTTGTCTGAAATGAAATGTACATTATATGTATTAAATATAGAAGTTTCACTTAAATTGTAAACGAATTTCACATGGTTTTGATACAAACAACTTCTTTTATTTTGGGCTTAATGTTGATGTCAGCATGTAGGTAGGTATGTATGTATATGTAACCGTTTTCAACCTGCTTTCTATTACTGTATAACTAGTTCATTGGAAATACATATTATTTAATACATAATTAATTCTCAGAAGAAGCACATATTTTTGTTTTTGTTAATCATTTATGCGTTTACATTTTATTCTTGTTGAACTCTCAATGTCTGCAATTCATTATATATTATATTTCTTTGTTCTTAGCGCATTTTTTTCATGTTAACACTAGACGCTAGAAGCCAAAAAACTCGACCAGTTGTGCATAAGGGGGAGAACTCTAAACAATTGTTGAAAAACTATTGAAATATTACGTCCACTAAATCAGAGACTTTATGACTGGTGCAGGAGAAAACAATGATCAGGTGGCCAGGTGAGAGGAACCTATTTTATATGTATATCATATAGGTCTTGGACGTATGCACGCAAAATATAACTAATAATAGCAATACTTAGCTTAAAACATAGCGTATAAAAATAACTATTTTTTTAGTAGGATGTAAAACTAAAGAAGTTGGAAATGCTAATACAAATAATTATATTTAAATTAGATTGTGATTTTAATTGTTTTTTATATTTTTCATACGATTAATTGTAAAGACTTCATTACCTATATGTTTATTTTTTTCTGTACTGTTTTTTAATTATTTTTGTTTTCTTCTTCCCTTTTTTAAGATTCTTAATAAATTTAGATGTTTGAATGAGCATTTTTTTATTAGCGTTTCATATGAAGCGTGGTGATCCATATGACTGATAACAGAAAATAGTGAGGCGTGAGGTGAGGCATGCGCTGGTGTAATTTTAGCTGAGATTTAGTATTATACATTATTGGTAAGCTAGCTATTTTTAATAATTATTTTCGTTTTTAACAGCTTGGAATGAACTTGATTGAAAACGAAGATTAAAACACATAACATAAAGAAAAGCGCACAAAACTTATTTTTAACTTTTTATGCTTGCTAAATTTTGTTTTTTATGATTAAACTTAACAGCGAACAAAAATTTCAATATGCGTTTCGTATGTATATTTTTGTATTGTTTTTGTTTTTTCTCTTTTGTAATTTTATATATAATTTTTATTAGAAATACTTGGGCGCATATTAATATAAAAAAACTTGGTACACTACGTTTGATAATTCGATTGTTTCTTTAATTACGCTACAAGAAAATTATAATTCTGCATCATCACTAAATATATAAATGTTACCTATGTATAAAAGTTTTTATTTATATTGTATTGTACGTATCACTAAGGAAAAATGTTACAAAGCTTTTGCTATGGCATTTTTTTGTTGTATTTGTTGTTGATGTTTGTTTTTTGTGTGTTTTTTATTTCTTTGTGTTTAGGAAGGGTCTTGGATCAATGTTAAGCAAACAATTTATATGAAATTTGACAGCGCTTTTGAAACAAATCAATCGAATTATCATTTAAATGAGCCGACAGTTGCCACTGTTGCCAAGGCTTTGCCAAGGTCATGGTAATGGGCGTGGGTGGTGTGTACAATGTTTGCAGTAGAAATTTTAGCTAAAATTTATCCTGAAAGATGAACAGGTTGTTAGTCGCGGCCACAGCTATAATATTCTCCTCCGGATGCCAAGCAGTGTGTAAAATTTTCTTATTAAAGTCGAGGCAATCAACGCTGATCTCGTCCTTCTTTCGTTTGCCGCCAGTGCAAACTTTTCTCGGCTTTAGCACCGTCTTAGGCTTGATAATGTCCCTTGATGCCTCGAGAGTGACATCCTTCTTCGAATTACGATCAAATACACGGAAAAAGTTGTTATAACTGCCCGTCATTATAGAGCTATCCTTGCCATTCCAACAGCACTCAAATTTGTCAAAGATGCAGTCGTTCTCATAGAGCGAGCACAACTTGGCACGTAGGTATTCGTGAACCTTAACAACAAATATTACACTAAAATTATTTGAATACTACGCAAAAAATTAAGAAGTTAAATATCTTACCGGGTAGGTCTCGATTGGCTTTGTCTCCATGTGCAAGTCCCACACTTTTATGCTTAAATAGTCCCTGGAGATCATATAGCGACCTGAGTTGCTTAGCTTGACATCACTTATGGAGCTGATTATTTCACTAAAAAAACTGCGATTCGTTGGATTTTCTGGCTCCTCAAATTGCTTGCTATGACGGTCACAAAGTGCCGCTGATCGCATATCACATAAACGTATTGTCCCCTTGGAGCTAGAGTACACAAATACATTGCATTCGGTCGGATGGAATTCGGCTGCGGTAATGACCTCCGTCAATTCCTCCATATTAGTAGGTTTGATGTCAACAATATTGTAACTCTGATTGACCACCTCCAAATGCCAGAGGTTGATACGCAAATCATCGGCCGAAAGGAAAGTCTCTTGATCCGAATTAACGCTAATTGAATTGATGTGATAAGTGTGTGCATTGGCGAAGGTTCGACGTGGTGAGGCCTCAACCATAAGCGGCACTTGCTTTACAGAAGGAACTCGTAAGGCTGTTACGTTTTGTGGGTCTCTGATAAGACCGTTTTCCTCTTTTGTATTGTAACCCTCAAACGACTTGTCGCGCTCACTGACTTTCCACAACTTCACCGTTTTATCATTAGTGGAGAGCAGAAAGTGCACGGGATTCTTTTGATGCAACCATCGTATTTTATTGATTTTTTCCTCAATTTCCAGTGATTTCAGATAATCAAACTCGGGCTCATGCGATTGGAATGTCGAATAGACATTGTATTCACCACGTCTTGGGTTGGCAGTTTTTGACGCGGGATCACGCTGTAACAAAATTGCACATTGTCAAGTCGCTTCATATAATCAAAATATATCTTCACCTGAAAGATGACGACGCGACCGCCTTTGTCGCCCGTAGCCAGCAGCTCACCGTCATGGTTAAATTCAACGCAGGATATGATATCCGCATCGGTGACATCATCATCTAAGGCGCCCTTGATCTGTGAGAAACACCAGGAGGCTTCTCCATTACCTGTAAAACCGAAAGAGAAAGGAAAATTGTATAACTTTTTAATTTCACATTTCCTTCACCTCCCAATGTGGCCCATTTGAAAAGGGCCTAACTATATGTTAAATTTGATTTGCGCTTGCCTTTAGGGCAATCAATAGTCACAGTCGTAGCAACAGTAGCTGTTACTGACACGACGAGATAAAAAGAGAGGACAACGATGACGTCTCCTTGTAAGTTTCGTTTATTTAGTAATGACGCCAATTCTAACCATCGAAATTTATTTCATTGTAACTGTCACTCGACTCAACCTTCATACATACATGAGTATGTATAAATTCATTCCAATAAATTAGAGTGCAAGGCCTCTTCAAATAACTTACTAACATAGAAATGTAATCTTGTTTTAAAATATTTTATTGGCTGTTCCTGAGTCAGTTTGTTAAATTTATAACTTGATCAACGTTGCAAATGCAATGAAGGTAATAGGATAAAAGTATCCTATTCATTAAGCCATTTAGTGCGTTGACAGTTTACAGTTTTGTTCAGGTCAAGGCAATCATTTATCCGAGGACAAGCAATTATAGGCCAGCTTTACTTGGTATGGTGTAATTGCGATTTATGCTCAATGTAATCTATTTATTTTAAACTTGACTAATTAAAATGTGAAAAGTGAACAGTAAGTATTATTGGCTGATTGTTCAAACAATTTTTATTTTTGTTATTATTTATGAAAGCATTGTAAGTGGATACAGAACTTCGTAAGTCTCACCTAAATTATAATCAAATATTGGCACAATTATCTAACTACAACACGCGAGGTTGCGACAGAAAGCACAGGCTTTGAAAAGAGCAACCTGCAGAGTTATAGCCTATTCTATTTTTTGTATATAACATTACTTTCCCTGTAATTACAAAATCATAAAATCTTCATTTACACACGTATTGCTTTTCTTAACAGAATATTACTTATATAACAGTTATCACCGTAAAAATCCAAAACAAAATTATCTTTAATTATCAATAAATTTTCCACCACTAGTTGGGAGAGCGCGATCACACGCTTTACGATTCAATTTTCGTCCTCCGAAATAATTGGGAGTGAACATCGACTTTAAGTTGCTTTTAAAACAAATTAGCTGACACTGCACTTTTTGATTGTTTGATTTGCAGATTTGCTTGTTGTCAATGTTCACCACCCGATAACGTTGATCGTGAATTAAATTAGATCAGCGGCTATTTTTATCCAATTGTTTATAAATCGTGAGCAATTTGTTTAAATAGTATTCTGCTAGCAAAATGTATCAAAATTGTATGGGAAGTAGAAGAGCAAAGGCATTTTAGAGAAAGAGTAAGTGATATATGCCCTGCGAGATCTTCAAATGTAATAATGACTTACCGGCCATGACAGTTGAACAGTTTTCGAAGAACAGCGCGCGCAAGTTAGCAGGAGGCAATACTGAACACTCAACACTCAAAGCAACAACACAACTAGCCACACAACAACAACAAAAATCAAATAAGGCCAAGGAGTTGCGTTCGCGCTCTTGCTCTCACTAGTTTCGCTCTTACTCTCCCACAGAAATCACTCAATTCCCTAGTGGCTTTGTCTGAGTGTTGGGGACCGTCGCTTTTTTTGTTGTTGTTGTGAAAGAGTGTTGAGCGCGAATTTTATTTTCTTTTCTTTTTGCTTTGCCAAAGGAGTTAAGCTTCTCAAAGAAACGACGAGGGCGGTGAACAAACCGAAAGCAAAAGACAAAACCAAAGTGCTTAACTTCGTTGCTTTTGTTTCGGCCCTTTCCTCTTGTTATGTTGTTATTGTTATGTGTGATGTACTTTGTTTTTTTTATATTGTACGTATGTATGAATATATGGTTGTTTTCTTTTTTTCGTCACCGCTCTGCTCAACACAACTTAAGCACGTATACGTATTTTGCTGCTGCTGCTTTTGGTGACGACAACGACGTCGGCGACATGTGGAGAAGAAACTGCAAAGTAGAGGAGTATTTCATTACACATACACATATATTATGCATGCTTGTATGTGTATACTACGCCAACAGCAACATAGCGATGAAGCAGCGAGAAACTAGCAGTATTAACAGCAGCACTGACATGTGTGTGCATTTGTGCGTGTTCTATATATGTGTGCAGCCGGTGGTTGTATGAGAAATTATCGCAAAATAATTTTGCACTACTTCTGATGATTGTCGCTTTCGGGAGTGTAAAAAGAGCAAGTTATAAACATAGAGCTGTAAAGCGATATTAGCGCGCTCGTATATTTGCTAAACAATGCGATTAATATTATTTATTCTATGACAACACAAACATCTCCCTCCTCTTTCTATCCCTTTACTCGTTCTCAAACGACGGGTTTCGCTTGCTTTACGCTTTGTTTTATCGCATTTCATTTGCACGTTCATGTATTTTTTCTGTTTTATAAACGCAACGGGTGGCAATCTAACCTTCAAAATGAACGTTGCTTGTTTAACAGCAATTCTTACAACATCAATTGCCAATTGCATATTTTGCATACATATTTTTGGACATTTAATAAACCGTTGCTCAATTGTTTCTAAAAGCGCGGCGACATCGGCGTCGCAGAAGACAACGACGCACAATCAATATTCGATTTGAATGCGCCTCGTACTTAATACTACTCCATAAGTATATACATATCTTCCGACAATGCACTGCACACAGCACGCACAGAAATACACACAGAAGCTAACTCGTCATTGCAAAGATTATCACATCAAAATCGTAGTCAAAAATATATACATATATATAACAACAACTCTCGCATGACAAATATGACCAAAAGGAAAAAAAAGATTCTAATGCTGTTCTGTTAATGTTAAGCTGCTGCTTCTTCACGTTTTTGCCGCCTCTTTCACTGCACTGCTTCGTCGCCGCCGTCGTTGTGTTGCGTCGTCGCTTTTGCAAAAGCGGCAGCGGCGACCGAATGAGAATATACGCACTTTTAAACTATGTACATCATTGTAAAAATACAATTACGATGCGGCTATAACACTTCAACGCGCTGTTAACGATTTTAACTTAATTAATGACTAATTTGTTTTGATAATATCAACATAAAATGGAAGTACAAAAATTTATTGCAAATTTCGCACTTTACAATAGAAGTTGCAGGCCACTAATTTACTGTAAGCCAACGGCGTCCAATGTGCACTCACCAGTGTTAGCAAACGCACATTTCAAGTGTTGTAAAATACAAAGTACTACAGCTGACTGGGGTGCCGCGTTTTCCTATATGCGTACGTGTGTATTTGTCTGCAGTGGCGCGCACGACCTTTAAAAATAAAATCTATGCGTACAGAAAAAGGGAACTCACTTTGTGGCTTTTTAGTACTGTTGATATTGATTGCCGTGTTAAGCATATTTCCAATTTTTGTAATACTCGACTGCCGCATGAATGTACGTGGTGGGATTGGAGGCGGTGGCTGAGGATCTGGCGGCTCCAGAACTGGACTTTGACGACCCCATCGACCCATTTGAACGATATTGTCTCTCCCTCTCTCTCTCTTTGTTGTTACACTTGTGCTGGCTGTAAGTAAATTAAATGATCGAATTTATTAACATGTATTTGGAATCACAATACACACATATATAACTTATTGTATAATGGATATTTGTTTAAGACCTGGTCATTTCAAAGCTTAGCACATGAGCGCGCTTCGTGTTTTTCAATTTGTCAGGCAATTAACACATGACCCTATCCTCTCCATTCTCCTCTTTCGCGCTTCCTCACTCTGGATTTCTCTTTCCGTCTACTTATATTTATCATACATATGTATGTCTCCGACTAGATTTTATTTTTTTTCGTCAGATTTTGCTCTCAAATTAATTGTGCAAATGTGTTTGTCGCTTGTTTACAAAAAACATTACGTTGGCGTGCATGATCTTCTCGAAAAAGTCCAAGTGAATTTAACTTCTGTTGTTTTCAAGAACTTGCGGTTTCATAAACTAGACTAGATAAGATCTGATTTATTTTTGAAAAAGACCTCGAAGGACACCAACTAAAAACATTATAAATGTAAATCATGGTAGTAGAAGTACTAGTATAAGTAGTAGTAGTAGTAGTAGTAGGAGTAGTAGTAGTAGTAGTAGTAGTAGTAGTAGTAATAGTAGTAGTAGTAGTAGTAGTATTAGTAGTAGTAGTACTGGTAGTAGTATAGTAAAGATATATGTGTAGATCTGATGAGATACAGTTTCAGGTAAAAGCGAACTATGTCTTATATATCTGTGTGTATAAACTTACTTAGGAATTGGTGTCTTAGCATAAGAATGTATATGGAACTGTACACTGTAAACAAAGGGAAAGCGCAACAAGTTGATAAGAGAGAAGCATGCGCCCTAAGAAGAACAACAATAACATGTGATTGTAATCCAATTATTGTGGATAAGTCTCAGTGTCGGCGAAATAAACGTGAGCAAACTGGCAGACAACGCATCGTATTAAATAAAAACACTAAAAATGCTGTTCTTGCAAATGCTCTACTAAGGCACGCAACTGTGTATATAAGTCAGACATAACTTGTAAATAAATGGAAGTCGCAACAACAGCAATAATAATAATCAAAAGTTCATAGCATCTTTGTACAAAAATATTTATTTACACACACACACGTGTACGCGCCCGTTGAATGTGTATGTTGTGTATGTAGGTGTATGCGTATGCGTATGGATGAGTATTCATATATTTGTATCAGCATTGCACTTATTTATATTTCGCTCAGAAATAACAAAAAACATTGACGTTAGCCCCAACAGACTTTGTTTATTTTTAAAAGAATGCGAAGGAAATGCTGAAAATTCGTTAACAAACACATCAAAAAGACCGCATACACACAAACATAATCGGGCTGCGCGACTCTATAAATAAATAGGACGATAAATTCGTAGTCCAGTAGCACGTGTAGCACGAGTGTGACTCGCATCTTGTTCCACTTACTTTTACCTATGCGGTAATGAGTGGTAGGAGTCCGCTTTGATTTAAGATATTTTTAGACGCTACCCGAAAAATGTTATCCTTTTAGTTCGAAGTAATGTAAAGTGGGAAACAAGTGAAACAAGTGACACATATAGGGAGCAGATAATATGATTTTTAATAATGTTAGTGTGGTTACACTGATATGTTTTGCCATTGTCCTTATCTTTCTGCTGTCCAATAACGACATTTTTGGCTGATTGCCATTAAATCAAATCGATAAATTAAACTCATTAAGCTTTGATAGAAGCATAAAGAACTCAAACGTACATATGTGCAGATCCCCAACTATTGGCAGGGTTAAATCTTACAAATTGTCTACGAGTTATCGTCGCAATCAATTTATATGATTTTGTTGTTGCAATCGATGCAAACAGATTAAGTAAATATTTTGGCATAAAGCTTAGCTAACCACAGCTAGTGACAAAAAAAATCATTAATAGTTGAGTTATACAATGAGTGTACAGTGTGTACTCACATATGTATCTATGTACTTTTCAATTTATATGGCAAATACAAGTCCAAGTAGAAAAACAATGTTGTTCACCTCAAAAGCCGCCAAGAACGTCAACAACTGAAACTTGGATAGCACGTAGTCTGCGATATTGTTGTGTGCTCGTTAGGCGGGGAGCGTAGCTTTGTAGAGCGTTGAGAACAGCTCGGGAAAGGCTGGTGGATGGTATAGGATTACCTTACCACTTTTGTTTATGCGATATTTACTAGAACAGTAGATGCTGGCACTGATTTATTCTAATTATCTAAGAACTCATTACATATTCACATTTGAAAATTTGTTTATCTCAATTCAACAACTTTCTGTGCAATAATTAAGAAGACTGAAAGTAGTTTTAATTCTATTTTTGACATTCCTTTTTTTTGCAAACTGTTGATTAGTTTTTGCATGGAAATCGTATTTTTATAATTCATCCAGTTCTTTAGAATTATCCGCAAAATAATATGGCGTATTTAAATTGGTTTTATGCGCTTTTTGTTTTTATCACTAATATATATATTTATATGCAAATTTATTCCGTCATATTTTTCTTGCAATTTGTTTTGATTTCATTGATTCGTCTTAAGTTATACATATAAAGGTTAAAAATGTGATCCTTACTTTTACAACACTCTTTGTATTACTTAGGAGCTGTTGCACTTTCAAATTGTTATGCCGAGAAGTTACAATCGAAGGTATGTAATAAACCCTACACATTGATATCCAAGCACTTAATAAAATCACTGAAACAGATTTTATTTTGATTCAGCGTCGACGACGTAAATCAAAAACCGCAAAAACGAAACTGACTACGACGCGTCGTTAAAATTAGCACTGAACTCGCATGCGCCGCCTAGCGAAGTGCGGCCTATGATTTCTTCTTCATTACATATACATATGTACATATGTACATACTTGTATATGCACAGTGTCCCATCGTTTTAGCGACTCGAAAAATAATGCATAATATGGTGAAATGTTTTTTTTTTTTTTATAATTAGTTTGATTCTGACGGTAGTTGATTAAATTTTTTATGGTTATTTAAAAAAAAAACTTATTTGATGAGGAAAAATAAACTTAACATGTTTTTGTATGGTCATTAATCGGTATTTCTTTGTAAAACTCTATACTTCTAGTCAATATTTATAATTTGCTATACGTTATCGGCATTATCCAAATCGGCTGTGCTGTGCTTAGTAATTTTTAAGTAAAGAATCTGTTTAAGGAGTATCCACTGTAGCTAATTTGCTCCCGTACACTCTTCTCTATTTCGCTTTTTCTCTCTCTTTTATTTTGCTATAGTGTCCAACACCTGCTGTTGCTCGCTGTGTCTGGTCGTTGAGTGAAGAGCTCTGCTATCTGTTTGTGAGGGTGCTATTTCTTTTTGAAGATTTTCCTAATGCCTAAATAAATCAACAATATTCGAGTTTAATTGTTTTATTGTTTTAATTATTATCTTCACACCTATCTCTAATTTCGTAATAAACGTTTATTAACTTAATGATAGCTCCCAATTTTGTGAAGTGTTTACTACACTTGAAAATAACTATCGAATGATTAGTTATTGTACGTGCTTTCGATCGCACATTTTTATTTTTACCACATATCTCTGAAAGCCTTGGTTAGCAAATTAATGTCCTTATTCAAGATATTGTATTTGAGGCGCAAATGATTGGAATGAGTGTTCCAATCCTCAATACCATGATGAAACATCACCTCCAGGACCAACAATTGTTCATAGAGCACATCCCAATTGACGCCAATGGTTGCGGCGCATGTGTCGAGCAACCATCGAAATGAGCAGGGAAAAAAACTTCTTAAGTCTCGCTTAGTGGATTCGCCCAATTTAGATATATATCCATGCAGAAGCCAGCAATCAAAATTTGATATTTTCAGTAGCGGCTCCAATAAAACCGCCTTCCCTTCAGGGTCTTCTTCCACTTTGGGATCAACTGACTCTGATACCTCTGGCGAGGCGCTCATTTGGCGGCGCGGCATCTTTAGCGGCACACGCAATGGATCCATGTTGCACTCATCGAATACTTGTATAGCAGCCAAATCGTTGAGCGCAATGTCCTCATGGTTAAATTTCAATATATAACTTGGTGTGGCAGTAATCTTCCAAAAGGGATTGTTTGTCTCCAGCGTTTGACGACGCTCGGCGCGTTCTTTAATCTTACCTTGATACTGTTTACCATAAAGAGCAATCGGCTGTCGAAATACAAAATCAGGTCGCTTTTCTCTACGACGTAACTCCTCAATCCATTGCTGCGTCTTGATATCGCAGTTGGCGCGGCCCTCTTTGCAACGAGGTCTTAAGCGTTGCAGCGTTTGAAAGATGCCAATCTTGTGGTAATTTGTCTGGCACGCCAATTCCTCGATGCGTAGTTTATGCCCAGCAGTCGATAAGTATTGAGCCAGCTCACTGGTTTGCTTCTTAAATGGGGCCACTTGATGTTCAGTATAATCCACATTCATCCACTCCGGCACTTGAACACTTATTTCGCTGTGATCTGCCTGATTGGCAAGCAGCATAATGCGCTTGAAATAACTGTGCGCTGGAGTTAAACTAGGTTGAAAGTCAATGGTGTCTTTGGTGTCGGTTTCTTTGCCATCTCCAAATTGATCTCTGAGCAGCGTCTCAAAGATGAGGCAAATGTTTTCGCGCATGCGTTGCATTGCAGGAGTTAGCAACATGTCCTGGTAGTTGTATTCCTGCTCACTCTGCTTTCGCTCCTTGCTTAAAAAGTCGTCTACCTTGCGTCCATTTTGAGTAGACACGCCGTAGCGTTGGGCAAAGCTTTCGTTGAAATGGGCAACGACAATCTTTCGCATTTCCACAAATTGCATCCACTCAGTGTAGACAAAAAGTGGCGCCATTAACTTACGATTCGTATTCGTGTTGGCAATTTGTGAGAGGTGCTCGTTAATGAGCAACGCAGAGTCGGATATTGCACGCTCCTTGACATCATCCAAACCAAACAGAAGCTTTAGTACGTAGATTATGTAGGCCATCACACGTGCTTCATAGCGGGGATAAGCATGAAGTCCATGTGTGGGCTCAAAAGTCGGCGGCAAAGCATCCATTAAGCTGGCTACATAGCTGGCAATAAGGGGCGGCAAATTTAATTCCAGCACATAACGCCTTGCCAGACCAAACAAATCCGGCTTTTGAAAGCCATTCAAATCGATAAAGCGCGACATTTGCGCAATCTGCGCACGCAAAAACTGTGCAAAACCGAATAGATTAAATTTAAGAAATGTTAATTTCTGGAAACTGCATTACTGCTTACTTTGAAGCGACACTTGTCCATCTGGTGGCCGAATTCCATTTGCTTAAGCAGCGACTTGCCATGCATGGCCACATTATCGGGCAAATAACTCAACATGTAGCGACTAGTCAGGTACTCCTCATCGATGAGACGCAGTAAATCCGTCAATTGAATATCGTCTTCAACCAGGTTCAATGCTATGGCCAACACCACGTATAGCTTGGTAATGTTTAAACAATAAATATTGCGATCGAAATGGCTTAAGGTGCTTGCTCTTGGGTGAAGCTTGTGGCATTGCATGCTACCTGAACTATCAGCGCTATGCTTGTCCAGATGCTTTAAAGGCATTTGTTTTTTCAGGGAGCGACGCGCATTCATTGACCATTGCAGCTTCAGGCTGCGATTGCTGTGCAACGTGGACTCGGAAAGAACAGCAGTTCGTCCGCTGAAGCCCGACTCATCTAATTTACGCTGAAATGGGATCAGGAGCATATAATGTCAGTGTAAGCAGATACGACTTGGGGTGATTGATTAGCTTCTGGAAGGTAATTAGCTCTAATACTTATTTGCATGCACTTAAGTCAGCTATAAATAGCTAACTAAACGTTTCCAATACCAGTTCGTTTTGTGACTTCAACATGTCTCTTCGTACAATCCTCATCTGCCTGGCAATCATCGTGGTGGTCTATGCCCCACTTAATACTTTGGCTGCGCCTTTTGAGCTGAATAAGCGTGAGTATCAATGCCATCCTACGTAAGCTAAATAATCCATTACTTTGCTAAGCAGTTGCGCTGCACGAAGCTACTGTTAACTCAGAATTGGTAGAAACTCCGGATGGCCCGCAATCAGAGACTGATAAACCGGAGCAGCGCACATTCTTCCTTTTGCTTCCGCTCCTGTTCCCCAACACCTTCTATTTCACATAATTACGTCTACTATATACTATTCGAAAAATGTCAAATTAAAGTTATATAATTGAGCATGCACACCTTTGTTTTTCTCCATTCCCGCCAATTGGCCCGCTCGTCTCCGGGTGGATTCATTAGCTTCTTGATTTGCCGTTCGCGTTTGCGTTTATTTTGCTTGTGATTGTAAATGATGCGTGCATCTCTAGCAAGTAGATTTAATACAAAAGCGGTGTCAGATTAAAAATATTTTTAGTTACCTTTGCAATGCGCGCACATTGAGTTTTGGCAGTCCCATCTCATTGTTCTTGCAGAAGGCGACCTCCATTCGTCCCATGTACGCTGACCACACCTGGAGTGTCATTAACTTAAGTTCTGGCTTGGCACCCATGTAAAGTAGTTCTTGGAGAAAGCCACGCAGCACATAATTGTAAAATTCCCAGGATGTGATGTCGTCTTCCTCCGGCTTGATCTTTGGTTTCTTTATGGTGCGTAGTGTCGTGTGTTTCGTGGTGTCATTGTAAGAGTCTTCGGCGCTAATTTCCACTGCCCTCAATTGTTCCTTTTTGGTGCCGCATTCGACGCAGTAATAATAGCCTTCGCGTTCCTGAAAGGAGCGCTCGCCGCAAACGTCGCACTCCATCTGTTCAACGTGCATAACTTCAGATTCATTCATATTTTCCATTTTTAATTGAAATTATCAAATGATTAGCTCTTTCTATTCAAATACACAATCCAAACAATGTGCCCGCACGTGCGACTTTGAAAGGCTGGCTGGTTCGGAACTAGTTCGTGTCAACATTTTAAACGAAGTTGCCAACCCATTTTATCAGACTTTAAATTCCAAAGTAATGTAAGAGATAAAGTAATTAACAAAACTTAATTTTATAAACAGAATATCAACTCTGAGTTGCAGTAGCTATTAACAGGATGTTAACAAATTTGCTAATTTTACTTAATCTACGGTATAGTGAGACCATAAACGGTCCATTGTAATACTGAAGTAGGAGTGCTTTTTCAGTCTTTTCAAAGCTCCATACTTTTGTCACTTTCCAATTTATGCTCCATCTCCGTTCGTACGGAAAAAAAATGGCACTCATTTTCCAATCTTATCGTTCAAAAATGTATAAAAGTTTGAGTTCAACTAGAAAAACATCGATGTTTTTTGTAATCATTTTCTGAAGCAATCGATATATCGATAGGCTATAGATTTGTGTTCATCTTTAGAAATATTGGCTGTTCATGACCTATCTCAATTTGAAAAAGTGCTGATCACTCGTTTTCGAATATAGGTTTCTCTTAATTCAATTGCGGTTGCACATGTCACTCAAGTGCAGTTCGAGTGGAATTAAGCTGCTTAATGGATAACTATATATAGAATGCGACTACCGGTATTGACCAGTATTATTATTGATACGCTTTTCCCTCCTGTGGTTGTGGGGCAAAAGCTACAAATTTACACAACCAAAATAAAAAAAGCTTGCGACTGCAATGACGCCGTCGATTAGTTGCCTTCAAGCATTCGATCAGTATGAGTGCAAACGGCGCAGCTGCAATAATGTCTTTGTGCGATAGTGTCGATTCATTTGCGTTGGATACACCGCTAACACATTTGGAACATCTGAAAAAGGACCAAGAAAAGGAAGTGCAGGAATTGCGCGATTGGTTGGATGCCAATCCCGAAGTAAACGGTTGCAAAACTTATGAAAGCCTCTATTTCTTTTTGCGCACATGCAAATTTGACGTAGAACGCGCCAAAAGGAAGCTACAAGTATTTTACCGAATGCGCGCCGAGAGAAGCGAGTGGTTCGATAATTGCGATCCCATGCTTCCCGAAATTCAGGAGCTGCTGAAGCTGGGTGTCTTCTTGCCCGTCGATGGCGTCGATGAGCACCAACGAAAGGTTGTTATCATTCGTACTGCGATCCACGATCCCAAGCGACACACACAAAACAACGTGTTTAAGGTAAATACAGCGCATAATCACTTTGCATTTATTTACTACTGTTTAGTTTAAGTTTACTTTTTATGCTTATGCAAATATTGTTAATTTATCATTGTAATTTGGGGAAAACCATACGTATTTGCGATCAAATCTTGCGCAAAAATTGCAGTGTCCATTTGACTTTAATATATCGACTATTTTTTATAATTTAAGACTAGCAAAATGATATTGGATCTGTTGCTGAAGCTGGAGCCAGACAGCTGCGCACGTGGCATCGTGGCTATTATGGATATGCGTGGCGTGCAATTAGGACATGCTCTCCAGCTAAATCCCAAACTCATTAAGCGATCCGTAGAGAGCTGGTCAGCTTATCCCTGTCAACCCAAGTTACTGGAATTCACTAATGCGCCCCGTCACGTAAATTTTTTCTTGAATACATTTCGGTGCGTCACCATGTATTTGACTGATAAGTTTATTATTTCTGATTTCTTTGTTATTTATTCGTATTTATTTTTGTTTTAGCGTCTTTATGACAGCCAAAATACGATCCCGTCTCGTTGTGCGTCGTAGTGGCACAACGGTTGTTTGTAAGCAGCTACCAAGTGATTTGGACGGACAAGGTGCCAGCTACACAGAATTAGCTATGAAGTGGAAGAAGTTGATAGAGGCGCATGCTGATTTCTATGTGGAGCAAGGCAAATACAAAAGCATACTTAAATGATTTGGAGCGTTCGCGATTAGCGTGTGATTAACCGAATGTGATTAGAAATAGTGCATATAATATAGCTACATATAGATAATACTAGACCCACCATGTGTGCAAATGCCTTTAAGGTTTCGATTATTTGATTATTGAAAAAAGCACATTTCATCGCATATGAAATATATACACAGCTATTCAAATCTAATTACTAAAATTCTTAGATTTGTATTAATTTTGAAATGTTTCTTTTAATTTGTGACTTAAGGGTTATCAATAATTGTTAGTTATTAAAAAAAGTAGATGTCTTTTTCATTTGTTGTCAATAACAGTAAATGACAATTTTATTGACGCGTAGAAATAAAAATTCTGATGCATTATCATTATTTTCTCAGTTTATTAGTACAAAATAGTATATCAAAAATGTTGTATCAAGTCTATAATTATTATCATTTATTGGGGCTATCGGGTGCGGTTGGCTCCAATCTCCATCTTTAATTACTATCCGCCGATTGAAATTAATAATAAATATGAGTGCATACAAAGAACATATTCAAATCGACTTACATAGTTTGTTCACAAGCGGATTTTTGCTGTTTGTTGTTAATGTTTTAATGCGTGCTGTATGTGTGTCTGTCTGTTTTCTTTACATATAGTGTACATACATATATAAATATAAATATGTTTTATATCTCTTAAAAGTACGTGTCACATATAAAAATATATAGTAGATGCTGCTGCTAATCGCTCTCATAGTAATTATCAGCAAACACAACACGATTTCGACAATTTCTGAGGATTCACATGGAAACATTGAACAAACGATGAAAGCTATAAACAAGAAAAGGAAAGGCGGTAACTAAACTAAACCGTAATACACAGCGCCAAAATGCAATTCATCATCACAAGTCCAATTGCAAGCCGTTGAATCTATTGCTAATATGTGGCTAAAATAGCTGATGCATTGATTCCTATATTTGCCTTTCGTCCTTTGCCGTCAGCTTGTCGATAAGCTCTTGCAGCGGCGCCAGTTCGCGTCGTTCAATTAGATTGAACTCTTGCACAAAGAATATAAAGTGTTTAAACGACGTGTTCAAATGTGCCTCTTCGCCCAGTGTGACAACCTCGGAGAAATGTTGATGATAGATGTGCGCATAGACGCGAAACAGACGCTTCAATATAGTCTTGGCGGAGGCGAGAAAGTTCTTTGGAAATGGCACACCGATCTTGGAAGGAAACAATGCTTCGTCGTCCAGTTGATCCTGCACCCAGGTCATTAGATAGTCTATATACTTTGGCGCACTGCACTTGATGGGCTTTTTCACGGTCAAGCCATCAGCCCAATGGTATTCGTATTTCGGACCCGCCGACATAATGCTACAGCTTTCCTCTGTGCAGAATTCCGTAATGGTGCCATATAGCATGTTGATCTGATTGAAAAAATCGACAGCTGGCAAGAGAAGTTTCATTGGTCCAATTGCGCATTCAAATGATAATAAATTACTCACTGTTCACGGCCACCCATTCGTTGAGATCCTCGCCATCGGGCAGCGATACAGCATTGCGTAGGTTGCCGGAACCAAGTGTGGCAGCTGCATGTTTCATGAGATCATACTGATGCGTGCCCTCTGGTATGTTCTTCTTCGGCTTAAAAGTTTTGCTAGAACGTGAGCCACTGCAGGCCAAAATATGAATAACTTTAACTTATTTTATTATCTTGTAGCTACAAGTGAAGCACCCCTTCTCCCTTCCCATCCAGGCTCCAGAACGCGAACAAAGAACTTAGGAGGGTTGCACATGCAACTTGCAATTAGTCAAAAATATTTTTGTTGCACGAACAATAGAGCTGTAAGTTCTCACACATACACACACGTCCAAACACATGGATATACACATCTTAACAATTCAACATTTACTTACAACAAAAACTCCATTGCCATGCAGCTATTATCGCCCTTCACGAACTTGTAATTTTGCCTACAATCCCTTAATCAATGTACCTCACAACACTTCGTTATGGAAATTGTGAATTTTTAAATTAATTTTCTTTATGAACGCTTTAATCGAAATTTGTTGACGGGTCAAGCAATGGGCTGGCAACCAGCGTGACCGCAAGTTGAATCACAAAATATATCATTTTGCTGTGAAAAATATACCAAACGGATCAAATAGTTGCACTGCTAATATCGATACATTAAAATCATAGTGTTGCCATGTTGTATGAATTTTTGTGGTAGTCATTTTCTTTTGTAGACAGTGAAAGTAAATAAGTGTGTGAACACTGTCCGTCTGTTTAGCACGTGGAAGAAACAACGCGCTCGTGTTTTAAGTTCAACAATTTTCATTTCTGTCAGGCATTTTACAGGCCTTACTATGGTAATTAAATTTTCAACCGATACAATTAGAAATGACGTGAATAATAAATATGATATCGCATAATCCTAAAACAGTCACAAGGTCAAAAAGACAATTTAAGCTAACCTATAACGTGCAGAAGTTGGAGCTCTGAAACGTGCTGAAAGTGGAGCCTATTAAATATTATTTCTCTATTAATTTTTAGTCGAGTCTGTACGTACTCTATGAACATGCGGCAGGCTTTGCGCTCTTCTCCGTCAAGGAGTTCGAGGAAGTTTCCATGTTTTTGCCACAAGTGGAATCTTCTGTGACGGACATCGCCAAGTTCAATTCGATTGTAAAACTTGCTGGATTTGCGCCTTTCAAATCGGCTATAGCTGCACTAGAGAACATCAATGCAATATCTGAGGGCATTGTACCTGAAGATCTTCTGCATTTCCTAGACGATTTCTTTGCTAAACTCAAGAAGAAGAAGTGCACCCTTGGAATTGCAGATGCTAAGTTAGGCGCGGCGATAACCGAAGCTGTTGGTGTCCAATGTAGTCACTTTGGCGTAGTTCCTGAAATACTGCGTGGTATCCGCTTCCACTTTGCCAAATTAGTCAAGGGTAAGTCAACATTGCGTTATTTTCTTTAGAAGTTGCTTGACATATGTAGTCATTCTAGGCTTCACTGACAAGTCCGCTGGCGTGGCACAACTTGGTCTAGGACACAGTTACTCGCGTGCCAAGGTTAAGTTCAACGTGCATCGCTCGGACAACATGATTATTCAATCTATTGCACTTCTTGATCAACTGGACAAGGATGTCAACACTTTCTCAATGCGGATACGTGAGTGGTACTCCTATCACTTCCCAGAACTGGTGAAAATTGTGCCCGACAATTATATGTTCGCCAAGGCAGCGAAATTCATCAAGGACCGCAAAGACCTCACTCAAGATAAGCACGAAGAGTTGGAGCAGATTGTTATGGACTCTGCTAAAGCTCAAGCTATCATAGATGCAGGAAAGATGTCCATGGGCATGGACATTTCCATTGTGGATCTGATGAATATTGAACTGTTCGCAGAGCGTGTTGTCAAACTTTCTGAGTACCGTAAAAGGCTCTCCACATACTTGCATAACAAAATGAACATGGTGGCGCCAAACCTGCAGTCACTGATTGGCGATCAAGTCGGTGCTCGTCTCATTTCGCACGCTGGCAGTCTTACCAATCTGGCAAAGTATCCAGCATCGACAGTACAAATCTTGGGAGCCGAAAAGGCTCTGTTTCGTGCCCTCAAGACTCGTTCCAATACGCCGAAGTATGGACTTATCTATCATTCATCGTTTATTGGACGCGCAGGTCTTAAGAACAAGGGCCGCATCTCGCGTTTCCTGGCTAACAAATGCTCGATAGCGTCACGTATTGATTGTTTCCTGGAACAGCCGACCAGTGTGTTTGGTGAGACGTTGAAACAGCAGGTGGAAGATCGTCTTAAGTTCTACGAGTCGGGTGATGTGCCACGCAAGAACATTGAGGTCATGAAAGAGGCCATTGAAGCAGCTGGCCAAGAGGCCAACAATGTATCACAGTCGGAGAAGAAGAAAAAGAAGCGTAAAGAAGTAAATGGCACTAGTAATGGTAATGGCAAAGTTCTTGAGGAAGAGAATGGCGATGCTGAGGCTGATGAGGAGCCCAAGAAGAAGAAAAAGAAGAAGAACAAAAACAAGGTGGCTGTGGAAGCGTAGGGACATACGTAAACACCAGATTTATGTATGACTTCATTTCCTTTACAGCGTAGATCTAAGTTCAAAATTTATTACACAATACTTTTTCCGTTCAACAAACTAAATAAACTACTACTTTACTAATAGTTCTTCATTTCATTGTTTATTTTTCACACGTCGGTTTTATATACATACATTTAACTCGATACTATTTCTAATTTTTTTTTATTTTTATTATGAATATTTTTTGTAACAATTTCAATGATACATCATCAGCGGTCCTTTTGTTGTGCTATATGATATTAATTTAGTACAACCATTATATGTTCTTCATTTAATTATTGCGATTACGACTAACATTGAAAAACCCTAAAAGGTATTTCAAATGCGTATGGATAACAGGACGGATGTGGAATTTATTCATGGCTTTGGAATTGTAGAAGATAATCGAAATCGAGCAGGCGGTACAAATAATAATACAATTTGGATATTGGGTTTGTGGTGTTGTTAAACAATTAATTTAGCAAAAGAATAAACAGTTTGCACAACGAACAAAGAATCAGAAAACTTATGTGTGTGTGTGTTGTGTGTGGAACGTCATTTAGCTAACAAATATCATTGGAATAAATCAAAAGCAGAGGCATTGTTGTTACTGCTGTGATGCTGTTGTTGTTGCGATGGCTGCTGTTGCTGTTGGAACGCACTGAAATTGGCAAATGCTCCTCCTGTTGGCTGTGTCTGTGGAATGGTCTGTTGCGTTGCCCCAAACAAATTGGGACTGGTTATTGGTGAGAGACCAGGGTATCCGGTACCGGTCTGAACATTCAGCGGACTCTGAATCTGCTGCGTCTTGGCTGGACTCTGTGTTTTCAGGGCATTCATAGAGGGAGCTGGTGCATTGGATTTGCCCGTTTTGCTTATCAGTAAATTATCCAGGTCGATGTTCAAATTCCCGGCCTTCAGATTGCCGGACCAAGTGGCACCTACATTTGCGGACTGCGCGGTTGGAGTCTCAGTGCCATTGGTGTTTGTATTGCGGTTGTTGTTGTTTGCGGCTGATATTGGCTGAAGCAAATTATTGCCCGTAACAGTTGCGATCGGCGGCAGCATATTATCTGTAAAGAAAAGTATCGATTAGGCACATCTGCATTACAATTTAAAAGAACCTTTAATAGTATATGAACGAGTAGAATTTCGGTAAGCAGTTGCGTGCGCATTTGTCGGGACGGCTTGAGAGTGTGATGTGCGCAGTCCGAATGGGATCTCAATCAACTAGGTGCTGTGGAATTGCAAATATGTTCATTGTTTACCTAGTGCGTCCGTGGTTGAGGCACAATGCCCGGAATATTGAGAAATGCTTTAAGAATGAGTTGTTACCATCATTAAATTGTACGCAATTATCACAATTTAATTTCACACAGGGAAAAAGAACAAAAGAAAAGTAAAAACTTGATTCGAATAAAACTGAATGTAGATAATCATTCGACTAGCGACTACACATTATTATGTTATTATTATTATTATCATATAAATACGTGAAACGCATATAAATATATATTCTTAGATTCAAATTGCTGATTTATTTGCAGAATAATAGTGTTTTTATGATAATTTCAATAGAAGCGACTTTACTGATGCTTTTAATTTGCTTGCAGATGGAATGTTGCTTAAATCTATAATTAAACTGCATGATTCTCTGCCGTTGAATCGAATAGCTTATAGCATGTGGACAATATTTGCTGGGCCAGCTCTCGGCATTCATCTGATGATTCGCCACCCAAGAGAGGTGACCTCATAAAGTCGTTTAGCCAACGTTGTAGCTCGATCAGAGACTCTGCAAAGTGTGTTGTTAGTAAGTGAGAAGGCGTGGTGATCAGTGCAACGCCCAAGAGCTGAAGAGTCGCTGCCCGAACTCGTGCCTCGGGATTAAAACGCACAAAGGTGCATAAATCAAAGACCTCGCGCGTCATAGTGGGCAGCAATGGACAGTTATGGGCGCTCATAATAAACACGGCCAAAGTGTGTAGCATATTAACCACCAGTTGGCTATCGATGTCATGCCCAATATTGTCATATTTCACATACAACATGCCACATGTTCGCTGCCCTCGCACAAGTCCAAAGAAAAATGTTCCAGCAACTCCATGGAAGGGATTCGCCTGACCACTCATGTTCTCCTGTATCTTCGGCTTGCTGAGGTAGTGCTTTGATTTGGCCCGCAGACGTTCTCTGATGACGCGCTGAGCTGCAACTAAACGCTCGGTAGCATCAGCTTGGTCGGACTGAAGCTGAAACTTGCGCATCTGCTTTGCAGCGGGTGGCGCAATATCCACGATTTGTTGGGTAGTTGCTTGCCACTCTTTCTCATCCGCCAACTCTTTGGCTGCTGTGCCGAGCACCTGTAGTATTAGGATGCGCACTTTTAGGGCATATCGTGAATTGTCTGTGTGAAATTCTCTGCACAGGAACTCGGCGCAGGCTCCTGGATGGGATACACAGATAGCCACACAACATCTAAACTGTGTATGCTCAAAGTTCTCGAAATAGTACTGCATCTCAAGCGTAATAAACACATGCATCAACTCCAGAGCTAATTTCTCGTCCTGCTTCGTCAGTTGGTTTCGAATCAGTTGCTCGGCTGTGCCAAGTGCAGCCTCAAAGACCTGATAGTCTGGCACTTTGGAGCGCAACAAGTGCAGCAAGTCAAGGACAAATCTGGGACGTTGTTCCACTGTGCTAGAAGTGTCATTCGACATATCGTAAGCCTTCAGGTCGATATCATCTTCGAGTGGTTGCGAAGGTAGCTCATCATCCGAGTCCAAATCAAGCTGCATGTGTGAATTATTTGAAGCGTCTTCTCTTGGTTCAACTTGACTGTGGTCGCTGAGCTTTTGCACTGTATTCTCAAGTTCTCCCATGAACTGAATAATGTGCAATTCAAGACGCTGCCTTTGAGCTCGATTGGCTTGTTCATCCAACTGTTTCTTGCTGGGACACTCAAATCGGCAGAGCTCATCTAGCTCCTCAATTATGTGCCAATGTTCCGTGTCTTTCAAACCAGTATATTCGAAATTCAACGACATCTCTTCATTGCGCTCCATGAAATTATATAACAGCTCCACTGTTTTCATGCCGATATGACGTTGCACTGCGTCAGGCGATTGTAGATGATGACTAAATCCATCGTGCAGTTGTCGTTTGTGGTCTAGTTCCAAGCCTTCTTGACATTTCCCTGAAAGAATTAACAGCTTGCTGATGCACACATGCTCCTGTCTGCTCAACTTCTGGAGCGTCAAACGCTTACACCAGATGCCCATCAGTTGAGTGAAGAGGAGCTTCAGGCGAGATGGTGCAACTATATTCAGATATCCAACGAATGAGTACAGGGCTTCATTTGCACTGGGTGTACATTGAAGTGGTAGTTTCTGAAGCAAGCAATGTTCCCAGTGAGTGCTCTCCAAAACAGTTGATCCCAAGAGCAAGTACAAATTCAGCTGAGCATTAACTGAGATCTTGGCTACCTTAAGGCAAGCAGAGGGCTCCAGCTCTACCATGATTTTTTGTACTGCAATTCTTCCCTTTGGAGATACTGCGTAGTCAGTGAGCACGCGTAGCAGTGATTCCAAAACGGAGGCATCGTAGTAATGGTTGAGTACTCGCGACAACAACCAGCTGAATGGACATACATCGAAGTGTCTAACATTATCCTCGCACTGTAGCACAAAATGTAGCGCTTTAAGCCATTGACGTAATACCAATTGCCCATAATCATGTGGTTTAAAGATGGCTGGAAATTGGCGTCCCAGTTTATTGGCCACCAAGTTCGGCAATCCAATCAACAGCTGGATAAACTGCGCAGTTTGGGCATCATGCTCATCAAGCAGTCGCTCCGGCAGAATCTTGATAGTTCGCACAAATCGGTGCATTAGCCTTTTCCGTTGTTGTGCGATGTTCAACAAGCTTACAGCAATTAAACTTGTATCCTTCAATAGAGCAGAAATCATGCAACTGGCAGTGCCCGGCACTCGATCCAACTGGCTTTGCAGCAGCTCAAATGCCGTTTGTGTGTAGTCAATGCAGTAATCCAGTTTAAACAAATTCAAAACTTCCACATCGTTTTTGGGTTGCGGCCAATTCGTTGTAAATAATCTAGTAAGTTCCGTTAACAGAGCAGCATACTCATTGCTGGCCAGGACGGTCCAATCAATTACATGGCAATCAATACCAACGATCTGCTCTGGTGTCGTGTATCCAGGCAGTGCATCACTTCTGTGTAGCTGACGCAGTGTCTCGGCCACAAAGCTGGCGTCAGTGTAGCTCTGCACTCGCGACAGTTCACGCAGCAGTGTAATGGCTTTGGAGAGGGCCAAGCGAGCTGCCACAGGTGGAGGTGATAGAGTCTTCGACATTTGTTGCGATTCCGAGGCTGTGATCGTTTAAAAGAGAAAAGAAAACGAGTGCATCCGATTGGAAAATGTTGCCGTTATATGTGAAAGGCGCGCGGTCATGCAAACGTTTTTACTTGACCGATTTGGCCGGCTAAATGCGAAATGTGTTCTCTAGTCTATAATACTGTAAATCCTAATACGAATCCTAAATGTAATCGCAAAATATACCTAGAGTACTACCCACTCACCCATTGGCATGCTCTGGTGGATTGACAAGTCGCCTAATCCGGCTAGCAGATCAGTAGCTGTAGTTGCGCCTGCCGTTGTTACTGCTGACGTCGAGGAATTGAACAAGTCAAAGGCATCATTAGCTGGCGTTGCAGTCGTCATCAGCTGGTTGTCCAATATTGTAGTCGAAGATGTTGAGCTTTGGAATGCTGCAAAATCTGCAAATTCATCATTGCTAGCTGGAACTATACCAGTTGAGGGCGATGCTTCGCCTCCAAAAGCAGCGGCAAAATCTCCAAATTCCTGCACGGTACCAGCGTCACCAGCCCGCGGATTAAAGTCATCGTCATCATCGGCCATGATTGCGGCACTATTGAGTGTCTTCTCAGTTTGTGGTTGTTGTTGGTGGAGCGGCGTCGGTGAACAAGTTTTAAACAGATCGTCCATCAGATCGTTATTATTGCTCGGTGTACTATTATTATTAGGTGACGTGGCGCCCAGTAGATCGACGCTGTTGGTGGGTGTATCACGGTGAGTGGGCGAATGAATACCAGCAGCATTTGGGGTCTTGCCAAAGTTGGCAGCAGCGCCCAAATTTATTTTTTTTTGCGTAACTGATAGCTTTGAACCGCCGCTGCTTATTGTCGATGTTGGCTGCTTGGAGACCGGCGAGCCAACAGCAGCCTTTGACCGAATATTCATACTGAGGTTCTGCGGTTTGCTTTCACTGGCCACCTCTGCGGGACTAGCGCGATCATTGTAACGATAGTTGCGTCTATATAGATAAAATGCATTGTCTGAAGTTAAGGTGGCATATTAAGTATTATAAATATTTACCTCGGACTAGGCGAATCACTATCGGAGCCTTCTCGTTCGCCGTCATAATGAGTATCTTCATCCTCGTAGCGCTCTGCAGAGCTCTTATCAGAGTCTGAGGATTCGGGAAACGATCAATAAGCACTTATTTTCAAGAAGACTGGTTTCACTTACACCAATTTTCTCCGCGATTACTTCGCCATTCGCCATCATTGTAGCCACCACCGCTGCCGCCGCCACCACCACCCCCGCTGTAGCCGCTATAGCCACCGCTGCGGGAGCCCATCGCATCGCTGCTCATGCCAATGTATTTATCCTTATTCTTTTTGGCCTTTTTGCGCTCGTCGCGCAAGCGATCGTCGTCTTGAATAAAGTCTATAAGCTCTCGTACCTTATGCCTAACATTAATACCCTGATCCTTGCCGCCCTCGTCAGTGAACGTGTAATTCTCCAATGAGCGTAGATCATAGATGTGCTCCCGAGAGGAGGTCACCACGCGCTCGGATCCGTTGCGCACCAAATAGTTCAATAACAACAGACTCTGCGATGACAATTTGAATTTAGAATTGATTTAAACAAACAACTTGACGATTTCGCTCACTTTGTAAGTACGCCGCCAATTGGTTTTATTGTCCTGCAGCATACGTTTCCAAAGCATAGACATCACCTCCGGGAAGGTTTCGTAGGAGAATGTGGCATGCGCCAACTCCTGCATAAGCGGCCCAGTGGGACCCCAGGGGTCGTCATTGGTTGCTTCGCGTACTTTTCCTTCAATCTCTGTGTAGTTCATGACGACATTGGTGCTAGAAAAAGTAATTGAGGGGCAACTAATTTATCCATTTGGTGATTTTAAATAGTTTGCACTTATTTAATAAAAGTGCTAATCATCAAAACAATATAGATTGTTGAGTTAAGCCTGGATGACATCTCTAAAACATATGCTAAACTTAATCAACAGGCACCAAACTATCTGGTCTTATACAGTTATGTAGGTATCTCAATATGATCGAAGTATTAATTGTGATAACATGACAAGTAAGACTATCAGTTGACAGATAAGCTACACATAGCCAGGCAGTTCTCGAATGAGCAATTATTTCAATTGTTCAACATTGCCACTAAGCTAAAAAATTAAAGCCACCATGAAACGTAGTTCCAGAAATTTTAGGATGTCACGTACATATACATAACTTAATGATACAGATAAGGACAGCAAATAATAACTTAATGGGTGCTCGCAATTGAAAACACAAATGTGAGCACAGCTGGAACATGCACAAAACTTTTTTTTTACGCAAGTTAAACAGAGGGTTCTTGATAAACTACACTGACATCCATTCGAATAAAACTCATATACACGTGTGGACGTATAAGTGTACGTGTAATTTAATCCTAGTCGACAATAAACTGCGAGTATTGCCGTGAAAATGTGTGTTGAAATCCCGACAAAAAAAAAAACCTTGAAAACAACAAAAGCAGATACCAAGCAACAAATAAAGCAAACCGTCAATGGATCTTCCACAAACACATGCAGATTAAAACAACAATCTATGTATATCACTATATATAAAAACAACTTATAAAACAACTGCATTTGTAGTGCCAGTCTGCAACAAAGGAGAGAGGGGAGAGGTTCTGCTCGGTTAAAAAGGGGAAGGGAGTGGGGCGAGCACGAATTGTTGGTGTTTTGGCGACTATAGAGGGAGTGTCAGCAGTAAACTTGAGTTTTCGTTCTTTTCGCCTAACCTCGATCATAATGTATTAAGTGAACATGTTAATATTGCTGCACAACTTACACTTTGTCCGCCAATTCGCGCACTTTCCACATACTGATAAATTTATCAACCATTTTAAACAATTTTCTGCTTTGGAATTTTTCACACTAACTTGCCAAATCACTGGCACACAAACTTGTTTGACTTTTTTTATATTATGTATATTTCCCAATTATAAATATATATGAGTTTTTCTATATATTAATTGAAAGCTCTTTTTTGTGAGTTTCATGCAGTAAGACGACTTCTATTGCTTTTTTGCCAAATAAAAAGTATAAAATTTAAAAGAAAATGCAAAAAAACACTGCTCGGGCAGAATTTTGGTGAGCTGTCCCTCGCCAGTGTTGCGAAAGCTATTCAATAGTGTTGCTTTACTCTTGCAGAGTGTTGAATAATACGTGTGACTATCGGTATTTATCAACCTTAAATGTCAATATTAATGAGTGCTCAAATGGTTATGTTATATTCTTATTGGATTTGATTTATTTTCTTAATTGGTATTTCAACAAGATACCAATGAAATTTATTTAAAATTATTGAGATATTATTTTATTTAGTTAATTATGAAATGCTATTCATAGGAATATAAAATATATGTTTATTTTTAAAACACTATGTTATTTAACATTACAGAAACATGTTAGATGTGAGGCTCCTATAATGTTGTAGTTGGGAGGGTTAGCCGACCCTGTTGTCAATTTCCAGAAACTAGGCGAGTTTAATTAATTTGTAATTAGTGATAATAATGACAATATTTACTTAAATCTATTATTGTAAACCCTGTTGTTTACATAACAACGTCTCCTGTGACTGTCAACATTAACCAGATTATTTTTGCAAGAAATGTATAAACAAAAAGGTTATGTAAACTTCATATTGGTCTTACAGTCCGACGATTGATTGCAATCCGCAAGCGCTTCTCCGGATCACCTGGGAAAACTTAAGTGAAAATGTTAGTACTGCAGCGATTCGCCGGCAGCATTGCCACACAGCTGTATCGACGCGCCACCTACACTAGCAATGCACGTGCCGCAAGTGCAGCGCTTGCAACACCAGCCAGCAATGGACAGAACTCTTCAGATGACTCTGACGCTCGTGCGTCAGGGTCATCGGAGGGGAATGTAAAGAAGCCGAAAAGCTCTGGTATGTAAGTCAGTGTGCAGCCGATAACGTTTATTGATTGTTACTCTTTTTCCCCAGGACAAATGGTTGCTGCTGCTTTCGAATCCCTTCGAAGCGAGAACGATCCATCTGTAAAATCAACGACGACCGCTATTAACAACATCGATGAGCGCATTATTAATGCCAAGACAGTGAATGGTCTATTGTCTATTACGGAGAACAATATTTCCTTCTCGCGGAAGCATGCTCTAAAGGTTGTCTCAATTCTGGCTGAATGGAGCACCATCAATCGCGTCAAGATTTCAGAGTTTGAAAACGACACGAGGTTTTTACGTGTTTGTCGAATGCTCGGTCGCACAGCGTTGCCGAAGAATGGAGCGAACGGCAAAAATGGTAGCTTAGCTGGAGGGTCTAATAGCAACAAACGCATTTCTGGCTTCCGCACCGATGACTTGAATACGGTTCTTGGTGTCGCTGGGGATGATGAAGCGGCCAAGTTAATTGCCAGCATAAGTTTACCCCAGATGGTTAAAGTGATGAGTACTTTGGCGCAACGGAAACGTCGCAGCACTCCGCTCCTGAGGTCTCTAGCCTTTAATATTAGCAGTGCTTCGGAGCAACTCGATTTGAAGCAGTCTGCTGATGTATTATACGCCATGTCGATGCTAAATTTCCAGGATTCTGTGCTGGGTGCAAAAGTATGTGCTGATGTTCAAGGAGAGTTACCAAAAAATTCCGAAAAATCAGCAGTTGTTGGTTCTATATTAACCAGTCTGGGAATAATGCGCTATCGGGATTTAGGTAATGCGCACAGCCAATTCAATATGAAATCAGAAATATACTTTAATATTTTGCAGATATTTTGGAATCACTGACGCAATGGCTGCTGAAGAATACCGAAATTTGCCGACCTCAAGATCTCAGCGCCTACTTCCTAACAGCAGCGTTGCTGAATTTTAAAAGTGGGCAATTGGAGGATGTGCGTAAGAAGTTGGCGAAGTCAATTGTCAGGGAGGACTTTACAAGGCAATCGGACTGGTTGAATTACGTGTGGTCGCTGACGATGTTGGGACTTGTAGAGATTAGTCATCTAGAGTCAGTCCTCAGGTTGTTGTCTAATGTATTAAATAACGACCAAAAACCAATTATATTCTGTATTATATTTTATTACAGCGAGGAATTTTTAACGAAATTGCAGAAGGATAAAACCGGTCTAACTCCTACTTCCAAAATGAGGCTTTTAAATCTAAACAGTTATGCGCAATTGTGTGCGACAGATTATAAGGGTCCATTGCTACCAGCTGATAGTCCTGCCTACCAAGTACCAATGGCCCACACGAAGTCCAAGCAAATTCTTGTTAACGGTATGTTGGATGCATTAAAAAGCTTGCTGCCTGCCAGTAATCATGTCATGGGTTCAGTGGACAGCAAAATGGGTTTTTTAATTGGTAAGTTAAATTGAGCAACAGCAAGAGAAATGGTGACATTGTCTTTAACATTTTTAGATGCCACATGTCAATTTGATGCACAAAAAAATGCTCTGCCCCTGGATAAGAATAATCAAGATGCAATAAGGTGATTTTCTTTTCTATTATGTACTATTATTATTATTATTATTATTTTCATCCATGCATATTTTAGAATTGCCTTGATGGTGGTTGATTTCCATGATATCTGTCATGGAACACACCGCAGTGCCAGCGGCATCACGAATCTGGCAATAGATTTGCTGGAGAAAAGTGGATACCAAGTTATTCCAGTGCCGTACAACGAGTTTAGCACCAGTGACAAATTACTGAAACGTGTTCAGTACTTGGAGGCAAAATTTAAAGATGTACTTAGTAGCAAATAATTTCAAGTATCGTTTAATCATTTGTCAAAATTTGAATTGTTTCATTAATTATAATTAGGCGCTGAATTAAAGTAAACTATTCAAATTAAGAGTATGTCAAGCTTAAAAAGAGTTACGTCTTCACAATGTTTGAACTAAACAGTGTGAAGGGATTTATCATTTTAAACAAAAAACTTGAAAGCAAATATTAATGGTAGCTATTGGTATTTATAGCTGGGATCAAACCTTTAATTTTGCCAAAACAATTCATCTTATATTTGTAAACAGCTGAAGCGGCACCATAAAATATAGTTCATACCGCGTTCAAGTTGCTGGTGCGTTGTTTATTCATGCCAACTTTCCACCATTGTCCCGTCTCTTGGAATTCTGTGGCAACAGCGGCCAAAGTGTGGAACAAGTTTCGTGCTAGCATGTGACAATTGCCAACATACAATATGAACTTGGGATCGTAGACCTTCTCCAATTTGTCGATCTTGTAATGATCACGCGCCTCGCGCTCCGTGAGGCACACACAGTTCCACGGTGACCAATCATCGCTTTTATTCCAACGAGGCAATCTATGCAAAATCATTAGTCAGGCCTTCCAATTATTCCAATTATTTATTTCTGTAGCTCACCTTAATTCGCTAAGAGTCTCCGTCTTGCTGAGTGCCGAATGTCCGTGCCATATTTTATCCAGCATGTGACGCACATCGTCCTGCTGCATAACAAAGGCAAAGGACGTAGTGCACTTGCGTTTGCGTTCATCTCGCTGAATACAGCGCAGAATTGATTGATAAACTGTATTTTCAGTGGCCACCAACTTTAATTGAGGGATTGTTAGTTTCATGCAATTATTTTTACCAATTTAATTTATAACCTTTAAATAGTAGCAGCGTTTGCAGGTGTCCACATGGCTTTGGCGAGTTCGAATCGCAAACTGAGCAAAGGGTTTGACCTTTTTGCAAACGATGCACATGCGGGAAGGAACATCTGTGAAATTACACACATATGTATTCCGAATTGAATCTAATAATTATGACCTATGGCAACTTACTTTTCTGTTGTTCGCGCTTCTGAAACTTGATTAATTCAAAGAATAAAATATTTTGACGTTTGCGCAGAATTTCCACATCACATGATTTGGCATAGATTAAAAGATTTCTCTCTCTATCGAAAAGATCAAACAGCTATACAAATATATCAGCAATATTTCAATTTTTGTTATAGTTTTAAATTTGGCCTAATTACCTCTGGGAAATTGGGGAAACAAGCTTCTTCTAAGAGTAACTCCATAACACGACTTAGCAGCTCCAAACGCTTTTCCTTGTTCACTGTCTGGCGCAAATCTTTATAGACTTCAGTTAAAAAGCGAACGCGTTGCGTGCGCAACAAATCCAAATGGATTTTACAATCCTTGTAGCCAATCCATTCAATCGGCTTACCCATTTCCTTCAACAGTTGATCCTTTCGAAAATCTTCCATGGCCATAGACACTAAACGTCGCTGTCTTTCTACACCGTTCAGCAATTGAATTTCCTTATCTAGCAGAATGTTCACTTCCGATATGCGGGCCGGTCCTTCGAAGTGTGCTGCAATGCGTTTCAGTTCAGCGCGCTTCCAACGTGAGATCTCGGCAAAGAGCATGTCGAAGTCGTCATTGGTGCGTGGAAATTGCTTTATTTGCGCAGTGCGCTCTACGCGCTTCTCCACACACTGTTCATATTGCTGCTCTTCTTGTTCGCGATTTTTCACCAGCAACCTTACAATGATAGTAAAATAAGATATATGCAACTTTCTCTCTCTATATATACACTTACCGATATTCCTTGGCGCGCATGTGAATGTACTTCCACAGTATCCAGCGTCGCCAATTGCGTTGAATCAAGAGAATCTTCTCTAGCTTTTGCTCAGCTCGTTCCTTTTGCGCAAAGGTTTGATACTTGCCAGGCACAATTACGTAATCATTGGCGGTGGACATGTATCTAACGTTGATGCCATCAAGGAAACATTGTACGGACTGCTCATGTGCAGTGTTCTGTTATGGAAAAATAAGGAATTTGGATGAGAACTATGAGTCAAAGTGCGCCGAGTGTACCACCCACCAAAGTCTTTTCCTTCTTCTCCCAGGTCTGAGTGTCCCGTGAGCGATAACGCCTATACTTTCCTTTGTCTAAGTATGGCCCAGTTTGGGTGAATGCATCTAAGTACTCTTTGCGAGTGTGCTTGTCCTTGTATCCACATAGAAACGGTTTCACAATGGCAGCATTTTCAATTTCTACCACTACATTCTTGGGTTGACCGTCTTCGGTGTCCTCCCCGGAAATGTGGACAGTTAAATAGTCTGGTAGCCGATGCTTGCTACCGAAAGAATAGTTTGTTCAATAGGTTGTAGACAAAAGCAACTCCCTATCAATAAATAACTTCTACTTACTCATAATATACATTTAGGCTCAATTTAGTTCCCTCTCCCTGGGCTACATTGAGCTCAAGCTGAAACTCGTGAATGCCAAACTCATCAAAACATGTCGAATGAATAGCTGTATTGTCGCATAGTATATGATTGTTCTGCTTCAGCAGAATTATATTCGGATCCACTTCGAATTTACGCGATATATCCTGCTTGACCTCAGCTATGGTCATACAATTGGGATATACTTGGGCGACAATTTTGGTTTTAGATATATAAAATTTAACCGTAACATTCTCCACATCCAGGCAACTTTCTTCCTGGGGATCTGACTCCGAGCTCCGTTGTTCGTAGGGAGGACCGCAGATTGCCCGAACTCTGGGCTTCTCCGAAGGGTCCACATTGAGCTGCATGTTGCACACGAATGATGGGGGAGACTCCTTCTCGCTCATCTTGTTTTTATAAATATATTCTATTTGATATTTGATTCTGGTTGATATTCTATATACTTTGTTGCCTGCTACGTTTAAAATTGCGTTTATTTGAAGCGCCTAAATAGGAATCGTAATACTTACTAGGGATAGTCGATGTGACTGAAAAAGGCATTCTTCGCATGGGAATGAATTTGTTCAATAACTCTGTTGCCTGGCGCCCTGCCGTGGCAACGGACGACCGAGTAGTAGACCACATATTCCGTTCTCTATTATAATTCATTCAATAGGGGGTACATGGTTTTCACACGTATTTGTCTTTTAACCTTTCGTTTAGATCATAAGCTGTATTTAAACGAATTTTATTTTCCCAGATTTTGTGAGTGAAAGCGGCGCTCATTTACTCGTAATACTTGGCAGCCCGCTAGTTTTTTTGGGGCGCTATAAATTTGCAAGAAATTTCTTTTAATTGCCCCAAATTTGTTGTCTTCCGACTTTTAATATGACGACTCATAATCATCTTATTATACATACGACTTGATGGCCTAAATGAATCTTAGAGTTGTCTGCACTTCATTATTTATTGCACAACATCGGAGTTGATTTTAGCAAAACGGTGGCAATAATTGCATTTGCTAAATGGATTTTAAGATATATTCATATAACGAAAGTCAATTTTAAGGGCATCGACACGTGACCATGATTAACAGATAGCTTCACCTAAAACTGTGAAACAATTATGCCAATTAGTCAAAATGTTATGGTGGTTTACAAATAAATAAAACAAATGCATAAACTCTCTATAAATAATTAATAAATTATGTTTTTATTGTAAAAAAATCTTGACTTTAGATTGAGTGACGTCAGCGCCGACTTGCGATCGGCGTGAGCGGCCTGCAACCGGAAGGGACGACCATTGAAGTAATAATCCTTATGATGCTGGACACGCAACAGCCTGCTCTCCGTTGACATTGTGGTCGGTGGAGTTACCGACGTGGAAACCGGAATACGATGGCGATGTGGATTTTTGTTAGTCGTTGGCCTTGAAGACTCTGTCGCTGGTTGCATGGATGTGGCTGTCTCCTGAATGATAGGCTTGATTTTCATGGGCTGATAGTCGTAGCCAATGCCAGGGATGTAGCGATAAGGGAGCGGCGGTATGGGTATGAAGTAGATCTTCGAGTCCTTCTTGGTTTTCTTTGTTTTGTTATTATATTTGCGCAAGTGAAGTGGCTTCGAGGTGACCAAGTAGTCCATGTAAACATTATCCAGCGTTGGAGATTGCACCAACAGTTTGCTAATCAGTTTTGCGGGCGTTGGAGTGCTGACCACATCGGCCCTACTAGACATGCCCATATTGTAGGAGTATGGGTAGGCAGCACTGTACCTGAGCAGACCCAGCAAAATGCCAAACGTTGCTACAGTGTAAAGCGAATTAAACTGACAAGACATGCTGTAAGAGAATAGAGTAAGCAAGAGAGAGGGAGAGAGAGAGAGAGGGAGTGAGAGAAGTTCATTTGTACGTAAGAGTGTCAGGGTAATCTCAAAAAGTGTCCACAAATTTGTGGTCAGGCGCCCACGCCCTAGATTGAAATCACAATTGTTTCGCAATTTGATTGATGGACATACTGACTACCAAAATAATAAGTAATAATCCAATTCGAGCAATACGCACACAAGTAAAACAATGGCATGTGCTTTTCTGCAAGTCACAAATGCCAAATAATTTAATAATAAGTAAATCGGCTGTGCGCATCAAAGCGCGAAATATTTTTCAGTAACGCGTTTGCCACTTTATTGTAAAGTTTCTCACGTTCAGCCGAAAAATGGAAAATAATAAAAAAAAACAAAGATTTCGAGAGCGATTTGAATCACTTAAATGAAAGCATTTAATGCACGCTAATCAAAATGTGGAAGCCACTGCTGCGGCCGCCGACAACGTTACCGTCGACGCCAACTGTGATGCCAACTGAGCAATTACGCTAATGAGCATGGCGAGCGCCATCTGGCGGGGCATTTCAACGCCTGAGTGATTAATGAGCTGGTGAAAAATAAGTTGATCAGCCTTAAAATAGAAAAAAAAGCTCCTTACAGAAAACAAAGCGGAGGCAATGGCAGCCTAAACGGCATTAATTTAGTATCGAGACAAGAACGATAACGCTAACAAGTTAGGGGCTGGAAAGTTGAGGCGTTTGTCACGCCCCTTCTGCTTAATTATGCAAATTAAATACCATGATACGTATCTTTATATACGCAATCTAGTATTATATATGTGTATCTTAGAATTGCTTAATGCTCGTTGTCTAATGAAGATCGCCGCTGGCATTTTGCGAACTTAGCATGTGGCGTCCTCCTTTGACCTTGCTGGAAATTATAAACATTGGATAATGATAAATTTCAGAAAGTTTGTCGATAAGTTGCTTATTATTTTTATATGGATTGGTGCAGTTAAGTGTGCCAGGGTACCAGCCCGCATGAAATATGATATGGGAGGAGAACGACAAACACATTTTTTACTGTCAAATTTTAAGCTGGGAAGTTGTGGGCGTGTTTGTTTACCTTTAATACTATTTTTCATTAATATACATTTAGGATTTTATCATACGTATAGCATTTTACAATGACAAAACGAATTTACGCAAAAATCGTAGATTACCCATCGATTGCCCAATTCTCTTCAACATTACTTCTTTGAATTTATATTTTTCTATTATTCTGTCAATAATTAAGTTCGCTTTGGTTTATGCCTATAATTTGTTAAATTCCACTAATTAAGTAAAGTTGTCGATGGAGACGCCGGTCGTTAAACGAAAGACTTAGGCAACAAACCTGGATAAAATATGATATTTATATATGTGGATATGAATCTTAGTATGATTAATAGTAATTTCAAGCAGCTGTGAACTGCATGTCAAACGATGTATAAGCGACTAGCCGTCTGATTATTATGGATGCTTATTCAAATTACACTCACTTTAAAAAAGCAGCTATCACTGTGGCTTTAACTGCAGCTGCTTGTTTATCTTGTATAATATAAATGCACAATTAATGAGTCGTAAGAAATTTAATGTGTTGAGCATACACAAGTCTTCACTGTCTGCGAATCACAATAATATTGTTGGAATTTTGAATAAATAATCTCATCAGGATTTAGGATATTCTCTGGTATTTCTCAAATAATAAATGGTAGCTTTTCACAAATTACACCGTCAATGTCTCGAGGTACTAATGTGTGTGAACTTTTTCTTTTGAATTGTCGGAAGCCACACAATTTTCAAATCTTTTTACGCGATCAGCATTTTTCGACGTTGTGAACGCCTCGGAGAACGGCAAATAAATGAGATCTGTGGACCATGTGTAATTTGGTTTTTTCTTCAAACAAAAATCACATTGCTGCTCTCAGCCGCAGTCGGCTTCACTCGGCTTGACTACTACAGCTGCTGCGGTCGTCTTAGTCGTCGTCGTCGTCGTCGTCGTCAAAGTAACATCAATGTAGCACTACGTCATCAACTCAGACTTGGCTTGAACTTGATCGTAGAGTGAGCGTTCGTTTGCCGACTCAACTAGTATTGATGTGTGTGAGGTCCAGTCAAGAAACACAGCAATACTCGTAGATGGTAGATTGGCTATGGCTGACAATGATCCCAATGATGAACCAACGCGAACGATGCGAATCAAGTGCATCAATTTGCCACTTTATGGTTTACCTGCCTACTGTTATACACGAATGAAGTTTGCCGTTGCCGTTGCACTTTGCGGGTTGCGCTTTTTGCTTTGCTATTTGTTTGACAAATTCAACAGGCCGACGAATTGATTCATTTCAATTGCTGCGAGACCTGTCCAGCACTTGTTGGAAAGTACGTTACGCAAGTACACTGGAAACTCAATATACCTACACACTTCCCCAGATATCCACTACTAAACATAGTAGTTTCGTTATTTTTTATTAAATTACAACCAACAACAGGCACTCTCGCTCCCGTTTTATTTTCTTGTTCTGGGTCTGAACTGCTTTTGCATCTGAAAGTGGATGTGAATAGTAAGTTACGCTACACACATTTCTAGCCGCCTTTGTCTTTCCGATTTGTGCACAAATTAGTTACAAATGAGCCTATGGCAACAAAGACCGGCGATGGGTAATACGAAGCTTTTCTGCAAATATGATCGCTATTGACAGGCCAAGCGTCCCTTTGCTTAGCGTCATTGACATGTGGTAAAACTACCATGGCAATTCTTTACAAAGGTGTGCGACTGGTCAAAGGAATCCTTCTGAGTTCATGAGTTTTATTAGTGAAGTGCCCTGGTCATGCGACAAATAGCAGATTCTTGACCTTTTCCAAGTTGGATGTGGAAGCTATGACCAATAATAAGTAACTTTCTTCTAGCGGAGTACAAGTACAAGTATTATTATGTAAAAGTTAAATAACAGTTGACTTCCACCCATCTGTTTTATAGCTAGTAATTTAAATAGTTGAACATATCTAATTTTGCATTTATGAGGGCACCAGTCCCTGACATGCCACGACATTATATAAAACCATTTGACTTGTAACCCATCAGCTGAGCGAGGCACTTTCTCATCTTTCACCAACTAAAGTAATCCAAATTGTGGAGCATTTCTAGTCGCGGCAACTACACGTGTTCGTACATTTCTGAGCAGCAATAAAATGTTAGTGCGCCCTTTTGTTTCAAGTACTGTGTCAGTAAATAAATGACATAACCGCAAAGTATGAATATCGTTGTCATTTGGCTACCAATCTTAATAGAGATAGCAATACTAATACCACAAGCAGCACAAGCTCTACAGGAATGGCAATCAAAACACCTTTAAATATTAATTAGCCATATCAGCCAGTAGCCAGCAGCCAGCACCCGACAACCGACAGTGCTAGCTTCCTCTTTTAGCAATTACACACAGCTCATACTTGTATTTAACTAATGTACACAGAAGTGTATGATGAGGTGCGTAGACTCACTCTCAGTGCAGCACCATGGCACGCACCAAAGAAGAGAAACACGAGAAGTATCTAGTGGATACTTTAATCTAACTACTAACGAATCTGGCATTGGCATAATTGTTAGCGATTAGACAACACAATTCACGAACGAGGCACAGCCAGCAGGCAGCTAGTCCGCATCTCGAATCTCGTTTTTGATATCTGCATCAATTTGATCTAAAGCTGGGAATTATTAAGACTAATATGTTGAATGCTGACGGAAGCAATGTACGAGAGCAGATAGGTTGAAGCACGAGACGATGACAATGCCACAGGCAGTGCGAATGAGGCAGTGGCAATGGCAGTGCCAGTTGAAGTGGCAAGTGCCAAGTAGCAAGTGGCAATGCTAACAATTTCAACCAGCTGTGTGCAAAATTCCAAGCCCAGCTGAGTAAACTTATCAAGAATATGCGTTGTCTTCTAGTCCGATCCAAAACGCGAATTTCTCTTGCAATAAACGACAGACTTACACAAACTCTGTGCTTCTGCTGGCTGTTGGTTGCGTGTTTAGCAACTGAATTTTAAATAATTATACAAACTGTTTTCAGTCTTTTTTTCAGTCACTTGGTCTGACAATCTCTGGGCGAGTTAGAAGAGTAACGTTTTCATTAACCAGCATTATCTTTGACGGCGGGAACACCCACCCACTAGCTAAAGTTTAACGCTAATGCTAGCGCCACGTCATTTTTCAGCTGGGCGGCGAAAATGCTCATAAATATGTGTACCTAATTATAAGTAGTTTCACATTTTATTGTCGATAAATTTAGCAAGTTCATTAAACTCATTCGTCGTGGCAAAATAATTAAGCTGAATCAGCCAAACCAGCCATAGCTTTTTCTTGTGTCTTTGTCTTTAGATTGGAATTTTCTTTCAAATCGGAGACTTAGGAGTTTGTGATATGTGGGCATCGCCTTTTAATTGTCACTTCGCTTTCGCGCTATGCATTCGGGAATGAAGTTGTCATTGTTGGCGATGCTTATGCAATGCTAACAATCTCGTTCCGTCTTGCTTGTTTGGTTTTTCTGAGTAATGAGTTATACTCGAATGAGGTCAGCGACGGATGCCAATTACACGACTCTGACTTTCATTGAAAGTAAAATATTTGTAGAGCATACGAAAGGAAATGCAACGAAAGGAAAAAAATAGCGCCAAGCTTATAACAGACGCTGCTGAGGTAGCTGTGAATTTGAAGCCAACGAATTCAATATTTGCTCATCGATTACTTGGTCAGTTAAATACTTTGTATATTTAACACACTTCGCACAGATACAGTTCTGTCAGCATTTCATAAATAATAACATTGATGGCGGCAAGTCAAAATAATATAAGCCTTTTTTAGTCGTAACTGATAAAGGGCCTAGAAAGCAGAGGGTATTCCATAGTTACGTCAAGCTTTCGCGTTTAATCTATGTATTTATTTAGTTGTGAAAGTGGCAAGAGGCAACTGACCATAGGAAAAGGTTAAACTGGGCGCCGAAGCATGCTCTGCACTGAATTGACTCTCTGTGATCGCAATCGAATTTGGGCTTAAGCTCTAACTTGCCACCGGAAAGTGGTGATTCAAGTCAAACAATAATTTGATCTCGTGCTCGTACTTACTACTCGCCGGGATGCAATATTTTAGCCGAATATAATTCAATATTGAAATGAAGGAGCTGCAGTTTAATTCATTTCTCTTATATTCGTACTCGAAGTAGCCACTTTCACACCTCCCACACCCTGTACTAACAATGATTCGCGCACTATATCGCAATGACTTTATGTTAGCACTATAAAATGAAAACTTTCGAATTTTCTGACAATTAGAGCAAACAATGGATTGTTCAGTTTTATAGCTGATGCTGATTTACAATTAAAGGAAATTCCAACACATTTTCGAATGTACGTACAATTTTTATATAGACTAACAAAATTGTGTTGGCTCTCACATGCAATGGGAATGAAATGTGTGTATTTAATTGCTAGCTAACAAGTTTATTACCCGCAATAAAGAAAGAGATTAAATCAATGCTTCTTAAAAAATTATAATTTTATTCTATTTTGGCATTACAATGTTGTTTAAGTGAATGTCACATTTTCCTGAAGTCGTTCAACTTAGGAGTTTTTGAACCTCTCCATGTATTGGTATGAGTACTAGTATTTAATTGATGAATTAGTTGCCACAAATTAATGAAAAAGCATTGTTTCGAAAATAAACTAATTGATCTACTGCTTCTAACTGGTCAAGACCACACCAGCACCAATAATTTTTTCAATTACCTTTCAATTTTCTTGTTATATATAGCTCGAATGTCTGTGACTTTGGCAGCGCCTTCGAAATTCTCCTTAATTAATGCGAGTTGGCCTAACAAATTGGCGACCTTGATGTTAAGACATCATCATGAAGACTTTTTCTCGACCAGAGTCAATAAACTTAAATTCTAGTAATTCTATCTGCTGTGAAGCTCCTCCACATCTCTTAGTCGTAAGTGGACAGCGCAAAAGCCGTACTTAAATTGTTATCAATGTATCTATTTCCATTTCGTTTATGTTGGAGTCTGTGATGGGCCATTATACCGACGTTGCACCCGTAGTTATACATGGTCATAAAAACTTTAGATTCTGATGAAATAAGATACCATCTTGCCTTAAAAGTAAATAAAATTGTTTGCTGATGGTTTACGAAGGAAGAGTGCAAATGCTGCTGTTTTCTATATATTTAAAATAAATCAAATAAAATGTAGGTTACATATGCATGTGTATTTAAAATTTGCAAATAAGAAAATAATTAAAAAATAAAGCAAAAAGATGCTCGACGAGGATGGGATTCGAACCCACGCGTGCAGAGCACATTGGATTAGCAGTCCAACGCCTTAACCACTCGGCCACCTCGTCACGTGTCAAATGCATTCTTAAAGATATACTTCTTATAAATGACGTTTGAAAAGTTATTATTAAGTCAAGCAGTTTAGAGAGCAGTGCAATTGTAAACAATTAACACAAGCAGTCCCACTATTAGCAGAACGTTAACTTGTAAACCACTTAACACTATCTCACACATTTTTACGAATTAAACCCATATTAAAAAATGAATATTAACAATATTAATAATTGTAACTTCGTGTTGTATAATGACAATAGTGGAGATATATTTGATGTATTCTTTTTAGTTTGTACTGCTTTTCTTCTCACAGTAACGGCGCATCAACAGAAGAACTGGATGGCGAATTCGCACAGGACGAGGTGGCCGAGAGGTTAAGGCGTTGGACTGCTAATCCAATGTGCTCTGCACGCGTGGGTTCGAATCCCATCCTCGTCGAGTTATTTATTTTTAAAAAATGTAATTTTAATTGCGCATATTATTATTTCGTTATTTAGAATGTAAGTAGTTCAAAATTAAACTATTTATTAGTTAGCGACATTAAAAAAGTATTTTATACGACGAGGATGGGATTCGAACCCACGCGTGCAGAGCACATTGGATTAGCAGTCCAACGCCTTAACCACTCGGCCACCTCGTCTTGCTGGCAGCCGGCGGCGTAATGAAGGTTCTGAACCCTTTTTGACTTTCATTACTACTTACTCTCTTTCTCTAAAGAATGAAATTCAATCATTAATTGTGTCAATTCAAATAACGCAAGTACTTGCATAGCTATGTTCTATATAAAGTGAGTACAAACAAGTATGGTAAAGTGATTCCTCTACCTTCTGCTCATTATGAACACATTGCTTATTTGCTTTTAAAAAAATGTTTCCGAGTGGTGGCTCGTGTCTTGAGGCTTCTGAAGTGCAGTCTAAGCATTTTAATTGTTTAGCTTAATACCCTAAAAAAGAAAGATGTGTGCTATTCCTTACGTGAGTTGTTAAGGTTAAATTATCAAAGCGTAGCTATACCGAGCTCAATTTTAAATTGAAAACTTAAAATATTAGTTTATTAATATCCTATTACAACTCAATTTTATTCATATTGGTTTATTAATGTCCTATTTTATAGTATCTGTAGTCTAATTTAAAGAGTATTTATTATCAGGTATTTGTTGAAATAGTTATTTATGAGTACTGTATGTTCATATTTTTAGAATATTTCGTTCGAATTTGTTTGCTTGAGCATTGAAGATCGCTCATCTTAAGCATTAAAAGGGTTTTTGGATAGGTCAGATATACATATTTAGATGCGGTTATGCCGCTAGATGACCTAGATTTTTTAAAGATTTTCTGTCATCTTTTGGAGATGCGTCTTTTTATTCTTCGTTGATTGTAATCAAGTAAGAGTGCTCCAGTTCGAAGTGTTCGACTACATATTACTCTACGTCGACTTTTATACAATTTTTATATCACTCCGCAATTATCTAAAAACTTTAAAAATTATGTTGTTATAGATGAAAATTTAAGGAATTTTTAATTAATTTTTTTGAATATTAAATGTACAGCACGAGTTCAAAATGATTTTTATCATGTGTGCATTTAACAAGAATATTTTTTTTCAGATAATTATTTTGAACTAAGTTAAGTATATGTTTTAAGTTCTGGATAAAATCTCTAAGCTGAATTCCAGTACTCCGAGTGTCCAGTTGTCAACCTTCGCTACGACTGCCGGCGGTGTTAATGAACCCATGTAACTAATAGGTGTTAGCTGATAGTTCTTTACATTTACGTTAATGTTAACGTGGCCGATTGTGATTGCCGGCAAGAATAGCTAACGCAGCAGATGGTCTTCGTTAGGAAAGTGTGCCCAAGTCGAATGATGTGCAGGCACGCACGTTTATATTTAGCATGTAGGGAAGTGGCAACTATCCACATCGCCACTAGAATACATCCCAATGTGCAGTGCTAGTCACGTGCACAAGGACATTCCAAGGCTAATTACATTGCCGCAATGCCAGTATATTCTGTAACTCGGTGCAGCAGTTGCGATCTTGCTTACATGGGTCGGCTTTATTATAACACCATCCGTTCATTATTGGCGATGCTTGTGCAGGCGCCCATGAGCTCTCTCTCTCTCTCTCTCTCTCTCTCTTTCTCTCCGTCTCCCTTGTTGTAGTTCCTGTTTCAGTAGCAGCATCAAATTCTGTAGCATGCAAGCACAATGTGCAAGTATCTGGATCTATATCTGTATCTGTATCTTTGCATCTGCGTGGTTGTCTCTAGTGCTGTAGTTACAGTCCTATAGTTGCCAGTCTTCGCTTAATTAGCTATGTAATTTATTATTGCCCTAATCTCTGATAGAACAGCTCCGGCGCCGTCGCCGGCGTTGTTGCCGTTGCCGTTGATGTTGCTGTTGCCGTTGCCGTTGCCGTTGCTTTAGCGGTCACTAAAACAGAAGCTGCCCCTGGCATTGACAAATAAACAACTTATTTATATTAGAATATTAATACGATCGCCCAAGTTTCAAAAGGCAGGAAGCTCTCGCGCCAGTGCCAGCTCCAAGCACACAGCTCCTGTATTTATTCACTTGTCTGTAAAATCAACACAATTAAGAAGCCCTGGCCTGTTCCACAACGACTTGGTCAAGATAAACGGCCTTGTCTTATGCACCGAGAGACAAGTAGCTATGACTGGCATTAGTTCGCGACATGCAGGCAATAAAGGTGTGTGCTCTCCACTAGGAAGACTACTCAGTTCTCGTTTATGCATGCACATTGATGTAATCGCACAATTATGCCCAATTATGTAACAGCTTCTCGTGACTGCGACTGGCGCTCAGTTACAGATCTACAAACATTGGTGCTTAGAGGCTAGCGCAGACCTAAGTAGAATGCTTTGTGGATATCAATGACTAATGAGCGCTATATTACCGCACAACTTCCTTATACACACATAAATACATAATACATACATACATATACATACATGCACATCTGCAGGTGTATTACCCTTGCCCTTTTCACTCCGTCGGTGCCATAAACACTCAACAACATAATCGCGGGCGTAGTTTCTTTCATGCAATTAGCATTTCTAGCATATTTATCTATGTTGCAGTTGCATGTGCTGGTGAAAAATGCTGAGTTACGTCGGCCATTGACACTTGTGGGTAATTATATCTCTCTTGGAGCCAGCTATTGCAGAATTATCACTTAAAAGCCGGATGACCCAAATGTTAGATGCTTTGACAATACAATACAACAATCAAGAATTGGCAAACAAACAAACAATCTGTTTTTGTCCACTTCTAACTTGGTTTACACTCACAACTCGTCCCTCATCGAGTTTTGCGCATCCACAGCGTCGCCATTGCCGTCAACTGAGCTGCTGCTGCTGTTGGCATCGTGATAGCCAATATAAAGCGCAGCTTCTTAACGTGCTCGCACTCATTGCCAGTTCGCCGCGTCTGCTGTGCAGTCTACTTTGTGAATATCTTGGGCAGACTCTCTTTCTGACTCTTCATCGACGCCTACGGAAATCCAAAGATTGTTTTTAATTTGTGATAAGTGAGAAAATGCTTGGCGTGATTTGGGAACTAAAAATAAGAATCTCAAAAATAATTACCCCAATCAACATGCGTTTGATTCATTACACATTTGTATAAATATACGATATTCTATTTTTCTGTGATGTTTTTCGTTATTTATTTAATTACAACTATAGACAATGAGATAAAGAGAAGAATATAAAATTAAATTTGTATACTCGCACGTGTCAATATGTCCGGATACATACGATCACTTTTTCCCCAACCATTACAAATGCACGCGGAATAGAGTTCTTAGATAACTTTGCAAACATTAAATATACAACATTTTTGAAGTCATAAAGCTACAAAATTTATTCTTGTTAAATTTTATAGTCTCTACCCATAGGGTATAAAGGCAAAATAACTTCGTCCCAAGAGGAAATGTAAGATATGTTGGTTACAGGCAGAAGGAAGCATTTCCGCAGTATACTTAATTCGCGAACTGTACATCGTAAATGGTTATTACTAGTTTTTAACAAGCTTAGCTTTCTTTAACAAATAATCACGTTGTTCCCTAAGGGAAGCTTCATTGTAATTTATCGAATTTAATTAAAACCCAAATCTAAATCGGACAGAATGTGAAAACTATAAATTTCTTAATTATATTATATCAAATCTACAACTGACGATGTTTTTTCCCCCTTTATTTGTCCTCAGAGATGGATAGATTCTTTTGGAAAAGTCATCTGCCACTACTCGTGCTGTTGATCGCAGCCTCGGATGCAGCTAATTTGTCACAGCTGGTTAAGAAGCAGACGCAATCGAAGCAGTCGCTACTTTCGCCAGCACCACAGCAGCAACATGGCAATCCAGTGGCAGTCTCAGTCGCCCAGCAGCAATATGTACAGGAGTCCGATCTCCCAGCAGAGCAGCAGGACATCAAGAACGAGGAAGAAGATGATACCTATCAAATGCTTCACGAATTGAAACAGGATTCTCGACTGCCCGTCTCCCCACCTAACTATGCTTGGACTCCTTACCCAGCAGGCAATTCGCCTATCAATCCGTATGATAGTCTACCGCCATCGATGCCCATGCCGAAGATGCTGCCATTTATTGGTTACGCCCAGCCTGTGCTCATTCCATTTCCGTTGTACATAGCACCCGACATGTTCTACCCTTCGTATCCGGGCGCCAACAACGATTTGGAGGATGTGGTCATGTCTAGGGCAGCCGGGGAAAGGCGTCCGCTCTCAGCTCATTCATCACGCAACTCGCCCATCTATTACGTGCGTCTACCGCCCACGCCTTATATGTTCGTACCCACAAACCTGGCTCCCAGTCCTTTTGGAAACAGCTTCTCACCTTTGCTGACTTATCAGCCCATGCCCTCATTCTCCACTTTTGGCTCGGTATTCAATTTACCCGTCAACTTTCTGGCCAACGGCAAGCCATCGGGCATTTACCAAATGAATGCTGCGTCGAATGAGATGTCTTCGTTCTCGCCGAGCATCGGAGGCAACAGCTTCAATGCGCGACCGCCCACACCTAGCAATCCCTTTAGGCCGATATCGCAAACTCCTTCGCCTGGCTATGGACATGCTCAACAGAGTTTTGGCCTCTCCACTTTGCCAGCTCCGCAACAAGAATCTAAGCTGACTTCTCTGAAGCGTCCATTTGTGTTTAATGGCCGCCCCGACGATATCTACATATTGCCCAACAATATATACAATTATAATGAACAGGGTTACTACTGAAAGATCCAGTGAAACAGGTCGATTCTAAATTATAAGCACATAACTACTCGTAATAAACTCGCTCAATAGAATATCAAGGATTTTAATTGGTTTGGACATTTTTTATTAGACTCAATGAAAAATATATGCGTTATTAAAATTAGAAACTAAGCAAAACCAAAATTTATTTCTCATATCTACATTTGATACCTAATCGCCAATTGCTGCAACTTTATCTTTCATGTCCTCGATATATTTCGCATCCCCTAAGTAGGTACTATTTCCTATGAGCTCGCCAGTTCTTAAATCGAACTCGTAAACGATTGGAACGCAATTAGGAACGTTAACTTTGACGATCTCATCGTTGCTTAAACCTGTAAAGCGAAGCTAGATAAATCCCTACAGGTTAAATAGCGAAATGAAACACACCTTCAATATGCTGGACGAGTGCACGAGCGACAGTTCCATGGGCGACGATCAGCACACGTTTTCCTTGAAGCACCTCTTCCCTGATCTCTTCCCAGATGGGCTTTACACGATCCACACACATATGCATCGATTCCGATAGTGGAAACTGGCCAACTGGTATTTTTTTAAAGGCTAGATTGTTTAAGATTGCATAGTAGTAGCTATTCGAGGGTTCTATTGGTGGTGGTATCTCATCGTAGCCACGTCGCCATGCCTGCACTTGCTTCTCACCGTAAGCATCAGCTACTTGCCTCTTGTTACTGCCCGTCAAATTGCCGTAGTGCCTCTCATTCAGTCTCCAGTCCAAAACCACGGGCAGAAAAGAACTTTTCATTTCGGTTAAGATCACGTCTGCACTTTGTCGGGAACGACCCAATGCTGAGCAATAGACCTTGTCGAATCCAATCTTAGCTTCCACCAACTTGGCTGCAGCAATAGTGCGAGACTGCTGAAGGCCTTTTGTGCGTACAAGAAAGACTCGGTATCAGTCTACATCGATTGTATTCATTGTTATCATAATTGTAAGCTTACCACCCTCACTGAGCGGAGTATCGTGCCAGCCGCAGAATAGATTTTTCAAATTAAACTCACTCTCGCCATGCCGCACGAGCACAAGGCGGTTGGATTTTATGAATAGATTGGAACTGAAAGATAGAACCGGTTTTATTAATCCCGATTTACCACCAAATGCCAAATCACACTCCAATTCAGTTCGAGTTACAAAAAAACTGTTTACGAATATATATATACATATATGTAATACTATAGTGTGAGATAGGAAAAAGTGCATCTGAAAGATACAAATTTTTGCTACCGTATTTTTTGGTATAAGTAGAGAATTGTTTGTGTTGTTGATTAATGGTTGTACATTACAATTTTCCTCTTAAAAACTTGAACATTTCGAACTCTAGCTTCATGACTTTGTCTGCTTTTATTTTATTGCAAGTCCTCTTGGGATGCGTTCGGGTCTATCGGCATATCGGCGTTGCATCCAACTAAGGCACTGGGGACCAATACTTTTGTTGCAATAAATTGATTGTTCAGATTAAAAAATTTCAACAAATTTTAAAATGTAAAAAAGTTGTAGTACATATTTTACCCAACTGACATTGTCTACGTGTGACTGTTGCTAACTCAGGTGACACAACAATCCAAACATACATAATATAAATCAGATTTGAAAAAAAAAAAAAGGGACCTTTACATCAAAAGTGAGAGTTGAACACGAAAAATCAAGTCATAATCAAGGACTGCAGTTGCAGCTGGCAAAAAAATTGTGTACAAATTTGTATTAATAATAAAAATAGAATTGTCTTGGCTTCTTGTCTTTCTAAGAGTGCAAAACAAACATACTTTAAACCTTATTTTAGCCGTTAAACGTACAGTGGGCAATAAGTGTTATGTTTATTTTAAATTTAATTTATTAATTTATCATAATAGGTTGCAATTGAACTGACTTTTAACTTTCAATGCCCGATCCCATTGCTATATTTTCAATCGGTTTGCTCATCATTTGAAATTTTTCGAAGCCCTAAAGATTGTGCGTCCGTTGCAGAGCACCACGTTCACGTCAACAGAGGGCTGAGATGTCATCGTCACCGTCTATCTGTTCAGTCTGCGTCTGTGTTTCCGTATAAAGGTCTTCGCTAGCTGTGAGCTTGGCTCAGTCTCAGTACAGAGCACTCTGCGTGAGTCTCTTTGCCTCTAGTGCGTGGATTTTGAAAAACTACGAATTGTGAGTTGTCAATTGTGTAGATTGTGAGTGGCACGCGCAGAATGCATTTTCCGGCAATTGGAGACTTTTATAAGCGTCTGCTATTTCTACTGCCGTTTGCAGCAGGTGGGTATTACTTATTATTGATGTCTGCATCTGGGAATCAACGAAGTGTGTCCACAAAAAAAAAAATTAATAAATCTACGATTGTCTTTCGCATTTTTGCTCGATATCGAACTGTCTAAGAAGTCAATAGTCACAGATATATGAATGTACTTATGACGCAAATCGAACCAGTAAAGTATCTTTTACTATAAACATTGCAACCTGAAATCATCGTGCCATAGCGTGTAGGCCTGAATATGGGGGAGTTTATGAGGCATCTCTAATCGGAACTCTCGTATGTCACACTCAACGCCCATAAAACTGTCAAACTAGGGAGAGAGTTGGACAGAGTTGAGTTGAGTGGAGCACACGCATCATCTAATGGATAATGGATAGTAAACAAAACTGCGCAGCCACATGTACATAATAATAACAATAATTAAAATTGCATGCCCAAATGCTCTACGAAAAACTATAAAAATATGTCAGAGCAATTGTTGATTGTTTAATCTCAAAGTGCGTTTATATAATAGAAGATAGCCAATTGTCCACATTGGACAATTATAGTTCACTTAGGTGCGTTGTGCTTACAATTGCTTGGGAATTGAGTCAAAACAGTTAGTGGATGTTGGTTAGCTTTGCAAATTGCGTCTTTGAATTGAAATTGGCAACTGTACACTAACTTGGCCTGCCTGCAGAAATGCCGCCTGAGGATCGTCGGTTTAGTTACGAGGCGCCAACGCAATGGCAATACATGTATCCACAATGTGGAGGCGTGGATCAGTCCCCCGTGGCTCTCAATGCTCAGAAAGTGATACCCTTAGGACTGCCTCCCCTGCACTTTGGTCTCTACGACGAGCCCTTCGATGAACTTCTAAACGTACGGAATAATGGGCATACAGGTATGTGATCCGATAGCTACCATTCCACACAATTGCAATTGATGTTTTATTTCAGTTGAGTTCAATGTACCGACGACGGTGTATGGCGAACGCCCTTACATAACAGGCGGACTTTTGGGAGACTTCTATGAAGCAGTAGCTGTGCACTTCCACTGGGGCTCGTCTCAACAGAAGGGCTCTGAGCATTTGCTTAATGGTCGTCGATATGATTTAGAGATGCATATAGTGCATCGCAATACAAAATACCAAAATGATGAGGATGCGAGAAACCAAACAGACGGCCTTGCTGTACTCGCAGTGCTCTTCAAGGTCGTGCGAGTAAGTTTTTCACTTCACAAAAGCACCGCTAACCTAGGCTAAACTATTAAAACTATTGCAGACGAATCACTTATACTATCAGCCTGGCTTCTATGAGATATTAGGCTCGCTGCTCCATCTGGGCAACTTTAACAGCAGCTACACCCCAGCTGCGTTCCTCACACTTGGTTCACTACTTGGCAGCTTGGATAGGGGCAACTTTTTTGCCTACAAGGGATCGCTGACAACGCCACCCTGCTCACCGGCTGTGCTATGGCACGTCTTTGCCGAGGTTTTGCCCATCTCACATCTGGAATTACCCAAGTTTTGGCAACTGCGCAATCGTCAAGGAAGCCCGCTCTTGAATAATTTTCGACCTCTGCAGTCGCTAGAGCGACGACAAGTATTTCTACGGCGTCCTTTAGAGGATTACCTCTGGTCATAGCAAATTGTGTTATTTACTTATGTTTGTAACGACTTTATTGCCGGTCTGTTTACAGTGGAAGTAAATGCAAGTCGGATACGCTTAAATAACCGAGGAAATCTGGTTTAATGTTTTACTTGCAACTTCCTCTATAGCGAGAGAAAAAAGCTGCAAAGATTCCCAATTCAACGGCCAAGACGGAAGACCGCATTACGGATGATGGTAGCCGCATCACTGGGCGAGGCAATTTGACCACATTGCTGGCAGCTGCCTGCTTGGAACGATATACCACGGGGATTTTACGCAGCGGCAACGAAGATTTACGCAGTAGGTTTGGAGGGGGGCGATAGTTCACTGTGTGGTACTCGTGATCTCGCACATCGAATGGGGGACGTGGTATGCGGACACGGGGATTGATCGGCGGATGAAATGATGGTCGGACCACAATCTTTTTTCGCGTTTTCTCCCCTTGTTCCTCAGACTTGTTGGAAAGAGTCGACGGTTCAGGCAGAATTTCGAAATCGGTAAAATAAGGATCATTACCGTTATAGTCCACTTCACGTTCTTTTGATTGCCCTTTCGACATTAAATTGGTCAGCGCTCTATTAAATTCTGAATCCCCAGACTCCGTATTCATCTCGTACTTCTCTTCATCTTGGCGTAATGACTCATTGTGTTTATTATCTATTTGCTGCTCCATATCATTTTGTAAAGCATCTGAACTATGAAATTTCGCTTCAACATCGTGGAGAATCTTTTTAAAGTCATTTACTGCTTGGTTCATTACCTCGTATTCTTTCTCACTTAATCCGGATGCTGTTGGATCGGTTTCTATAGCATTTATACCAGCCTCGTCTTGCATTACTTCGGTGTCTTCATTAGTTGTGTGCTTGGTATGTATGGGGTTGGTTTCCGGAACATCTTGGAATCGTTCATCAATCAACGATTGCGAAATCGGATTTACCTCTTCCATAAATATGTCATCCTGTTTACCTTCGAATTTAATTGGCCTTTTTTCTTCCATTTCTAAGGGCTCTCGATTAATGTTCGTGTCTTCCTCGCTGATCGGCTGAGGTTGATGTAATGCAAGGTACTGTTCTAGACTTGATTTACTGTACTCTGTACTATTATCTATAGAATCTTGATGAAGACTGTCATCGCTAATCTCCGTCTGATTGCTGGATTTGTGTATTTCTGATTTATTATCCCTTGTAGGTTGACCTTGGTAGCTTTGTACAGAAGGATCATCGTCTAGTTCCACACCAAGACCTCTATTCTCCGTTTGCTTAATAGATTTCTGTGTTTTCTCGAAGTTTTCATCATGCTTAACGTTCTCAAACAACCAATCCCATTCTGGGCCCTGGTCCCCATCATTTTTGCCATGGTAAAAACGCAGATTGGGATCTTCAAGGCCATGCATTTGATTCTTTTTGATGAACGCTGATGAACGATGGTCTTCAAACGTTTTGGAATTCCCTTCGACACCCTCCTCAACGCTATGATTATCAAAATCGTTTAAGCCGGTTTCATAATCTTTACTTCCACCCTTTTCCGTTGGAACAGGAAATTGTTTTTCTAGAATCATTTCATATTTCTCCTGAATTATTTCATTATCCTTTTCATCACGGAATTGGTTTTCTAGAACAATCTCCTTTTTATCCAGTAACGAAGATTTCTTTTTCTCGTCATCTTGAACATCTCGATCATCTTCATAAACCATGTTAAAATCGTTGTTGATATTATCTTCTTCCTGTCTGAGGTAATCCAAAAATTCTCTCGCTTGCATTTTATCAAATTCAGTTGATTGTTCATTAATTTGTAGTCCATCTTTCTGACTATTAGAGAAGTCCTTCAAACTCGATTCCAAGGCTTTGGGTTCATCATACTTTAATTCGTGCTTGCTGGAAAAATTAAATGCCTGATGTGGTTGATCTTTGTTTAATGACGGAATCGTCTGCTCTTCTAATCTAGAAGAACTCATCAAGTTTAATTCATTAGTTTTGTTGTTAGGGAGCTGGTCTTCATTGTGCTTATATTTAAAGTCATTGTTGAAGCTATCTGAAGCAGCGACTTCCAATAACAGGTTCTTAATCAATTGCGACTGTTCGTCTAAATACTCCTGAGCTCTCAATAACTTATTGGGATCTTCGAAAGCATGATAAATGCTTTCAACGTCTTTCCCCCCATATAGTAAATTGGGCTTTTCCTCTGAGAGCTCCACATTTTCGCGCTCATCATAATTAAACGATTTTTGTGACATATTGCCGCTCTCAGAAGCCATTGGCTCCTTTACAAATGTGTTAAATACATTAGTCTCATTCTCATTTTGCTGAATTGTCGGCATTGATAGTTCATAGTCTATTTGTTGGTACTCAGTCTGACTGTTATTCTGTGCTTCAGGATCCGATATAGTCGGACGATAAGAATTGTCCGTCTTTGGGTACTGCACGGGAACACTGTCGGCTTTACGAATGGAAGCCATCTTAGCATCATTGTGTATTTTTTTGTTGCTATCGTGTTTCTCAGTTGGTCGAATTGTTCGTATATAATCAACCTTGTAGCCACTTTCCTTAGATAAAAGCACATTGTCGCTTGCTACGTTCTTAACTTTATTCCTCTTGGCTAACTTTTTATTTTTTCTCTCCGCCCGCTCATTTGTTTTAAGGGAATGTCCAATTAGCTCTTCCTCATAAGCTTGGTTTTCTTTTATTCGCATTATATCGAAAAGCTTTGATACACTGGGCTCTTCAGCAAAAACTCGTTTACTATATGAAGGATCTTCGTCATACAGTACCTGCGTTTTTTCCTCGCTCTTCTGCTTCGCTATCATTGTTTCATCGTGTTTTTGTTTCGGCTCTGTTTGTTCGCTAGACATGGATTTTGAATCTGGCTTTTTAACTTTCGTCCTTTTTGATAGGTTTTCCTTTTCACTCGAAGTGAATTTAAGCGACTCCATTTTGAGTTTGGGAACGCTATCCCCATCATTCACCTTGGCCCTCACCTTTAATGCTTTATATTTGTCATTTAAGGGGTTCACGTGTCGTTTAATGAAGTTGGTTAATCCGACTGTTGATTTTCCTTCATCCCATTTGTTTGATGCCGATTGCGATATTTCAGCTGGTTGTTCATTCATTGACACGTATTCCGCACTATTCCCGACGTTTGGACTGTGGGAAATGCCAACAGCGTTACTTAGACTAAAATCCACATCCTCATTCTGATTTAGCCATGGGTTTCTGTGCTGTTGATAGACAGCGCCTGGAGGATTTGTTACTTCCCTAAGCGTAAGATAGATTTCTGGTTTTTCGTCAGCCGATGCAATTTCAAAAGAAAACTCCACATCAGCTTTATTGAGTGTAGCAGCATCTAAAGCTGCAGTTGCTTTCACGGCAGACTTTTGGAAATAGCTATTTGCAATGTCGATATGCCCAAAAGCTTTCCGCTCCTTATCTCGACTAGTATTCGAATCAAACGAATCATCAACTGGCTGCTTGCAAATGGTATTCGTTGCATCAGGCACTACATCTACCAAATTCTTAAGAACACTGTCACCAAACGAAACAGGCAACTTATATTCATCTTTTTGCAGTTGAGTCATGGAGTTGCTGTTAATAAAATATACGATCGATTACTTATTAAATTGAAAGTTTCAAAATTCATAATTACCTCAAATCGGGGTGCTTTCGCAGGATATCTACAATGGCATCGGGGGGCATCTCGTTCTGGCAAATTCTATGTAGGACTGTAAACAAGGGATACCTTCGAATAGAAGAAAAAATATATATAGATATAATATAAATCAGTTTTGGCACTCATTTCTATAAGAAATTCCTTACTTGTCTTGCATCTTGGTCTTTTCCAAAAACGCGAAAATCTCACCGGCGATTATGGGACCAAGCAGCTTGCGACCATTCAAAAGATTCGCTTCGATTTCTTGCACAGTTTTACGTGAGGTGACAAAACATTTAGCAAAAGTGACATTTTTATCAGCTGCGATTGAAATGTTAGAATAATTTAGATAAATAAATTAGCGCACCAACCATAGGAAGAAGCTACAGAATTTGCCAATCCGCAACTTTCAAAGAATGTGGATAGTTTGGTATTAGGATTGAAAGTCTTTATGAACCGCATCATTTCCTTTAAGCCCAAATGGAGGCAGGCGACACGAGCATTCTCTCCCAATCTTAAGCCATCAATAAAACCAGCACTTAATGCCACCAAGTCCTTAAGTGTGTTACATAGTTCAACTCCATCGACATCATCGATGCTGAACACTTTGCAGTTGTCAGTTTGGAACAGATTAGACAATTGATGGGCATGGTTTGCATCGTTACACCCAATAGTTATTTCTGTCAATTTGCCCTGAGCCATCTCCATTGCGCTGTTGGCACTCATCATTGAGTAGCACGGAATATTCAATTGTTTTGATATGGCATGTGAGTAGAGATCGATTTCGCCATCCCTGATGTGCTCAAGGCCCTTAATCAAGGATATAGCATATGCACTGCTTTTCACCTTTCCCGCTAATATATTGCAATAAGGTTTAATAAACGAATGAGACGTGGCAAATATTAATATATCAGCCTCCTTGGCCGCTTCTACCAGATCATTGACAGCAACCTATGAACAAATTTGATTAATCGGGTGAGTTAACAATAACAATTAGTAATTTACCAGATTGGACTCTAGCTTAATTCCTGGCAAATATTTAATATTTTCGTGACGCTCATTAATGACCTCCGAAAGGTAATTGCTCCGCACAAGCTCATCGTACACATAAATGTGAACTTTCTCGTCGAACTCGCTCTTTACTACATTCTTACAAACAGCCGTTGAAATAGCAGAACCCCTGAAAAGATAAAAAAATCATTCAGTCAGTTATTTATTATTGATCAATTAACGAGCCCAACTTACCAACCCTCTGCGCCAATTATGCACACCTTTGGTTTCTTTGCCATCTCAACGTTACATTAATTTTGTTCAAAATTTATAATCAAAGGAATTAAAATCAAAACAAGAAGTAAAAATTTCTATACTTTTTGAATTTAATACAAAATTTTGTTCAACGAATGGTATGAAAAATAACTACTGTTTTGTCGAAATCAAGTAGATAACGACAGAGATTTCATAGACAGCTCTTTCGACTGTAGGCTTGAAATTCATAGACGATTCCAGACGAAGGGTTTACCATCGGTTCGCTCGACACTCTTACTATCTGTTGTTTTTCTTTTTCTATTTCCTGCTGCGCTTCATGTTCGGAAATAGCTCGAATCTCGAACTCCGTAATAATTTGCGATATTCGGTTTTTGGCCTCAGCGGCCAGTTTTGGTGGCAAGGTCTTTATGCTAATACAAGCGCTTTCAAAAAACAGGTCATAGCTGTCGCTATGTTGTTGAATTGAAGCAACTTTTGGTGAAACAACATTCGATAATTCTTTACGATGAGGCGAATTAGAGTCCCTTGTTGCAAGATCTTGAAAGTAATCATTCAATAAAGTGCGATCCCGTTTGATGCTATGCAGCAAATTCTCACGATTGGGTGCTAATTTAGCCTTCGCAGCACAACGTTTTAGAGACATGTTTATGCCGTAGTGTACAATGTATATGTACCTTTTGTCCTATTGTATTATTTGATTGTAAGTCTGCAAATATTCAAAATTACTTTTTAAATACCCTTAGAACTAAAAATAAACTTACAGCGTAATCTTGAGAGCCTCTAAAAACTAAATGTTTCCTTAAATTTTGATTGTTTACGTGCCAAGGGACCATATGATTTCAGCGTCTAAATCGTAAAAAAACATGTTAATTACATGAATGTTATTAACACCACTGTTTTTAGCACTACTGTTATTAACACCAATTCTATTAACACTAATGCTATTAACAGTAATCCGATTAAAACTCAGTAATTGTAAGTGTGCGCGCCAATTATGTTGGAAGTGGTTTTTTTATCGGTTTTTGTTTAAGTAAATAATTCTTGTTGCTTCAACAGCAAATTAAAATATACTTCAAATTAAAAAGTTTATTGATTTATATGTGCGTGATATTAATATTTACAACCTACGTGGTATGCGATTCCTGCTCCTTAAAAAAATGAGCGCCATTTAGCACATTCTATACGTTTTGCGAGTTCGCCAGTTGAGCGTGAAATCAATTTTTAATAATACACTGCAGTTTTGGGGGTAAGTTTGCTTTACTTATTATTCATAAGCCAACACCTCTACATTTGGTAAACCGGAAAGCTTAAATGGAACAAAAAAATATTCAATTAAAATCCAACAATATTTGTGTAATTATGAAAAAATGTTTGGAAATAACGGAATCAAAAATCAGCATCTAATACTTAACATAATCGATTGAGAAGTATCGGAGACTTTACATTTTTTGTCTATTTTAGAATTTTCGGTTGCGGTCATACTTCAACCCATGGGTTCAAGGACACTTAAAAAAACATTTTTTTGTATTAAAACAGGATTTCAACGCAAATAAGTGTGACATTATTTTACAAAATATAATTTAAATAATTAAGTTATTTGCCAACGAAGATACATTGATAGTTTGCCCTGATAATTGAATTTCATAAACATCGATACATCGATAGTAGTCATTTTAGTAAATTTACAAATTTATTTAAAATTTCTATACAAATTAGTCCTATTCCGCTTAATAAAGTAAATTGATGTGTTCTACGTCAGACCCCCAAATTGTGAATGATGAGCAACAACATGTTGTTCGGTAGCAACTTGTTGGGTCAAGGCCATTTCTACACCCATGGAATCACCACTTGAACAATTATTGTCCTTAAGCGCTCGGAGCTCCAGTTCGCAAATAAGCTGTGAAACACGCATCTTGGCTTCAGCCACAAGTTTTGGCGATAAAGCTTTGACACTTGAACTAACGCTTTCAAAAAAGAGGTCCACATGATTTTTCTCCCGTGAAGCCGCGTGTGGCAGTTGAACGCCAATTAACTCTCGAAAAGATTCCATAAGCTCGTTTTTATCTTGTTGAATTTGCATAAGTAATTTAAGACCTTCCTTACGATTGGATGTTAAGCTTTTTAGCCGTGGAGTCTTTTTGTTGTCCGATGCTGGTAGCGTTGTTGCCAATAAGGAAGGATTTTGTAGCGTGGGTTGAGGTGTTGTCTCAATAGCTTCAAAGTTGGTTGAGCTGCAAAATAGTTTATAAACACGAAACTTCAATTCACGTAATAAATCTTAGATACGCACCCTTCCATGACTTCATCGGTATTTGCAACGGCTGATGTCAAAATCTCTAAAGGATTATTGTTATCTTTAATTGTGTGCCCCACTTCCTGCTCCTGCTTCAGAGCCTGTTTCAGCGCTCTCTTCCGTTGGTGGTAATACTTGCTGCGCTCCTGTCGTACACTAAGCTCCTTTCGGACAGCACCTTCGCCTTTTGTTATTAACGACTCGAGATTTCGTTTATGTTTTGTGGTTCGTTCATGTCTCACAAGGTGGCAACGGTTACAATCCAGCCGGCACTGGCAGGCTCGGCAAAATGGCTTGTTGGGATCATCGGCTGAACGCTTAAGCCAAGGATCGAAAAGGCTGAGCCACTTCTCACAGAACTTTTGGCTATACTTCTGCTTGCTTCCAGTGCTGCTGTTGAGTTTCACTTTTATTTTCGCGTCTCTCCTAAATATATTTAACTCGTTTTATAATAAACCTAATATATTATTGGTAGAGAATGGTTTACCAGTCGGAATCAGATGAATTTTCGGAAAAACTCATGTTTTGCTTGTGTCTGTGTACTTATTTGTTATTATTTATTCACAAATGGCATCGATATATGATTAGGCGATATGTGTTGGCATTAACATATCGATGTATATGCCTTGACTATCGTTGCATCGCAATCGATGGTACACGCATTTCATGGCGTAAGTTTAAAAACGCAATAATAAAAGCCAATTGTTAAAAATTTATTGAAAGGTTGAAACTTATCAAATACTTCTTAAGCATTCATAATGCATTCTAAAATAAAATTGTCTTAAATATTTACAATTTATAAATGTAGATATTTTATTAATATTTTAGAAAAAATAATTAATTATTTAAATGTTGCTTGCAATATTCCCAAATAAACAATGAGCCGGTCACGTGAACGTTCAACGACCGCACCATACCAAATTGCGGTATTTCGACAGCATAATCCAAGAGCGCTATTACGTCAACAGGAATACCATGTTTTTCATGACTATTAAAGAAAATTATAGACAATTATTAATATATACGAGGGTTGTTAGTGTAAAATTAACTTACCCTAACAATAAAACGCATTTCTCAGGGAATTTAAAATCAACAAAACTAACGCTGTATGCAGTTTGCTCTGCACCAACAATTTTATATCCCATTGATTGTTTATTAATCAGAAACTCAGTAAGTGAATCGGGCTTCACTTCCAATATATTAAGGCTCTTTTCGGCTGTCATGCTATTATGGAAGATTACAAAAATATCATTTTAATCACAATATTGTGACTAAGCTTACCTTAAATTCGTAAAATCAGTCTTGTCAACAACGGACTTGGAGTTTAGAATTAAAGTTTTCACTCCTAATACCTCGCAGGTCCGAGCCAATCCTCCAAGATTGGGAAATTTATCTATTAAGGAAGCTACTACAATTAGATCTTGCTCGACGGGTGTTGTGTCAATAGTAATATTTGCATTAGTGTTAAATATCTCTTTAACAGGGTTTGCCTTTCTTTGTACATTTAAGTTGGTATTTTTCAATTGATGTATTTCTTTTGATGAGCACTTTCTTGCTATTAAAGTCTTTCGATATTCAACGATGTTCTCATTAATGCTGGCTAAAATTCTGGTTTTATCATATTCGTCAAATGGCGCATTTGTCATATATAAAATAAGATCTGCGGAAGAATCTAGCTGCAGCATAACGTCGGACAAGATTATGCGAGTTTCATGTTGAAATCTAGGTAATTTCGATCTCAAAGTCATTTCTATGCCTGATTGTAAAGCTTCTAGAATGGGCAAGTTAATGCTGAAAATGCAAATAGTCAAATGTATACAATATATGTATATTTTTATTTGTAAATATTGACTTACCCAATCCGTTTACTTTTCACAGCAATCTTATGCAAAACCAATTGAGCTAAGAGACGTGTTTGAAAATGAGGACCCATTGTATGCGGCAATAACAAGTTAGCGATCTTTTCCAAATCCTTTTCTTTAAGGTTGTTCCACTTGTGCATGCAATATAGGTGAATTACGGAAATTAACGAAACTTGCTGGCTTGGCTTTAGTTGATCTATCTGCGGCATTTCACTGAATAAAAATTGAAGACTTGGTATAAGCCTAGCCACGAGGCACTCATACATATAGCTTATGTTTAACTGATCACAGGGAGCCAATAATGTATTCCACAACTCATTCGACCAATTTATTCGGTCCTGCATCATTAACATTGCTCTCGCAATGCGTATTTTGAGTCTGTGCTCTTTACAGTTTTCAAAATATCGAGGTTTATTTTCTGTCAACTGTTTATTGGCGAGTTCCAGTTGCATAATGATCGCATTTACTTCTTCGTCCGATTGTTGCATAGCAAAATTAATATATTTATTTCGTAGGACAACTTCATCAAACGGTTGATCAACTATGCTGTCTGCGTAAGCTGCTTCAATTCTACGAGTAGATGTATAAATAAATCAGTTTATCTCGCAACATAAAAAAATGTTTACTTACCGCGCATCTCCGGAAGTAATGTCACCATGAAGAATTCCTTGCACAATCAAGGAAACTCCTAACGTTTTTACATTTGAAAAAAGTGCCTTGGTCGTATATTCGCCTCGATGGCGAAGAATTGTTTCAACTAGTTTCTCAGTATCGCCATCAGTCATAAAGTGAGTTGCATACTTTAGTATTGCATCAACTCTGTGAATTTAAAAGTAATCAACAATTACCAGTTCAATTAACAACTTTTGAAACTTACGCGCATTCAGAGTTTTTATGTTTCAGCAATAAGCGAAGTAAGGCTTCAAGTATACTCTCATTTTCTTCAATGGGCGTTTCAGTGTATTTTAGTAGTTGTGCTAAGTGCACAAGTGTTATTCTCGTCCCGCGTTCGAGAAGTTCAATAGGCTTTAAGTTTAGTTCGTGAATTTGACACCAATGTTCTAGGTTATTTTCGACAAACCAATCTACAGATTTCGTATTCACGAAGGATTTTTCTTCTTTCGTTTGGCAGTCGAGTTGGCAATTTAAATGCTCTTGCATTTTTGTTATGTCGCTGCCTTTTTCAAATATTTCAGACTTTACATTATATTGAGTGCTATAAAATGCCCAGCACATCTGCTGAACACTTGAATCTAAGCGACCCACAAAAAACAATGGAAACAAACGCCACCATCCGTGCAGTTTCTTTGGTAGTCCATTAAAATGGTGAATGAGTTCAGGTAGTAAAAGGTTGACATGGGAATCGACAACAATTATTTCGTAGGAACGTTTGCTGAAGTAAACGGTATCTTCGTCGATGTTCTCGCAATTTCGTAGTTTTCGTATTAAGCGTTCATAATCACTGTAATATTGATCGTTGATATTAAATATGGTCTCAATAAAACCCAGGTAATCACGCAGTGTCAAGCTGTTAATAGTTGCCTGTAGAGTATTTAAGACTATTAAAATGTATTTCGCGTTCCAAATTCGAAACTCACCTCAAAGATTTCAAACACTTTCTTATTTGATTTTTTCCGTAAGTTTGTGTTTTTTAAACTGCGAACTCGTGAGCTCAGCTTAAACAACAGTTTTTTGCAAATCAATGCACTATTTTGTAGTGGCATGTGTTTTAGCCAGAAGAGCAAGGGAACAGAATGCCATGGAACTGTTACAAAGGCTTCCAAAAAGTCCTGGATCTCTTCTTGTGCCATAAAATTTTTTATCCTAAACTTGGGCACAAAATAGCATTCCACATTGTAAAGCTGTGTTCTGTTTGTTGCGGCCAGAAATTCGGGCAACAAATTGATCTGACGCAATTGAACCACATCAAAGTGGGTTAGAAAATATTCAAGGGTCCAGCGTAATACAAGAATGTTGTTGTCCTGTAGCAGTCTCACATACAAGATGCGTAGCCACCTATTCCATTCAAAGTCTTGATTTGGTGATCGACAAATAATGCGCGGCATCAGCGTACCAAGTGTTGGCAACATTAAATGCGACTGTTGCTCCTCCAAACTCTCCATAATAGTCACATATGAAATCCATTGTTGGGTAGTACATGGCAGAGCATCAATTTCATTTACACTTCTGTTGACATTCTCCAATTTTCTCATGATAAAGTAGGCTGCCTTCCGAAACTCACGAGCCTCGGACTGCAGCATACTTTTGATAACCAGATGGAGTTCTTGGCAGCAAATAGACTCCGTACCCAGTTGACGTAGAAAATCATCGAACAATTGCACCAATATTTGGGCGGCATGCGGTTGACTCTCACTGCTCATGCTCAACGACCAAAGCTGCTGCATCAAAAACTTACCATCGCTGCGAGGGAATTTGCGTGCATAAATCTGCACACAAATCAACACGTTGGCCACCATCTGTCGGCAACAACTGGTTTTGTCGGCAATAACAATGGAAATGAGTTTGTGGAACACCTTTGCGCCGAACTTGACATTGTATTTATTGTTGCTCTGCAGCAAATTGTAGATGCATTGAACAACACGCTTGAGCGCCAATTCATTATCCTTGTGCAAATCAATCAGATCATTCAACAGCTCGTCGAGTTCAGCAATCTCACCTAAAAGATTCTGGTTCTGAATGTATGTCTCAATTGCTTGCACAACTGCGTGTGTTGTCGTCGCTGTTGTTGCTTTGGTAGACGGCAATGCCATTTTTTTGAGAGGTGCTCGTTTATGTCTGCTTATAGTTGACGTTACTATTTGTCTGCTTATAGTTGATGTTACTATTGTAATGAAATCATCTGTTGCATTTAGCTTGCTGCAATATGTATTTCATCAGCAGCGTGACCGCAAGACGAATTTCACAATATACTAGTTTTCAAAAAATATACTACTTCCGTAACTAGTATCTTTATAAGAATGCTTAGTGGTGACATATTTTTTTGATACGATGTATTTAATACGTCGTTTGAGTTACAAAAACAAAAACCACGATATTAATTCTTTTAAATCATATTTTATGACAAATATCCAGTACTTTTTGTTTAGTAATGGTTAATTGAACTTTTAATATATTTAAATATCTGGCGTAGTTGATGTAATCCTTAAATATGTTCACATTCGCAGAGGTATTTGTATCGCAATTTTTATTTAAACAATTTTATTTAAAACATGAATTATTCAAATATCTGAAACTCTTTTTACTTCTTTCTTTCATTTTTATTGAATAAGTGCAAAAGGTATCAAATTAAATACCGATTTAATTGTCATACGTTTTTTGAAACACTTATTTGTCATCATCCTCTTTGTGTTTCTTCGCTTGACTCATAATTAATTTACAAATGCTGTTTCTTGCTTCCTCGTTTTTTTTATCCTCTCGCTCCTTTTTAGCCTCTTGGCGTTTTTTTCTCCTTTCAGCGAGTTTTTTACACTTTGCAATCTGTTCAGCGGATTTGGTTTTATCTGACTGTTTTTTACTCTTTTGAATTTTTTCTTTTTTCATTGAGCGAGCCTTTATATTCTTGGCTTGTGCCTGCACAGTTTCTTGGCATTTGGCTTGGTTGGACTTATGATTGATGGTCAAAAGTCGGAAAGAGATCTTTTTTGCATGCAAAGCATCGACGGTCATAAGCTTTACTTCTTTGTCGACCTCGACAAGTTTCAGCATCACCATTTGCCTGATGCCAGATGACAAGATTCGAGTAAAGTCATTACAACCATTCGCCATTTCCTCGATAACAATGGGAAATATACCTCTAAAGATCACAGACTGCCGTGCCATCCTAGGGCATTGTGTGAGCATAATAATGGCACACCTGGGGCGATACTGGCTCAGCAATTGAACCACAACTGGACATGGGCTGACCACAATGATGGCCTTGGCCTGACCCAAAGATGCGATTTCAGCAATGCCCGAAGTGATGGATGTTAGCCCGTCAAGGCCAGCCTTTTTAACGACACCTCTTACCTCATTTTGAATGTGTTCGTACCATAGCACGGATTCAACCTTAGCACATATATTTGCCATGCATTTTACACACTCCACGGGATATTTGCCCTTGGCTGTTTCGGCTGACAGCATTACACAGTCGGCTCCATCGAAAATGGCGTTGCCAACATCAGAGGCTTCGGCACGTGTTGGTCGCGGCTTGCTTACCATGGATTCCAACATCTGGGTAGCACAGATTACGGGCTTGCCCGCCTTGTTGCATTTGGCTATCAATGATTTTTGAGCAACCAAAACATCTTCGGTAGGTATCTCGATGCCAAGGTCACCTCGAGCCACCATAATGCCGTCGGAGGCTGCAATGATCTCGTCAATATTTTGAATGCCTTGTTGATTCTCAATCTTTGAAATGATCTTTATGTTCTTCCCCTTGGCACCCATTACATCGCGTATTTGTTTGACATCATCCTTACTACGTATGAACGAAGCAAAGATCATGTCCACATTATGTTCTACACCAAATTCCAGATCAGACTTATCTTTTTCGCTAACACTAGGCAAATCGATTGGCAAACCAGGCAGATTGACGCCCTTGTGGGAGCCGAGCTGTGCTGTGTTTAGTATTTCACAAATTACCTCAACTCCACACACCTCCATAACTCGCAGTCCTATAAGTCCGTCGTCGATAAACACTAGATCGCATGGCTTCACAATTTTTGGCAAATTTTCATAGTCAACATATAAAATATCCTTTGTGCATTTGGTCTCTAAATCCTTGTTTGTTGAGAGTTTGATCCATTCGCCCTGCGTCAGCTCAATCAAGGCAGTATCGCTGCCCGATATCTGCCCTGTACGTATTTCCGGCCCACGGGTATCTAAGGCAATTGCCACCGGCTTGTAAACTCCCATTTGCTTGGCATAGCATTCGATCGCCTTCTGTGCCGCTTTTAAAACCTGACAGTGATACTGGTGCGATCCGTGTGAGAAATTCATACGTAGCACACGCATGCCGGCTTGGATAAGCTTTAATATTACTTCAAAATCATTTGAAGCTGGTCCAAGTGTACAAACTATTCCACTCAGAGGGTAGGCTAGGCTGGGCGCGTTGAACTGCAATCGGGATTTGTAGTCCATGTGTGAAGAAAAAGGTCCGCAATCGAGTTTTACTGTTGATTTCTGGTAAATAGAAAAATCAAGATTTATTTTGCTTCTGCTATTAAAGGACATTATAAATGCTTACATTTGACGCCTTAGCATCGTTGGAGTAACTGTGACAATCTTGATGAGTCCATGGCGTTAGCGAATGCAGAGGCGAAGATCCGCGCGTTGCGGATCGCGCAATGAATGTAATAAAAAGCGAAATTTTGGTAACTTAAATCAAAAATAAAGAAACAATAATTTGTATGGTCTGTAGACGATTTTATACTGAAAGCAAGCTGTGATGTTGTGTTTATCATGCTGGGCCTTAACTTTCATCGGCAACTTGTTTACGTAAACACAATCCGTTTATGTATATAGATAGTGTTTATTACTCTTTGTTACTATGAAGAACATTATATTTAACAATCATAAATTATATCTGAGTGTGTTGTATGTGATCGGCTTCACGTTTGGAAACCAATCTGTAGTGCTTCTGCAGCGGGTAAATGTGTCCAATTTCGATTTAGCATTCCGATATTCCATGTTTCCTTTTTTTTCGTGTTTCCAATATTTGTAATAAATTAACTTGGTTAATAACAGTAGTGACGCAAGCACACAACGCTTAAAACGCCGCAACAGTGATGCATCTCCTAATATCTGGCGTTAACGACCAGATTTATTCGACGGTGCTACAACAAATGAAATTCAATGAGTTAATAAATTCTGTCGATGAATAAAAATAGTTTATCTCAATATTCTACTTACACAATACGAATGGTGTTGGTGAAGCCGGAGCCCTGTTTCCAGCCCGTGACAATAACCACAGAATCGCCGGTCTTAATAAAGCCGTTCTTCTTGCCGACTTGCAGGCCAAATTGCACACGTACATCAACATCCTTCAGCCAGTCACCAAGTGCAGGCTCTGCAAAATATGTGACGGAGCATTATAGATGCATTCAAAATACATTAAAGTCGTTAACTCACCCTTGTAGATAAGTGGCACCAGTCCACGGTAGAGATGGGCCTGACGAGCTGTCTGCGCAAAACGGGTGACGGCAATGATGGGGCAACGTGGACGATACTTGCTCACCAAGAAGGCAGACTTACCGCTAGTGGTGATCACCACAATGGCGGCTGCCTTAGCTTTGTTAGCAGCTTCGACTGCAGCAATAGCCGCTGCATGAGCAGCATCTAGTGTAGAGGCAGAAGCGCCACGTACCAGATCAGCGAAGAGATTTTGGTGCCAGAGAGCAGCCTCAGCCTCCTTGCAGGTCTTGGCCATGGTCAGCACACACTCTAATGGATATTCGCCCTTAGCTGTCTCGCCAGACAACATGACACAGTCGGCACCATCAAGCACAGCGTTGGCGACATCAGAGATCTCAGCACGCGTGGGACGAGGCTTCTTCACCATGGACTCCAGCATCTGAGTGGCGCAGATGACGGGCTTGCCGGCCTTGTTGCAGCGTGCGATCATGGCCTTCTGGGCCAAAAAGACCTTTTCGGCTGGAATCTCAATGCCCAGATCGCCACGAGCAACCATGATGCCATCGCCGGCCTCAATGATCTCATCCAGATTGTGCATACCCTGCTGGTTTTCGATCTTGGAGATAATCTTAATGTTTTTGCCTTTCTCGCCCAGCACTTTGCGGATTTCGGTCAGAGCGGAAGCATTACGAATGAACGATGCAAAAATCATATCTACATCCTGTTCTACGCCAAACTGCAAGTCAGACTTGTCCTTCTCGGACACAGCGGGCAAATCTACCGGCACGCCGGGCAGATTTACACCCTTGCGGGAGCCGAGGGCTCCACCATTTTCGACCTCGCAGACCACGGTGTCCTTCGACACCTCACGAACCACAAGCGAGATGAGTCCATCGTCAACAAAAACGCGGTTTCCGGGCTTGACCACGTTGACAATGTTTTCGTAGTCAACATAAACCACTTCGAGTGAACCCTTCTCGAGGAAATCCTTGTTGGTAGATAACTTGATGGTCTCGCCCTTCTTTAGTTCAATCTCAGCTGTGCCGCTGCCGCCAATAAGTCCAGTACGGATCTCAGGTCCCTTGGTGTCCAAGGCAATGGCAACTGGATGTTCGTAGCCCAGCTTCGCCGAATAATTCTTGACAGCCTGACGCACATTGGCCACCGTCTCGGCGTGATATTCATGCGAACCGTGCGAGAAGTTCATGCGCGCCACATTCATGCCGGTGGCAATCATTTTCTCCAGCATCTCTACGCTGCGGGAGGCGGGGCCAATGGTGCACACAATACCAGAGAGACGCACATGAGGAACGGGAGAGTCGAACTGCAAGCGGCACATGTGCTCCAACTGGGAATCAGCTCCGGCGGCCATGTTTTGTGGTACTTCGTTGGGCTGCGATAGAAAATATACAACAAATTGGAGTTTATCAATTTGCAATATCGTATCGTAATTAAGTTATCCCACGTTTTATCGATGAATAATATCAGTAAAAGTAAACACTGAGGGAGAGGGAGGCAAAGAGAGAGATAGACAGTGAGTAGCAAGCGTATCACCCACCTACGCGAGACGGAGAGAGAGTCATAGGCATTGACAAAGCCAACGAGAGCATTCTCAATAATCTGACGGATGAAAGAAATATTGCATAGCCAACGACGACGACGCCGCCATTGCATTGGCGAAGGTCACGAAACGTTTGCATGTGCAGCACATCAAAGTTGCATAATTTTGTTTCGTTCATGAGGCAAAAAAGAAAAAAAGTTTCTAGTACTTGCATATCTTTGATATCTTTATGGATAACACAATTGTGAAATTGGTTGTGACATTGGCACTGGATTCTGCACTAGAAGCCGAAGAAGGTTTTACCTTAAGTTGTGGTGCCTCATCGTAAATTGTTACGTTAACCATTTTGGGCCCCGCTAAATTGACGCTGTATAATCCACGAAAAATATATTTTGAATATTCTCCACCACGGATAAAACGCACAAAGCAGCAGAGAGTAACGACGCGCTGTATGGCTATAATATTTGTTGCGTTGAGAAAGCAGAGTGCGCTCGCTGCTTTTTACACAATGACGGAAAATGTTCGACTGTCTGTCCACTCGGAGGTTTAGTGGAAAATTTGGCAACGCGTTCAGAATGTCGGTAATGCAATGTGAGCACGAACCACGAGACCACTGAAAAAGCCAAACGACTACATGTCTCTCTATCACTCGCTCACTCTCTCTATCTCTCTCTCGCTCTGGGCCGAGAGAACGCAAAGGCAACAGGCTACCCCTAAAAAGCCACCCGATTGATGCGAAAAGCTTTCAAGTTGTACGAGAAGTCTACATAGTTAACGAAGGCATCTCACTGCTTACTACAGCAACGTGTGATTAGTTTGCCGGCTGCTTGATCGATTTTACTAATTAATCATAAGTTTAGTTTGAGAGCACATATTAAAGCTGTGCGTACGAGTATGAGTGTAAACAACAAACTGATCGTCAGCTGTTGGCTGTCCAAATTATAAACATACACACACATAGTGTATGTATGTGTAGTGTATTCATATTGGCTTATCAACTACTGAACACCGGCAATATGCTAGCATTATTAGTGGGCAACAGTAAAGAACAATGCTCACGCGCAAGTCACGAATTGCGGGGGTGATTGACTTGTCACACACTTATAATAGAGGCGTGCAGATACAACAGAAGTAAAAGCTTTTTCACAGTGCTTTTTGAATCGCTACCATAAGGCAAGTTATACTGAAGTGAAAGTGCTTTCGCATACTTTGAAACACTATTTATTTGTATGCGCGTGTGTGTATGCGCTCTGCCCTTGAACCTGCTCTGGAAGGACATTTTAGCCATACTACCAACATGCTTTTTTTGTATATTTTGCTAAAATTAGCATAGCTTGCTTAAATGACGTTGCCGGTACTTTGTTGTCATTATCAGCGTCTAATTAGTCATCGCGCGCACTTCGTATTATTCGTATATTATTATTTATAATAATTATTTCTTCTGTTATTTCTACATATAGAACTGTGCTTTAAAGGTCAATATTGTTTGAAATAATTAAAAACTTGGAGATTAGCAAAACAATGCACTTTCCAATGGCTTGTTAGTGTATGTATGTATAAAAACACAAACATACAGAGTACACATACGAACGTGTGTGTGTGTTCGCTTTTGTATGGAATGACTTCTATTTCACCTTTACATATTCCTTGCCCGCGCATTAAACTGCCGCACAAATGTGTGTGTGTGCATGTGTGATCAGCAATTTGCTTTAAATTTCGTGACGAAACCTTTTGCATCATCAACCATAACCACCGACCGACCATTTGCCATTTCGCAATTTTCACAATTTGCCGCTTTCGCGTTTACGCTATGGAGTCACCTCTGCTCAAATATGCATATTTTCATATTTTTTAATAAATATTTGTGCAATTTACATAACAAGTCATAACATCATTAATTACCTCTTTTGAATGTTAAAAGTAACGAAAATATATAGATGTATTGCCTGTTTTGGAATAAAATTGACTTTAAATGCACAGGCTGCAATACGCACACAACACACAAGTCCGAGCTATAGACGATCTGTTTTGCGACTAAGAACTTTTTAATAAGTACTTATGCTCGATACATCGCGCGCATTCCAGCTATTATTACTGCTTCCAAATACTTGTTTATTTGTATAGTATCGATATATGTTTTTTACGCGGCACAATTCGAAAAATCGATAACTTTTTATTATTTAAGAATGCGTGTTAAATTCTATTTTAAAATTGTTCAAATTTTTAAAATTTTTAAAAATAATTAATTATGTAGGTTTTGTTTTACAATTTGCTGAGTTGATCTATTAAGGTTTTACACTTGATTAGAGCCATATCCTGCAAATAGCTAACGCTGTCAATATGAAGAAAACTGTTTAATTTTAAGTTTTGGTCCAAAAAATCAATTTGACGTTGAGTTGGTTTATGTGGAAAACCTGTAGATATACAAAAACTAATTTAAATTGAGTCGAAATTAAATGAAAAAACATTACCATCGATTAGGCAAATACTTGTAAAGCAAGGCATTACAAAATCAGCTGGATAACGACGAATAGAGTTCTCGGGAACAGTTGCCCCACATGCAAAGTCAACATACAGCACACAATATTGGTTTCCTCTAATTTCCATAATTTTGGCACGACACCAACCATGTACTTCAGATAAAGCAAAAACGTACTCTTTAAGCCTGATCGATAAAATATACATTTAAATAGTGTTTTAAATATAATTAGAAGAGCTTACACAGGACGATAATGTTGTGAATCCTTGAATTCTAATAGACGAGAACGCATTTCATATATATCTGCCATATTTGACTTATCGAAAGCGGCGAGAATTCCTCGCGAAACATTTGCATTTTCCACAATACAAACATCTAATCCATCTTGACTTTTGCTGCAAAGACGTTGTCCTAAGAAGGGCTAGAATAGCATAGAAAAGAAGGTTTGCATGAGGTCTTAAAATCATTCATTTTTATAAAATTATTAAATTACTTTTTGTAATTTCAATATAAAAATTTCTTTCTTTTTGTCATTTATTATCAAATGTAGGACTCATATTTACATTCCCTGCATTATTCAACAAGACCATATGAAAAAAATTTACTTACAGGGAATAACAAAGGCGTCGTATTTGCTGAATTTTCACAATTCAGGGACGACAATGTCAGTTTCTCTGTAGGCAGCAGCGAAGATGTCGAAGCTGGAAATTGCTTTAGAGTTTGAATATCGTTAACGAATTTATGTTTGGATTCGGTTGAAATATTGCTGTTGCCTTCATTCACATTTGGTTTAGGAGTTTCGTCGGCAGTTGGCCCTGAATGTGATTCATTTTGCTTTAATTCCGGTTGTGTTCCGTCGATAACGGCTTGATTATTTGTTGAATTTGCGTCGTTTGCTTTTGTTTGAGAACTATTTGTGCTGACTTTATTTACGATAGCAGCAGGCTTCTGGTTCAGTTCCTTTGCGTCCTTTTCTTTTGGTTGAGAACTATTTGTGCTGACTTCATTTACGATAGCAGCAGGCTTCTGGTTCATTTCCTTTGCGTCCTTTTCTTTTGGTTGAGAACTATTTGTGCTGACTTCATTTACGATAGCAGCAGGCTTCTGGTTCAGTTCCTTTGCGTCCTTTTCTTTTGGTTGAGAACTATTTGTGCTGACTTCATTTACGATAGCAGCAGGCTTCTGGTTCAGTTCCACTATATCCTGACGACTTTCTAATTGCAATTGTGCAGAATTTCCATTGTTTGTAACAGCTTTTAGGATTTTTGTATTCAATTTATTTTGTGTATCAGAATTGTTTGGACGCCCATAGAATTCGATAATTTGGGTGTTTAATGATTTTGGGGCATCTTTTTGCCTTAGCTCTACATGCCCGTTAGGCTTAAACGTTACAATGAACTTGATGCCCTCAAACTGTTTAAAAAAGCCAACGTCATAACCCATGTGCGGCGAATTTTCAAGTTGAACTAGCATCGAACAGCAAGGCAGTTGCATGAGCTTACTATTGATTTCAAGCATTTGAACCGTGTTTAGGATCTTTGTTATGCCCTCATCCACTAGTAAAAGACGTGAACAGTTCGCTTTGTCTATGCTTTTGACACGATGGTAGCGTCCATTAAATTTGTTAATTCCGTATTCTGCGTATCTGATTTTGTTTTTTCTAGGCAATTCCTTATACACCGAATTTACCTAGAATAGAATATATTTTCATTTTATACGTGGATGAAATATTTACATTTCAGATAACAATAAGCAACAAACCTCTTGGCAGACTGCAAAATGTGCTTTCTCAGCAGTTTCGCTGGCATCGCGTATAAAACAGCGATTTGCTGACGTAAAACTTGTGATATAAACAGTCGAACCGCTTGGAATGTTTGCTGCCGGCGGAGTAGTAACATTTGAAACAACATTATTTTGTGTTTTATTTATTGGGGTTGTGGCGTTGGCTTCCAACTTGCGTATCATATGGCATTCAGTAGAGACTGGACTTGAATTGACTTGAATCGGAATCGTCGTTTCAACAGTACGATCAGATGATGCAATCCCATTTACATTAACTGTTACCGGACGTGCATTGTTGATTTCTGCAACATTATTTTGTGTTTCATTTTTTGGGGTTAAGGCGTTGGCTTCCAACTTGCTTATCATATGGCATTCAGTAGAAACTGGACTTGAATTGACTTGAATCGGATTCGGAATCGCCGTTTCAACAGTACGATCAGATGATGCAATCCCATTTACATTAATTGAATTAATATTCTTAGAATTGATATTCGCAATAGATGAAGACTCCATGGGCTCCACCAGAGGAGGAATAGGGAAACAAATATATCTATGACGCTGCCAATCCTTCAACTGGCATTCTCTTGAGCAATAAAAATCGCCGCAACGATGACAAACAAGGCTAGCTTCAGTTGAACACTTCAAGCAGCATCCACTTAGCTTCGATTTGGAAAAATTGGCATTATCCATCGCGTTTCTCTTCGAAATGTATTCGCAAACCCCCGATAATATAGAATACGAATCTATTTTGTTAACAGAGTGGCCATAATTGAAATTTCAAAATAAGTTAAATATATATCGACTTATCTACCAAATATACCACTTCTATAATTGAAAGCTTGCAAGACTGCAGTTTAAAATAATACTATTTGGAAAACAAAGCAGTTTTTTTTAAACCCTAAAAACAGAAGTGTCCTGTTATTTTACAGTCGAATGTTTTTTGATAAAATGCAAATTTTAGTATGGTTTATTTTCCGCTCGCAAAACTAGGCTTTTTACTGGTAAAGCAGATAACCAAACCCGTTACTAGGATTATCAAGCAAAAAGCTGCCTCAAACGAAGCGTTCCGGAATTATATCGTTGCCCCTCCCGCACAAAGTCAGTAATTTGAAAATTACACATTTTCTTCTTTACCGCTGATACTATTTTTAATGGCGAAAAATTCACAGTCTTCCATTGGATTGGAGTTCGATCCAAAATGAGAATGTTAGGCTTAAATCAACCGAAATATGTGCCCCCTTTAAACAAAGCCATGGCTATTGAAAGTTTGTATAGTATCGATATATGTTTTTTACGCGGCACAATTCGAAAAATCGATAACTTTTTATTATTTAAGAATGCGTGTTAAATTCTATTTTAAAATTGTTCAAATTTTTAAAATTTTTAAAAATTATTAATTATGTAGGTTTTGTTTTACAATTTGCTGAGTTGATCTATTAAGGTTTTACACTTGATTAGAGCCATATCCTGCAAATAGCTAACGCTGTCAATATGAAGAAAACTGTTTAATTTTAAGTTTTGGTCCAAAAAATCAATTTGACGTTGAGTTGGTTTATGTGGAAAACCTGTAGATATACAAAAACTAATTTAAATTGAGTCGAAATTAAATGAAAAAACATTACCATCGATTAGGCAAATACTTGTAAAGCAAGGCATTACAAAATCAGCTGGATAACGACGAATAGAGTTCTCGGGAACAGTTGCCCCACATGCAAAGTCAACATACAGCACACAATATTGGTTTCCTCTAATTTCCATAATTTTGGCACGACACCAACCATGTACTTCAGATAAAGCAAAAACGTACTCTTTAAGCCTGATCGATAAAATATATATTTAAATAGTGTTTTAAATATAATTAGAAGAGCTTACACAGGACGATAATGTTGTGAATCCTTGAATTCTAATAGACGAGAACGCATTTCATATATATCTGCCATATTTGACTTATCGAAAGCGGCGAGAATTCCTCGCGAAACATTTGCATTTTCCACAATACAAACATCTAATCCATCTTGACTTTTGCTGCAAAGACGTTGTCCTAAGAAGGGCTAGAATAGCATAGAAAAGAAGGTTTGCATGAGGTCTTAAAATCATTCATTTTTATAAAATTATTAAATTACTTTTTGTAATTTCAATATAAAAATTTCTTTCTTTTTGTCATTTATTATCAAATGTAGGACTCATATTTACATTCCCTGCATTATTCAACAAGACCATATGAAAAAAATTTACTTACAGGGAATAACAAAGGCGTCGTATTTGCTGAATTTTCACAATTTAGGGACGACAATGTCAGTTTCTCTGTAGGCAGCAGCGAAGATGTCGAAGCTGGAAATTGCTTTAGAGTTTGAATATCGTTAACGAATTTATGTTTGGATTCGGTTGAAATATTGCTGTTGCCTTCATTCACATTTGGTTTAGGAGTTTCGTCGGCAGTTGGCCCTGAATGTGATTCATTTTGCTTTAATTCCGGTTGTGTTCCGTCGATAACGGCTTGATTATTTGTTGAATTTGCGTCGTTTGCTTTTGTTTGAGAACTATTTGTGCTGACTTTATTTACGATAGCAGCAGGCTTCTGGTTCAGTTCCTTTGCGTCCTTTTCTTTTGGTTGAGAACTATTTGTGCTGACTTCATTTACGATAGCAGCAGGCTTCTGGTTCAGTTCCTTTGCGTCCTTTTCTTTTGGTTGAGAACTATTTGTGCTGACTTCATTTACGATAGCAGCAGGCTTCTGGTTCAGTTCCACTATATCCTGACGACTTTCTAATTGCAATTGTGCAGAATTTCCATTGTTTGTAACAGCTTTTAGGATTTTTGTATTCAATTTATTTTGTGTATCAGAATTGTTTGGACGCCCATAGAATTCGATAATTTGGGTGTTTAATGATTTTGGGGCATCTTTTTGCCTTAGCTCTACATGCCCGTTAGGCTTAAACGTTACAATGAACTTGATGCCCTCAAACTGTTTAAAAAAGCCAACGTCATAACCCATGTGCGGCGAATTTTCAAGTTGAACTAGCATCGAACAGCAAGGCAGTTGCATGAGCTTACTATTGATTTCAAGCATTTGAACCGTGTTTAGGATCTTTGTTATGCCCTCATCCACTAGTAAAAGACGTGAACAGTTCGCTTTGTCTATGCTTTTGACACGATGGTAGCGTCCATTAAATTTGTTAATTCCGTATTCTGCGTATCTGATTTTGTTTTTTCTAGGCAATTCCTTATACACCGAATTTACCTAGAATAGAATATATTTTCATTTTATACGTGGATGAAATATTTACATTTCAGATAACAATAAGCAACAAACCTCTTGGCAGACTGCAAAATGTGCTTTCTCAGCAGTTTCGCTGGCATCGCGTATAAAACAGCGATTTGCTGACGTAAAACTTGTGATATAAACAGTCGAACCGCTTGGAATGTTTGCTGCCGGCGGAGTAGTAACATTTGAAACAACATTATTTTGTGTTTTATTTATTGGGGTTGTGGCGTTGGCTTCCAACTTGCGTATCATATGGCATTCAGTAGAGACTGGACTTGAATTGACTTGAATCGGAATCGTCGTTTCAACAGTACGATCAGATGATGCAATCCCATTTACATTAAATGTTACCGGACGTGCATTGTTGATTTCTGCAACATTATTTTGTGTTTCATTTTTTGGGGTTAAGGCGTTGGCTTCCAACTTGCTTATCATATGGCATTCAGTAGAAACTGGACTTGAATTGACTTGAATCGGATTCGGAATCGCCGTTTCAACAGTACGATCAGATGATGCAATCCCATTTACATTAATTGAATTAATATTCTTAGAATTGATATTCGCAATAGATGAAGACTCCATGGGCTCCACCAGAGGAGGAATAGGGAAACAAATATATCTATGACGCTGCCAATCCTTCAACTGGCATTCTCTTGAGCAATAAAAATCGCCGCAACGATGACAAACAAGGCTAGCTTCAGTTGAACACTTCAAGCAGCATCCACTTAGCTTCGATTTGGAAAAATTGGCATTATCCATCGCGTTTCTCTTCGAAATGTATTCGCAAACCCCCGATAATATAGAATACGAATCTATTTTGTTAACAGAGTGGCCATAATTGAAATTTCAAAATAAGTTAAATATATATCGACTTATCTACCAAATATACCACTTCTATAATTGAAAGCTTGCAAGACTGCAGTTTAAAATAATACTATTTGGAAAACAAAGCAGTTTTTTTTAAACCCTAAAAACAGAAGTGTCCTGTTATTTTACAGTCGAATGTTTTTTGATAAAATGCAAATTTTAGTATGGTTTATTTTCCGCTCGCAAAACTAGGCTTTTTACTGGTAAAGCAGATAACCAAACCCGTTACGAGGATTATCAAGCAAAAAGCTGCCTCAAACGAAGCGTTCCGGAATTATATCGTTGCCCCTCCCGCACAAAGTCAGTAATTTGAAAATTACACATTTTCTTCTTTACCGCTGATACTATTTTTAATGGCGAAAAATTCACAGTCTTCCATTGGATTGGAGTTCGATCCAAAATGAGAATGTTAGGCTTAAATCAACCGAAATATGTGCCCCCTTTAAACAAAGCCATGGCTATTGAAACGGGAAGTAACCTATTAAGTGAAATAATCGTCCTTTCAATTGGCGTAAGTCTTATTATCCTTGAATTTTCACGGTAAGTTAATTGCTGAGAATTTAACTAGTGATTTACTAAACCACGTTATCGTAGCCAGGCACGAAATGATAAGCTAAAACATGATAAACACAAAGCCCAAAGAGAAAAACTATTCAATGAAATGGATGACTTAAATAATCGCGTAAATGAACAGATTCGAGAAATTGAATTTCTAAAAGTTAAGCTTAATCAATTAAGTGTAATTTCCATCGATGAGTTGATGACGTCAAAGTGACATTATGCGATAAATTTTATTACCATTATCTAAATAGTTTTATGTTTCTCTGTCAAACAATCAAAAATCAAAAATTGGAGAAAACAAAATGGTCCTTGGTGCCTTTCCCCTTGGAAAACTAGCCGCATTTGGTATTAAACAAATTGTAAAGCCGGTTAGCAACTGTGTTCTAATTGTTGCAAAACGCAATGTATTATTTCGGAAAATGCTTTGCGCGCCAGCTGGACAATTAATGCATTGGATTGAAGCAAGATGTAAAATGCACATGTTGAAACTTCCTCAACCCAAAAAAATTCCAAATCTGCGTGAGAATGTGGCGACGGATTTAGGTTCTAAATTAATTGGGGAACTTTTCGTACTGATTACTGGATTATATTTCATTTGGCGTGAAGTTTCAAGGTAATTACTGGAAAAATGACTGCAAAACTAATGTTAAATCACATTGTTTTCTGCATTAAAGACAAGCTCTCAAGGACAAAAAGAAACATGAAACACACGTGATACATAAAATTGAGTTGCAAAGCAAGATTTCAGCATTAAATAATCTGGTAAATTGGCAAGACGAAGAATTAAAGAAATTGCACCTGAAGGTAAAAAACATCACCAACAATACTGATTAGGCTCTTCAAATACATACTGTAAAAAAATAAATAATAGTCTGAAGTGTGGCCGTTTTTTGTGTATTGTAGACACTTGGCGTATATTGGTATAGAAGATGCGGTCACACTGAACAGCGGTTTAATATTGCTCACCAGCCCTGGTGTTCTGCTTTTCGTACAGGGATTTTGTAATACAAAAAGGTCGTAAGCAATGGTCATTGGGGTGTTTCCAGCCGCCAAACTTGGTGTATTGGCCATCAAACAGATCAGCAAGCCAATTGCCAATGTTATCAAGTCCAATGCGAAATCGAGTCCATTCTTCAGGAAGTACATTTGCATGCCACCGGCTCAGTGTAAGAAATTTTTCATAAAATTTGTGATAATCATCACGCGATTAACACTCTACTTTGGTTAGTTTACAATTGGGTGGAGGTCAAGACCAAGATGTGGGCACTGAATCTGGGGCGGCCCGTCACTGTGCCACCCCTGAACGAGGCCATGGCCATCGAGCTGGGCGCCAACCTGCTGGGGGAGTTCATCATCTTTGCCATTGGCGCGGGCCTCTTGATATTTGAATACTCACGTCAGACCATCAAGGAGAACAAGAAGAACGAGGCTTTTCAGCTGGAGAAGATGCAGCTGACAAACACCCTTACAGAGATGAACTTTCGCCTGGAGCGCCAGGATGCACAAATTCGTGAAATGACCCGTGTTTTGGCAGACTTGGGTGCGATATTATTAATGATTGATTGAGCATATCTAATGTATCATATATATGTCATTGATCATCAGATTCACGAAACATCTTCAGCTGGCATAAGGAGCCCCTACAGGAGTACGTTACTTTCGATCCCAATACGCCAGATCAGAGTGCCAGTGCTAGGAATGCCCAAACATACGAAGGATTCTATGACCCCACGGGCGGTATGGCGTTTCGTGCTCTCAACTTCCTGCAAACACAAATCTTCGTTGATGGACGTGATCGAAAGGGCGATCATCGAGTGGACTCAACTGCTGAGGAAGTGGACAGAGCATTTGATGAGGCAGTAAGTAAGCTAGAGACCACAGCGATTCGGTTGCAATGACAAATTCACGATCTGAACGGCTAAACCTGTCACTGCTTGATTTGAACAATTTAATACTTTATACAAAATAACATAGGTAAAAAGTGTATATAACATGTACATTGTAACTGTATTTATTAATTTTTATTGTTACTGAAGAAGAGATGCAAACCATTTGAATGATGATTAATGACAATGACAATGACTGCTGATTTCTTATCCATGGTGCACAAAGGACTGCAGTTGGCGCAATTCTTCGCCTGTTATAATATCCTCTAAATAGTCGTAGAACGAATTGCAGACATTATAGAGACTGCGACGCACTGCACAACGAAGATAATTAAAGATGACGGTGGCTGCTTTCAAGTTGGTCGCGTTGTTGCTGTTCAATTTATCCAGTTCAGAGTTCAGGCGATGCAGAGTCGTAATGATGGTAGGCAAATCATCCTGCACGACTCCATAGCGATCCTCTTTTAGGGAGGCCACGCAGATGTGAGCCAGCGCCTGCGTCAGCCAGACGATAGGCAGCGAGTGCTCCAGCAGAAATAAAGTCTTGGCGCCCTCGGGTTCTCCAAACAGGTAGACGATGCCGGGAATGCGACACAACAAGCGTTGTAAGGACTCTTCTAGTTGAATGGAGACACGTTCGCACCAAGTAGGTACGTGGCGTATACTCTCAGGGGGCTTCGCCTGATGCCATTGCTGGTGGGCCTCAGGCATTGTCTCAGTCGACGATGCGACCACAGAACGAATGCCATACATGTGATTGTACTGACGAAGCAAAACCTTTTCTGCAAGGAGCGCAGAATTGATGTCACTGTGCACTGCGAGATTATCATCGTTGTCCTTCACTACACTGATCTGTCGCATGGAGTCGCTGAGTTCATTGGTAAAACTGCCCACAATACTGACGCATTGGTCGCAGAGTTCGCGCCAGTTCACGGGACGATTGCCGGGCTCGGTGAGCTGAAATATCTCTAGGCGCACCGGGGAATCTTTGCGCTTGGATTCAGTGTAGAGGAAATGTGCTGTCAAGCATTGCACCACATGAAGATTTAAGAATCCCAGACCAGTCACAATGGTCAGCTGCTGCTGCTGCTGCTTTTCGCTGACAAGACGATTTCGCGACACAACCAAGGGCAGCCGCTGGGAGAGCAGCATGGCGTAAAACCGTTTCATCAGATGCATGTTGCTGAGTATCTGGGAGCTGAGCAACCAAGCATAGAACAGCAAACGTACATTGCTCGCCACATCCAATATACTCACTAGACGATCGTCTACATCCACGCTTAGCAAGTGGCCCAATTTCAGCCTCACAAAGCCGCCAAGCACAGCAAATATCAGTGAGTAGCTCAGCGTGGGCAACAGCGAACTGATTGGAGCCGCTTTCAATGTAGCAAACAGCAGCTCGCGTAGCTTCTGAGGGCGTGACTGCTCGACGATGGCGTAGTCAATGGACACCTCGTGGTTCAGGTGCACGGACACAAAGTAATAGCAGCCAGCAGCGATGCCCATACCCAACAGAAAGACGTGATAAGAACTTAGGCAATCCTGGCCATAGCATCGATACACCAAGTGGCTGTTGAAGGGATTATTAAAACCAGTTAGAAGACCAAGGCCGTCACTCACCGATAGTCGCTGTGGAGATAGCCAGCGTACAGCCAAGCTGTAAGGTAGCCAACTAATAGATGCGCGCAGAGAAATATCATTTTCCTTGGCCCATTGCTTAGCATCCAACGATATCGCGTACTACAATAGTGACGTTCGGCAAGATGCTGCTGTGAAAGTGCGACACCGTAGAGGACAACAGCGCCAATGAGCGGAATACTGGCAAACCACGTGTAGAAGCTGCACACCAATCTCAATGTGCCCGCTACCCATTGCAGTGGATGCCACAATTCAAAGTTGACAAACAGCAGAAAGATCACGAGCAGCAGGAATTGTACCGCCACGCTGAGCAGCACAGCGCGCACACAACGTCTAAATAGTGCCAACTTGCAGTTCAACAGAGCTCCGATGGACATTATGAGCGCTGATTTCCAATTAATAATAATAGCAAAATACTTTATTATTTCTTTGACTAAGTTTGAGCACTAAATTATTAAGCAGCCGATTGCCGGGTAGGCTGCGCGGTTTATTCCAGTTCAGGGTTGCAACTAAATTTATCGATTACAAGGCATGTTATGCATATAGATTAACTGTTAAAATTAAATAGACGTGATGGAAAATTGTATAGATTTTTATTTGTGTATATAATAAAGAGAAATTATGCTTCAGGGAAATGTTACCCTTGTGCCAACTAATGTAATTATGAAAGCTATAAATAGTATAAGTAAAGTTGCGAAATAACGTAAGCGAAGCTCATATCGATAGTTCCATAAGCTTTATTGTTAATCGAGTACGAAACATCGAATGTATAGGTAATAGTCAAATATAAGCATATAGTTTCTGGTATATTTCACATTTTGTGCCATTACCTAATTGTAGACATGTCTCTGAATGGATTAAAGAAAAATATTTTAAAATAGCTATAAAACCTTGCGACATTATGTAGTTCGGGAAATAACAATTATGCATTGTTAAAAAAAGTGACCAGTTAGTAATTGTGAGAATGGTATATTTTTTGACGTAAAATTGTATAATCATAAAAACTAGTTACGGCCACGCTGTTTCAACCCAGTTAGTGAATGGAATTTTGGGCAGTCGAAAAATTCCAAAAACAAATGCGCGGATACACAAGTGAAATAATTAGCATAATTTAGATTCGTAAGTGGTTTTGGTGGAAAGGAATGCTTATGCTTTGTTATCAAAGCATTTGGCTCTTCAAGGTGAACACAAATAAAACACTGAGTTTTTGAGTGTAAATAATTCGAGTGCACGAACGTTGCGAGTCGTCCGTCGTCTGTCGTTTGTCATTCGTTCGTTAATTCGTTCGGCTGTCATCAATGTTGCGTGAATAAAGCTAACGACGAATAAAAATCGCAATTAATTCGTATTTAATTGCTGTGCGGAGCTGTGCATAATATAGTTAAATAAGCGTTTACATTTCGATGATGTGAAGTTTCCTATTAATTACATGCGAACCAAAGCAATGCAATGTATATTAAGTGTGTTTTGTGTATGAATATGTTGTAAGTGCAGCAGCAGCTGCCAAAAAGCGCATGTGAAATGCAGATAAGCATTTGAGGTCACTCTTCGTATGTGTCTGTGAGTGTGTATGTGTGTATTTGTGCTTGGTTAATTCCCTAGTATTCTTATGATCATTGGAGCAGAACTCCCGAGTTAAGCAGGGGAGAGGAGAGCAAAGGACAGGTGTCCAGGTGTCCACACATGAGCAGCAGACTGTTATCGTTGAGTCAGTTGCACGCATTAATTATACACATATTTGTAAATATACATACTTATTATTTTTACATCGCTGTACATGTGTATGTTTATATATATGTATATAATTTGTTCACATTTATGTGAAGAATAACAACGGAGTCCTCTCTGGCAGATTGTTCTGCTTTACGCGTTCAATTTTTAGGCAGAACCAATTTTCTTAAAACACACTAAAAAGCGTTTCGTTTTGAGTTGAGTGTCGGGTCGCGTTGCGTTATCCCCTTTCCCCACTTCCACCCCTTTTATTCTTTGGTCTCATTCGTTGTCTTTGACGTCGACGTCGACGTCGACGTCGCGGTCGACGGCTGCTGCTTCATGCTCCATTCACCTACTTTTACGCTTTGCGCGCTCTTTGCTCTCTGTTTCAGTTTCTGCTTCTGTGTCTGTTGCTGTCATTGCGCTGCGAGCAGCAACGTTCGTTTTCTGAATTCCAAATGAAGTCATGAGCAGCAGATTGTATAAAAAGCAACAGCAGCGACTACAACAACAACAACAAAAGCTGCAGCGAAACAACAAAACAAATATCGTTGGCGCTTTATTACAACAAGAAAAAGAAAAAGTAAAAAAAAAAAAAACAAAAGTGAAATTAAGTGTTTAAAAACACGGAGCAGAAGAGTCAACAACTACAGAAATATGACATGGTCGCGTCTCGTCTATACAGTAACTCAAATTAATTGAATATGCTGGCAAATGAGCAAAACGAAAATTACGTTAAAAGGTGAGCAACAATAGCAGACTGCATCAGAAAAAAAAAACAAAGAGTTATTTGCTTGTGGGAGTGAATCATGTCCATGTATGTGAATATGTGTGACTGAGTGTGTGCACGCATATTCGTATATTTACCTAAACCCTTCAGCATACGGTTAGTGACGAATGTCTCTATTACTATACTCAAGCTGTGAACTAAAGTGAAATCTTCCTTCACCGGACCGTCAAGCCCTTGATTGGGTAAAAGAATATTTCGTAAATTAAATTGTATTGAAATTATGTTTGTAATTTTAAATATGTTAAAAATTAAATTTTTAAAAATGAATTTTCAGAGTTAATGCAAAAAATATAAACAACAAGTAATTCGAGATAAGTTTTAAGAAATTCCTAGTGTATATGAAAAGCTCTGAAAATCATACCAACAAAGTGTCCGATCAAGGGGGGTATCCGTTTAACGGTCTCTTCACCAAGGGAGTTTTTACTGTTCATATGTATATTTGGAATATGTGCTCTTGTATACATGAGTCAGTTTAATGAAAAGATAATCAACAAAAATTAAAATGCTCGAACACACACAGACTGTATGGTAGCTGCACTCTCCCTTTTTTCGTAACCTGCAACATCAACGTTTAAATTGCAGCCCACAAATCGAGCGGTGTTTTTAACATGGCTGCCGCATCCGCTGGACAGCAGCTGCAACAGCCGCAGCCACAGCAACAACAGCAGCACAAATTAAATATTGTTGGTAGTGCGGAGACGGCGCAAGCCAACGAGCTGCAGCCGCATCAGCAACTGAACATTTACAAACATCACCAGCAGCAAATGTTGCAGCAACAGCAACAGCAGCAATTCTATCAGCAGCAGCAAACGAAATTTGTATCGCGGGTCGTTACAAATGCAGCAAATCAACCACAGCAACAACAACAGCAGCAGCCACACATCTTACCAGCTGGTTTGGTAAATGGAAGCAGCAACTTAATGCAAACTACAAATGTTGCTGGGCATCAGCAACAAAGCATTACCAACAGCAGCAGTCACAGTCAGCAGCACATTTTTGTGTGTCCAACTGTCAGTCCGCAACTTCAACAACAGCAGCACCAACAACAGCAACCCAAACAACGCACTGCGCAAATAAAGTTGCCTGTAAAGTGCGTAACATCAGCAGCAGGAACAACAGGGATATTAGCAACTGTTGCTACCAGCACGCATTGTATGCCGGCCACAATTGCATCGCGTCAACTCGGTCAGAACAATCAACAACAACAGCAGCATCAACTACATCAACATCATCACCAGATCTATGCTAAAAATGTTGTTGCGAAATCGAACAACAGCAACAAGGATGGCAACAACGCCAATTTGGCTCCAGGTTGGCGGCGTTTAACTAACAACAATGAAGTGGCCTACATCAGGTGAGTCTCATTTTGTTCCTTGCATGTTGCACGTAGCTACAAGTTAATCTGTGCATTGTCGCACTACCGCGGGCCATGCATCACAGTGGAAGCCCTAAAAATGTTTGCTGACCCGACCGGAAAAGCTTTTTAAGAGAGGCAGAGGGTAAGATTAGATGCTTAAAGTGTATATTGGCTTCTTCTTCACTTGTAAAAGCCGCGTCACTGAACTGAAATCTTTTGCCTTACTTAAGCTGAAAAATGAATCATACTGGAGCAGCAAAGTCGGGAGACCGGCTTTATTATTCGCGATAAACGTAGGGTAGAAGGAAATTTATTCATTTTAGCTTACATGAAATGTGGGTAGGAGAAAACAGTTGTTTTTAGAATTTTGATTTCTGATGTTCCTTAAGTTCGGATTATAACTTAAAGGATATCGGGTATCGCACAGTCAAGTTCTCTCAACTGTGCGTTTATTACTTATTGTGCTATACCATAGAGTACCGTCAGTCCTTTTAGGTCTACTGTTGTGTACGGAATAGAACGCAACGAGTATTTACATGGGCATTATCTGCAAGTTATCATCAAGCCGACATAATTATAAGCACAAATACAAAGTATAAACAAAAATGTAGAAAGCGAGCGCCGCTGCATAAGTGGAGTTGGAGTTGCTGCTGCTGTTCCCTGCTACTGCTGCTCTTTAGTATCTCTATTAATTGTTCTTCCATTTTTGCATTGTAATGATAACTCAGATTATTGAATAGCGTCTCAGTTTGTAGCTGAGCACATAAGTAAAGGAGTTAATCTCAACAATGACAATCGTTCAACTATTCAGAAAATTTGGGTTGTTTTGTATTTACTTTATCCAGTTTATTACTTGTCAACAGCAGCTGCAGCTGCGGTTGCAAATTGTCTGTCGTTGTCGCGGTGTTTCGATGTTGCTTCCCTCTTTTTTTTTTTTGAAACATGTTTAAGCTTTCGTCCATTTCAAAAAGATAAGCTGTGTTTGCACGGGTAGAATAATTTACGTGGCTAAGGATGGTTAGGAGGGGTATAATGAATAGAAATTTTTGTTTTTTTTTTTTTTGCTGTCGACCATCTTTTGCAGTTGCGCAGTTCTGCCTTGACGATTTCTTGGAATGAATGTTGCAATCATTTTGCAGTAAAAGAAATTGTGAGAGGGGCGAGAGGTAAATCAATAATTGTTGCGCAAGCATTTCTAAGTTGTTGTTGGCTGCGCGGCGTGACGTCAGAGTCATAGTCGGAGGACGACTCAAAACTGTGACACACAAGCATAAGACACTCACACATATCTTCGAGAATGTTACGACGTTACTTTTCCAGGTCACAACGACGACCGCCCACTGAGACAAGGCAGAAAGTCAAATGGCACAAACATAAATCATAAATTAGAACCAGCAGCAGCAGCTGTAATAGAGGCGACTCGAAACGCGTCAAGCACCGCAAGCCAGCATGACACCAAGATTTACTGACTGCAAGGCAGGCAGCACGACTTAACGGGTATTGGCTGCAAGAATGCGGAATACTTTGGCACAGTTTGGCAGTCGAAACAGCCAAACAGTTTTTCAATTTGCCTGGTACGTGTGACAGGCCTAGTCTTAGACCTAGCCGGAGGACTGTCTGTCTATTCGTCTCTCTCCTTCTGTTTGTCATTCTATGCTAGTATTATTACTGAATCTATTGCGCGAGCTGAGCTCTTTTACAACGCGTAGGTTGCATTGGGAAGCAGGGGTCCCTCAATGACTCCTTGTGTTTCCACTAACTGCCTGTGCATCTGCGTTTATTTTGTTCATCACCTATAGTCATAAGTGCAATATGATCTTAATGACCAGTGTAATATATTACTTAAACTTCATGCACCTTGTGAATATTTGGGTTACCATCGGACGGTCGACTTAGTCAACTGAATTATTATTAATTTCGAGAACAATATATTTCGAAAAAGCCATGTGTATGTTACTTAACTATGCAATCTATTATTCGACATTTAGGACAATACTTTTCAATATTTGCAAACTATACGTCCCAGCTGATTCTCCAAGCTTTTGTTAAACACTAGTCAGGTGTGAATCCTTGCAAGCTTTATTTAGTAATTTGAATTTGTTAAGGACTGCTATGAGTAAGCTATCGACTCGTGTGTAAATAAAACATTTAATGGGTCTGCGAGTGAAGACTGATGTATCGGTCTCGTTTGTCGTCGTTATATTCGGCCCTTAAGACAGTTTACGATGCTAACTGCATATAAATTAAGTTAAAAACTTCGAGGCATAGATATGGCTCATTGGCAATCGCAACGCTTCTCCATTGACGTGCAATCGAATGGCTAAAGACTTGTTATGTTCATACAACGTTCTTGGTACTTGAGTAATAACATATAAAATAGAAAACATCAAAGAAGGGGCCAAAAATTAAAAATTAATAAAGCAAACCAGTTTGGAGTTGATTTAGTTTTCTACGCAGTCCATTGATGAGAACGAGGCTAAGGCTGAGATTGAGATTGAAACTGAGGCTAAGAGAGAATCTGAAGCTGTCGCATATGTGACGTGACCATGGGCCCAACTTACGTTGCTCTGTTTGCCGATATAAAGCGGCTACTAAATTGACAATTCTCGCATACCCGTTTAACCCGTAACAACACGATTGCTGTGCTTGTTGTTGTCGCTCAATTATGTATATTGTTGTCATCTCTGTTTGCAGTTGTTGCCCTCGTTTCAGTCGTCATCCCATTTAGTGCCCTTGCCTTGCCGCTTTCACACTTTATGCATTATTCAGATTTCCCACACGATATGACCAGAAGGTATGAGGTTTCCATCCTCGTCCTCATTCTCGTTTTCATCCTCGTGTTTCGTGAAGCTTTTGAAGCTATTCAACAATTCAGACGCAGAAGCCCTGCTGACGCTGACTCTGGCTTCAAGAGCTGCTCTTCAGTGACGACGTCCTCATCGCCATCGTCATCTGCGCCCTTGACGTGCTCGCACTTTATAATTAATAAGCAGCCAGAGATTTTTCTCTCTAATTTTTTAACCCTAGCGACTTTTATGCGCAACAATAAATTGAGCACAACCATTCAGCTTTTGCGTTCATGCGTGGCCCTCTTAAGAGAATAGCCAGTCCTCTTGTTCTTAGATTGAGAGGATCGATGGATGACGTTGAGCGTTAATTCACAAAACTAGATTGGCTTTTAGATTTTGTGTACTACAACATATATTTTTGCCTGGAATATGAGCGCTTCACCATATGAAAACTTTATATATAAAACAGAAAAGTTTGTTCTTATTAGGACCTAATATTAAATCAAGTTTTATTTTGAACAATTTTTATTTAAGATTGCAAAAATGTGAATGTGGATGTTTTATGCAATTGCAAATCTTATCATAGCTGCGTAGAGTTCAGTTGAGTTTTATTGTCACTTTTCAACCCGGATCATCTTTCTAGCGGCCTCACTTAATTTTAGAGGAGGACCCAGCAAGTACTATGCCAGGAACTCAAGAACGAACTCGACTTCAATTCGCGTGGAGAGCGCAAACAGCCTCATCCATACATAAAACCAGTTTGAATTATGCGCAAAGCGACGCGCACTTATTTGACATACGATCAAAACGAGCAGCCAGCAGTTCTGATTGGTATTAATTTATGTATACACAAACATACACCGGGAAAAACTTGTGGGGCTTTTATTAGCACGCTTTAGGATATGATGACGGCTTTTCAGTATTCAAAATTCGCATGATACAATGAAACCCAGCTAATAATGCAAGTTAACATTCCATTATTGGTCTTTGTTCTCTTAGTGCATTGAGCATATTTATTTGTACATGTCAAGCGAACGATTTGAGAGTGCTCCACTATTGTTTAACATTGTCATGTTAATGCAATGCAGACAACAGACGCATCACTTGCACATTATGTTAATGAGCTGCTGTCTGCTAGAGAAAACGTTGGCAAGTTGCGCCTTCAGTCTTTGTATTCTGTTAGTTAGCATTGTTAAGGTTAGCCAGGGGTTAAAGCGAGCATTTACCTACGCCAACTTGACGCCTTTGTAATTGGTATTAGCACACGACAAATTGTTTAATTAACTAATGAATAATAAATACCTATAGTAATATTCATTTGAAAGCATTATCGGTCTCTCACTTATTCTCTGTTCTCTATTCTGTTTTTTCGTTGCAGTCCCACGGGGAGAACACTTCGAACTCAATTCCAAATCAAGGACTATTTATTATCACAGGGTACCTGTAAGTGCGGACTTCCATGTCCGCTGCGTCCGGAATACTTTTTTGACTTTAATGCTCAGGTAAGTTGCAACTTGTTTGTCTCATAATTGGCTGTAAATGCCAGACAGTGAATAGCTGGCTAAGCAAAGGCGAACGCAAAGCCAAAAGCTTGAGCTAAACCTAATTGAATGTGCACTGAGCTAACTAGCAATGGGTTAATGCTGCGATGGATGGGATGCCAAGGTATTGCTATTGCTATTGCTATGGTTGTGGAGCAGAAGCGAGAGGGGGGCACACTGAAACAGCATTAAAGCGACTTTCACTAAGCGTTGCAGCCATGTAACTGCTGCCTGGCTACACACGCTCTCCCCACGCTTCTCCCCTCGACCCACTGTTGGCAATGGGGCCCCAACAACAGATGAACGCAAAATATTTGTAAAACCAGTTTGACAACAAATCGGCTGTGTCGACCGACGTCGCGACGTCGACTGTGACTTCGACGTCAGCTGCACAATCATTTAGCAGCAGCACTGAGCGCGCAAATGGTCGACCATCTGCCACTGCTCCAAATTGTCAAGCATTTTCATCTTCGCTGTGTATGATGCAGGAATATACACATACTAATGTGTGTGTTTGTTTATGTATGTATGTATGTATGTATTTGTAAATTGGGTATCGCAGTGAAATCGCTTGCTATAAGATTCGATTCCAATTGGGGCAGTAAATGCAGCAAAACGAAAGACCATTAACGGTAAATCACACACACTCACAGGCAGGCCATGTTTCTCTTCTCTTTTTCCATCTTGCTTGCTTCTCCGCTTCTCCCGTGCATTGTTCTTACACTTCTTCGTCATCATTGCACACTCTTATTTGCTGACTTGTCTCGTCTCGCTTTTCAGTTGCAGTCATTAATTTAAGTTTATGGTTTCTCTTGAGTTTCGAGCGACGATGGCGCCCCGACAGCAGCGTCTCCGCCCACACGCAATCAATGTCCTTTTCAACACCCTCACTTGCTCAGGTACTCGCTGTTCTCTCACTCGTTCTTTCTCGCTCTTGCATACGCACACACATACACACAGACTGCGTTGATTGTCTTTGTGTCGGTCGTCAATCGATTTTTCGGTGCAATGCACTTATAACTTATCCTCCTCGACTCTCCCATCACACACTTCACTCGGGCGCTGACTTGATTCTGCTTGAGTTGCGCTGGCAGGAATGGTATGTGGCAAAGGCAGACGCAATTTGTTTAGTAAACACTTTATTGTGCCACCGAAGGAGTCCTTGCCCTGCTATTGCGAAGATGACCACAAGTCGTTGACTGCTTTGACTCCAGCCTCAGATTTCTCACTTTGTCTCTCTTTCTTTTCTTTCTTTCTCTCTCTCTCTCTCTCTCTCTCTCTCTGTCTGACTGTTTGCCTATCTACTCATTGTTGTGTCAAATGGTAAATGGCAAATAGCGAATGGAAACTGCGCTTTTTGTTCCCTTGTCGTCGACTCTCAGCTCTGAGCACATTCAACTTGTAATGTCTGAAGCTTCCCTCAGTTTCTGGCTTCGCTGTGCGTTTTGGCAATGATTGATGTGCGATGTGACTCCATAATAATGAAGTCTACGCTCGTTTATTTATTTGTTAGCTTTTTGTTTTGATTATTGCCATTTTGCTGTCACTTAACTGGCTTTTGTAGCTTGGCCCCGAGCAAGGGAGAGACAGAAAGAGAGTGAGTGAGGAAAGGAATAAGGTGTGGTAGGTTAGGGATTACTTTTTGTGTTGTCTTGTGCTTGTGTTGCAAGTGTTTGGTGAAAGTCGTCGCCACCAGACACCGCTAGACAAGCATATAGACAATGATGGTGTCTTAGTTTTACTGTCATTCCGTCAGTCAGTCAGTCGATTCATAAAGTCGTCGATGCCGCTGTATAGAGCATTTTCCATAAAAACGTATTGTGTGTTGCTGCATTTCACAAAATGTAGCGAGGGTAGCACTGAAAGCTGTCATTAAATTGTATTATACTTAAGTCAAAACACGACGGTATTTTTTATAAACAAAATTTGTTATGACCTTATTCATCTAGAATGAATCTTTGATGTAAATGTGGCGCATTTTGAAAGTATACGTATACGTATAAGTATTTTCAATTGGAGAACTGCAAACACTCTCGCTCTCGCAGACGGAGATGGGTTTTCACTTGAAATTTACGATAATTAAGCATCTTTGCAATTGAAATTTGCAATCTGCTGCTGCATATTTTCAATAAGTGCGAAGCAATTGATTTTTTTAAACTGACTTCCACTCGTCGTTGACTATAGACTGCGAAGTATGTGCATATATAGTAATACTTTGCAACCTAGAGTGCAATCTAACCCAGGGCATTTTACTGACTTCTATTTTAAGAACATTGAACGCAATTTGTGTAACGCGAGTTGAGCAAATAAATGAAACTTTGGCCCCAGCCTTACTCGCCAGCGTTTGCCAGTACCTCAGTCGCGCAATCTGTTTGTCAGTTGCTCAACGATATACAACAGACAACAAGAGCTACAACTGATGCCGCTGTAAGCAAACAAAACTTGAGAAGGTCAGCGTTGAACGTCGACGGCAGCTCGAAAATTTACAACTCAATAAAAATAAAAATCGAAACTAAAACCACATCGAAACAAAGTTGAGGCGATACCATGGGCATTGCTGGTGTCGTGGCTGCTATTTACAAGTCGCAAAGATGTAGAAGCACAGGTCTGGCCTTTGGTCTTGCCCAGCAGTCAGTACCTTGAATTCTTCTTACGGCTGAGCGTGAAGGCTGCGCTTTGGTGGCCCATATTCGAGTGCAGGCGATGTGAGGCTCAATGGGGCGACATAGTCTGATTTGAAGCGAAATTGAAAGTGAAAACGCAGAGCGCTTATTAACACAGTCCACGGAACACGGAATCACAGTTCCTGTTGGGCTGCGTCTACCAAAATGCAGCGAAGCATGTACTTTTCGGCCAATTTGCATTTATAAACACTCCAGGGGGAAAAGTGGGTTGAAGAGCGGCGATCAACAACGGGATGACGCAAAATGCAGCAGACGATTTAGCATATTCATGGCACAACAACGACGAGAGCAATAACGAAAACAATTAGTATGGGGCCAGTGATGGCAGGTGAGGCGACGACGCAGGCAGCAATGGCAATGTGTCGGTTGAGTTGGCATGCCCTTGAGTGGAGTGAAGTGGACAAAGGGTATTTTAATGTATCCCGCATTTCTGCGTGTTTCTATTGGAATACGCTGCAGGGTATTAAGTCGTAGACTTCTGCAGACTCTTTGTGGCGATGTTTTGTTGTTGGTTTCGTGTCATTTGCACGTCACTTCAAATGTGGACAGGGAGAGCAATTGGCGAGTGAATTTCAGCTTCACTTTCAGCCAAAATTGAATTTCTGGCACAGGATCGACTAGGGAGTAGCTGGTCGCGCGTTTCTTACCAGTCATTTATTTAGCTGCATTCTTTTGTTTTTGTTTTTGGAAACTTCATTAGTCGCAATTAAGTGCAGACAGCGTGGCAGCACAATCTGGCTTGGAAGAGACTGGCAGGAGTAGTGCAGCTGGCAATTTAGAAAGAGGTGAATTCACACTTGGTTCCCCATTCATCTTGCGTTCTTCGGGAAAAACAAGCATCTGCTATGATTGCTAGTGCGCTTAGCTCTTGTCCAAATCTTACTGACGACTCCCACAAACATTTCCGCTATGCAACTTAAATGCACGAGGCCCTGCATGGCATTCCGAGTTGCCACCTCTGAGTTGTGACCCCTTTGCACTGTTCCTAGTTGCTTGTTCCATGTTCCTTGTTACTTGCTCCTTGCCACATTGCATGTGCACATCGCACAGCAGCGAATGTTGGGTGATTTCCGCTACGCGGGTTACGTCATGCATTGCAAAGTGCAAAGTGGGTAGTGCCGGGAGAGAGGTATGGCGTCACGGAAATCTTGCAGCGCAGCAATGTCCTGACTACAGGACTGTGACTGCGACGCTGCGACGTGACTGAGCGATTACTCACATCCGCCATCGCCGCAAGTTCCTGTCGCAAGTGCGCGCAATTTGCCGATGGGGCAAGCGACAGAGAAAAGAGAGTGAGAATAAAAGCTGGAACTAAATCACCAGCTAATAGCGAGTGGCGAAGGTGTTTCAGTCTGCAGGGGACAAGCTCATTGTCGACTACCGAGTCGACTACCGGCTAGGATTAATGCTGACAGGCGGCGTCTGAGTACGGCCCTCGATGGTCATTATGACGTTAATGAAATCCAACACCAGTCATACAGTTATACAGTTATACAGCTGTGCACAAGCTTCACACCTGACCACCTGACTACCTGTCTACCAATCCACCACCAAGAGCCCTTATCCATCGCCTCGATGGCGCGTCACCCACTGACCACAGTTCCCAATAGCCACCAGTTCGTTCCCGGCCTCGTCTGTCCGTTTGTCTACTGCCTGCTACATATTTCACTTTAATTTCGTCGCAATTATGCATGCAAAACTGCAAGTTTTCGTTGGCATTTTATTTGTTCGCCTTTTAGGCCAGCCGTTGGCATTTTATTACGTGTTTTACACAATCCTCCCTTTATCTCTCTCTCTCTCTCTCTCGGGCTACCGCGCGCCTGTTGTCGCCAATGTTTTAGTCTACTGCATTTTAAATACCTTTTAATGTCTATTGCATTTTAAATAGCTATTTAATAAATATACTATTGTGATTTGATCCCTGAAAAATAATCAAATGCAGTTTATAATATAATTTTCGTACACATAATTTGGAGTTGGGTAGATTATTTGATCTATTATTATGCGTACTGTAAGAGGTAATAAATACGAACAAAGATAGAGGTGTAAGCGTGTGTATATTATTAAATTATTATTTTCAAGACGGTCACAATGGCGCTCCAGTTGATAATGCGAATTTCGATTATTATATGTTCTGCAGGTGCCCAACGTGCCACTCAAGGTGTTGTCGGGGAACAGTCAAGAGCTCTGCCCCCACCAACGGCATCTGTTGGAGTCTCAACAGTTGCATAAGCCGCAGGCGTTCAAGGACACGACAAGTGAAGCGTTTGCTTCGTTGATGACAACAGCGGCGATTACATCGACGACTTCAACGACGACAACCACTGCAACAATACCAACAACACCGACAACAATCGAGTTAGCCAATCAAGGTAAGCACTGACTAAATATGGGCCTTGCCTAGATACGTTTAACAGCTTGGCAATTACAAGCCACATGGAAATGGGGTAGATATACACGCGAGCAAGGACATGTAGGGAGCGCATGAACACTTGTGAATGAATGCATATGAGGCAGTTTTGTGTACACATCAGATGCAATAGCAATGTGCAGTGGCTGTGACTGCTGGCAACTGGAAAAAGTGGAAAACGGCAACTTGGCAACGATAAAGTGAAAATGCGAGTACTGAAAGAGAATGAAATATCTCCATGGATGGAGTTATCAGCAGGGTATGAGACATAAGCTCGCTATAAGCTTTAGCTCCAGGGCATTGAGGTCATCGTCATTGTCGTCGTCGTTGACTTAACAGGAAGTGCATTTCGTCGTCCTTCAATGTGCTGTGCTCATGTTGCTTTTGCTGCTACTCAGTCTCTTGTCTGCTCGTTCTCTCTTTGTCCTTTGTTTGGCCGGGCGAAGAACCTAAGCAAGCATCGCAGAGAAGCACTCCACTCTATGTGACCAAAGCAACTAACTGTAAGCAATTGTTATGCTTATTAAATGCCCTCAGCTGTTTAACATTTACACTAAAAAACAATGAATTCGGCGAATACGACTAAGGATATACTACAGAACTCTTCTTTTGATGCACTTGTGCATCATCAGATGAAGAGGGCTTTTCCCCTACCATTTAAAGGCATTTGGATTTCAATTTGAGATATAAAGCAAACTGTTGCCAACTTGCCAGAGCAGCTCGCACAAAAGACGCGCCAGCGGAATGAGTGGATGAATTAAGGATTCAGGTTGCTCAGAAGTAACCACAGTGATGGTGCAGTAGCTCCACCAGAAGTTCAGTGGCTGGCAAAAATTTCGCAAACATTGTTGGAACTTTGAAATGCAAAAGGTTAATTGAAACAAAAACGAGTTGATGGCAGAGTTTTGCAATGCGCAGTCGCCTATCAGCCACTCCACTACACTCCACAAAAACTGATTCCTCGACTGAGTGCAGTCCGCGATGTTGGCGTTCTACATCAACCCAATCCAGCCGCCCAATCAGTGACCATTAAAAATGCCGCACAAAGCAAAAGTTTGCCGCGCTTTTCGAAAATGTTCGCAGCTGTGGCTTACTCATCAACTGTCTGAATGAGTGTGGGTTTGTGGGGTATACAGGGTGCTTGGCTGTTGAGTAATTTCACGTTAAGCAATCGTTGTAATTATGGACCGTACTTTAATCAAGTAATTTGGGGAATATTCGCACCTTCTCCCCAATCACGGTCAACAGTTTCCTGTCTTTTGTCTCAGGCTTTTCCTCCATCACCTCGAGCCGCTCATAAGCTTGCAAAACACGTTCTCAATGCATTGATTTTATTATACTCGGCTTTCGCAGCTCGCAACCATTTGGCAGTTGACGCCATTTGCTGTCTGTCTGCCCACAGTCGCAGACAAGTGGGTGGGAGGTGACCTTTAAGGACGTCCTGAGCTTGTCTGTGCTAAGGGGACACGTTGCGGACACTTTAAGGACATCTTGGTCTGCATAAGCAATGACTTTGACTTTATCTTTCGAGTTTCTCATGAACTTTGAAGTAATATTTTTCACAGACTGAAGGGGGTACCTACGACGCCATTTTTATAGTGTATGTATTTGTCAAATAGACCAAATATTTAAACCACAAGTTATACAAATGTATGATCCTGAACTGACAAAGACTAACCACCACTTTTATATGTTTTGCAGATGCGAATTGCCTCAAACACCCAAGCAATAACAACAACAAGCTGGCTAGTAGTACGTCCTTCAACGCCACGACAGGAGCAGTGGCGGTTCAAACCATGTCCTTGGCCACCCCTGCTGCCACCATACAAACTAGTCAAACCGTTGGCGTGGACAAGCGACCAGCGGCCGCCGCTCCAACGCCGAGTGGAACGCCTGCCCCAATTGATCATGTGATAAAACTAACGCCACAGGCCTCGAATCCTGCAACTGCTGCCGCTCTTCCTGTCGGACAGCAACAGCCCAACTTCAAGGACGATCCAGCGGGCTATCTGCAGCAACAGACAACGTTGTTGCACAATACTCTGAACGTAGGTTTGGAGGCAAAGCCAGTGGTCAGATCATTGCCCCTTGAGAGTAGTTCTCAGAATCAGCAGCAGCGTCAGCGGATTCGTCGTCTCTCGCTGTTTGCCGGTGGCAAGTGGGAACTAGAGGCGACCCCAGCGTCGTCAACAGTCGTCGCATCCCGCTCTCTTCACGTGGACACTGCGTCTGCCTTTGCACGTCCTCTGAACCCGCAAATCACAAGTATTACGGTGGTTCCTGCTCCACAAGAGTCGCCCGTCTCCAGCAGCGGAGCCGCTGAGCTGGAGAAGCGTCCCGAACAAGTTGGCGCTATTTCGACAAGTCACGAAAGCCCCAGGCACAGTCTCTCCTCACCCACTGACTCGCTGGATTCGGCCAAAAGCACACCATCGGCATCGCCGAAGCCACAACCACAGCCACAGACTCAGCTGCAACTTCAAGTGCAACCACAGGCTGCAGCCCAACCCACGGCACAGCTGCGCGTGCTGCGCCAGCAATGCCAGCCGTTGCGACAGACCGTGGCCTACAATGGCAATGGAGGCACGACGCTCACTCGCAGCATAGTGACGACCACGGCGGGAATTAGTCGGCCGGGAACTACGCTGAGTAGTGCGAACTCCACAGTGGCACAGCTGCAATCAATGGCCAACAATAGCGGTGCCAATCAGCTGATAATGACCTCATCCGGGCAGCTGCTGGTGATCCCCTCAACTAGCAAGCAGCCAGCTCAGGCACAGCAGCAGCCTCAGCCTCAGCAGCATCGCGGGGCGCATCCTAGCAGTGGTTATATTGTTAGCCAGCCATCGGCATTGCTCAACACGAGTGGCGCCAAGGTGTTGCATCATCAGATCATCGCCAGCTCGCAGGCCAGCCAAATCACTCAGCCCTCCACGGCGCCTCCACAGACGGTGCTGCTTAATACGTTGCCCAACGGTGGCTACATCGTGCACCAGCATCAGCAACAACAACAACAACAACAGCAACAGCATCATCATCTACAGACGACTGAGCCGCAGCAGCTGCTGGCGATGCCACAACAACAGCAGCAGCAGTTGCAAGTCTTATCACCAGAAGCCAAGCGCAGACCACGCAAACGCAAAAGCTCCGTCAGTAGCACGCCTCCACCTTCGTCTCTGGGGCTGGCAAAGGGCGGTGCTATAAATTCACCGACGACGGCGAAGACGCATTCCCCTCAGATCTCGCCCAGTATCCCAAGCCAAGCGCCGGCATTGCTGCAACAGGCGGCTAATGCTGCAGCTGCGGCTGTAGCAGCGGCGGCAGCCGTAACAACAGCTCCTCCACCAGCTCCACCACAGTTCTCGCAGCAATTCCAGCTGAGTCCGGGCATCCAGGGCATCGTGGTCAACAAGCCGACGGCAGCAGCGGCGCCGCAGACACAGCAACTGCTTCTACAGAATGGCCAAATACTGCAGCAGGTGAATCTCATTGGACAACAGCTGCTCATGCCGGCTGGTCTGGTTATGGGTCCAGACGCTACGCTGCTGCAGATCCAAAATGTGCCCACCACCAGTCTGCTGACTCCGCAGGGACCCGTGATGCTGCGCACTCCGTCGCCGCAGAGCAAGCCGTCGTTCATCTCGCCCAGTTCTGGGGGACAGCAGTACATTGTAGGCGCTAATGGGCAGCTGAGCCCCATTAGCCAGATCTATTCCACTCCCATGGGCCTGGTGATGCCCACGGCTCAGCAGAGCGGAGCATCCTTTGTGCAAGCGAGTCCCACGGCCACTATTCAAATACAGCAGCAACAGCAGGCTCAGCCACAGCAGCAACAGATGACTCTGCATCCCAACTACGTCGCGGACAGTCGCCAGGCAACGGCGGCCAGTCCGCCGGACACCACAACGTGCAGCCCGAGCAGCCCAGAGCGGCCTCCCAGCCATCGGAGCAGCGGCAGCGGCGACATGGTTTGTAGCTGAAATCCAGCCAGCTTTGCAGTGTACTTTAACTGTTGTTAATCCACAGGTGCAGTGTGTATCGAGTTCAGAGCCGGATGCTGCAATTTCGCCTCAAAGTGCTGAGAGCCGTCTCTCGCCCTCTTCCACTGATTGTGAGCGCAGTGAGTTTTTAAATCATAAACTTCTACAGTAAGCGCATATTTAGACATCGCTTTATCGCTTCCAGGCGTCTGCAGCAGCAACGTCTTGAGCCAGCCCAGCCATATGTATAAGGCAACGGAGCCAAAGATTCGACGCATTCACATCACCTCGCAAGCATCGTCGACAGATGGCAACCAATTGGGAGTGGGAGTTTTGGGCCAAGGTATGCGCATAGCCAGTTCCACCGGCCTATCCATGTCACCATCATCATCCTCATTAACATCAGCATCATTGTCTACGGCGGTAGCTGGTCGCCAAGTGATGCACTATCAGAACCCATCCAACAGCCATCCCAACATTTATGTCCATAACCAAAAAGTAGTTAGCGTTGACTACCAGGGTAAGGCCTAGTCAGTGTCTTGAACGCACTCCTAGCTATAGTTACAGCTATAGCATTAACAGCATCCACTAACCACCATCAAAATCACCATCATAATTTATATGTAAATGTCGCATGCCAAGCACTTGTCGCACCCTTCGCATTCCTTTGCATTCTGCTTTCGATGTCCATTTTGATTTAATTTGTGTTCTGTCCGGTGTTGGGTGTCGATTATCGGCTATTGGAAATCGGGATCGGGGTCGGGATCGGAATCAGAATCTGCACTATCGTCGAGTGTCGGCTTTACTAACAAAGCCGCTCCCTCCCAATCTCAATATAGAGTCGCCCGAAACAACGCAGCTGCCATCTTTACTGGAAGCTCCAGCGGCCAGCAATGAAGCGATCTCCATTAAGTCCAAGTCTAACTATCGCGCGTCCACAAAACGCGGTCGTCGAGCATACAGGGCAAACATCAACGTAGCAAGAGGCCAACCAACCACAATGGGTCTCACAATGCTGCCACCCCGTACATTTGCCATTGGTGAACTGATCTGGGGGCCAGCACGTGGTCATCCCGCTTGGCCGGGCAAGATTGTTAAAATGCCCGATGGCGTCTGTACTCCCTCGCAGCAGTTCGATCACGTGTGGGTGCAATGGTTTGGTGGCGGCGGCCGTTCCACCTCTGAGCTGATACCGGTCAACTCGCTGCAGAGCCTTTCCGAGGGCTTGGATGCGCACCACAAAGCCCAGAAGGATACTAGAAAGTGAGCATCACATCGGGAGGGACACATTAATTGATTGAGCCAATCTAGACAGAGACATGACTGAGTTGTATATATATCAAGTCTATTCAGAATTGCCAGTCTACGAGATTCTAACCGTGCATCGAGATATTTCGCAAATAGATCCCTCCAATGGTTTAAGTTTCATTATCCAGAAAATAACCCACACACAGGCCTTCAGTTTGATGACTTATTCCTTCCGATATTAATTTGTAATTATTTGGTAGATCAACTAGATCACAATATACAAAATATAATGTAGTATAGTTGGCTTTTGAGTTCCTTCACCAGGGAACAACGTGAGAAATGTATGATATTGTTTATTTGATGCTGTAGAATGATATATATACTTAGTTATTTTGTAGCATTTTAATTGCATTTACAACATTTGCATAGTAATCGTATTTGATTCACAGATTTAGTGGCAATTGGCATTTGAATGCACTTGAAGAGAAATATGCATTTACGTTTGATTTTTATTTTGATTTCGCTAATTAATTTTCTTATTTCTTTTTTTAATTACGCGCTGACCAAAAATGAAACACACCTGCCACTCTCCGTGTGTGTTTGTATGCAATGTGCAAATGCATATATATCTAATATATGTGTATAACCCTATATGTGTATATGCATAATAATCATCATCACGTGAACATCCAACCACTCAACCAACCACCCGACCAACAAAAATTCAAACTGAAACAATGTACAAATCGAAAAAAAAACACATACACACGCACACACCCAATTACCAATTATCAAAAACCAAAAACCCCCAAAGGAGCCGCAAATTGAACTCGCAGCTTGAGCGAGCTATTCAAGAAGCAATGACTGAGTTGGATAACATTTCAGCAACCACAGCGCCATCTATCGGCGGCCATCAGCTGCAGCAGCCAACATCAACCAACAATAGTAATATAACCAGCAATGGACTAACTAGGGGAAAGCGAGCGACACCTGCAACCGGACAGGCGATTCCTAATTGTAGCAGCGTGACACTGACCGCTAGCACAGCGGTCACACTGACCGGGCTTTTCAGTTCGCAGCATCAACAGCAGCAACGTGCTAAGCCAATACGGATAGCGCCAGCACCGGCAACTGGAGTGTCCGCGACCTCAGCTTCAGCATCAGCATCAGCAACAGCAGCAAGTGCATCAACGGCAGAGGTTTTAAAACTACAAAAATGACCTGCGGTGTCGACGTTATCGTCGACATTAAGCACAGGAAACTATACGCTCTTTATTGGGCACAAATAGAGGCAGTCCGCCTTAATACAGTACAGTACTATATAAATACACGCTATATACGTATAGTCAAGTCTGCTCCCACTGTCAGTCGTTTTGAAGTTCGTTTTTCTCTATCGTTTCTATCGACTTACGACTATGCTTAGTTGCGTCCTTAAGGCGCTGCCACATCTCTGAAATAGACAATAAAACAAATATGAAAAATGTTAACGAAAACAAAGTTACAAAGAGAAATGTTCTAACAATAAGCAAACCATAATTTTATTTGCTTTTTAAAGCAAAGCTAAGTTGTTTTTGTATATACAAAATTGTATAGAAGTTCAAAGAGAATACTTATTATTATATTATAAAGATGTAAATGTTAGGTATTTATTTATTGCATATAATTTATAGTTTTAGATAGAGTTTTTGTTTTCGTTGCAATCTGTATACTTATCATTATTTAACTGGTTAGCATTGCATAAGCTGATTTTGAGCCAACAAATTCACATTTTTGTACTTCATTGTTTTGCCCCAATTTGTCAAAACGGGAATTTCAGATACTATTTCCAATTTTAAGATACTTAACAAATTAAAACATCATTGACAATTGTTCTTTTAAACAGAGCCCAAAACACTCAGTTCATGAGTCAGAGAATTATATTTATAAATTGTTATCATTTTTAGCTATTAAGGTAATGCAAAAGATTACATTTTAAAAAATTTACTTTTGAGGCATAATTTGTGAAAATCTTAGAAAAAATTTTGAAATTAAACAAGATTTAATAATACTATTTCTAATTTTGAAAAGCTAATAAGATGAGAATAATTGCGTTGAAATAGAACCCAAAACACTTAATGCATGAGTCAGAGAATCATATTTATAAATTGTTATTATTTATTTAGTTGAACTATTGTAAACTTATAAAAACAAACAAGAAACAATTGACATATAAACACGTAGCAAAAATCCATCAAAACGAACAAAAAATAAAATCTACAATAATCAAAAATGACAAATTGTTTATTTAATTCGCGTCGTTTGAATACGCTTTACGATTAGCGAACAACAACAACTACAGCTGAAATACCAGGCGATCATAATACAGCAGAAGGTAGACGTAGAAAAGCAAACAGTGTACGCGTTCTGTATGACTGTTTGCCGCTGTAAACAACATTACTCATTACGACAGCCACTGCCTATGTTATGGTTACTGGAAGCAGCCGTGATCAGCTGGCAAGTCTCATGTCCAGTAAGCAAAATACCAGGCGAACATAAATCAGCAGCAAGCAGCCACACAGAATCTACATTACAATGCTGTTGCATACTTTTAGGGTCGGTGAATTATTTAATTTAAATGCAGTGCTTTTCAGTAACTCTACTAAAAATCTAAAAAACACTTTTGAGTCAGTAAAGATCAAGTAGTATATTTTTAGGGTGATCGCAGCAAAAACCACTGCACGGTCAGCTCTTAACGCATCTTGGCAGGACCAAGAATCCAATATTTTTAAAGTTTAACTCCAAATGCAAATGGCAAATACGCAAAAAAAAAAATAAACTGGATCTATTCAACGACAATACGATACGACATGGGCTATGTTATCCAGTATTCTGATTTCGGAAAGTAGCAGAGCTATTAACTCTTATCTATAGGAGAAAACACGTTATTTTAAATTGTTTATTTAAATAACTTGACAATAATAGTTGTGTGTGTTCAATTGTATGTATCTTATATGCTGGTTGATCGGGTTATTTAATTGCAAATAACGTAATTTATAATTAATATTTATGTAATATTAAACTAACTCACAATCATTTGAATTAAGTATGTATTCAGCATACGACTATATACTTGCATTCTTTGCTTCGTTTTCTAATTTACTTGTTTTATTAAAATATATTTATTTAGTATCCTTCATGTTTTTCCATGGGAGTTGTATATATGGGTTTCTGTGCTTGCAAGCGTGTAATTCAACGATGCCCAGATTGTACAATTAAAAATGTAGCCTAGCAAAGAATGACTGGCTGCTAATTAATTTACATAAAATAGTATACACTGCACATGTTGCACACGAGGTGTCACAATCATTGATCTTCACAATTGTAAACATATACAGGGGGCTACATAAGTTATATGGGTATGTGTATGATTTGTTAAAGCTTGCATTAACTTATAACTCACGCACTTGATAGTATTAAATTACATTTAGTATAAGATGCAAGTCCAGTTCGATATCATATATATCAGAACTAGAACGTATTATCGATACTCTAACATTACATTTACATTGGTAGGTTCTTCTTCCCTTTAATTTAATTTAATTCATTGTAGTCACGAGCTGGGATTCTATATTATATCTCAAGGTTAAATGGGACACATTTAAGTGGCGTTTACATTTACATGTCAATATAAATTAAAGGGTAGGCGTCTGTGTCAGGAGGACGACTGCCCTATCAATATTATGTATGTACTCATTATGCACGATTTGGTTATCATAACAAAACAAAACACAATTGGCGGGTGGATGAGACAATTCACAAATCGATTAAAAGAAGCCAGCAGCTTGCAGCATGCACTTAGGGTCTACTAAACAATAGATTTTTGTGGTTTCGGTTTTGTGTATAAATTGTGTTCTATACAAGTCAAGTTACAAAGTTTCTAAATAGACTTTAGCACTTAAATTACGGATCGCCATTTGTATTATTATTATTTATGTCTGTTTTATGTATGATTATGGCAGCATATGTTGCTGCATCCACTGCTGCTGCTTCTGCAGGTGCTGTTACTGTTCGATGTTGCTTGCCGGGCGACGGTTCTTCTCATTGTGTATATATGTTTGCATGCGTGTGTGTTTGAATTAACGTTGTTGTCAACAATAACCAAATCGCTGTAATTCTCATCTGGACAAGCTGTGCGAGCGCTCGCGGCTACTGCTGCCAGATGACAGAGGCTGCTTGCTATTGCCCATTTCGCCTACACGTTGATGCGGTGGCAGTCTGTCAAAAAACGGATGTCGCAGGGCCTCGCCTATAATATCAGAAGGTTCAAGTATAGAGAAACCGCTTGATGTCTATTACTATGAAGAAAATCTCTTTACCTAACGTGATACGTGATGATGGCTCGTACTCCAGCATTTTCTTGATCAAGTTAAACAGTTCACAGTGATCCTCACTGTCGCTCAGTTGGCAGAGGAACAAAGGCTTACAGTGATCTCGGACATAACGCCCAGCGCTTGACTTCTCATCCCAATCTAACTTACCATGATAGAAGTACTTTGTTTTGGTTTTGCTATAAAGAGTATGATTGCTATACATTAAACGATTTCGGTGAAGAGAACTGCGCCTTGGAGATTAAAAGCATGAGCTGCATTGTATTACCGTGCCATGCGATAAGGTATTTGTCCAAGAATGCGTTCCATCATGGCGAGATGCTCGCGATTGTCATGTGTTTGAAATAGTGTGATACCTAAATATAACTCGAACAAGATGCATCTACCGAAAGAAAATAAATAAATTATCAACCAGAAATCATGAGCATGCTTCAAGTTAAGGGAACGACAACTCACCCGATAGACCAAACGTCGCAGGGTTGTGACCAGCCCAATTCCAATATCACTTCTGGCGCACGATAATGCCGTGTCGAGACAATTGTGCTATGGTGTTCGTGGTCGAAGGTGGCAGATCCAAAGTCAATTAGACGCACGTCGGTGCTTTTGACGCGGCGCACCTCACGATTCTGATGCGGAGTACAATCATATAACTATATATCTTCGATGATTTTTAATTACGTGTTTTACTTACAATTTTATGATTATAGTGAGACGAATATTCAGAATCTACAAAAAGTATATTCTCAGGTTTGAGATCAGTGTGCGTTAAACGATTGTCATGTAGAAACTTGACAGAGTAGCATAATTGATAGGCCATGTGTCGCACTTGATCCAGGGAATACGGCTCATAGTTGTTCTCGCGCTGCAAATTATAAAAAATATATATTTATTTATATCAAACCAAATTATTAAAATGTATTTATGAAGTGTGCATTGATGAACTAACCAAAAAATCGAAAACACTAAGTCCTAGCATTTCAAAAACAATGCACATATGTCCATGATAATCAAACCAGTCAATCATTTTGACGCACAAACTGTAAGCAAAATAGATAATAAAGAAATATATTTTGATACATTATTAAACGAGTTATAACTTACTGATCACCATGAGGATCTTTCTGTGCTATCTTTTCCAAGGCGTTGATCTCTAGCTTGGCTGCCTCGCGATATTTTTCCACATTCTTAATAATCTTTAAGGCCATGCAAAAATCACTGAACACAAAAACAAAAGAAACAACATAATATAGTTTTGTTGATACATTGAAATGAAATATGTTTATTGATACATTGAAATGAAATATTCGACTTACCGTTCCATGTCCTTGACCTTGACAACCCGTCCAAAAGTGCCTTCTCCAAGGGTGGCCATGATCTTATCTGAAATGTTTCAAAAGGATGCAAATTATAGTCGCGTGATATATAACAGGTAACATGTGAATATTTAAGGTTAAATATTTTCGGTAAAAGCTAAACCTGAAACTGGGAATATCCCTCAGATATATGCAAGCACCCCAAAAATACTCTAACCTGAACTACTCTTAAAAATGTATATTAAAAAGTTTTCATTTTCGATATTATTTCATTAATTATGCGCCAAAGTTTTGCGATATGGGATTTTCTTATATGTGTCTCAGCCTGAGTATAATTGTATGTGTGTGTGTGTGTGTGTTAGTATGGGAGGAAAAGAGGGGAAACTCCAATGTTATTATTATTTTCTGTCTGCGGAAAAATGTAGTAAGGGTCTTGTATTTAAGCTGTAATTCTTTTGTTTCTTTCATTCGGAAAATTATTAAGTGAAATAATGTGAAAAATTTTGGTGCGCTTGTTGTAGCTGTCGTTTTTTCGACGTTTTTGTTGAAAGATAATTAAGAAATAATAAAGAAAACTTAGAAAGTTCAAAACTATAAGATTTTTGAGTAGTTGAAGGTAAAGTGCGGTAGTCTCTTTTTGTTTTAAATTTGAGGTCTTCTGTTTTTGTTTTGTTTTGTTAAACTTGAAAGTCGTTTCTGGTAATCTCTAAACATAAATATGGAAAAATTAAAAACGAAAAAAATGTCACGAACATCTGTGATGGAGAATGTCTCCGTTGTGGTAAATTAAGTGACCATCAGAATCATCTTGAATGACGGGCTTTGCTGTCTGTTATGGGCGATCGTTCGACGACGTTGTTATCGAGTTGTCAGGTGGTGGCGATTGGCGATTGTGTCGATAGGCGATGGTGGTGCGATTGCATTTTGAGTAGCCCGGCGGGTGCATTGGTCCGTTGATTTCATGTTGTCGCAGCAGGAGGAGTTCGGAAACGTTGTTGGCGACGACGACGGTGAATATTTAGCGAGATATGTTCAAAGCGTTTTCGGTAGAGGGTTGCGAGACGTAGTCGTTGTTGTTGTAGTAGAGAGGGGCGAGGTTGTTGAAGTTGATGGCAGTTACACAGACGAATACATAAGGTGCGTGTGTGGTTAAAGTATGTAATTTGAAAGAGAGAAAAAGAAACAAAAAAGAAAGAGAAAAAGAAAAAAAAAACACATTTTTGGGGATCGTCCAGAGAGTCCAGAATCCAGAAATCCAGCCAATGAGGTTCCCACATTAACATATTATCCACCAGATGATCCCACGTTGGCACCACATTCCAAATCCAGAAATTTCAAAATCACCACAGTGTGTAATTGACATTTAATCCGCAGAGTACACCCATTCCATAAACCAACCATTTACATCATCATATCATCAAGTTGTTTGTACATCAACCCATCATCATCATCATCATTGTGATTTTCATCATCATATTCAGAAAAAACACGAGAAAAATACGTTTCGTTTGTTCGATAAGAAAATTAGTTCGGACAATTTTTTTTTTTTTTGTTTTGAGAATTGTGTTTTACATAAAGGGTTAATATTTGTTTTTCAATATATAAAACATTTACAACAAATAGCATATAACATTTTTTGTATATATAAATAGATATATGCATGTATACACATATGTAAATATATATATATACGGGGAAATGCACAAAGCAAGTGCTTCTGTGTCTTGGGAAATAAAAAATATAAAAAAAAGAATAGGAAAACAAACAAACCATAAAACACATGGGCAATAACAAATTGCATTCGCTTACTGCTATAAAATGTTGTTGTCCTTTATATCACATTGTGTTCTAAACATTTTTCAATTTACTTTTGGTTTTTATTCGATTTTTTTTTTGTATGGTAAAAGGAATATTAGGCATTTGATTTGTTTAAATGTACGTAAAAGGAATCATTGATCAAGATTTCTTACATGCAAGAACATTACGTTAACATTGAGTTGTTAGTTAACATTGCTGAAGACTGCACGCTGTTAGATAGCATTACTGTAAGTTTGTTGTAAGAATTGTTTTGGGACGGGACTGGACCATTTGAACGGTTAAAAGCCAGGAGCGTAGCAAAGGAAGCAGGAGCAGGCGCAGGGTCAATAGCTGGCGCGAATCAATAAGCTCAAACTGCGTATGCCCAAAATTATGCATCGAATGGCTTACAAAGGTCGAGAGTGTCTTTGGAATGCGAGACCTATGGAACAGTGCCGATGAGGTGGCACTCTTTGACAGCAGGTAGTGATCTTGCTGCTGTAGATAATGCGACGACTGATGCTGATGTTGATGCTGTTGAAGCTGCTGTTGATGTTGGTACGCATCCAGGGGCGCTTGCTGGCGCTGGTAGAGTGAGTTGCCCAGGGCATTGGAGCGTCGGCTACTCGCACCATAAACATCGTTCAGGTAACTTGAGCCGGGCCCGCCTCCTGGTTTGTAGCGATCAAATTCGCTCAGCACAGCAGCTGTACGTGAGCTGGCTCCCTGATAGCGCTGCTGCTGATGCGCCTGATTGCGACGGGTGTCCGCAGCGGCCAAGCGCGCTCCAATGCCCCCAAAGGCAAGGGCACCTGAGCTCGAAGAGTGCAATATGTTGCTGGGTCGATACTTGGACAGATCAATGTTGCTAGGGTTGTTGTTGTTGCGATCTGAGTGGAGTAGAAAACGACTCTTGTTGGCGCTGCTGCTGCTGCTGCCTGCGCCGATGGCTGTCGCTGCCGTGTCTTGCAGAGAGAGGTTAGAGAGAGCAGAGGGGATGCTAGTGGTGCTAGTGGTGGATGAAGAGGTCGTGGAAGTCGTGTTCTTGTTACTGCCTGCTGAAGTTGGATGTGTTCTGGTAACTGAGCTTGAGTGAGGTTGACTGTGTGGCTCGTCTTGTGCTGTTGATGTTTTTGTTTTTGTTGTGCTCTTCGTGTTTGTTAGTTGGACACCAGGTGTGGGCCCGCTGTCCGCTTCGTCGGAGCTACTCTCTGACGAGGATGAGCTGCTTGTATCGCTATCATCGTTAGTTACTTTTTTGCTGCGCGACTTTTTCTTTGGCGCCTCCTCCTTGGGGGCAGCTTCTCCATTGGAAGCTGAAGTTGCTGCTGCTACTGCTGCTGTCGCCTGATCAATTGCTTCAATTTCTGCAGCAACTGCTGCTGCCTCAGCAGCGGCTGCTGCTGCGGCCACTGCTGCCTCAGTCTTTTTAGCTTCTGCTGCTACTTCCTCCATGTGCTTGACACGTTCTCTGAGCTCTCGCCGCTTGCGCATGCGTTCCTCAAACTTCTTTGCCTCCAGGAACTGGTTGTCCTCGCGCAGCAGCAACAGGATTGCCGCATTGTCTTCCGACGAGCGATCGTCGGCTAAGATCTCGCGTTCTTCTGCCGTCAGCTCTGTTGGAGGCTGCTCTCTGCGGCGATTTGCAAAGCGACTGCGGGTACTTGCAGAGCTTGCAGTCTCATCTGTGTGAGCATCTGTGGACAACAGATCGGTCTTGGTTCGCCCATAAGCTCGATTCAGTCGCTGTGTGTTCAACGCAGAGTCTTCATTGGCCCCTCTCCGGGTATATCGACTCGTCGGGTAGCCTGTTGCTCCTCCAGCGCGCAGTGCATCGTGGTAGTCGTTGTTGGCTTGGTATCGATTGCCATAGTCCACTGGATAGTTGTCGTCCAGCAGTCGATTGCCACTGGTCGTCAGGTAGCCGCTGTCTGTTGAGTCGGCCATGTATCGTTGACGTTGGGCGCGAGTTCTGTAGGGAGTGCGTTCCTTGCGATCTCCAGCATTAAAGGAGCTCGATGAGAGCTTTGGCTTGCCCAGGTGATGGGAGGTAGCACTGCGTAGCAGACCGCTAGAGACTACACTGTAATCATCTGGCTCCAGTGTTTTGTCCCTATCCTCCTCATGCCGACGCCGACCAGCGGTGCGTTCCAATATATCCGAGTATTTGTTTTCCAACCGCGAGACAGCTGACAGTGTGGGCGTCTTGTCTTTGTCGAGTAGCAGATCGCGACGCTGTGCGTCACAAAGAGAAACGAAGTCAAACCAATTGCAAGGGATTTAAAGAAAAGAAAGGAAAGTGCTTTAAACTTTAAAGCAGCGTTCGTGTGAAGCCAATGGAAACGACGACGGCGACGATGAAACATTTCACGCTTCGACTGAGACTTCAGACAGAGACAGAAACAGAATTCAAGACTTAAATTGCCCATTTCGGCAACGGCAATGGCAACAGCTATGGCTAATAACAGTGTTCGAGCAGCGAGTGCTTGCTTGGGCTCTCTACACATTATTTCATGCAATTTCACTGGCATTCAAGTCTCCTATCCAGCCAGAGGAGCTTTCTCCACCTAAATATTTCATTAAAAAAGGGGGTGGGCGTTATTTTTTTTTGTTTTTGGGTTTTTATTTAGAACGCCTGGCGAAATCTAAACAAAAATCTACAGCACGCCGACCTTCAGAGTTGATATATAAATATATATCGGAATCGTGCAACTGTGAATAGCTTTTTATTATACATCTAATGCGAGCCAGACAACTGAGAGAGCGAGCGAATGAAAGAGAGAGAGAGAGAGAGAGAGAGAGAGAGAGAGAGAGAGAGAGAGAGAGAGAAAGAAAGCAGGCGCAATGCACGGACATTTGCGTTGGAATCGAAAATAAATTTGGGAAGCGTAAATATACACAGCGAGAAGGAAGATATGTTCTGCCAGCTATAGATGCTATAGCAGCACTATAAAACGAACAGACTGCGAGTGCATATATAAATCGGCTATATACACCTGCCATACATATACAGAATATACTATATATGTATATAGTGTGGCAATAGAGGGGTTGCTTATTAGCAATCATATTTGAGAGAAGATAGATCCCTCTCTCCCTTCGCTCACTTTCTTTGACAGATTTGGGACACTGACTTTGCTATATGACTCATTTGCCAGGTGGAAATGGACCAACAAGTTTGAGTATGCTTCATGAGTCACAACACTGGACCCATTTCTGATATGTCTTCAACAACATCGTCGTCGTCGTTTTATTCCATTGTTAATCCACACTGTCTATTCAAGCAATACTAACATCGTCTGGGTCGCGCCTGCTACCGCCTCCCAATCCTCGAATCAGCGGCTTATAGTAGCTACCCACGGGACTCAGATGGGTGCGCAGTCTATCCAGCGCATTGGCCGTTGTGGAGCTCTTCTGGTAACGACCCATAAGAGCGGCGCTACTAGTTGCTCCCCCTGCTCCGCTCGTTGTGCTGAGCGGATGATAGCCCAAACCACCGCCGGCGAAGTAACGTCTGTGACGATCACTCATGGCGTTCGGTTCCCGATCTCGATCTCGATCTCGTTCCCTTTCCCGTTCCGCTTCGGGGCGTCTTCGACAACTGGAAGACTTTTCCGAGCTTCGGCGTCGTTTTTGCTGCTTGCTAAGACTTCCTTTTCTCTTATCGTTCTTGCTGTTAGTGCTGCTGGTACAGCTGTTTATGTTGGTTTTGTTGTTACTGTTACCGCTGCAGTTCTCATTCGTTGGAGTCTTGGAGCTGCTACGTGTATCTTTCTTATTGCTGTTGCTGCTGCTCGCACTATCCTCGGTTATGACAGGCGCACTATAAGAGCCCAAAACAAAAGAAGAATTGCGAATAACGTACTTAATGCTATTCCCTTGTTTCTATCTTTTCTTTTCAGTGTAGATCTTTTTTAGCTGTCATGAATCGGAATTCCGTTTTCGGCTCTCCACGCGCAGCTATATCAACGATCTTGATTTCGATATCGATCTCGATCACGACGAACGCGCGTTGCCACGACACGGACTAAATAATAACTGAGCAAATTTCGATCGAAATTCGTCGTGCGGAGATGAAAATGCGCGCACTCGGCGCAGATGAAACGGAAAAATGTTGGAAAATGCCGCGACTACAAAAATATTGAGGAATCGTTTTTATTTTTGTGAAAAGTGTGAAAATATTGCGCACTTGCCCAGCAATCTCAGCAGCTGTGCGAAGCACACAAAGAGAACGCCGCAGACACACTACGCATCGTAGCGTTCGGCGAGAGGAAGAGAAAATCTCAGTAATCAAAAGTGATCACTGATCACTAGCAAGTGAGTAGTGAGTGGGTGGTGTGTGATGGGTGGGTGAATAGCTGAAATATTCTTTTGTTTGCCTCTTCATTGAAATGCATTTAAATGTTGCCGAGCTGTTGATCGCGTTGACTTCCGTCAGTTTATAAAACAAGGAAATCGCTTCGAGCGTCTTGCGACGTAAAAGCTTGGAGGAGAAAAACCTTGAACTCTCTCCCCAATGCAAAGCGAAAAGAACAAAGCGAAGCCAGAAGACTCAATTACGTTTTATGTATTATTATGTACCGTGTGCTCGCATTATAAATAAATAATTAAGAGAAATTGAATTGCACGCACAATCAATCTAAGAGAGAGCGAATGGAAGACTAAAGAGTGACAATGCGAGTGCATGTGAAGAACAAGAGAAGGAAGCACAAGATCACACACAAAGTTGCCGGACTGGTGTGCAACTCTTGAAAGCTTGCGTGAAAGCTTTGTTTAACCGTTGCCGTAGTTTTGCTGTACAATCAAAAAATGTCAAAGACTCGCACGGGGCAATATGTATAAGAATTTATGTTGGCAATTGCAATCATAGATGTGGAACGTTTTATGTTACAACAATATCGATAAGCGAACGCACTTATGGAAATTAATGGCATTCAATTATGTTCTGATCGAGTTGCCTGCAAGATGTTAGCTATCTCACTTTTATCACCAAATCACACATTCAACTATAACTACTGAACCACTCGTCAAGCTGGACCAAGAATGAAATTTCTATATTTTCACACTATTGCACATTATTAGCCCGATTGATGTTTACATAATGCGCCACTGCAGAACAGAAGAGTAAATCGAACGCGTCTAGAAACGCAGCAGCGTGTTGCTGCGCTGCAACTGCAACTAACGGCAATGGGGCAAATTACATACTTAAATTAACGAATAATACAAAAATAAAAAATCTAATGAAAACAAAAATAAAATAAATGATGAGCACTGTGACGCGTCTGGCAACATTTTGACCGAGTTTTTGTTGGTTGACGAAAAGCGGCAAAAGTAAAAAAAAGTGTATTCGTAGCAAACGTGAATGTATATGTATGTGCGTGAATGTGAATATGTGTGCTTTATTTTTCTTGTGCATCGATTACCGATTGCGTTGGTGTTGTTGTTGCTGTAACTGTTGCTGCTGCTGTTTGTTATCAGGTCGTTCGCTCGGATTGCGTCGAAAGCGTTGCAGCAAGCTGTTGCAGCTTTCGGAGAGTAGCTGAGTGACGCTCGCCGCTGTCGCGCTGCGCATATAGCGTCTCTGTTGACGCGGCTGTGCAGCCGGCGTCGATGTTGTCGTTGCTGAGGCAGAAGCAGCAATTGCTGCAGCTGCGGCAGCGGCAGTGGCTGATGCCTCCATCGTGTCAGCTGTTTTCTTAGTCGTGTTATTACTGTTGTTTTCTCCGTTCACAGCCGCTGCTAGTACAATTTTTTCGCTTTTCTCACGATGAAAACGACTTAAAAATGTGGCCATTTTTTTTTTGCGTGGGTTTTGCTACTTTTTTAATTCCTTCGCCTTCGGTCTGATGACGGAAATCCGCCAATATTACTTATACGACGTGTGTATATGTTTTCAATACATATTCACATACATTTGAGCGAATGACCGACGTGCTGAATCAATTCGTCGTTTGTCTAGCAGGCAGGCAACGCAGGCTGGGCAGCTCGATAGATATGTAGGATCTTACTTTCGACTTGATCTATTTCATGAAATGAACTGAAATTACGATTTACGACGATATTTGATTTTTGGCATTTACTCGAGAATCTGTGCTGTCTGTTGTTGGTACTGTATAGTTAAGTATACTTAGTATACGGATACGGATACATAGTACATATAAAGAGCGTATTTATGTGTTGTAAAAATAATTGAAATTGTACGATATTTGGCAGCTTCGACAGAAATAGACACACACAACAGAAGCAGCGACAATTTCGATAGAATTCGCGATTGCAATTTCGATTTCGAATCGAATTCAACTTTAATATAAATTTTAACTTCATCTGCCGCCTGATTGCGTTTCGATTTTCAATTTCGGGCTTGATTTGCACGCACTTTGAGCCATTTGCCAGCGGGCAGTCGAATTTTACGGATTTCTTGACGTTTGCAGGCAGAGGGGTCAGGCTCCGTCTTCGTTTTCGCTTTAGTGTTCGTCTTTGTTTTCTCCTGTGTCTAGACTCTAAGCAAACAGTCCGAAATCAGAGCACATTTACGAAAGCGCACGCCACAAATACTAATTATAAAAATTGAAAAATATCGCAACAACGACGACAGCGCCAAAGTAGCTGGCTGAAGAGTGTGTGCTCAGGGCGGAACATAGAACACGCTCCGATTCGATCTCTGAACCGGGCGCTTGCTTATGCCTTGTGTTTGTGGTGGCCACTGCGGGAGAGCTGCCAGCTTTTCTATTATTGTTTGCTATGTTAAATAGCAAAAAAAAAAAAAACAAAAAAAATTAAATAAAAAAGCTGAAACTAACCACAATCAGGCAACTGGCAGACGGCAGACATAGCAACTTAAGTAGCTCTGCTCAAATCGTAATGCGAATACTCTATCCATCATTGTAGATTCTAATTGCAATGCGAATTACTTATATTTTTTAAAATTAATGCAAATCAAGGACTGCAATTGCATTTCATCTTCGTGAAAGGGCATTGAAGGGTCGGCGAGTCTGGGCAACATTTACAGTTCAGAGAGTAGGAAGAGAGAATGTTTTGTGCTATGGCAGAAGTATGTTTTATGTATTCTCGTATTCTGCGTTGTTGTTGATGTTACATATTCTCAAAGAGCAGCTAATTGTTTGGCATTTTGTGAGTGGTCGAATTCAAATTTAAATTATAAATAGAAGTTTTGGAAATAGTTGTGCAAACAACACCGTAAACACCCAAAGTAATCTCTACAATATAATTGCAATTAACAAATAAAGATAAAATTAATTCGAGATTTTTAATGCTTGCACTAAATAAACAACATAAATTAAGTGTAAAGCTATTTTTAGCGAACCACAAAATTGACATTGAATTTCAGTTCAGCTCGCTTGTTGTGTTTTTGCCTTTGGATTTGGCTTTTAGCTGTTGCCCCGATTGTGCAACGTTGTCGCTGTCGGTGTCGTTGTCGACAAGTGTAAGAGGCCGATGGGAGAGGCCAACAAATAGAGAGAGAGAGAGAGAGAGAGAGAGGCAGAGAGAGCGAGAGGGAGTAAGAGACCGACGACAATGGGACGCAAGGTGATCGAAGAAGGAAAGAGACCGTTGAGAAGGGCATGAGGGGAGGGCACTTCTCACATCGAGCACCTCACACAGGAAATGCGCGCCACAATCTCAAATGTGTTCTTGGCCCCAAGCGAAGCGGAGGCCTTTGGAGTGCACTGATGAGTCACCGATCTATTTTCGGTGGCTGAACTATCGCGGAAAACAAGGGGAAGCGATGCTGAGTCGTTTAGTAGTGTATGTGTTAGTAATAGTAGTAGTAGTAATAGGCTGCATTCTGGACACACAACAAATAACAAACAAATACAAAACAACCCCTTGTTGCTTTGGCTTTTAACACACATTGCAATCTAGGATTCATTTTAGAATACAGTCGTAAATAAACAAATAACAAAGCGGAATCTTCATAAGCAGAATCTACCTCGTTGAAATGCAGCCCAAGCGCGGACTTTGACATTTCACTTTGTTGCTGCTGCTGCTGTTGTTGTTGTTGTTGTTGCTGCTGCTGGTGTATCTGTTGTTGTTGTTGATGTTGTTGCTGTTGTGAGTGGCTGAATATGACAGAGTTGCTTTGCTGAAGCTGCGGTTGCTGCTGTGCCCCCACTGCCGCTTGTGGTTGCATGACCAACGACGACGGACCGTAAAACAATTGCGTATTTGTATTCGGATCGTATTGAAGCGCAGCATTGCCGCCAACGGAAACCGAGTTGAGAAACTGCGTATGCGGATGTGGTTGTATTTGAGGCTGGCGTTGAGGCTGGTACTTGACCGGGTGGAGCAGCTGACTCTGACTAGGCTTAGGATAAGCATACGGATCGAAGGTCTGCAGCGGTTTCCGCTCGTGGCTCAGCGGCGGTTGCTGATGCTGTGCCGTTTGCTGCTGCTGCTGTTGTTGCTTGGGCAGGTTATAGTAGTTGCGACTCATCATGCCTATTCCAAAGTTGTGCGGTTGGATCAACGAGGGACGCTGTGCGGCCGAGAAGGAAGCAGAGTGCGTGAGCGGCGCTCCGCCGACACGTGGGTGGTAGTTCGAGCTCGGCTTCGAGCTGATCATTGCATGGTAGCTAGTGCTGTTGCTGTTGTTACCATACATCTGATTGGTCATTCCAGCTTGCTGCTGCTGAGGATGCGAATGCAGTTGCAACTGCTGCTGATGCGTGTTCAACGTCTGGCCATACTTGTTCTCCTTGTTGGTGCTCTTCTGCTGAAACATGCTCAATCCAGTGTTATTCACTTTGGGCGCCTGCTTGGCCACATGCGACGATGAGTAGGATTGCTGTAACTTGTGGGGTTGTTGCTGCTGTGGCTGTTGTTGCCGCTGCTGAAATGGATCGCTGCTGCCATTCGTTGTGGAGCAAGCAAAGGTGTTCCAGTTCAAAAACGGTCGCTTCTGTTGTGGATAATGTTGATGCGGCGGCTGTTGCAGCTGCTGTTGTTGCAGCATCCGCTGGTAACCCATGGACAACTGAGAGGTAGAATTGGACTTGCCAATTGGGTAGACAATCCTTTGCTGCTGTTGTTGTTGTTGTTGTTGTTGTTGTTGCTGTTGGTGGTGCTGCTGCTGAGGCATGAGAGGCTTCTGCGGGTCGTAGAGCTGCACTGGCACTGGTACAGGAATCTGCGATTCGCCAGAGAATTTGCTAGCGTTGACCGCAGTAGCATCTTCTTTGTGCTCATCTGTCAGCATCGCATTGTTGTTGCTGCCACTCTTCAGCTTAAGCATATCGTTGAGGCATTTCTCTAGCTTATTGTCGACATCTTTCTGTCGTTTCGTGGCTGCCGATGATGACGTTGATGCTGTTGGCAATGATGATGTGGCTGCTGCTGTTGTTGTTGCTACTGTTGATGTGGCTGCTGCTGCTGCTGTTGGCAATTTGGCACTGCTCTGTGGCTGCAGCAGCGGTGTTGCCGTTGCCGTTGTCGCTGCTATTGTCGTCGCTGTCGACGACGGTATATGAAATGATGAGGTGAACTTCGAGAGCTGTGGCAAGTGCGTGGTGCAGCAGTTGGTCACCGTGAAGCTGCTGCTGCTCACAGTGCTGTTGCTCTTCTCCGACTTTCGCTCCAGCGATGGGCAGTCTGCAGCAGACTCAGCTATGATTGCAGTTGTTGTCTCTGTTCCAGATGCTGCTGTTGCAGTTCCAGCGGCTGCTTCCGTGGGACGTCGAAAAAGCGCAGCAGCACATCTAGGCGAGGGCACGCAGGAGCTGCTAGAGCTTTTGAGCACGCCACCTGTAGGCTTCGCTGCAGTTGCAACTGATTGCTGCTTTATCACCTGCTGTTGCTGCGCTGCTGTTGTGGGCATCAATATTGCTGAGTTGGATGTACTTCTGCTTAAAGATGGCAAATGCTTCATGTAGCAAGGGATGTGTGTCCGACTGGAACTGCGCAACAATGGAGCTGTTGCTGCTCCCAGACTCGGCTGACTGCCAGGCACATGCGTCATCGAGATGCTCTTATTCAGCTGCTGTGACATTGAGCCTAACGACGGCTGATGCTGTTTGACAGGTACCCGACTGGTGAAGGCCGCCGTCTTTGGCGTTGCTCCCGCTATCGGCGACTGGTCGTTGCAGACGATCAGCTTGTAGAGATCGTCTTTGGTCACCGCCTGCCTGACCTTCACATCCAGATGCGACAACGAGGCGTTCTTCTGTAGACGATGGCTTTGCGGCTTCTGCAGCTCCTTTTGTGCCGCCTCGGCAACAGTTGGATCAAATATGGCCAGCGTCTTGGCTGTTTTCGCGTCCATCTTGAATGGCTGCCCAGCATCGCCCAACTGGGCGCCACAGATCTTCTCATAGTTCCAGAACGTGCGCTTCGGCGTCTGACGCTTCTGCGAGCTGCAGAGATTCTCGCTCCAAAAATCGTTCATCAGCTGCTTGTTCAGGGACAATGTTGAGTCGCTGAGCAGACTGCTCTTCTGTGGTCCCTGAGGTCGCATTGGAGTAAGGCTGGAGGCGCCACCCCCACTGGCGATGGGCATGTTGCAGCTGGAGATACTTCGCTGCAGTTTAGGTTGCTCATTGGCGCTTGTCTGGGCAAAGATCGAGGGATAGGCGAGTCGAGGCGCCGCCACCCGATTGTTGTTGCTGGTGTTAGCAAAGTTGATGGATGAGGATTTACAGAGGCCACCGGCCACTGAATGTGGCACCGTCGACTGTGGCAGCTGCTGTGAATTGGACTTGGTCAGCGGCTGTTGCTGCTGCTGCTGTTGGCGCTTCAAACGGTCGTAGAGATCCTCGCACTCCTTGAACTCCTGATGCAGCTTGCGATCCAGCTCGCTGTAGTCGGGCAAACTCTTCAGGTACTTGTTCATCATCTCGATCTCGGCATCGTAGAAATTTGCATCCAACTTGGCGCTACTCGTTGCCGCTGCTGACTTCTCCTCCAGCTGCTGCTGCTGCTGTAGCAGCTGGTCCAGATCAATCTCGCTTGCTCCTTGTGGCACCTGCTTTGGTGCTCGGCAAGGCACTGGCGGAGGCGACGACGATGGCGTGCTACAGGACGACAGCGATATGCTTGAAGCCGGGCTGTTGGCAACATTGGTTGTCGTCATTAAACGCGTCGGCGTTGTGATTGCGCCAGTTGCCGCATTGTATGCCATGGGATGATGCTTTCGTGGCAGCGGCGGAGTTGACTTGGGACTTGACGGCAACAGGGATCGATTTTTGCGCACGGCTAGGGGCGATGACATCGGCGATCGAATTGCACATTTCGTTTCCGGAAAGCTCGAGGAGAGCACGGACGCGAACTGTGGCGACACAACCTGCTGGAAGAACTGCTGTCCATTCGCTGGCCCAGCCGCAGGCGCAGGCGCAGGCGTTGGCTTCTGCATTGTACTCGCTTCTTCGCCTGGTTTCGTTGGGACGATTGCAGAAGCAACTGTTAGCTGTTTATCCGTTGAAGGCGTTGAGACTCCGGAAGTTGCTTTGCCAGCATCTTGACTCATTTGTGCACTTGCCAAAGCTTCACGAAGACTGCGTAATCTTTAAAATGGTTCAAATGCCTTTAATGCGCGACCTTATTAAATTCCACTTGATTGCAGCTGAATCTATCGCATTGCTTCACAGTTCACGAGCTTGTTTCACTAATAGTTTCTTTGAACTTGTTTTTTTTTTGAGTTGCACTTTACTTCTGTTGCTCATTTAAAGCATTGTTTAGTTCTGCGTTTGGTACTTCTACCCGCAGCTCCACAACCTAATTTAGTGTTACCGATTATTTTGTTAATTCACGTTGCCGATTTAAAAAACGATTTGTTTTCGATTAACGAGTGCGAGTGTGAAATTGCGTGTACTTGTGTGTTTGTCATTCGATCATTGCGTAGCAGCAGCAAGCGAGGCAAATTCATATTCGACAGCAAACGGAACACACAACGGAGAAGAAACTGAGAACTGACAACTGACACTAGACGAACAACAGGACACTAACAACCAACAGATCAAAGGGAATCACTAAATTACCAGATCACCAGACAGACAAAACCAACCTGCAGATACTGCTCCGGTATCTTACTGTTCTTGGGCACTATGATCTTTTTGATTATGATTATCTTGTCCCCCTCGATTTTGGTGATTGTTATCGGCACGCCCGGCTGCGGACGCTGAGGCTTTCCGGCCGGTGGCACCGCCGGACGATTCACGGTGCGCACAACCTGCGGTCCGGTCAATATGCCGCCTGAGTGAGGCTTTGAGGCTGGCGGAGCGACGGGCTTTGGCTTGGGCTTCGGAGCGGGCTTGTACTCCTTGTTGTCACTGCGCACAATGGACAGATGATACAAGGGCTTGTCATCATCCAGTATGCTCTTCTGTGGAGCCGTCTTCTTTTCAACCTTGCGCAGTACGACGCCCAGCATTGGCGCCTCTTTAGGCTTAATGGTAATCGATCCACTTGGCGCCGTCACCCGTTTGAGACACACACCCAAATTGGCGCCTACGGGAGGAGGTGTCCTGGTGCGATGCACCATCTTGCCACTGGGAATCTCGCGATATCCGTCATCCCGATAATTTGTGCGTTCCGATTCCTCCACCGAAGGCGCCTCAGGGTTCGTGTGCAACATCGGCTCGGGCGCCACAAGCGGAGCCGGTCCCGGAAAAAGAGCAGTCAGACTGCTGCGACGTCGATTTACCATGTTGGGAGCTGAGACCGTCTTGGACAGAGGAAACTTGGGCGTCGCTAAGGCCAGCTCCGCAGCCGGATCATTGCTGACAGCGCTGGCTGTACTGCCACGTCGACTGTCATTGACACTGGCCGAATTGATGCTGCTTATGCTGGAGCGATCGGGAGCGGCACTTCTTTCATGGTTACGCGAGCCCGGCGACGGCGTGCGTCCTCGGCTGCGATGCTGGGAACTAGCATTGCGAGCGGCTCTCTGGCTGCGCAGCAACTCAATGGAGTCGGCCAGGAAGGAGTTGCTTTTGGCTGGCGAAGAGTCACCACTTCCTTCGCCTGCCTCCATGGCGTCGTCTAGAATATTGGGCAGTGAAATGAGACGGTCTCTTGGGGCGTTAGCTGCTGGCAGAGTTCCCTTGGGACTCGCCATTCCATCTTCTCGGCGATTTGATTGCGCTTTCTCCTCGACCTCGAGTTGACGCTGCCTTTTTAAGGCTCGCTGTAGTTCCAGTTGCTCCTCAGCATCAGCAGCGGCCCTTGCTCGCGCCCGCGCCACGGCCTCAACTTCGGCAGCCAGACGCACCTGCTCCTCGACCAGAGCTCGTGCCTTGGCCTCGATTTCCGCACGAGCCTGAGCTTCCGCCTCGGCGGCTGCTGCAGCACGCAGCTTGGTTAGCTCTGTGGCCGTCATTTGTTTAATGCTCAGACGCCGCTCGGCATCGATGATGAGCTGGATTTCAGCACTTGCACCTTCCGGTCGAGCTGTGAGATCCGCGCAGCTGAGTGCGATTAGTTCGCTTAGTTCGTTGGACATTGCGCGACTTTAGTTGTTGCTCTATTGTTGTTACTGGGCGTATGCTTGATATGTACTTGAATCTGATTTTGTTATCTAATTATTCTTTAGTCACTGGGAAATGCAATTGATCGAATTGCGTTTGCTTCGACTTGCTCGGCGCGACTCGCGATGCTGCTGGCGTTTGCAATAAAGAAACCTGCTGCTCGCTCGATTCTCGATAGACTCGAGGAGCATTCGATTTGCATGGGGATGGGATTAAGGCAAGGTGGCGTTGTGGGAGGGATAGGAGAGGACGGTGCTCTCAATGTCAATGCCTCATTGGCATTTTGGCAAATGAAATGCATGCCGCATTTAATTTGGACGTGACTTATTAATTGATCAAATAGTCGCCAACAAGAACAACAACAAGAATAGCTACAATTGAAAACACAAAGACTTTTTCCCCTCATTCATTCACATTGACGCCACCCACTCGATACTATAAAGCAATACAGGGTAAGTATAGCTTATATCGATTTGAGTGCACTCGCACCTAAAGCTGCAAGAGCTTCGACCTAGCTAACTGCGATCTCGCCTCAGAAACAAATCACGAATTCAATTTCCCTTACACCTTGCCCTATATATCTCAAGCACTGATCACTGGATCAGTTCTGCGACTCGAACCAAGTGAGTGAGATGCCCTGCCAGCCAGCGAACTATTTGTGTATCTGGATGATGTTATTCTCGTATATATGGATCTTTGCCATCGGCCATCGGCTTCGTGTCTGGCTGGCTAGTTTCCTCTGCTCTGTGCTCGGTTCAAAATCTGTTTTTATTTTTAACAAAAAGACGACAACGTAAATTTGCGCAGTCGTATATTATACATGGTACATATGGAAATATTAATGTTCGACTCAGTGAACACATATGTACATACATATAAATATTTATTATAGTATGTGAGCAACTACTACAGTAAGACCTCCAGCAAAGAACTGCCTATAGGGCTAGTTGCAATATAATGTGTGTTATTCGGAATTTCCTCTGACATATACATAATACATACATGCATATATTTACTTGGCTATCTGTACATCGAAATATCCCTAGTTAGCTTTTCTTCTTTTGCTATGTTTTGGTGGAAATAAAGCGCGTGCACCAAAAATAAATCCAAACATTACAAAAATAACTAATCAAGATTTCTCATCAACGAAACAGCAAAAGAGGAAGAAGAGGTGGCAGCATGAAAGATCAACATGAGATGAATAATCCCTCTGCCGCTGATCTGGCATGCTACATGCATGCACACGTATCTACAGACACTTTCATGTAGTGAGAGTGTGCTCCGATTTGTTGTTATTGTTACTGATGTTTATTAGTTCTGAGTTTTGTTTTGATTGCTGTTTGTTCGTTTTTTCTTTCCCTTCATCTTGATCATTTATTGCTCACTTTTACATATGTATATGCATTCGGAGAGATCGATTTTTGTAGTCCTATTCGGAAAGTGACAAGTTCAGGCTCCTATTTCCTTGTACACCTTTATTCTAATTCGAATTCAATTGAGACATTTCGAATTTGCATGTGCTAAGACATTTTACGGAACATTTTGGGCAAGTACATCTTATATATGTAGTTTATACAATCGGTGTGATGTTATTTTTTATTTGACGACACTGCGGCATTTTCGGCACTTTTGTAGTTTGTTATTTGCTGTTTTTAGCTGCTTCAATTTTATTTTTAAAGCACTTAAATTCTCTTAATATATACTTGGTTGGTGTTGCTGGGACTGATGGCTGATTATATCACGCGTGCTGCTTAACAATTGTTTCATTTTAATTGCAATTTCAATTTCGATTTCATTTTTATTTTTTATGCAGTTGCCCCTTTTGCTTAAAATATTTTCAAGAGACTTTTGTGTGAAGTAATCGCAATGATTATATACGAGTAATTTTCCAATATAAAACACCTAACACGCACACACACATACTCGCAAGCACACCACACACGCATAGAATTATAAACAAATTCGCGATAGTAAGATCAAGAGAAAGAGAGGAAGCGATGAAACGAGGAAATCCGTGTGTAGAGCACGGACCACGAACACGGACCATGGACGACGATGTACCTTTGCCTTAAGTTCGCTAAAGGCCTGAAACGACAACGACTACGACAACAACGACGACGGCGTTGGACGACGATACACATCCGAAGAACGAATATTCGAATCTGTTGCCGCTTTTGTTTCTGTTTCAGTTTCAATTTGAGAATTGAGAGAAACGAAAAGCGAAACGAAAAAAAAAACACATGCAGTACAAACTAAAATTCGTTTGTGTGTTTGGCTTTCGTGTGTGGTATTTTTAATTTTTCCCCAATGGTGCAAAGGCGGCCCCAAAGACGAATAGGCAAAGAAAGCAACGCAGTCTCTGAGCAAATGCCAAACACAAGACAGCGGCGATAGGTGAAGAAGATGCGCGCGCAGCGATGTGATCAGCTGCTGCCAGCGAGCACAGCGTTGTCAACTATCGGGATCGGGAGTCAAATTGGGCTCTTGAACACCAGAAATTGTGATAAAGGAAAGTCAATGATATTAAATAGAAAAATGAAACAGAAATCGCTGTTCAAGGCTTCATTGCTTGCTGTTTGGTATTTAAAAAAGGACATCTTACTGCATTGGAAAAATATATATTAAAAACAAAAAGTCAAGATATTAAAAAAAGGGAGCCAGAGTTAGCAGAATAAGTGGATTTGGCAACACTGGCAGTAAGAGAGTGAGCGACCGAGAGGGAGACATGCGCAGTCTGCAGACGCTCACCAACGAACTTTTGAGATAGCGACGCACAGGGAGAGGGATGGAAGGTAAAATAGAACAAACAGAGAGCAAGAGGAAGAGAGAGAGAACAAGCAATCGCTCACTCACTAGATAATCGTCGGTGTGATCGACAAAGTACTCCTCGATAATCCAATTGTCGCCGACATATCGCTCGATAGGCATATCGCTGACTGCTACCAAGTCGAAGAGATTCCTTTGACGCTTCAGTAGCAAGCAGCGACTGATCTCAGCTCTGGCTATATCCTCGTCTTCATCAGCATTGCCATTCGATGTTGGCGCCGTCTTTTGCGCATGTCGCTTGTGCTGCTCTTCCAATTGTCGAAAGTACTGAATCTTGAATAACACGAGTCTATCGAAGAGTTCCTAATTGTGCGTGATCTACTCTGATCTAATGTGGTCAGCCACCCAATTGGCTGCAAAATTAGCACTGACTGGCATGAGATCTTCTGCATTGCCCGATTGGCTTTGCCAGCCTGCCATCAATCAGCCAATATGTTGAATGTCGAATGATCAATTCAATGAAATCGAGGTCAACAGCATGGCAACGCAAAGCATGGCAAGACGTGGCGTGAGCAGAGCACAGCAGAGCAATTAATTCTGCAGATTAACGTCATCTCACAGGGTAGTCGACATTGTATCTTAATTATAGTTGTCATTTACGTCTGTTAAAACTATTACTCTTATGCCACTTACTCGCTTATCATATGCAATTTTTTGCTAATCTGAATATTACACATTCATGTATCTAAAAGTTTGTTCTTATTAATAGAGGTGTCTAAAACAATTTAATCAATAAGCTGCCGAATGATAAATTTTGTAAAGAGTGAGAAAGTGCAATTATATCGATACGAGGACAACACAAGATGCACGCACATGACATTAACACAGCGACTGTTGTCGGGCTAGAAACGCAAATGGTTTTAGGGTTACAGTGCTCACAAGATAATCACTATCGTGATCGGCAAAATATTCGACGACGATCCAATCATCCACGTACGGCATGAAGCGCAACGATGAGTTCTCCAACAGCAGGTCGCAATGGTTGTCGATGCGTCCAACACGACGCTGACCAGGAAGATCCCGCATTTTGAAATTACATGGAGCTTGCGAAATCTCAAACTGCTTAGCAGTTAGTTGGGACTTTTCTAAATAGCGCTTGAAGAACAGCATGTTCTGAATGCGATTCGATAACTAATTAAGAGACACCAACAAACTCTTATAGATACTCAACAAAAAAAAAAAAAAAAACAATGCAAACAGAATTAGCGAGCGAGGTGAGAGAGGCAGTTGGCATAACCTTTTCATAGGGGCAGAGCAGAAAGGTAGGAAAGGATAAAGAAAACTTGATCATGTTCCTATTTTGGTTGGGATTAGTTATGAAATGTGCCTTAATATTTGTTTTACCATACCTATTATTTAGCATTTGATTTGGATTTTTCTTGGTTGACTGTTCTCAGCCTAAATGTTCGTTTGTTTCGCATTTCTATTTAGAAAATGAAAAGTTTTTACCTTAGCTTGTGATTGGCGATTGTTGCGTCCACTGTCGCGCTCATCCTTGGCGCGATCCCGATGTCTTCGTCGTGAGCTTGAGTGTGAGGTCTCGTCTCTGTAACGATACTTGTTGTGCTGCCTTCGGCCCGAGACGGGCGATTTGCGATGTGAACGCTTCGAGCGCTCCTTTCGACGACGGGAAGACGAAATGCTTTCATCAAAACTGCAGGAAAGTCAGAGAGAAAGAGAGAGAGGTAAATATCGAATATTACTAAATAATGCACATATAGAAGACATATAATATAGAATACATAGATGAACGGCCGACCTTGAGTGAACGCCCAGCAACTGTCGAATTACGGATTACAGACAAAATGCGGCGAGCAGCCAAGAGAATTGGATAGCAAACGGAGTCACAACATGGAAAGCTACTTAACAGCTAAGCTGGTGGTTGTTCCGCTTGTTTTACCTCTCGCTGCTCACTCGAGTTCTTGGCGTGTGTTGGCGAATATGCGAATTTGCGTTACCAATCAAGTTAATCAACTTGGCCGGATGGCTGACTGTCTTGCTAGGTGGTGTCTGCTGGTAGCTTGGTTGGCAGTCTGCCCACCATACGCGACATGCCTTTGAGAGTGCGTCGTCGTTGGCCAAGTCGGTCGGTTAAATGGCAAGGCATTTGACACCAGCGCTGGGCACTTACAAAAGCCACTGCCGAAATACTACTTACAAGCAGTTAGGTGAACTCAAAGTCCAGAGACAACGCCACCGACAATGGCATAGGTAACGTGAAGGCCAGAAACTGTGTCAATAACAACGCGGTACCCCATCATATTACATCAATGGAGCAAACAAACACAACGCACGCTCTCTCACACACATTAGACAACGACACGCCCAGGCAAACTGCACATGCGGGTGGGCAGCAGGCAGTCAGTGGCCGCCAGTTAGGCCTCAGTCAGATCTTGGCATGAATCAGCAACAGCAACAGATCCAAATCAACTCCGATCCGCACTCAGATAACTGACCTAGGCAGCCCAAGAAGAAGTCAAAGACAAGCGAATGCTAATAAGCAAACAACTAAGAAACAGCTGCTGCTCTTAATAGCACAACAACTTGAGAGGCAATCAGCGATTGCGGCAACCGATTTTTCGGTTTACTCTCGCCCACATCAGCTGCGGAGCGCCTCTAAATTTGGTCACAAAAATTATGAGAACGCAACGAAGCTGAAAGTGACTTTGACTACAAGTACGTTACACTCACATACACACACACAGACACTCACATACACACAGAAATACACCCGGTTAGACAGCTGCAGAGCTCAACGCCTGCGCTCTTTTTAAGCCAGATTGTGACCAAACAGTCAAAAAGTCAGCGCCCCGAATGAATATCGAATGTAGGCTCAAATCAGTTGCCACTTTGCCAGCATCAACTATGAGCGGCCATCAGAAAGAACAACAAAAGATTTTTGACTGCCTCTTAAGGCAATACGGTAGTTAATAGAATACGCGAATCTACAATGAGCGAGAAGCTCTACAAGTACTTGGACGGCTAGTTGAAAAGATCAGCTTGCTGACCAGACAATTCTTCGAGCTGCTCTCGCTCATAGTTCATATTCGTAAACAAGTAAATTTCTGAGCTCTTGAGTCTGATTAATGACGCGACGCGTGCAAATTAGAGCATTCCATTTGAAGCAACATATTCGTATTTTAATTGGATATTAATGATGATTCGTTGATTTGAACTTGTGGAACTTTTCACACTTGCCTCGCCAAACCCGAAGCTTACTCAATAAAGACCTGACCGCTTTGGGTGGAATAAATTATAGCGTATTACGGCTAGAAAAGTTAATTGGCCGCGCACAACTATCTAGCTTAAGGCATCTGTCTTCGACTGGCACTATTACGTAAAGATAGCTACATTGCTAAACTACCTTAGAGATCGAATACAAAACACAATGTACACCGCACACTTGCTGATTTGTCAGTACTGTCAGATTATTTGGCAATTTCCGATGCCAAACCACACCCTCATAGTAACATAGTAAACCTCTTGCAGTTCTTCATGATTTTGTGGTGTTTATTTTCGCAATTAGGTACAAATTTTCACAACCCCTTTTCCTGTTAATAGCCATAAAAAGTATTCCATAGGTCGGGTAATTAGTAAATATTAAAACGAAGTCTAGTTTAAAGACATTTATATTACAAGATATACACATATACATGTATATCCTCGTATAAGCCAACTTTAATTCTATGTGATGTGGCATAAATGGTCTGCGTAGAGTTGGAATGACTTCCAACTCATGTGAGAATTATTTCTTCGACTCTGTCCGTGCTATTGAGTTATGAAATTAATCATTCGAAAACCAGTTTTCGTATGATTTACATAGAGCACAGAGTCAAGACTCTTTAAGCCCACTAGCAGCTAACACAACCAGCGACCAACAACCGACAAACATTTATTTGTTGTGATTCGAGATATATATTTTTTTTTGTGCTGACCCTGAAAATGCCATAAATACATTAAGCTCAACCGTACATATGTACTCACTCCCCTCCCCCTCATTCGACCAACCACAACAGCACATGAATATCCATATGTTAGTGCTTATATAAATGCATAATACTCAGGGTAAATGTTTTATTGTTGTTCGATTCAGACTCAGAGCTGCAATTGAACTGAATTCAAACGCGTACGTCACATTAAAGTCACTAAGACGGAAATAAAAGCATATAAAGGATTTAACATTCAATGACTTGGTTAAAGACTTTTTATATTAATGTAGCAACTAGCCCCGTTGAACTCTTTTTGAAAACATTCCTAGACCTACATTTCAGTTTTGGAGAATTTCAAGTTAATATTCTTGAACGGTCAGATGCGAAAAGTTGAGATTGAAAACCGGAATTATTGGTTTGTCTCGAAGCAACAAGGCGATGACAACGACGGTTGCGAGTCGGGGCATTCGTTGGTGAAGTTATCTTGAAAAATTACAATACAAAATGCCGTTACTAATATTGTAAATAATATGAAGAATAAATACCAACAACGACGACAATGAAGCGTATTGGGCGCATGGGTCGAATGAGTAACGGCATTATGTAAATTGATCTGGGTGGCAAAGCGCAATGAAACGAGGCGTCGGCGTGGCGTGAAGCGGCGAGCCTTTAAGTTCAGCAATCGCCAAGGTCATTGGTTGCGTCTGCATACACAACAGACAATGGACAACAAGACAACACAGTCACCCAATTGATCAAACAAAACAAGAGCACTGCAAATAAAGAGCCAGCGATCGAGACAGTGGAAGACGACAAGTTGCCGCAAAGATTTCGCTTTATGCGTCAGGCCGAGCGCTCATGTAAGGAGCAGAGGCAGCAGACGCTGAGTCAGCGACACCATCGAGTCTCCAAGCCGCTCCATCTGTCCGTCATTCTGTCTGACTGTTATGCAGGCGTCCATTATTCAAGCAAAGATCGCACGCGTCTCGCGAGGTTCAATGAACGTAATGTAATGTATACTGTACACTCTACACTGTACACTGTACATTTAATGCTCTACCCTCCACTCAGTCAACAATGTGCACGCAGTTCCCCAGCTGGACAGTCCGAGTGTCGAACGAAGCCCGCCATTACAGTTAACAAAAACAAACAACCAAACAGTTAAGCAAAGTCAACGACGAAAAAACGAGTGAAAACAACAACACAAAAAAGTTCGTTCAATTTCGATCGTTTTGAGATCCCAGCGACAACAACAGTGAAACAACTGGAAAAGGAATTAAAAGAAATTTTTGTGATATACACAAAGAGAATTCTAAAAGATATTTCGACACTGCGTTAATTGTTGTTGTGGTTGCTGTAGTCAATCACCTTTTGGGTGCATGCTTAAATAGGAAGTCTATAAAAAATAATAAAAACAAATACAAATCATTTCACATAAACATTTCCCCAGGTCGCTAGTCAAATGGAGCCTAGGAGAACGGCGGGGCAGACACTTAAACTACTCAAATCTCAAAAGTTGCATGTGTAAATTTCGGGCTACCTTGCAGTTGTCGGAACTGCTCGAGAATAGTGAACTCAAAAGTCAAGATAGAGTCGAGCATCGAGACAACTTTATTGTTGTTGTTGTCGTTGCTGCGAGTTCGATTGTTGCCGGCGATAGTCGCATCAATTATGAGCGTATATGGACTACGGAGACAGGTCCGGTTTTCTGGTTTGTTTTGGAGCGTGATAAACGTCAGATAAACGAGCTCGAGAGCGAAACAGAAGCAAGTTGTTGCCCCAAGTCAAACGAAGTAATGCGCAGAGAATAGCTAAAGAATTGAGTTTTCAATTCAAGTAATCTAAGTCGTTGTAAAAAGAATCTGGGCAAAAAAATCTAAAAGCGAATCCGGACAATATGTAGAGATAAATTATTTCTCCTATTATTTAATACTTTCGTAACCAAATATTCGAAACCTTGATCAGCTGGCTACAATCTGATTTTCCATTAACAATGAGGTCATAATGAATCGCACGTTTTCTGAACCCTGAAGTGTGCCAAGCACATAGTCGACGTCAACGCCATCGGCACGTAGAACACCAAAAACTTTTGAGCTGAGCACTGTCCAACTGAACCGGCGCTAAGATTGCCTAATGAGTTGAGTTGCGTCCAGTTGGGACTCGACACAACTTGTATAAGTAGGGGCGGCGGTGCTTGACCAAATTTGGCAGAGATATCTTGAGCTATAGCGGCACAACGCCAACCGTCGAGTGGAGAACGACTTGAATGTGAAGTGCTGACAGACAGAACGCTTAGTCAGCGGACGAGAGCTAAAGCTGAGGGGCAATCGTTGGTGACCACTTGAGTTTAGCTGCAGTTTCCGCATAGAGCTCCAAGTTCGTAGAGCGATACTCACTTATACTCACACGTCGTGGACCCCAAGTGCTCAGCGCGACGTTGCGTTTGCTGTTGCTGCTGGTGACTCCTGCGATCGCTCCTGCTGTTGTTGTTCGCGTCCGCGTGGGGCAGCAACACGCGGTCGGGATAGAGCGGCTTGGGTGCCCACGATGCTGCGGCCACATAGATGTCCGTTTTTCCCACGGGCTTGGGCGGAGTTTGTGGATCGGGAGTACCGGCTGCGTAGCTATAGTAGCCATCCTCGGGCTCCTCAACGACTGGAAGTCGATGTTTTGTTTTCGTTGTCGTTACTGTTGTTGTCGTGATCGAATTGGAGTCATTGCTATAGAGATACTCGTGCATGGAGCGCGCATACTTGGCGCTCTTGCGTCGCTGCTGGGTCGGAGTTAGTGTGACTGCATTGTGCAGTTCGTCGTGATCGTGATCGGGGGAGGCACGTATCCAGGAGCTGGCTGGCACATACTGCCGTTGTTGCTTGTGGCTGTGCACTACCTTCGAGAAGTCCACATATAGCGCGTCATCTGTAGATGGCTTGCGCTGAAACTCGTCATCGTCATCGTCATTGTCATCATCCTGTGGAGTTGCTGGTGCTCCCACGGAACTGTAGAAACTATAGTTACTGGAGGATTGCGAGTAAGAGCGATTACGGCAGCCGTAGAACTCCTCTTCAAAGGGCAATCCCTGTGGAAATTTCTTCGAGTAGGCTTTTTTTAGTCGGGGCGAATCGTGTGAGTCACTCGAGCCCGTCGAGGAGGTGCCTCCTTCAGTTGTAGCTGCTGTTGCAGCTGTGCGCTGCCTAACGCTCAACTTGGGTGTCGCCGGCAGTTGTCTACGTTGTGCCAATGGCGTGAGATCATTTTGCACCTTACGTGGTGGCTGTTGCTGCTGTTGTGGTGGCAATGGAGCCGGATAATTCTTACTGGAACGCTGAGTATTTCGCGCCGGACAATTCTCTTTGGCGCCCCGGTGGTTGGCATTGTTGGAGGCTTGGTAAGCGCGTTTCTGTGATTGAGTCACAGCTTGTGACTTTGAAAACGCACTTTGTTGATTCGTTGTCCTCTGCCTGGTTGTATTTTGTAGGGGATTCACTGGCGGCGCAGGGGCTTTGGCTTTGCCGTAGCGCGAGTTCGAGACTGAGGCAGAAGAGGAAGCGCACGTGTTCTCAATGCGCCTGATGAGCTTAGGTGTCAGCGGTTTCACATTACGCTCCTGTTGCACCTGCAGTTGCTGTTGCTGCTTGAGATGCAACTGCTGTAGAGGCTCCTGCTGCAACCTACGATGATTACTGCTACAGTAGCTGCTCCTCCAAGGCTGCTGTCTGCTAAAGCTGCTGCTGTTGACACTGCTTCCCATGTTGGCTCCCACCTGCTGATTGAGTGACGATGAAGATGAGCAGGAAGAGCTCAAGGTTGGGTTGTTTTTGCTGCTGCTGCTACTGCTGACAGTTGTAGTCTTGCTTGTTGTTCTGGGGTTCGCACCATTGTGATTGCTGGTGCTGTTGTTGTTGTTGCTACTACTGTTTCCACAACTGCTGCGAGGCACTCGAAATGAGCTGTATGGACGAAATCCATTGGCATACTGCTGGCCTACGATGGGCATTTTGTTAGCTTATAATTATTGCTTTTTATCGACGTTAATGAGATGTATTATCGTTGTTGCTGTTGCTGATTTGGCGTTGTAATTTAAACGGTTTTATTTGTTTCATTTACTTTGAACGCGTAATACTTTTTCGTTGCATCTGTAACATTTCAATATAACACAATTCAATTTCAACTTCATTTCCAATGCTGTGCACACACATTCGAGACCCACGAGCCTAACCCAACCTAGCGATGCAACAATCTACACAACAGAATAACCTTCCTTGCCCCCGTTCGACGCGTCGTCCACGTTACTTTAATAAATTATCGAGCACTTTTCATGTACTTAACACGTTTTCATTGGCTTATGAATTGTCTGTCTGTCGTGTTACGATGTTGAAGGTGCCCCCTGCCCCGTGTTGTTGCATTTGCTGCTACTATAGCATTTATGCGACTTCTCGTTGGCCGCATTTGTTGCTGTTGCAGCTGTCAGCAGGGTGTTGCAAAAATGCAATTAGCTGTTAAAATAACCCTGAACCTAACACTCACATAGCTGCGATTTGCCCATTTCGCCTCGCATCAGCAAAAACCAAATCCAATTGACAAGTTCATTGATAGCAGACCCCCGCATTCCTTTTCCATTTCCTTTTCGCTCACGAGCCTAACTAACCAGTTTAGGCAGTTTATGCAATTTACAAACTTTGGTAGAAAGTAGCGGATGCAGCAAAGATATACCAGCAATCCTCCGACCAGTTTTCCACCTGATTTGAAAAGGAAACGCAAACGTAAAACGGGTCAACAAAAGTTGACTCGCGAATCGACAAATCGTCTACTTGTTGCCGCAGCTCGAACTAATGCTGCTGCTTTGCCTAATGACTCAAGTGACGACAACACCACAACAAATGAGTAATGCGAAGAGAGCTCGTATCGGAAATGCATGGAAATCCCTTTCAACGTCCGGTGAGAGCTAGTTGGTAATAAAACCAAAAAGTTTTCGTCTCTGTCACTCAGTCGCAATCGTAGCTGTAGTCGAGCGATCCCGATTTCTATTGCGATAAGACAAGTTGAATGTGTGAGTACATCGTTGGCGTCCCTGTGCCGTCGTCGTCGTCATATCTTATCAAAGTTAGTTAACCCAACCAAGTCAAGTTCTTGCCCAAGACGGCACAAGGCGGTCGCGTTCTGATTTTATTTGTTTCTTGCGGTGGCTACGACATGCAGCACACAAAACATTAAAAACGTTTTTATGAATATTCTGATTCCGATTCGGATTCTAATAAATCGCATAGTATTGCTTATTTGCAGGATGCATAAACAAATCGTTGTGCGACTGTTTGTTGATGATGATTTTATTATTGTTGTTCTTGCTCTTGCAGCCTTTTCAATATTCACTACACATTTTTACGCACACCAACAAATTGCACACACTTGACAGCTGCATTTGTTGAAAATTATAAACACAATTTACATTTTTTCTTCTTCTTTTTGTTGTTTTCATAAAGGCGCACTTGATTGTCGGTTTGTTGTATTTCTTATAGCTGTTGAGGCTGCACGACGGCGACGACGACCGGAGAAGAAGCCAGCACCTCCATTCGCTTGCAAGTTGTCGTTGCGACTGAGCTTTGCTGCGACAAGTCCGCAACGAACAAGTGTCGGTCGCTTAGTCGGTCTCTCGCTCGGTTGCTTCAAGCTTCTTGCTCTCTCACTCGTATGCTCACGGCAACAATACTGCTGGTCTCGTCGTGCCGACTTCTTCACCGTCGCCGCATTTCCAGTTTAAAATGCGATCAGCATGTTGAATTCGCCGTGCGTGTGTGCAACCAATTGATACTAACTGATTCGCGGTTCATACGGCGAACATGGAGAATACATTTGAACAATTCAAAGTGTAAATATGCAATCAGCAGCAATAAATAGCGGAAGTACGCCAACGTTTCAATTTCGCGTTAATTTTAAAAACACAAAAATGTATATTGAAAATTCATTAAACAAACAAAGCCAATAGGGCAGATGGGTGCGTTTTATGTATGATCTAATTTTGAACTTGAAAGCAATTAATATGTTTTGGAATCCGACTAAAGTTATTCCGCTAAAATATGGCAAGCAGATCACAAATAGTAGTAAATCACAAATCTATAAAAACCCCAACACAGAAAGTAATTCACTCAATATTAAAACTGAATTGAATTTTATAAAGAAATTTAAATTCGGTGGAAAGAAATTTATTGGGCGACTCTTTGGTAAAGACTATTCAGCACAACTTAACTTCAACTTGGAAAAATACTTTATATAAAATTGAAGACTTCAAATAAAGCAGCTACCAATACTTGCATCGTTTGAAGATCTTTGGTTATTTGGGGTTGGCTTTCATTTTTGACATGAAGATTTTCTTTTGCGTTTGTTTTTTTTATGTGTTTTTCGTTGACATTTCCGCGTTGAGAGTGGCGCCGGATGAATAATGAGTAAGTTAAGTCGCTGAGTTAGCAATTAATCTGAGAGCGAGCTCTTGGTAAGCGGTTTTTATTGCAAAACGAAAAGGTTAATAAACAAGGCGATTGTTGCACATGAATTCAAGAAGTTTACGACAAAGAAAGCGACGCTGTGCTGTTGTAGCAAATAAATTACGAAATACGACAAACTCAACCACGGCAATATCGAGGAGCGGGAGCCGAGAGCAGATGCTGCGGCCGTGGCAGAGGCCATGCCTAAAAAGGCCATGCCAAGTTTATAAAACAATAATAAATAAATGCGCCTGAGACAAACTCGCGTCTCGCTTCTCGCTGACGCTGTGGCTGTCGTTCTCACTGTCTGTTGTTGTTGTCTGCACTCTGTCGCTGCTGATTTGAGTAATATGCAAATCTGTTTTAAATACGCAGGCGAATAAATTAAATCGACTGCTGCAAGGAAATGCAACGGACAGGATAAACACCTACGCTTGAAACCAAACTGTGAAGTGAAACGGGTTAATTGTGACACAAAGAAATCGCAGTATGTACATAAATACAGAAACGAGACATAAAGAGAAGGAATGAGCGAGCACCGAAGATGACTCGCCAAAGGAACACAGTTTCACCTGCCTTATATGGGCCAAAGCGAATTTGTCTTGACTGCTGCTTAACCATCCAGGCTATTACAAAAACGATCATTTAAAAGGCATTAAAAATAAAAGGAGTGCTCCACAGGAGTCGCAATGTGGGCAGCAGAATATTGTCACTAGTCAGATTGACCTCAAATAGAAGATCGTACGTAAAATACTATTACTATTGATAATTCGACATTCGCGACTACTCACGTTGGCTCCTTGGGTACATGTAAAGGGTTTGCATCAAGCTCATGCCTTCGCCGTTTGGCTGCAGATCTGGTGTGATGTGTCTTCGTGATGCGGGGCCTATTTATAAAAAAAAGATGAGAAAGCCAAAGATATAATAACAAAACACTACATATAACATTTTTCAGTGGTATGAGAGCAATATGTACCCAGGCATACCCAGATGTATTTGATGACAAAGCCAACCACAAATGCTTTATTCAGCTAAGCTAAAGTCAGGACATCGTGGCGTAACAGCCCGACAAAAATGTCATTCACGCATTACTTCGCTCGTATATTCGATAGAAAGCGAAGCGAGAAAGACTGAGCAAGGGGTCTGCAAGGCAGCTACATTGTCCGCAATTCAAATACAACTGGGTGAATGTATACTTATGCCGTGTACATGCCATGAATGCATATTAAAAGCACAAATCTCTAAGCATGCATGTATTAGTGTGTACTTACGGCGACGGTGCTTCGACTAAGGGTGGCGATAGATCGCCAGTATCGAGCCGTCTACGTTTGTCTCGCGTGCCGGCTGAGGAGCGATCCCTCGAGTGATGGCGTCTGCGCGTTCGTGGCATCTGTGAAGGAGGCGAAAACACATTAATTAGTCAAAAATATAATAGAGAAAATATTGCAACGACGTCATACGCTTGTGTCTGCAAAAGCAGACGCAAAGCAAGGCAAAGCAAAGCAAAGGTGTTGTATATTTGCTTGAGTCAAAGGCAAAGGTGAGTATCTGCGCCACAGTATATGTTCACACGTGTGTGTGTGTGTTTGTGCGTGTGTTAATTGCAATATTTTGCGTGTGTGTTGAGCTTCACTTTTTTGCCTGTACTTTGCTTTGCCTCGTGAGGACCTCGAATTCTAATACCTTTAACAAATATTCAATACGCTACACTTATATTGTCCTATTAGGTATAAAAAAAGCAGCGCCAAAACTGTTTTCAATGCAAATATAATTTTCTGGTTTGCCTGTTGTTGTCGTTTGCTTCATACAAAGCGCGTCTGCCTAATTTACGTAGCTGCTTAGTTTTGCTTGTTGGGCACTTGGGGAATAAGTGCAATATTTGTACAGCCTCTCAGAGGGTTTCCGTACAGTTTATCCACTTGGTCCTTGAGACTTAAATACACAAATCACTTCAAAGTCTGCTTTGATTTTCTTTTTGTGAAAATCGTGTTTTTTCTACACATATTTCACGTCACTCATCAAATTCACCACGTCTGCCGCCACGAGTTACCACCTGGTAAGAAAACGCTGCGCTGCTGTCGGCCATGCCAACTCGTTTGAAATACTTGCAGCATTTTCTTTGCACAGCGCACACATATGCCCATATTTTGTTTATCAGGCGGGAATTGTTTAAAAAAAAATGCAAATAACAGAAGTCATAAAAATAAAGTTATAGGAATTGTATGCTTAAAATGAGAACTCTAGAATTCCGCTGATGAGTGGCAACGCCGCAGCGCTAAAAGTGCGCAACGAGTTATGAAAACAGCCGCCTTAAAGAGCTTGTCGATATTTGGATAGCGTCAAAAACGAGCATATCGTATGAAGATAGCAAAAATTGTCTAGTTTCTGATAATCTTACCTCTTCTTCTTCTGTTTGTTTCTCCGATTGGCCGCCTTGTGTGGTGTTGGGCACTGCAGTCTCGGTCTCTTTCGCTGCTGTCGGCGATGGAAGTGCTAAGAATGGCGATCGAGGCAAATATAAACGATTCCACAGTCGGCCTAGTATGTAATTTAGCATACGCCAAGTATTATTTGCTTTATGCGATATATTCCTGAACATTTAGCCAATTGCACTTGTTGCCTCTTCGGCTAGCGTCAGTTTAGGGGCTTGTACTTTTTGGCGCAATTTTCTGTCGCCTTCAGTTGTCTAGTGCGGCCATCATGCTACATTTTGCAGTTGATATGCAGATTCTACAGTTATAATATTTAATAATATTTGTTGTATTTACTTACAGGAAAAGCAGAGGAAACACTGTTTCTAAATGAATTCTAGAAACAATTGAAATTGAAGACAAGCCAAGCGCGTCAGCAGCTGACTTATTTTCAGAGTGACCGTATAGCGGTTTTAAAATATTGCTTGAATGTCAATAATTAACCCAAAAGGACTGTTTGCATAATGACAATTGGGCAGCACTTAATTATATGAAAGATGCACTTTTTCGCATAACTTTTCATTTTCTCTGACTGGACAAAACAAGTTGAACAAAACTACAATAATGAAAACATTAGAAGTTCTGGTATCCTTAGGTACGGTCCCACAATTTGCAGTCGCCTCGGGAAATTTAATGAAAGCAGACGATAGATTCTAGTGTTGGGTAGTGCCCGAATGCCGGCAGTTAAGATTTAAAATAGTCAGCTGCTTTGCGTTGAGCATGCGCGGTTCTTTTGCAGTTTGTGACCAAAGAAAATAGTGGCAATTCAATTGCATAACAATACAGTGTATAACGGTATCGTTATCGCGCACATTCTCAGTCAGATATTGATGTGCTTACGCTAACGGTTGCTGCTTGCTTCTTGTCTTGTGCATGTGTTTATGTATGCGTGTGTGTGTGTGGTGTGCTTCGAGAAATTGGATTATTAAATATTAACGGTGTAAATCAAGAATTGCGCGCGTCAATGGATTAATAATTGATGGCGCGTGTTTACAACACGTAACAAACAGTATGTCGCGTCTACGCCAGATGATCTATACTAGCCAAAGTTCATAGCAGCCCTTTCCAAAAAAAAAAACGTGTTCACACCCCGCCCAACAACAACTGCATTGTTCTATTCGACAACAACAACGATTGCATGCGCATTTTTCGCTTGCTTTAAATTGAGCGAAATTCACGTTGTGCTGGCCCCTCTCATGCCCCTAAACGTGAGTATATCGATTTTTACTGTCATCATCAGCTTCAGTTTCAGCTTCAGCCGGGCCTCTGCTTCTCGTCGAGTCGCGTGATTCACAAAAAACACATTCAATTTCGGCGAACTTCTCTAGGCTTACCCTCGCACACGTACACACAAGCCTATACTCGCCTATATGTGAGTGTAAGTGTATGTGTATGTGCGTTAGTGTTTGTGCTCAATACAAGCACAAGCCCTTTTTGGGTCACGAGGCAGCTGCTGCGGTTGTGTGTTGACATTGTCCTGGTCTCTTTTGCTTCCTACGTAAGCACGTGCTTTTTTGGCACAGGACTATTCGGCGTATACGTAACACATTAAAGGTCGTTCGATGGTTCTGTCTGTGTGTGTGTGAGAGCGTTTTTATAGCAATGCGCCTTGCTCTATAATTTATGACGTGTATTTTTGATTTTTGATTTGATTTCGGTTTCGATTTTAGTTGCTGCCGCTGCCGTTGTAGTGAAATCCCTCGAGAGCGTAAAAGCGATTATCATTAGCAAGGCATGGACACCGCTGCCGCCGCCGCTGCTGCCGTTGTGGTTGATTTGAGACCCGAGACCGAGGGGAGCAAATCGAGTGCCAGCAAATTGCTAAACAAACCAAAACCGAAGCCGCTTTCCTCCTCCAACTACGTTGTTAGTGTGGCCAGCAGCCTCGGCTCGGAGCTGGAGATTGTCAGCTGCTTGGGCAGCACTGTCGAATCAATGTCTGCCACGCCGCCCACGACGCCGGCTCGCATGCGCAGCGAGTCGTCTGAACGAAGAGGAGCATCGGCCAATGGTGAAGCCACAAATATGAATGGCATCAAGGAGGCAGCAGGCGGCGAGCGAGAGAGTTGTCATCCAGAGAGCAGTGCACCATTAAATGCCGCAACATCAACGTCTTCCACGAACGCTTCCACAACTACGCCAACGTCTGCCTTGCTTACAGCACCAACTGCAACACCAACAACAGCAACATCAACAATTGCACCAGCATCATCAGCAACCACAACAGCGACATCAGCAGCAGCGTCAGCATCATCGATGCCGACCAGCTCTAGTTCGAGTTCGAGCTCGAGCTCGAGCAGCAAGGCGATTGCCAGGCCAGAGAACATCGATCAGCTACTGCACTGGCAGGACATGCCAAAATATCTGCAGTTCAACCCCTACGTCCTCAAGGGATATCGCCCGCTGCAGACTTTCAAGGGATGCCTACTCAGTCTCTTCTACTGGCACAACGAGACCATCAACATTCTGACACACGGTGAGTGCCAAGAGAGGCCGATAGGCGTTCTCTTCTCTTCTATTGCTAATTTATCGACCTGTTTCCATGGCATTAGCATTCACCATTCTCCACTCACCATTCGCCATTCGCCATTCGCCATTTACCATCCACGGTCAAAGCCAAGTGCAAAAGTGCAAATCGACCAGAAATAGATTCGGTTCCTACTCTGAGTGTTAATGTGCCAAAGGGGGTGTGATTATGGAATCGTAGCTTTTCAAAATAGCACAAAAACGGTGAATAAGAAATGAATAGTGCAAGTCAATAGATGTGTGGTTAAACTTTACAAATGGATAAACTCAATTAGGTTTTTTTTAACATGCCATGCAAATTAGTGGGATGCCAGGAGTAAATTGTCATCATATTATATATCCTTCTCTTAATTACATTTAATTGCAATTCAAACGAAATAGAGTCTGAGATCGCTGTTTAGTAGAGCTGGCACTTGCGAACAGGATTCATCTTTGTGCCTAGCTCACAGTGAAACTCCTTGGAGAACTCGTCAAAGTTGGCCAGTGGCCCAATGACGCGGAACATGCTGGGCACATGCTGATCCGTGGCCACTTGAATGTTCCGAATCCGCGGATCGACATCGGTGCACCACACCTGAGCGTAGCTAATGAAAAACAGCTGCATGTTCGTGTAGTTGAGGGTAGGCAGCTTCTCTTTGGGATACTGCCCGCCGTCAGGATCATTCAGTGAGGCCTCATTGTTCGCCTGCCACCTGCGATAGGCAGCGAAGGCGAGTCGGACTCCGCCGTTGTCCGCTATATTCTCCGACTGCTCGTTGGTCTCGGGTAGGTTTTGGCCGAAGTATGAATAATTGCTGTACTGCTCCTTGAAGCATTGCTGGCCAACCGCAAAGTTGAGAGTGGATTGCTCATCCCACCAGTCGTTGAGGATGCCATGGGCATCAAACTTGCTGCCACTGCTGTCGAACCCATGGATGACCTCGTGTCCGATGAGCGCCGCCAGCGTTCCAAACTTGATGGCATTGGGATAGCTGGCAGCCCACAAGAAATAAGGCTGCAGCACCGCCACTGGCACCTTGATGGTGTTCTCCAAAAGAAGATTGGCTGGTGTGAAGCTGAGCAACTCGCCGGCTTCCAAGGGTTCGGCAGGCAGATTGATTTGCTGTCTTGCCGTGGCTGCGGCATCCTCATGCATATGCTGCAGATTCTCAAGGTATTCGTGCTCTGACAGATGAATATTCTTGAAATCCTCGGAGAGGTCTTCGTTGGCATAGGAGTTCACCTGCAGCTTCATTGCTGCCAGCTTCTCAATGGCCAATTGCCTTGTCTGAGGACTAATCCAGCTTAGAGACTGATCCGACTGCAGCATCTGCTTGAAGGTCTGCTGCAGCTCACTCCAGATGAGCTCCACGTCGGCGGCAGTGTCGGCGTTGTTGTGCCGCCTGTAGACCATGTTGTCCAAGTGCTTGGCAAAGTATTTCATGGTCTTGGAGTGGCAGTGGTCCGCGCGCTCCTTTTCTGTGTCGCCCACGTCGAGCATAAATCCTTTGAGTAGCCGATAGAAAATGTAGTTGGCCACAATTCGCATCGGAGTTTTCTTAATGACTCCCACAAGATTGATTTTGTACTGCGGGAGGAAGTCGTAGGCATTGACAACCTCGTCGTCCAGGGATATATTGACCAACCGCTGTATGTCCAGCGTGGGCCCATAGAGGCGCTGCATCTCGGCAATGGTCGTCAGCTTGGATACCTTCTGCAAGTCCAAGACCTCGTCTTCGCTGTTCAGGCCTTTGGCCATCTCCACCTCAAAGTTCATAATTTCTGTGGCCGTGGCGAACGCCACTTTTCGCTCTATGCCCAGATAATAGTTGAGTTCATTGGCTATTCCGTTGCGAAATCGCGTGCGATAGATTTTTGTGTCCTTATTTAAATACATGCCACGGACCTCGAGAGGAAACTCCTGCACAGTAATATACACCATATTCAACTTGTCATTGGCCAGATCACGGGAAACCTCAGTGCCGATGATGATTATCTGGCCATAGATGTACGCGATTTTGCCAATCGTTTCAATCCAATCGAAGTCTGACTCTCTCCAGCTCTTTCCCTCGAGCGCTGGCATCGCTCCGAACCTGCCAATCATTTCCTTCAGTTTGTTGCGATAGGTGTTGTCGATGGCAGTGACGCTCGTGCAGGATCTGTAGAAACTCCTCACCTGCTTGTCCTCCTGGGTGTCCAGTTGGTCATTCTCACTGTCAAGCATCTGCTTCACCTTGCGGTTGAGACTTTCGCCCAATCGCTCAAAGAGTCCAGTGCTCAATTTACCGTTGGTGGCTCCATTGATGCGCGGCCAGTTGCCGCAGGCGAACTCATAGAAATTGTCACACGGATCGATGTTCTCATTCATGAAACTGGCTATCTCGGCAGCCTTCGCATGGCGCCTCACTTGATTATTGTAATCACTGTTGCTCTGGCTCTCAGAGATCAAGTTGAGCTCTCCCTGTAATCTCCCCGGTGACGCGCTTCCATAGTCTGCTTGTTGGAGCAGCAGCAGCAGCATCAGCAGCAGCAGTAGCATTAATTCTGCCAGTATACGGCGTGGAGAGTGACTCATTTGATGGCGAATTGTGACCGTTAAACGTAGATGTTACTGTTGGAATGAATTGTTTATGACTGACCGCCTCATTCTCAATTTCGATCATATATAGCTGCGTCTCTCCCAAGAAAGCCGGCAGAAGCTCTCGCTGCGACTTGACCCCCTTGGGTTATCGCTATCAGTGAGTTGCAGCTCGGAATGTAACATCCTAAAAATAATTGAAATCCAACTTGATTTGTTGAGATTTGCAATAGCTTTGATTTGACAGACTGAGGATGATGCCTAATTCCTGAGTACACCTGGCGAGTAGATAATGTCTTTTATTCCATTCATCAATATCAACTGGATTTAATTAATTGCAGTTCGAATTTTGCAGCTGTTGTGAAGATCTCAATGTTGCCATTTAAGCTTAACAGTCCCATTTGAGCGCATCAATTTCTAGAGTCGTTTGTTGTGTTGTTCGCCACAAGCAGCTAGAGATGGAAGTTAAAAAAGTATGAATTATATATTCTGTTTCCCCCTCATTGTTGTCTAGACACAACAATTCTTAAAACTATCAATATTGCGTATACGTTGCGTGTACTACGACGCATATTACGTATACGTTGCGTGTAGTACGACGCATATTACGTATACGCATATTTAAATATTCAGAGGAAATAGAAACAATTAATTTAAAACACTAGACACAATCGATGTTGGACTAGATTTAGGCTTAAATTATTCTATTTTGTTTTCGGTCATCAATTTTAAGAAAGTCCACATAGCCCGAGTACGCACTGTATATGCAAAAGTATTGCAATGCTCAAAATTCGCGCGCCTATTCACCCACTCAGAATGGTATTCAGTAAGCATCGATACAATTCAAATAATGTCTAGCTATTGTAAGTGGACGTGAGCTGTGACCTAATCACGCGCTCTTCTCTACTCGAATCACACATTTGGTGCCAGACCATTGACCAGTGAATGCGATAAGAGAGCTGAGCGGCTCAGCGACCGTAGTGGTTGGGTGAAGTGCGTAGTGGTTTCTTCAGTCGCACTACAGCCATGAAAGGCGTTTGTTGCGGTTATCTCGCTTGGGCTCTGCTCTGCCTGAGTCTTGTCGACGGTCATTTGCTGTCGCAATCGCAGCTGAACACGCACATTCAGTTGAAGGAGCAGCTCATCTCGCAGCACAATGACACCGCCTATGTGCAGCGGGTCATGAGGCTGGCCAAGTCCGCCGAGATGAGCAGCTACATGCAGCCGGAGTTGGATGCGTGCGAGAATTTCTTCGAGTACAGCTGTGGCAACTGGGCCAAGGTCAACCCCGCCAACGATGCGCAGCCTCGGGAGACAAACTATCAACAGCTGCTGATGACCGGATTCCATCGCAAGCAGCAGAGGCTGTTGGAGCAACCTGCCGACGAGGACAACGATGATCCCGCTGTGCTAAAGCTGAAGCAATTCTACACCAGCTGCCTCTACTATCGCCAAGTGCCCAGGGCACGCTATCAGCAGCAGATGCTCGACATTGTTGCGGAGTTTGGACGCATGCCAGCCCTGGAGCTGCCAGGACAGCAGGAGATTGTGCCTAGTGACTTCGATTGGCTGGCGATTGTGGCGCAGATTAAGCGCAAGTATGGCCTTGATATTTTGCTGCGTCTGTATCAAACAGCAGATGATCACAATGAAACCCAGACACATTTTTCCGTGGGCCAGCCACCTCAGCAAGTTGTGGAACCGGATCGCAGAGCATCTGAGCAGCGCATCGCTGCTCAATTGGAGCAGCAACTTGGCTTGCAGCCAGAACTTGGACAGAGCACTGCTCATGGCATTGCAGAACTACAATCGGAGCTGGCCAAGGGAATGCTGAAACGCCCTATTGCTGTGCTCCTAAAGCAAATCTCCCCCTCTGAGCTGGCAGTCGCCTATGCGCCCATCTTCAATCTGACGCGTTACGTGGAGCTGGTGCTGCAACGTCCTCTCCTGCCAGAGGAGAAGCTCTTCGAGCATGTGCCCAGCAATCAAGTTCGTCTGCTGGCCGTGCTCGCCAAGACGCCACCTCATGTGCTCGCCAACTACATCTTCCAGCAGCTGCTGCAGGCCTTCTACTACGAGCAGTCGTCGTCAGTTGTATCCCAATGCCTGGCGAGCAGCAGGCAACTATTTCCAGAGCTGCTCGACCAGTTGGTCTATCGGCACTATGGCGATGCGGCATCCTTGGCGGCCATCGAGTCCGTGTGGCAGCATGTGAAGAGGAGTTTCGGCTCCATCATTGAGAATTCCGCAATGGATTGGCTTTCGTCTGCAACTCGCAGTATGTTGCTAAACCAGGTTAATGAGACTCGTTTGCTGGTCAACGGCCATGCCGAAGTGAACTTCACAGAGATCTATGGGGAGTTGGATTTGAAGCAGCAGGATTACATTGCCAATCTGCGTGCTGTACTCGAATGCAAGCACATGCATCAACTTGGCCAGTCCAGCTTGGCATCCGATGGACCGGACTTCGATGCAAAAGATAATGTCGTCGTGCTGCCCGTACTCTTCCTGCAGCCCAACTTCCTGTGGTCCCGCCACTATCCTTTAGCCTTGCGCTACGGCAGCTTGGGTGCGATTCTTGCGAAGCAGCTGGCGCTTATCTTGGACAGTGTTGTTGTCTGGGACGACGCCTCTTCTGTCGAGTTCAAGAGGCGTAAAGCCTGCTTCAAGCATCAGTACGAGCGACTGCGTTACAATGGACATTATCTTGCAGTCACTGATTACCAGAACGAAAACATGGCCGACAATGCTGCCTTGCAAGTTGCCTTTCACGCCTACACTAGTGCCTTGAGTCCATCTTCGCCGCTGCCTCTAACGGAGAAGCTGCCCGAGCTCAATCTAAGTCACAACCAACTGTTCTTCGTCAGCTACGCGCAACTGTGGTGCAACGATGCTAACGAGCAGTTCCGGGACAAGCAACCGCTCCTCGTAATTGGCATCCCCAACACACTACGCATCCAAGGCGCCTTGGCTAACTTCCCGGCCTTCGCCAGGAACTTTCGCTGTGCCAGCGAGACGCCCATGAATCCCTCAGACAAATGTCAGTTGTATGCCTTGAGTGCAAACTAAATGTATGCCCATGGGTATAAAATATTACGGTTAATGGATTTTTATTTGTGCCCCGGGTTCATGCGAGCTATTGAGTCCCAGGGTAGCGAGTGATGTTGTGCATGAACTAAATAAATCCTCTGCAAATTGAATATTACAATCAATGGACTTTTATTCGAGCCTAGTAGATGGCGCACTTGAACTCCGGATCCATGCGCGCCTGCTGCGAACAGTTGAAGACCCATGCGAACTCCTGGAAGTTGGACAAGGACCCAATGACGCGGTACATGCTCGGCGCATGATTGTCCAGCATGGCCACCGTGGACTTAATCAATGATTGGACATCGTCACACCAGAGCTGGGCGAAGCCCAAGAAGAACAGCTGTCGACTGTTCAACTCGAGGCCGGACAAAGTCTCTTGCTGCACAACCTCCACCGGCTGCTGGTCCAACCAACGTTGGTAGGCGATGTAGGCCAGCTTAATGCCTGCATTGTCGGCAATGTTTTCGGATTGGTCCGTGTCGAGGGGCAGATTGACGCCGCCATACTTGTAATGCTGGTATTGGGCCATGAAGCACTTGCGTCTCTCCTCGAACTCGTAGTGCGACCGCACGTCCCACCAGCTGGCGTCGTCGTCGTTGTCGAAACCGTGAATCATCTCGTGGGCCAGCAGGTATCCAAGCGTCGCGTACTTCAAGGCCTGCGGATACTTCACGTCCCAGAGGTAATGGGGTTGCAGCATAGCCACAGGAATGGTGATCACATTTTTCATGATGTCGTAGGCTGGGGTGTAACCTGTTATTTCGCTGACATCCATTTTCAAGTCGGACTGCGCCATTTGCAGGTGCTGCACGTTGGCGACGTAGTTGCGGCTGTCCAGGCTAACATTGCCGTAGAGCGCCTCAAAGTCCTCGTTGTCGTACGCATTGATGAAGAGCTGCATGCGATCCAGCTTCTCAACAGCCGCCTGCCGCGTCCTGTTAGATATCCAATCGAGCTTATCGCCCCTCAGATGCTGTCTGAATACGCTGCGGATCTCGCCCCACACATTGTGAACCTCGGCCTCGGACGCCGTGCTGCGATAGCGCTCATAGATCATGTGATCCGCCAGCTTGGAGAAGTACTTTCGTGTCTTTGCAGTGCACCACTTTGTCAGCTCCCCAGGAGGCGTGTCAATCAGGTACTCCTGTATGATGTGCCACAGCACATAGTTGGCGACTGTCGACGGTGGCGTCTCCTGGAGCAGCTTCAGAGTGTGATTTAAATAATCTAGCCCGTAGACATAAACGCTATCCGGCACATTGTCCACTCCCAGCACAATGCCGAGGAACTGGGTAATGTTGAAGTGGGAGCTGTACATCTGCTCCAACTTCGAGACTGTGAACAGAGTGAGGTTCTCTTCGAGGGTATTGCCACTCATCGAAATCCCAGCGACGCGATCGCGTTCGAGCTGATTGATTCGCTTTGCTGTCTCCTTGGCCTGCTTCGTGGTGAGCGCAAGATAAGTTTGCAGCTCTTCGGCCAAACTGGCGTCCTCGAAGACGTTGAGGGCATTTGTGAAGGTCAGCTTAGTGTTCTCCATCGGTAGCAGATAAACCCGACTCTCAGTGGTGTTTTTAATGTTCTGCAGCAATTTCACATCGAAAATTATGGACTTTCTGTACTTGTGCTGCACATGAGCCACAGTTCGCCACAAGTCAAATTCGGAGGCGTTCCATTGGTCTCCCGCTAGCACGGGCAGTTCTCCGTATTCCCGATAGGCGTTGCGCAGTGCCAGCTTGTAGTGGACATCGTTCCGATTCAGTTGCGAACAGGATTGATAGAAAACCTGCATCTTCTGCTCGAGGGGCGACTTCATTTGCGCAGACTGCAAGAGACGTTGCAGACGCCGATCGAATCCCTTCGAGATGAGCTGAAACGTGTCCGTCATAATATTGCGAAAGAACTCGGCTGGATTGTGGCGATGCCAGTTGCCACAGGCGTAGCTATAAAAGTCTTCGCATGGGGCGATGCGTGTGTCCTGCATGCCCCTCATCTCGGCCACCTTCGACTGTCGTATAATGCGTTTGGCGTAGTCTGTTGTGAAGTCATCGCGGAGAGGCGCGCCTGCATTATCCGTGGGCAGAGCGGAGACACGAGTCCAGCTTACAGACAGCAGTAGCAGCGGCAGCAGAACAACAGTTTGAATCCGTCGTGACATTATTCCCGTCGTTATTGCAACTAAGTGGAGTCGGCCTCAACGCCTGGCTGGTTGCGCTTATCAGTCCAGTTTGTTTTCTCGCCTAGGTCAATCTGTTATCGGCGCGCACTCTGCGCACTCTCTCTCTCTCACTCTCTGTCTCTCTCTCTCATACATAGATAGCTCCTATACTCGTACACTCTCATTCTTGGCTACTCATGTTATCTAACCCACTCTCCCCGCTCTCTATCTCTACAGCTATACCCATATTTTACATACTGGCCATTGTGCCGGGACTCATGCCGTGGGACAGTGGCTACAAGTTCCTTTCGTTCTGCCACGTCTTTGGCTCTGTGGCGCCCTGGTGCGGCAGCTTCGTCTATCATCTGTTCATGAACATCGAGAAGGGCGAGAATGTCTACTACACTCTGCTCAAGCTGGACATGGTCGGCATCTGGGTGAGCCAGAGTTTCGGTAAGTCGACAATCTAACAAGTACTTTGAAGCGATAACTAATCGGGAGCGGGAAGCAGACAAACATGTTTTGCATTTATTTCAAGTACAAGATCATAATCAATAGATGACGCACTTTTCTGTGGGATTCATGCGCGTGCCCTGGGGACACTCGAACGCCTTAGCGAAGCCGTCAAAGTTCGCCATTATGGCATTCACACGCACCTCATTCGGAGCGTGTCCATCGCTGACAAAGGTGTTTGCTTCCAACCACTCCTGGTGCAGTTGCGAGCACGACATTTGACCCAGCGCGAGGAAGAACAGCTGCTCCGAGCTGAGCCCCAGTCGTGGCAGCAGCTCGGAGTTCGATTTGGACTCAGAGTCGACATCGATGTCGATGTCGGTTTTGCTATCGTTGCCGGTGTCGGTGTCGGTGTCGGTGTCTAGCGTTGGCTGCTGTTCCAGCCAGCCGAGATACGCTGCGTGGGCAATGCGAACTCCTGTGTTGTCGGCAATGTTCTCCGACTGCAGCTTCATCTTGGGCAGCTTGCGGCCATTGTAGCTGAACTCGCTGAACTGTTGAACCAGGCACTGCTTGCGCTCCTCGAACTGCTCCGTGGCATTCTTTTGCCACCAGTCGCGCTCATTGCCTTGAGCATCCAGCGAGCGCGCCAAGTCATCGAACCCGTGAGCCATCTCGTGGGCGAGCAGGTATCCCACAGTGCCGTACTTGAGGGCCATGGGGTAGGCGTCATCGAAGAGGTAGCGATGCTGCATGTGGCTGGCGGGGATGACGACTTGGTTGTGCAGCAGTGCATAGAAGGGCGACAGTTCGATCTGATTGTAGTACTTGAAATTGGGTGCGCGATGCAGGTCGTCGCGTAGCTGTTGGCCACGCAGCTCCAGCACACGCTGCACGTTGCCAAAGTAGTCGGCAGTGCTGATCACCAGGCTGCCATAGTGCAGGTCAAAGTCGGGTGCATCTGCGCCACGCACCCGAAAGGTCATGGCCTTCAGCTTGACCAATGCCTCGCCAAGTGTCTGCTCGTCCAGCCAGCTGGCGTTGGGGGCGCGGAGCAGTTGCTCGAAGGACACCTTCAGCTCCTGCCACAGCTGTCGCAGGCTGCCGGGTATGTGGGGGTTCTGTTTCTCCAGCGATCGATACACCATGTGATCGACAAAGTCTGGGAACAGCTCGGCCGTCTTCTGGGCGCACGGGATCAGCTCAAAGTCGCTAAGCAGTGAGGAGAGCAGATAGTTGGCCAGAATGCGCTTGGGCGTCTTACCGAGCAGCTTCTTCAACTGCCACAGATAGCTCTCTCCGTACTCGTAGACGGGCAGTAGATACTTGTGACCCAGCCAGCTGAGCATGAACTGTGTGAGATTCAAGTTGTGGCCATAGCTTGCGCTCATGTCATCGAGCAAACGCAGGCGGTTCATCTGGCCAGGTGGCAGTCTCTCCTCGGTCTCAACCATCCCAGCTGCCAGCACCAGGTTGAGCTCAGTGATTTCAGCAGCCGTTTTGCGAGCAGTCGCCTCGCTGAGACCCAGCAGCAGTTGGAGATTGTGCTGCAGTTTCAGCTGATCGCTGAGGTGTGTGCTGGCGAAGTCATCTCGCTGTCCGATGTAGATTTGATTGAACTGAGTGTTGGCCAAGCCTGGAGCGACAAGGACATTGAGCAGCGTCACCTTGCCGAAGCGCTTCAACAGCTTCGCCATCACTTGAACAGCATCAAACTGGGAGGCATTCCAGGCACTCCCCTCCAGCGCTGGCATTCCTCCGAACTCTTTGAGCAGCCCGATGAGGTGCGGTCGTTGATGCCACGGCTGTTTCGCCGTGCTCAGGCACGACTCGTAGAAGTACTTGACCCTCGTCTCTGTCGCGCTGTCCGTGCTCATCTTGGGCTCGTTCAGCAGCTGGCTAATGCGCCGCTCGTAGCCGGCTGTTAGGGTGGTCAGAATGTTCGAATTGGCTGCCTCCATAACCGGATTGATTCTGCCATAGTTGCCGCAGGCATAGGCATAAAACTCGTCGCACGGCTGCACGTTGCTGTTCATGTAGGATCTCATGGCGGCCGACTTCGCCTGCCGCATAATCTCATGGGCAAGGGGAGTGTTGATGTTGAGTCCCTCGTAGACGCCAGCGGTGGCCAACGAGGCGAATGAAGCCCATACTATAAAGGAAACGGAAGTGGTTGCTGCACTCATCTTCGATGTGTTCGATGTTCCGTGTTCGGTATTCGGTGTTCGGTGTGTGGCGCGTGATTGTCGGTGTTGAACTGAGTGTCGGAAATTTGGCGTAACTTTGATAAGACGAAGTCACTCATCTAATTCTCTCTAATGCCTACTCTCTCTATCTCTCGCTCTCTCTCTCTCTCACTCTTTCTTTCTTCCTCTATCTGTCTCTCTGCTGCAGGTGCCTTGCCCCTGGTCACGGCCACAACGCTGTGCTTCAATCCATTTCTCAAGTGGCTGATAATCGTCTCGTACTGTCTGCTCTCGCTCTGGGGCCTCTACAAGGTAAGTGCGCTCCGTTGTTATTAGACGGCCAATTGGACTCACGTTCCCTTTCTTTATCGCTGCAGGCCTTGACAGCCAGCTCACCGTGGCAGAGACGCCTGTGCTTCGCGCTGCCCTTCGCGATGCGTTCGGTGCTGACCTTTCTGCGTATTCGAGGAATGGTGGGCGGCAGTCACATGGCCCTTTCCCATGTCTATCTGCAGGTGCGTATGTCAAGGCATTCCAATTGACTAACTTGTTATTCTTACGTTATGTTCAAACGTTACGTTTTTGGGGCTGGCCTGTGGTGCATCGCATTGCATTGCATTTGGTTGCATGTTCGAGTAGGTGGAAGTTGTAAGTGAAATTTTCATATGTACATTCATTGTAAAATACACTACTAAAGCATATGGGTTAGCTGTAAGACTAAGCCGTATGCAATTGAACTAATCCGATTCGAACTGAATTCGATTGATTGCCTGATTGATTGATTGATTGATTGATTGATTAACTGCTGAAACAGAGCCACACCACACAAACAGTGACGAATGCCAACTCATCACTCTCCGCCACTCTCCTCCTCTTGTCTCCCGTCGTTTCAGGATGGCGTCTCTATATTAGGTGGCGCCATTGGCGCCATGCGCATCCCCGAGAAGTGGTTCCCCGGTCTTGTTGACTTCTATCTCAACTCGCACAACATTATGCATGTGCTGGTCGTGGTCGCCGTCTACTCAATGCATAAGGTAATAATGCTGCGATCCAAACTGAGAGAGATACTAATGTAGACTAATGGCTAACTTGGATGAAATTCCATCAAGCAAATCAATTACTCGTAATACCCGTTTTATATTTCACATGCATACTTTGGTTTCTGATCTCACAGGCAACTATTAAGGACTTTGAGTGGATGTCCACGCAGACCTGCAACTCGCTGGCTAATGCCACTGAGCAGTCGCTGGGCCATTTGGAACTATGACCCGCTTACTGGTTGCTTCTAATACTGCTGCTGTCATTACTGCTGTTGCTGAGGCATCAACCCGAACGCTGTGCAACTGCGAATCGGAAAACTCATGCGGCTGATTCGATGCAAACCAAGAAAAATTGAAATTCCAATTCTAATTCAAACTCAAACTCAAAATTGAACTCAACCTCAAACTCAAATACTATACGAAATATAAAAAAATACCATAATGCTACTCGAATATACCGTGTATAAAAATGAGCGCGTGCTGTAACAGTAACAATAAGTATAAGTATATATTAGAAAGTAGCAACAATAAATAGACAACATACAAAACACATACATACATATGTACATACATACTATACATACACGTATATGTATCATTAGTACATACTTCGACTGTGGTATTTAGCATTAAGTTAATACGAAGAAAGCATTCAAATGAATTACGCGAGTACAGTGCACTTTCGATATAAAGCTCTATGAGGGAGTATGCGCGATTTTCACGTAACACGCAGCATGCTATATGCAACAAAATCTGAGTACTATATATGTATATGTATGTATAAACGATAATTTGAATGATGTTGATACTTATGTACCTCATTATGCTTACAACAAGAAAACATCTAATTTTCAAATATAACTTTGTACCTCGTCGACTATAACAAACGAAAAAAAAATTAAGCAATAAGAGATCTTACATTTAATCTTAAAATTCTTCCTAGTTGAACTGTTAAGATATGTTATTTGTTTACTTTCGCAAGCTTAGTAAGTAATAATGTAATACTTTGTGAGAGAACAGAAAATATGAGAAAACACAAAAAAGAATTAAAAAAATAACAATGAAACACAACTGAAAACTGAACCACTAATGCGTGTGTTTTGTACCATTAGTTAGATTGTAACATTTGGACAAGTGTGAACAAAGATCTTCAAGCAAAATCGCTGCTGAATCGAATTATTAAAATACTTCCTAACGCCTAAATTTTACCATCTTATCTAGCAAACGATAAAAACTCTCCGTAAAAATTATATTTGATCAATTCCCCTGTAGGTTTTAAGGAGCAAATACTACATTATGAAATTGCAATATAGCAAAGTATTTTAATCCAACAGAACGGAACAATTATAAATTAAATTAGTTATTAGTAGTTTCAATAATTTACACCATGCCTATGAAGGAGGACGAAAGAAAGCAAGTAAAGTAATATTAATTAATGAAACCAAAGCTAACAGAATTAGACAAACCAAAGCAATAAATTATGTATAATAGATGCTTGTAACAAGTTGTAACTATATTGTAAGAAGCAATTAGAGTAATAGTGTTATATACTTGTATGATTTTCAGAGAAAGTTAATAAACATTAAACAAATTTGAAGTTCTTTAACATTGGCGCCTTACGATGCGGACGTAACATTGGTTAAGTGCTGTAAAACGCGCAATTCAAGTTATCGATAATCAATTTACAATCGAATGCGTATGTTTAAAAATATTAAATACAAATATTAATATTCTTTTATGAGCGCGGCTTACATAAAAGAGATTTAATTATTATAATATTATTAAATGCAAACCATTAAACAAATACTATTCAAGTTGTGAAAGTTAATGCACACTTTATTCATGGCATATTGTTTGGTATATTCTCTTCAGAGAAGCGGTATATTTTTCTAGATATTGTGGTATGTTTTAAAATTCATTTTACTGTCACGCTGTTCATATTGCTTGTTCAGTATTTGTTTTTTAAGTGAGTTTCTGTTTAAGTTTATATTTAATTAAAGGAAAGTGCAGTGAGTTACCAACGAAAAGAATGAGCACACAATCTGCAGAGGCTGGCGTCATGTCGGAGGCGGGCTCGGCCAACTTCTTTGCACTGCAGACGTCCTTCGAGGTAAGACTGGGTTGAGAAGCGATGCCGGCAACAATTTAGCTAATTTATAAACACTTTCAGGCTTCGCTGGAACGCGCAATCGAACAAAACAATGTGGAGCTGCTGGTACAGGATTACCACAACTTTCGCTCAAACTCTGAACACGATAAACGCTCACCCATGGACCAAGCATTCCGAGAGATTTTAATGAAGCGACTTAGCGGCGACGTGGAACGCATTGGATCCCTTGTTCGTCTCTCTGTAGAAGCTGCGCGTGCCGACATCGTATCGAACACGATTCCTGTAGTGTTGTTGGGCGACACATTCGATGTAGTTACGCTAAATAAGTGCGAGCAGATTTTTCGTTTTGTCGAGGAGCTGGTCGAGGTCTGGAAAGAGGAGATATTCTTTGCATCTTGCAAGAATAACTTACTTCGAATGTGCAATGATTTACTGCGTCGCCTCTCACGCACTCAGAATACTGTTTTCTGTGGTCGCATTCTCCTCTTTCTCTCCAAGTTCTTCCCATTTTCGGAACGGTCAGGATTGAACATTGTGTCGGAGTTTAATTTGGATAACTTCACGGAATACGGACTAGACAGCAAAGACCACGATGACATTGATAACAAGGAGCTGGAAGACACCGCCGAAGATATTCCGCTAAAAATTGACTACGACTTGTACTGCAAGTTTTGGTCGCTGCAGGATTTCTTTCGGAATCCCAATCAATGCTACAGCAAAGCACAGTGGAAGATGTTTCAAATGGTAAGCATATAATAATAATCGATAAATTCGGCTTGACTCGATTGTTTTACATTGTATTATGATATATATGATAGGGTTTGTATTTTAAATTCATTTACATTGTATTCTCTATTGCAGCACGCTGAAACAATTCTGCAGTCATTCTCTAGCTTCAAGTTGGAAGATGTCCGTCCCCACAACGATTCCAACGGCAACGGCGACGTCGGCAATCAGGTGATGGAAATGGACATCGATGATCAGACCATAACTGCTGCTGCTGCACTTGCCGTTCGCAAGGATACTCATTTCTTTGCCAAGTTTTTGACCAACCCAAAGCTGCTCGCGCTGCAATTGTCCGATTCGAACTTCCGGCGTGCAGTCCTGGTGCAGTTCCTCATACTATTCCAATATCTGCAGGTCACCGTCAAGTTTAAAATGTAAGTACTGAGAATAGCTGATGTATGTTGATCTGTTTAATGCTCAAATTTGTAATTCATAGAGATTCGTATACGTTAACAAGTGCTCAGTCGGACTTTATTAAGGAGACGGAGCAGCGGGTCTACAAATTGTTGGAGGAAACGCCGCCTTATGGCCGTAGATTCGCGCGCACAGTGCAGCATATGCTGCACAGAGAGGAGATGTGGAATAATTGGAAGAACGACGGATGCAAGGAGTTCAAGAAACCCGAGGAATCGGAAGCCAACGATGACGAAGCGAAACCTCCACCTGCAAAGCGATCCAAGCGACCTCTAGGTGATTGCTTGCGTGATGCCGCGCGAAATGGCAAGTTCTTCTTGGGCAAGTAAGTATATCATCTTATTACATCACTTCAAATTTACAACTTCTCCTTTGTGCTAGCGATAACCTGACAAAGTTGTGGAACTACTCTCCGGACAATTTGCAAGCCTGCAAGAGTGAGCAGCGCAACTTCCTGCCCATGCTAGAGACTTATTTGGAGACGCCACACGACAAAAGCGATCCCGCTTTCGAGTGGCGTGCGCTGCGTCTGTTGGCCCGCCAGACGCCTCATTTCTTCACCTTTATCTCGCAGCCGTCGTGCAAAATATCCGACTATCTGGACGTGGTGCGCAAGCGTCTAACACGCGAGAAAGAGCTGGTCAAACAGACGAGCACTATTTCGAACCACGCGACAGAGCACAGCAGTGAATCGGGCACGAATAGCGGGGCGCCCACGGAGCAGGAACATGAGGCTGCAGTTGCTCTGCAAGAGATCGAACCCCTGGAAGTGGATGACACCGAGGCCGTGGTGGAAGAAGTGGACGAGATGCCAGCACATGAGAAATCGCTGATGGTTACCCGCGCCCACATCGACGAGGTGACGCCTGTGATTGGCGAGCCCTGGATGAAGGTGGGCAAGAAGATTGGCTTCAGCAACGACGAGCTGCTCTTCTTCCAAATGGAGAATCCCACTGCTGGCGTCGCATGCACCAAAATGCTAACGAATTGGATTGCCGACGACGACGATGCCACGCTGGAGAACTGGGCTTATATGCTGGAAGGCCTCGAGATGAATAAAGCGGCCGATGCCGTCAAAGCGATTATCGAGCGCGAAAAAACAGCTGCAGGTCAGCAGACGTCAACGGCAACGACAACGGCAACGACAACAGGAACAGTTGCACCCGCAGTCACAGCCACCCAATCGCAGGATTCAATTGCCAGCAACGATGTGGAGATTCTTTCGGATTAGTGTCATCGAAATACTTGCTTTTTAATCGTGTTATATATATGCATCAAATAAAATCCGTTTTATCACATGTAATAAATGGGGAGACGCGCAATTCGCACCCGGCTGGCTAGCGCTTCTTTGGAACCGCTTGAGGATTGCTGCGACGCGGCTTGTTGTGGATCATGGTTGCACAGCGTGGAATATGCCGCTCGGCAGCCTGTTGATTGAATCGCCTGTTACAATGCGGACACTGTATGTAGTCGGGATTCTCCGAAGGCGGTGGCGGTGGCAGATCACTTAATTTGCCGCCGCGAGCCAAGTGTGCCTGAACCTTCTTCGCCGCGCGTATGGCCTGAATGAACTCCTCGTGCTTCTTGCGCCAGTTGCTCTTCTTCACGCCCGTCGTGAGTCCCTGATACTGTGCCGCACTGCTGTATGTAGACTGGGAGCGAGGCAGCGGCTGTTGACGCTGACGTTGCTGCTGCTTAGAGTACTTCTCGTTGTCGGTGCCCCTGACACGCTGCTTGGAGGCGTCGAATATCTTGCGCTTGGTGTTCATGGTGCGCTGACAGACCTCCTCGTGCTTGCCCAGGCGATCGGTATTGAAGTGTCGCCCGCAGTAGCGGCAACTCGAAGTGCCCTCCGGTGGCGGCTGTGTCTGCAAAGATTGAGTTCATGTAGCTGATTTGCATGCACGGACGGCATTTTGCATTGGCTTGCTTACCATTTGAATTTTGGTAACTGGAGATTTGGGGTTGACCTAGTTGTTGGGATAAAATGCATAGCAGGAATATTGAACTGTTTACACGAGTTATCAGTTTTGAAGTTGTCTACAAAGCCAACTCTCTTTCTGACTCTGTCTAGTTACCTGGCGAGCCTTTGGCGATGCCGGACGCCCTTTCTCGTGGATAGCTACTCTGATAGCTGTTGGAGCAGCAGTCGCTGTTGTTGTCGTCGTCGTCGTCGGCGCCGCCGTCTTGGTTGTCGCTCTGATTGTTGTCCTAATTCTGCCGCTGCTGGGCGGCGTCGCATTCTGCTCCCTGTTGTCCCTGTTGGGCGGCGTCTTGTGGGTCACCACAGGCTTGAGGCGATTGCCATGAATCACAGTGCCCGACGCGTTGTACTTGCTGCTGCTGTTGTTGTTGCTGTCGCTGGTGCTGGAGACTGGTACATGTCGTTGGTTGGAGACATGCTTATCCTTCAGACTCATCGTGGAAATGCCCTTGATGAGCTGCTGCTGCTGCTGCTGCTGTTGTTGGGCCAATGGACGCGAGTCGCCTATGGGCCGCAGAGGATTGCTCCGATCGATGCCTGCGCCACGACGCCGCTCGTCGAACATCTGCCGCACCTTGCCATTGCCCACCAGACGCGAGGAGGCGCCTCTTGAAGCCGCAGCAACAGCAACAGCGGGCGCAGCAACTGTGCTAAGTCCAAGCTCTTGACGTCGCTGCTCCTTCTCCTCGTTCGTTTTCTGCTGGAAGCGCATCTGGAAGGAATAGATTGAAAATGCAAATAAATTGTCAGTTAATCCCGCAGATTCGGTTCCGCAGATTCTGGTTCTAACAGTTCTTACGGGCGCCGAGTTACTGCTTGGCGGCAAGTGGCTATGCGCCTCCATCAAACGCCTGGCTGCCCACGACTCGTTCAGTTTTAGTGGCATTATATGATCTGGCGGATACTCCAACCCATAGTCATAGTATTCAATGTCACTCGCGTCCGTTTGCGCCATATTCATGTGCCTCGTGCGAGGGGCGCGAGTCGACTAAAAATGGTGGTAAGTGGAGTAGAACTCGGACTCGGACATGTCCGTTTACCGTCTCCCCCCTCCGTCAAGAGAGTGTGGCTATTAGTGTGCTAGAGTGTGGGGGAGTGGTTTGTCTGTCCTGCGATGAGCCACCCTTTGGTGGCCACTCCGCCCAAATCTGTGTCCACTTACATGCCGCCAGTACATAAAACCGCGTGCCACGCGACCCGCCTGAACGAATGAGGCCTTCGTCGTTGCTGCTGTTGCTTTTGCTGCCGCTGTCGCTGCCGCTGTCGCTGCCGCTGGCGTCGCAAAGTAGCTGGAGCGTGTGGTTGGCATGCTCCCCCACCTGCTGCTCCTGCTTCTCCTGCGCTAGATGACTACAGTCAGACTACGGTGAACTCTCTCGCTGGCGTCGTTGTGGCCAGCCATGGCCAGCTCACAGAAAAAAGGCGCTCGACTGAGAATTAAAACGTATTTCGTTTTTTATATCGAAGCACTTCAGCAATCAACGTGGCTGCGTCTTTGTTCGCCTTTGTTGTTGTTTGTACAATGTTGTGATGTTGTTGCTGTTGCTGTTACTGTTGCCTTTTGCTGTTGCAGGCCAATAACAAAAATCAATGACTGCAACGCGGCAGCAAACGTTGCCATGGCATACAAAACCAACAAAAACAGCCAAGCGAGAGCTAAAGAGAAGTGGCGAGAGGAGGAGAGAGGATTCATTGCACCCACCAAAGGTGACAAAACTCGAGGACTCGCCCCATGTCCTGCTCCCCAGTATGAGCCCCTCACACATACAGCCCCCAGTAACCCAAGTGCCGCCCCAATCAACGATAAAAATCTCGCGCAACAATTTCCGAGCTTGTTTCGTTGATGTTCTCTGCTTGTGGGCAATTCGAGTGTAGGTGTTATGAGTATGTATATGTATGTATATTTATCTATCTGTGTGCTGGCTGGTTTCCCTTGACTTGCGCTAGATAGCGGGTTAAGCTGGATAGAGTTGTGTTTAATGTCAAAGTGCCAGCGCACCATCGCTGACTGACGTCGATTTAATTTGGGAATTAGTCTATGGCCTAAAGTGTTATCAAAAGTGCATTCACTCACAGCAAACTACGGTCATTAGTGGCCTGGGAAAACCATTCTACCATCACTAGAAGGCACACTGCCAGATATGGGCTAAAAGCTATAATTAATTAGCTGAAATTGGGCTGGGGAACTTCAGTGGCCAATAAACGAGACGAGCATCAACTCGAACCATTTTTGGCGCTGTACGGAAATTGTGCGCAATCATTTGGATGTCACTGTCGCTTGTCGACTGTGGACTGATGGCCAAAATGGGACAACTAAATAATTAATGGCCAGACCGACGCCTTTCGACCGTTTGCCACGCTTCCTGTCAGCCCAGTTTAGCTCAGTCCAGACTAGTGGAATAGTTTTTAGCGACTTACCCGCATCAAAGCCAGCCTTGAGGTTGGCTGCTGCTCCACCGAGTCTTGTGACGCCATCACCAAATAAAGTTTTGCTCTCCGCGAATAGAGTCCCAGTCTCTCGACTGCGAAGTGAGTGAAGTGTGGGCAGCGGATGGCAATGGTGACGCGACTTGAGGCGAGTGTAGACCCGGCTTAGACTCTACGATGATGAGTCATGCACAATCAGTTGGTAGTAGTCGAAGAGTCTCGGTTCGTTGTGCCTAAAAATAGCTGCAAACTGAGATTGTGTGAGAGAGAGAGGGAGAGAGAGAGAGAGAAAAAAAAGAGAGAGCGATAGAAAGGGAGAAGTGAGAAGTGGGTAGCTTGCGAGCGACTTTGAACGTCGCCAGGAGGCGTCTATGGTTGTGATTGCGATTGCTGTTGAGTGTAGGCAGGCGCCATTTGGAAGTCGCCAGATCCAAGCCAGATCCAAGCCGTGCCCAGTGAGTTGTTGTACTCGCACTTGTATTTAGACCGGGTATCGATCGTGGGCCGCCCGCGACATTCAACGACTCCAAAAATGGGCAGCTCAATGAGCAAACTAATTGAATTGGGTTTTATTCACTTACCCGATATGAACTGCCCTCAACACCCAGAAGACCTGAGCGATAAAATACAAAATAATGTGGTACAGTGGAACTCAATCTTTGAACAATTCACGAAACTAATTTTTAAACGTAATTCGACTGAAGTGGATTCGGCTGCCAAAAAGTCATTAGATAAACTAAATACAGTTCTTATTGTATGGAAATGTCGTATTTTTTGTTAAACATCGTTGTGTATGCTTTTGATTAACGCAACTAACTTAAAATGTCAACGCTGTCAATGCGAAAGTCGGAGCTAGCTGAGTTTCTTTGCAGAATTAAATACAAAAGAAGCGAAACTCACTCTCGCGTTAGAAAGCCGGAGCAGTCAGCTCGAAATGCTAATAACTAAATCTATACAATTAATTTATAATGTGTCACCTGTGCTAACCAAGCAGGGTATGCAGAAGTCATCATCATCACGGTCGCCCACAGTAACCGCACAAAGCAATTAATTTATGTTTATTTTTTGGCACACGTCTGTGTCTGGGTCTGAGTCTGAGTCTGAGTCTGGTGTGTTGGCTTTGGCTTTGGCTTTGGTTGTGATTGTGATTTGCATATGTTTGGAACTCGGCAACTTACCCAGCTATGCGGTGACTGCGAGCGGTGGCACCTGAGTACACATACTCGACTTCGAGGTTAGTCGGCTGTTGAGTCAACTTGCGGCACGGCGAGTTTGTCGACACAATAATAAAAGTTGAACTCTTGAAACTAGGCCACTCCAGGCATAGGCACAACAGGACAGCAACAGCAACAGCAACAGCGAAAGCAACAGCAACTGACAATTTCCAGCGTAATTACGCATACGTCGCGTGCGCCGATTATAAAAAATATATAAAACAGCAACTGGCAAGTGAAGAAATCTGTGGCAGCCGGTCGCCGGTCAACTTGGACTGTTTGCTTAGAAGTTTGCCCGCTGACTGAGACAAGATTGCGGCCGCTCACTCGAAACTCAGCCAGCAAATGGCCAAAGCGTCAACGGCAGCCGAACAAGTCGAGAGAGTCTCTCTTTCTCTCGCTCTATCTCATACTGACAGTGCACTGATCTGTCGATGACGATGACAATGACGATGACGATGTTTGTGACGGTGCCTCGGGCGACGGCGACGACGACGTCGTCGATGACGATGACGATGGCGTGTAGCGAGGGGGCGTGGTTGCAGCTATAAATTCATAAAATAAAACAAAGTGTGCGTGCTTCGTTCCACAAAAACATGTATTTATCGCTCAATTGCAGATATATTGTTATTGTTTTTTGTTGTTAATCTTTTCGTGTTTCTCATTTTATAATATTCTTTATGTTCTTTTTTGAATGTTGCATTTATCAACGCTACCAGATGTTGGCTTTCAGTTTCAGTTTCAGTTTCAGATTCGCCTACGGCTTCAACTCGCATTGAGTCAAACTCACAAATATACATTATGTGCACTCAAACTCATATTCGCACTCAGACGCGTGTGTATCTATGTGTGATCGAATGTTTTAAGTATATCGTATATATATGAATGGAGTGTCTCAACATTTGTTATTTTGTGCTTCTCACTTTACTTGCGCCTTATCCACAATTAATCATATTTAACGTGAATGCACAATACCCTAACTTGTGCAGAGTACAGCTCTCCTTCCAACCAGCTACTCATCAGCAAAATTACAATTAATCGTATTGCCTTGCATTTGAAAAACGCATTCACTTAACACATATGATAAATTTGTATTTAGAGACTTCAAGGCAAGAGTATTCGAAGCTTCGGTGTTCCGATGTTGCCTCAACTAACACTTCACTGACCATTTACTCGTAGCGCTTCTTAACTCATCATCGTTTGTTTATATCATGATTATTCATTGCTTTTCATTTGTTTAGCTTTACTGCGGTTTTGAAACCTAATAAGTGCGCGCATTGCGTTCTTTGATGTTTAATTTTTGTTTTTGTTTTTGTTTTTGTTTTTACTTTTAACTTGTTTAGTTTGAGCGAATTATTATCATGTTTTGCTTTCAACATTTTCGTTCGTTGCACACATCAAATACACACATTAAATATTTATTTGTGCTCTCATCATGCTAACATATAATACTCGTGTTTTATTATCGTTCGTCTGCCATTTTTATTTGTATTACATTCAATTGTATGTATATGGTTAACAATATAGACATTTGTGTTTTTATTCACATAGTTTAGCTAATTGCATCAAGTAATAGTTTTGCGTTTCCACAGTTAAACAATATGTTTGCAAGCATTCAATTTCGATCAAAAGTAAACTGCTATTACCGATCAGAGGAGTTACACATTCAAATGGAAGTAAGCTTGAAAAGTTTACTCGAAAGTATATTCGCAATTCGGCCTGCCGAACTCTCGTTCATCTTTCTGAATTCCCTTTAACAGGTATTGTAAATTCACTCGAGTAATGCCCAAAGGTGAATGGATCTATTGTTGTTAATTATTAATTTTTGTTGGGTCTCTATATATGGTATATTTTGCCTGTTCATTCGCTGCTTACATTACTAGTGCTCGACTAGTGCTCGATGCTGTTTTCGCATTTTGCCAAAAATGAATTACAAATATTACAGCAATACGAACACGAATATGAATACAATTACATACAATACAAATACGAATACAAATACAAATACAAATACAAGTACAAACACATCCATGCATTCGAAGCCTTTAGAAAACACACATACAACGAGTTCGATTACATTCAATGACTATGACAATGACAATAACGACATCGATGACAATGAGACAGACATCGACGGCAACATCGACTGACAGCCGATAGCTGAGAGCTGGCAATACGTGTAAACAACAATTACAATACTTATTACTCTAGGTTCTAGGTACTAGGTGAATCGCGAATGGCGAATCGGTTGCTGGCCAAGGCGTCGTATACGTAATGCAACACTTCCAACTGTTCGTGCTCGCTCTCTTCTTCTTCTTAGCTTCGCTCTGTTTCCACTACAATATCGGGAGGCTAATCCTATTCCAAATACCTATGGTACCATACACGGAAGGAAGGAACTATGTAAGTTTCCATTGTCTGCTATTTGATTCGAGTCGACTAAGTGACGAAATTAAACAAGTCACACAAGCTTAGACTGCAATGGAAACTGTTGCTAAAGTGTTTCCTATAAATGCTGCTAAGATTATCAAATGAGGATCGAAAAAGTAAAGTACCCAGAAGTCTTGAGCACTTGGCTTATCGGTTGTTAATCTCGTTTATGGGAATTTGTGTTGTTTTGTGCGGTATTTGCGGCTCCTTCAACAATGCCTTAATTCCTAGTTCGTCTACTCCCCTCATTCCGATTCCGATTTCACGATCGATATCTACAACTATTACTATTACGGTTACGATTACACTGACGTTTACAATCTCGATTTCGATTACTAACCAAACGCAATTCGACGCAACGCCTTCTCAATTTGTATTATGATTATTATGATTTACTTCATTCTTTATATCCGTGATTGTCGAGGTTGGTTTAATTTAATATTTGTTCTGTTTTGTTTTGTTTCGGTTCGTTTATTCAAGTTTACAAACTAAGGAAAACATTCAATACTTGTTTGGTGTCTTGAACTCTTCGCTTTGGCTTCAGTTTGCATAGCTGCTCTAACATTTAATTACATCCATTTACATATCGATTATTTGGGGTTATACACACATCAGACTACAGGATAATAGTACAAGCTGTCGATAAACTCGCACTCCTGCTCATAAACATGACGGCCAGCTGCTGTTGCTACATTTAACTACTTATAAAGATTCATTTCTAAACATTTTAAAGCCAACATTCAATGCGCTCTAATTTAACGTCTATACGACAATTGCTTAAGTCTTTTAGTCTACAATATTTTGTCAAGGGGTTTCACGGGGTCTAGGGTTTCTTTCTTTTCTCTCAACACATTTATTTATAATATAATTACGGTTATTCATATATACTCCTTACACTCCTCTTCCTCTCTGTGTGGAACGGGCGGCGAGTATTCAACGTACGGTTCAACTAAGGCTGCATGGGCTTAGGTTTAACTTTCGATTTGTGTCCATCGAATTTCAACATGAATGTTGATTGTATTCGATTCGACTCAACTCGACTTGACTCAATTTACTTTGGTTTGTTTGGTTTGCTTCTCAAATGGTTGTATATAAATATAGTTAACTATACATGCATGTTCTGGCATTACCTACATCTAATATTCATATACAGTACACACCTATTCGGTCTACATTTATAAGGGCATACTCGCTATATTTATGTTTATTTAGGCAAGATTTGACTTTGTTACCCGTATGTTTTTATGTTTTATATGCACGTTACCACTCTATAATTATATTTCTATTATTTGACTAATTTTGCAACATTGTGAAAACCAGCACACTCTTAGATAATACACAAATAGTTTTCGTTTTTAATATCTTTGGGTTTCTCAACAATCCTCATCAACGTGTTCCTTGCCATTTCAAAGACACTTTTCGCTTAATCTATACATTTAATTTTTAAATGTTTTTATGTAAGGTTTCCGTAGCGGCGTTTTTCCTCTTGGCACTCGCGGTGCACAAGAGTTTTCAAATTTTACTAAATTCAAATTCAAATGTAAATTTGAAAAGTTGTTTTCTCTTGTTGTTTTCACTTTCAACAAATTGTATACATATTGACTGGACATGTGGCAATGGACGATTCAATAAGCATCAGCATTTGAAACGAAGGCATCTGACACCATAGAAATTAAGTAAAATACAAAAGGTCCAAGGCGAATTGGGTCGAGAAAGAATGAGTTGAGAGTAGCAGCTGCAATCATTCCAAATGCTCGATCTTATTGTGCGATCTTCAGGGTGATCAGCGGTGGATATCTGGTGATGCATGGGTTCTTATACATATCATACTATATACTAGTACATGGTTAAATACATCAAATTGATTTTGTGTCTTCTTTGGTTTTCTGTTTGCCTTATGTGACTATTAAACGTTTTCGGCTAAATAAACTAGTTTATTTCATAAACTATTCTTTATCAGTACGTGGGTGGGCTTTGTGTATTTCAGTTTCTAGAAACTCTTCTGGCTTTGTGTGGTGCTTGGGGTTTGTCATTACTCGCTTCTCGCTTCTCGCTTCCCGCTTCTCCTTCTCCTTCTCACTCTCAATTGCGTATGCGTTTCTGTGTGTGTATGTGTGTAAACTTGTATTTAACCTGGTTTTCCTCTTGCTTGTTTTATGGGCCATTACATTACATCCAATAGCAAAACTTGTCGCCACTCTATATACTAAACTATAAAAATGCTGCACGTGAACATATCCAGCATGTTCTACACACACTTACAAGTAACATTTACGAGTATCAATTTGACTTAATTAGCTGCGCTGTAAAAATGTTCCATTTAAAAATTGCACACTAAAAGCGTACATAACACAATTGCGACCCCGATCTGTCGATCGGTGTCGGTGCCATCGAAAATTGTCGGGGAATCGTTTATAAAATTCATAAAAAGATGCTTAAGGTTACATACATGAATCGTCGTTAATTGTTTCTGGTGTCTCGTTTCCTGCTTCCAAAAGTGTTGCCTACTTTTTGGGGGTATCGCAGCTGTTTCACACGCAATCTCGTCTATGCTAATTGCAACGCCTAACACAAAGGGACAATTGAAGCACACTGGATAGATACTAAGCGATTACCTCTAACTTCATCTTTCCTCTCATCTTCTCTGCTCTGCTTTCTACTTGCATTTCCTGCCTCTCTTTTGGTTTTGGGTGGGTTCATCTGTCTGGTGACAAGTGGGTAGGATGCTTGCTTGCTTGCTGGCTGGCTGACTGGCTGACGCATTTGGCGGGCTTAAAATATGAAGTCGCCACAGTCCATGGCGTAGTCAAAGTCCTCGCCGCCCAGATCGTCGACGCCCGTCGAGTGGAAGTCGAAGCCACCGATGTCAGTGTGGTAGACGGCGCCGCTGCACGAGGTGTCGATGAGATTGGTGCAGTGCGTGGTGGGCAGCGCGTGCAGCGTGAATGTGTCTTCGCACTGCGACCAGGTAAGGCCACCGCTCCACACGCCGTTAGGCAGTGTGGCCCAGCCCCAGCCGTGCCCCCAAGGCAGAGCACAGGCGAGCGAGGCCTTCGAATCGGGCTTCTTGCTGAGGATCGCTACGGCCGCATCGCTCTTGACCAAGGGATTCTGGTTGTACATGATGCGCTGTGTGGTTAGTGCCGTCGAGGTGGAGGTGGAAGTCGAGGTGTTGCGATTATGCCGGCTGCTGGAGCTCTTGCGCTGCTTCACCTCTGAATTGGTGGCCGCTGAAGAGAAGAAAGCGAACGACGACATGGCATCTGATACTAAAGGGCTTGGAGCTTGATAAATAATCATACTCACGTCTTATGCGCACCAGCGGACGCCGCAACACGTTCATCAGATGCGGCTTGTCCACAACCAACTCGATTTGTGGCGGCGGCGGCAGCGTTTTGGTGATGGCATCGATCCAGTCGCTCACCTCCTGCTCCGACTTGGCCAGCATCCAGTAGACCTTGGATCGCTTGCGTCGCGAGCCCAACGCAATCAGCTGCGAAACACTCACGCCATCGGGCAGTGGCGGCCGCCGCGGAATCTGGCCGGTCCAATGGGCAATGGCCAGCATCTCGGGCGCCTCCTTGACGAGTATCTTGCCCGAGGGCGAAGAGCGGCCTGGCTCCGTGAACCACGCCATTGTCGAGTCATCGTAGAGTATAACCCACTCCTCGGCCCAGCGATTCCATAGCATGTGCTCTGAAAGGGAAGCGAGTTTCAGATGCCGCTGCCTGTTAGAGTGTTTAGTAAATGAGGCACTCACTTTTATAGCGCAGCAGGTAGCCGCCTTTGATCTGCTTTCCTCCAGTGCCTGCAAAGCGAGAAGAGGGGAAATTCACGTGAAAAAGCTACTGCACTAGAGTCTCAAATTAGCTCGATGAATCTGTTTCCGCTCAGAAATTGACATCGCAGTTGCCATACACACACACTCTCGCACACAGACACACACACTCTTTTACTTCCAGTGTCCAATGTCCTGCGTGATGCTCTCTAATCTGGTTTCAACTGCTGACCCAATACCATAGTAGTCACATTTGTGTGGGTGTGTATGTGTGTGTAGCTTTTAAATGGGCAAATAACAGACTGCGGCATGAAATTCTAATTGATGCACGAATTTCTCTCAATTTCTCAAAAACTCAGCCAACATTTGTCCTTGGACGCCGCCGTGAGTCCTCCCACTTCCAGCCGTGCCCGTGTCCGTGCCCTCAATACCTACTTCATTGCGCATTTATATTCATTATTCAGCGTTGATTGAATCACAGTCGAGCTGATTGAAATACAAGACTGCGGCGCTGCGAATTAATTCACTTAATCAAGTTGGCATCTAGTGCATAGCGAAGCATTATTGTGATGCAATTAGGAGATCGATTCCGAATGGATGTATGCGACAACTTCTCAAGATGACGACAGACCTTCTATAAGTACCCGCTCTTGAAAGTGCAACTGCAATTGTCACAGAGAGATGAATATGATTAGGCCAAGGAGCTGGCGACGAATTTGGCCCAGTTGCTGATAGCTTGTCAATGCAATAAGCTGACACAGCAATTGAAAAACGCTCAAGGCTCGCCAGCAAATTTCTTGGCAAACTGTTTGCTGTTCGCTCGTTGTGCTAACCCCAAAACAGAATGCAGACGGACGGATTATACATCGCACACATATACAGCATCCTATTGCACATATATACATATGTATATACTTATGAATACAGTATATATACATATGTACATATTGATGCTGGCAAGTGTCGACTACGATGGCTATAACGAGGGCAATGTGGCTGCCTGACTGACGGTCGCCGAAGGACACTGCAAGCAGCAGACTGTCGACAGAGAACGGACAGTGGACGAACGGAGAATGCTGAACAGAGAAATAGAGAACCGAGAACAGCGAACAGAGTGAACGGACATTGGACACATCATGTGTAGCACTTGAGTGCACGCACACAACCGCAGCCATATTTCACATTCTACGTTCTACATTCACTTCCACGTGACACAAAGCAGTTGAAATAGCAAGTGGCTGCAACAGACGAGCACGAGGAGTGGAATGTGGAGACTTAGACGACACACGGTTGCAATATCAACTTGCACATAATTGTTAAGATGCCTCGGGGTCGTAATGGGGCCGAAAGCGACGCCAGCAGCGCTCGAGGAAAAGGGTGGCTGCGAAACGCCTACTTTTACTGCAGTCCTGCCGCCGTATCGTCCTGTTGACTGCTGTACACTTGCATGATTTATGCACGTGGGTGCTTTCAAACTACAACAGCAACAACAACAACAACAACGACGACGACAACAACGATGACAACCCCAGTCAAGCTGGCTGCCTCGCTAGCTGGATTCATTTTGGTCGCATTCAATTTACTTGCAATAGGAGGACATAGGAGGGCGACGAGCAGGGGCAGGATTCTCGGTCGCCTGCTAGCCTGATTGTTGTGTTGCCTCTGCTTAATGGTTTAATGCAGTTTACGTGCTCACAGGCCAAAGGGTGTGGCACTGACAGTGGGGTGCTGTGGCAATGTGGCATAATAAACGCTGCCGAATTTCACTTGATAAGTTCAGCTCAAGTGGTTACATGTAGTAGGATACCCGTGTCCTTACATATGTTCGTAATGAGGAGGTCAACAATGAGACCAGACCAATGAGCTACAGATAGAGAAACCGAAGCCCCCAGCGAAACAGAAGGGGAAAGAGCGATAAATATATATATATTGTGAGAGAGAGAGAGAGCCTTAGAGAGAGTGATGCAAATACACCCCCAACACACACACGCACACACGCGCATGCATTCTTGTGTGTATGCGAGCATTCATTGAGAAAAATTGCCAGCCAGGCACGCGAAATTCACGAGCGAAAAGTGCAAAAACGAGTTCAAGGGTTCTGCCTCAAAACGGGGACAGTCCCACTTGCGTGCCACACACACATACACATATGCATATATACATTTATTTGGGGCTTGATCCTGTAACTTACCCGAGGGCTGCTGCAGCTGCAGTTGTTGCTGCTGCTGCTGCGCTGGCGTTGAGCTGAACTCTTCGCTCCTTGGTTTCACCTTTGAGCACATGGAGAACATATTTGTGGCGTAGTCCTTTTGGCAGCTTGGTTAGTCGCTTAATTGATCAATAGCTGAAGCTGAGTACAAGTTAGAGTCCAAGTGGAGGCGGAAATCCAAGTGAAAGTGAAGGTGGAAGTTAAAGTTAAGCCTCCTCGCCTATATTCAGTTCATTAACGTTCTGCTCCTGCTGTGCTGCTCTTCGCCCTTGCTCAGCTCAGTGGGGACAATGAAGTGATGTCAGCTCAGACAAAAGACAGAATCCAAATCGAAGTCGCAATCGGAAGAAAAGCGTCTATGTCTTCTCTTTTCAGCGAAAGCAGAAAAAACGCGCGTGTTTCGTTATCACTGTTCGAAGTTACAGCACACACACATGCACATGCACACTCACACACAGAGGCGCGCGAAAGTGTTTGTTGGTGTTGACGTCGCTTTCGCTTTCGGCCGTCGGCCGTCGGCTGTCGGATGTTGGTTGTCGGATTCGGTTTTTGTTGGAGGTGCGAGCAACGCCTTTTCAGCTCAAATTGTTGTTGTTGCCGTTACACTTGTTATTCCCGATGTTGTTGTAGTATGATTTCGCACAGTGGCAAAGCAAAAGTCTGCTGCTGTCAATGCTGATGATGATTGAAGGAGCCGGGCTCTGACCTCGCCTTGCCTCGCCTGTCGCTAATTAGATTTCCAATTTCGATTCGTTCCGATTGGCTTTTTTTTTGCCTTTTCAATTATTTGTTGCCTACTTTTTTTGGCTGCGTCGTCTGTCGTTTGTCGCGTCCGGCACGCGGTCAACACAGAGTTGGACGAGTGCTTGTGTCGCTCTCTCTCTTTCTCTGCTCTGCGGTGTTGGCCGTCAATCAAATGGCAATTGGCAATTGGCAATAGTTGCACACTTCTTTCACTTTGATTTCTTTTCTGCCTGCTTCATCTAATATATTTAGATTTTTTTGGATGGAATCTGCGGCTCGACGACAACTGAAACTGAAGCTGAAACTCAACCTCAACCTGGTGCTGCTGGCTCTGCTACTGCTCCTCTTCCTCTGTCGCTGTCTCTTCTGTCTGTCTGTGTGTGTAGTTTGGCGGTGACGTTGTCCGCTTTCGCTGTCGCACCTCTGCTTGGTTAAACGACCGAAACCCGACTGAGACGACGCTGCTGACAGACGCTGCTGCGTGGCAAGACTGCGTTCGGCGTGCACAGTTCGCTGTTCGTGTGCTTGACGTCGTTGACTGACCGAAGGTAAAGCCGAAAACGCAGCCGAAGCGCTCAACGTCGGCACTTGAAAAGCTCTCGTTTGAGGACTAGGACAACACAGGCAAACGCAGACGAATGTTGAGGGCGGCCTGCTTCTTGTTGTTGCTACTGCTGCTGCTGCTGCTGCTGCTGCTGCTTTGTCCTTCAATGTCCTACAGCAACAACATGCGATGCGTCGAAATGCCGATTCCACTGGTGGCCAACCGCCCGCCAAACAGATGACAGCAGACGACGCAGAAACGAAGCGGAGCAGGAGAAAAGCAGCAGCGACGGCAGACAGCAGTTAACACGGCCGCTGCTGACGCTGCGTCACTTTCACTCATCATCCTCACTTTCGATGAAGCTGGAGCTTTTGGTTTGATATTGCTCTCTGCTCTCTGGTCTCTGCTCGCTCTCTCTCTTTCTCTCTCGCGCGCGCTCTTCACCATCTATCTGGAGCTCTCCCGTGTTAGTAGGTTACATGAACACACACACACACACACTTAGGGCACCTCACCCAGTTCCAGTTTCATCTCCATGTTGTCGTCGCCATCGTCAGTTACCGTTTTTTTTTTTGCTTCCCTACAAGGGAGATTTGGGGTCTCGGAGTGGCAATTGATGTTCGTGGCTGGGGGCGTAAGAGGAGCGTGTTGGTTGTTCCACTGTTGTATCTTTTGTTTGTGGCAGCATCTGTTCACAGTCGCTTTTCCCCAGTGATAATCGGTAATAATGCCTTGTGTCACTGCTCAAATGGACGCCACAGTAAATAAACAGCACACAGCTCCGCTTGGCATCACAGCAATGGAGACGAGAGGCTCCCAAGTAGTAGTCGATGCAGACCGTAATCCCCGCTTCATGGATATTTAAAGTCGTAGCTAAATCATGACCTACCTGATCGATTCACTGACTGACTATACCATCTGAACCATCGTACAATCCGAACGGCAAAACCTAAAACGCACACCTATTAGGATTTCCTTTGTAAGTAGGTCAAATCCAGGCTGAAAGTTCAATCCCATAGGAGTGCGAGTTCGTACAGGTGCGAAATGCTGGAAAGCAAGTAATCAGTTACTGCGATATTGACCATAAGCCTCTTGAATGCCCGCACAGAAGAGCACTCAATATAACAGGCAGGAATATGTGTGGCAGTGTGAATGCAAGTGCTGCACGTGTCACCGCTTTAAGGGGGAAGCGAGAAAAGAAAGACATGCATTTATGATGCCATGGCAAACAAATCATTTAATAATGAACAAACACCTCACCTGCAAACACTTAAATAGGTCATCAGGAAGAGCTGCAGCTTTAGTTTTATCGTCAGCTGGTGATTCCTTTGTGCTGCACTCAGCTTTATGGCTGTGGATGTGGCGCGGGGCTAATGTGGGAGCTGAATGTTCAACCTGAAATCACTTAAGCACTTTACGAGCGTACGCTGCAAAAAGAAGCCAACGAAGGCACCGCGAATCAGGTTGATTAAGGCCCAAAGGGGAGGATGAGGAGGTGGATGAGGAGGAGGAGGAGGAGGAGCAGGAGGACCAAGACCAGGCTGTGTGGCTTAAATGGGACAAAGCATGCTGAAAGTTCGCTCCTTCGTTCGCAGCAGTCTGCAGCCAAGGCTGTATTGAGATGTAATGCCTTTGTAAGTGGCATTAATTTGATGCTGCAGCAGTTGCTGTTCCTCCACTGCCACCTTTCGCTTTTACTCGCAACCCTCCTGCGTGGCACTGCGCTGCAATAATAAATCAATTTTAAGTTCACTTCTTGTGTGTGTAGTGGAAAATGTGTCGCCTGCCGTGTGTTGCTGCCTCGTCGTGCCCTGCAGCCTTTTTCAAGGCCTGGGCGTTTTCACTTTCGGTTTCCCAATTACACACAGCTGGGTTCGCTTCCCTTTCTCTCTCGCCTTGTCTCTCTCACTCTGTATCTCTTTATCCCGCACTTTGTATCGAAAACACACTCACATTCAGCTGCAGCTTAAAGTGTGGCACGGTTTTTGGCCCACACTCTTGGCCGTGACACAATTTTCATTGTTGAGCCACTGACTCAACCACAGCAGCCCCAACAGCAGCAGCATCCTGCTACTGAATGGCTTACACAAGTAATACAGTCCATATACACACATATATGTACATACATACATGTATATTTGTAGGTTGTACATATATGCTTGTTAAGTGGCCAAACAGAGAGTCCTGGCCCCGCCCTCGACGTGCTCTACTTTTCGAGTACCAAACGAGTCCACATTTGATCAATTGGGCATAAATTAGTCAAGGTAACCACTCGACAACAAGTGGCAGGTTGTGATTAAAATAAATTTTATTATCATTTGGTGATTTGATTTAAGGCTCTATATGACGATGATATCTCGCACGACACATAAATGAATAACAAAGTTACGCACACAACAACGAATGCCAATACAAATAAAATTACAAATGCAAGTGCTATGCAGGTCCTGTTGGGTGTATTTACAATCGAATGGATAAAGGAACTAACTCGCTACCCAAGGTAACGATAACACTCTCTGTTTTTCTTCCAGCTATAGCTTTCAATGTTTCTGTGCGGCGAGCCTTCGTCTTCTCCGCCATAGACTTAGCCTTAGCCCTATCTTTAGCTTACTATTGTATAAATTCTTCGCTATCATCTAGATGTACAATTTTCACTATAACACGTTTAAAATGCCATCTCAAACATGCCGAGCCTAACCGCAAGAATAACAATACCAAAAGCTCCTGCATCCAAAATATTAAAGGTTAGTTAATATTATTCTAATTACGAATAACTCTAATGTAAAATTTTACTTTATTATTTTTGCGGTTAGAACTCGAGTCTACAATTGCCAAAAAAAAAAAAAATTATGCTACGTCTTTGTCTTCATCGTCTTCTTGTGTTTGATTTGGTTATTGAAGCTGTGTAATACTCGAAATTATCATCACATCTCTCAACATTGTATTGGATTGGATTGCATTGTATATGGATATGAATATGGGTATATAATAATAACGAACTGATGAGCGAAGAGTTGCGAACACAAGGAGGACACAAATACGTTCTACATAATACATCAAAGTATCAACTTATCAAATGAGCGGAAGTTGGCGAGAGGGCGGCGTGATTAACAACAAAACTACGACAAAAGTATTTAGTTCTGCAATGCGGCACGTAGCAGGCTGTCCAGGGTGAGCTGGATGGTTCCATTGGCAGCTGCTTGCAGCACGGAAGGCGGTTTGGGTAATGTCGGAAATAGTCCGGCTGTTCCTGTTCCCGTTGCCGCCGTTCCCACGCCCGATGCCCCCGCCAGAGCCATCGCCGGCAGCGTGCTATTGTTGCTGGGGCATTCGAATGCGGTTGAGGATGGAACTGGAGGTGGCAGAGACGTGACCGTGTCTTCAATGGCGGACGTGTTCGAGGCGGCGGCATTGCTTTGCTTGCGAGGGGGAGATGGGGGCGTTTGTTGGTTGCAGCTCTGCTTTCCGTTGGGCGTCTTGTGCAGATCATCCATCTCCGTCTCCATCTCTAACAACGCTTCCGTTTCCGCTCCCGCCTTTGGCGCAGTTTCAGCGACATCATTGCTCTCCGCTGCCATTTCCGGCTTCTGCTGTTGTGCGGCTATGCTGTTGTTTACCTTATTCCAGAGGTTGCTAATCGTGCGCTTGGCAATCTTCTCAATGAAGCTCTCGCCACCGCTGTTGTTCGTCGTCACATCCGTCACAAACTGCGGTGGCTGCTGCTGCTGTTGTCCACAATCGCTGCGCGTGTGCGAGATGAGACGTGGTCGTATTTGCGGTCGCTCCGCGGGCAGCTCGGGCAGCGTGGCGGAGACGGCGCGTCCTTGGTTTACCAATTCCAGCATAATGCGACGAGTGATGCCCTGCACAAAGGGTTTCTTCTCCTCTGTTATGTAGGCTTCCCATTGCTTTGGCTTCGCCTCCACAACAGCGGCTGCGGCTGCCGCTGCGGTAGCTGCACCTGTATTTCCTGCGGGGCGACGCAGCTTGGCGCGCATCGAGTCTATGGCGGCAGCTGCAGCAGCGGATGGAGCTCCAGCGGAATCTGGCTTGAAGCTGACCAGATCGTAAACAAAGTCCTTGTTGACCGCCTTTACGCGCTTCCGAATGGGTCGCTTCTCGAAGCTGCGCTCCCCGGAATCGGGGGACACTTGGGTACGCGACTTGCGACGCTTCTTGCTGGGCAGCGGCTCCTCTTCTGCTTCCTCCTTAACTGTAACTTGAACCGCAACGGGAGAAGATGGTGCCGTTTCGTCTAATGATTCTGTGTTCGTTTTGAAACGCTTCGAGCGCTTTTCGTACGTCTTGGGCGCAGGCTTCAGCTCAGCGGTGGCGTCCCCTACAGCCGCCTCCAGTGGCTGCTCCTTGTCCAGCAGCACAATATCTCCATCGACATCGTCACGCGAATACTCGCACTCGTGTGTGGCCACATACTGCTCCGTCAGCCTGTCGCGATCGCCCTCGATCTTGTGGGTGAAGCCCAAATGATTGACAATGTCGTAGCGGCGAAAGGCGCGATAGTCACAAATGGTGCAACCAAACCGACGAGCACGATAGTGAAACATAGAAATGTGACGACGCAGATTTCCGAGGGCGTTGAACTGCTTGTGACAGATCTTACAGCGGCAGCGCAGCTGCTTCTCGATGGGCACGTTACGTTTCTTCTTTACCTTTGGCTTTGACTCGGATTCGTCCAGTTCCGTCTCAACGCTAGGCTGCTCCTCGTGATCTTCTTCCTCGCTGTGATCGTCTCCCTCGTCGCTGCTTGAGTCACCGCTCTCGTGCGGCAACTGCAACTTGTCCAGCGACACAGTCTGCAGAGCAGGTACATAGCTGCCATTTTGATCGGCGAGATCGGCAAACATTTCGTTCAGCTCTGTGGCGTCGATGCTCTGCATATCCCCTGGCTGATCCTCAACGAAACCACTTGAGTTGGACTTTAGCTTCTTGACGGCTGGCGCTGGCTTGGCCAACGCCTCTTGCTTAGCACGGCAGTTGAGCAGATGCGTGGACAACGCGGCGCGACGCTCGAACGACTTTTCGCAATAGATGCAGAGCGACATAATCTTGCGCTGCTCCCCATTCGCGTCCCGCTGCTCCAATGGATGGCCACCAACTACATCGTCCGAGAGCTGCAGTCGTTTCAGCTCGCGATTGGGGCCCTTGGCCTGCACATCGCCCTGCTGAATGCGCCGATTGAGGATGGTATTTCTCATCATGCGAATGCGACGCGTTGGTTTCCTACAAAAACACAGTGTAGCTGGCAATCTCAATAAATTAGCTGAAGATACTCACTTATGATCCTTAGAAAGATGACGTATTACGGCGGCCGGCTGCAAAAAGGTCAGAGAACAAGCTGGACACTGAAACACGGAAGCTGATGATGAATGATGCTTCTGTATATGCAGCTCCAGCGTTTTGAGTGTTTGGAACGTCAGGTTGCCTGCAAAACAACACGTCAAACGAGGCCTACTTTATAGTAGAATAAGTCTCACATATTTCACAAAAGACATTCGTCTCTGTTTCGTCGCTGATAGATTGCTCTGGTGTCTCAGCGGAGTCGCTGCTCGTTAGCGCTTTGCCATCGGGTCCCACCACAGTCCGCTCGGGGTTGAGCATGTGGTGCACCTCGTTTACCTCTGTCTTTATGCTGTCCTCGTCCTGCTCCAGCTTGATGGTCTGATACACTGCATGGCTGGAGTTTGTCATCGTCTCCAGCTGTAGCACCGGCGCCTGCTGATTGCTGCCCACGGCAGTAGTTGCCGGCGCTTTCTCGCGACGCAATCGCTCGATGACGCCACTCAGGTCCCGCATGCTGCCTCTGATGGGGCGTATCTCGCGTGGCACTGGCGAGCAGCCTGTGCTGCGACTGCGCAGCAAATGTTCCATATCCTGCGAGCTCGCCGGTTGAATGATCATCGTTGAGTTTTGATCCTGCAAATGGTAAAATGATTAGAAACTACTCTCACTAATATTTACAATTCTCTGTATGCTGGCTTTACGGCAGACTCACTGTGTAGCCGCTGTTGTGGCTCGTGATACGGGCGCTGATACAGCAGAAGACGCGCTTGTGACTGATGAAGTTGGCCAGGCTACGGAACATATTGCGGCACACATGGCACTCGTAGATCAGGCTGCACTCCTCGCTCAGCAGGCGACGTACCTGCAAAAAGGAGTAAGCTAATCAGTGATGCTCCAGAGATTACGCCATTCTCGAACCCAACTGAGTCACGTAGGCAACTTAGTTAACGCTCCCCCCACCCGCTTACCTCGCTTGTACCGTTCTCGAAGGCTCGGCGCGCCTCTTCGAAGCCCGTGTGCGCTGTTCGCAATGGGCGCTGCAACAGGCTCAAGTCATTGCCATCCTCATTGCTACTGTTGTTGTTCAACTGTTGTGTATCCGAATTGCAGCGCGAGTTACGTTTCCTCATTGCGCGCTCTGTATACTCTTGTTTCTGAGCTCTTTGCAAACACACACGAAGTAAAAAGACACACCACTGACTTGTTAATATGGTTTATTACGCACAAGTGTGCGTATAGCACTTGCTCAAATTTCACTGGCCCACAATTCAATTAAGTTCGCTCCTATACAAAATTTACACCTGCATATTGCACATTTTCCAGTATTGCAATTTTCGCTTATTTTGACTCTCGCTGTTCTGCTGGAGAGAGAATGCCACTCGTTTTGATTGCTCTCGTTCAATATGCCTTGCGGACTGTTTCCCAACACTAGCAGGTTGACTCACGCAGTTCTGTCCTATCGATATTTATATCGGAGCTGCAACCTTGAAATCACACCCAGCCCCTGGACAGTTTGAAAATCAAAAAAACAGTGTTAAATAATAACGTCAGTTTTAAATTTCTATTATACTCTGTACTTTGTATAATTTAGAAGTTTTATTATTTCGCTCAAGCTTATTGTTGTTGACATTTAGTTGTTTATCGAATACATTTGATTTTGGTTGTAATTCTTGAACTAATACTAGGCAAAGTTAGTGATTCTTGCATATATGTATATATAATGAATATCATTTATTGTTGTAAAAAGCGCTTGTCATAAAATAAAGTGGAATAATATTCGTTTTGCACTGCGGTTTATCATAGTTTCGACGTGATGTTTATAAATATATATATATTAATCTTGATTTATTTTTATTTTTATGCACTTTTGCTTAATTTTGCTGAGAAACTCAATAATATAATATATATATGTATAGCTAGATGATCCTTTACCACTTTATGCTAAACTGGAGCTTTCTTCATTAAACATATTTTATTTGGTTTTTGCGACATTTAATTGAGATAATGAGGAATATTTATTTGTTGATCCGTCTCGTGTTTTGTATTTATTTGTATTTGGTGTAAATAGCATGTGGCTTACTATATCATTGAATTGTTGTGTACATGTTTTAATATAAGCTGTAATATTTCAACGTGATCGCTTTAATTTTCACTTTCACACAATTTTGTTTTGTATTGGTAACGATGACTCGAGGATTTCCCCAGCTGTTACATTTATTTTTACTTTATTAGTTCATGATGAGTAAATTTGTATAAGGATTAAGGTAATGCGTTTATCTTTAGTAAGGCACTAGCTACACGTCGGGACCCCGATATAAGGATCACGTAGAACGTGTAACTACTGACTACGGCATATTCATTATATTCAAAACTAATTCTCCCCACAATTCCGATCAAATTTTAAAGCTTACGTGTACAATTTCTTAATTTGTCATTTAGCGTATTCGTTTTCACATACTTAGTTTTAGTTGTAGCTAGCATAGCACTGCACTTGTGGCAAAACTAAACTGATTACAAAACAAGCACCTACCCATCGCCTACTAAAGATAAAGATCATTTGAATGGGGGATCTTCTCATTATGTGTTTTTTTTCATATTGGGGTAGTTGGGGTTGATTGGTAGGTTGGTTGCGTGATTCTTTGTTGATACGAGTAGTGTACATTTAGGCTGATAGTTACTGCATTTTTGTGTTTTGAATAATACAGGTTATAGTACAGATAGTATGTTTTGTCGCGCAGTATTGGTAGTGGGGACTCACGCTAGTTACAATATCTAACCTAGAAATATATAGTATATATAGCATTATAAGGGGGAGAGAGATAGAGAAAAATAGAAAGTTTGTATATAGTTAGCACTCGTTTTTCTATGTTCTTAGTACAATTATTGATTTTGATCCTGCCCATGGCAGAATGCAAAACTATATTGAATTTCAATATGACACGAGCTACTGTTGGAAATAATTATTGCTCGTCCAATCATTTCATGTTAAGGACGAGTGTGTTAAAATGTTGTATCAAAATCCTTGTTAAATCAGTGAGTGTCTCGTACTCATATGATGTGTATGTGTGTGTATGTGAGTGTGTGTGTGTGTGTTTTCTCAGCACATTTCTGTTTAAATATGTTTTCTCGTAGTTTACAGGCAGTTTGCAAAGTTGCTTCTGGCAGTTGCCATCATCTCATCATTGCCATTGTTTCAGTATGCGTATCCGTGTCAGTGTGTATGTTTTGTGGGTGTGTGCGTGTGGCTGGGACACATGCATAGCGGGACTAACAACTACATACTAAACATAAGTGCAGGATGGCTTCTATTCTATATATTCATGTAAGGGGTTTGCTTCCCTTTGAACATACATACAATGTATATTCGATTCTAGTTTATTTTGTGGGCATACAATTTAACCTAATAGACAAGGATGCTTGGCTTAAAATTTAAAATCTACATTGTTTCGTCATAATTCAATTAAATTAAAAACTTTTTAGGTTTATTATAAAATAATGTTCACATTGTTAAAAGGTTGGTTGCCATGATGTTCATTTTGTTACATGTTCGAATGTTTGTTTATACGAGAATGCATTTCGACTTCATTTATGTAAGTATTTATATAGTGTATTTATGGAGTCAGTGTGGACTACGTCATTAGAGTGTAGTGATTCAGTGAGCTGACAATGAGATTCGCATTCTACGCGCTTAAATAAACTCATTTAGAACAAAGCATAAATTAGCCGTAACTTAAAACATTTCAATTGACAAAATGTACACTTAAAATCAAACAAAAAATAACACGATTTCGCAGATACGAATACAACTTAAAACTTAGCGAGCAAGGAGACCTCTCAATGAACTTAAATTACAGAATGTGTATGTCGAACATAAGTATATAAATTATTTAAGAGTAGTGTGTATGTTTTATATAATACATAAGGCCTTGTTATGGGAATCGAATTTAATGCTTAACATTTACATAATCAAACTTAAAATGTGTATGTGGGGGGGTAATAAAATATGATGGTAGGCGAGTTCTTTGTGACACGTATAATACAGTTCATCATCATATATGAAAGCACGTTTAGATATGAATGTACAACATGTGCTAAAACATTTGCATTATCATATTATATTGCTTGCTTTAGTATTTTTTGTAGTAGTAAATGTTGTTGCTGTTGTTGGTAGTTGCTATATCTTGTTTGTTTTCGAATATTGAATTGCTTTTGGGTTGAGTTGAGTTAAGTTGAGTTGATCTGTTGACGACTGTGTTGGTTTCATTTCTGGTTTTGATTTTTACATTTATGAATAATGCGACTCAAGTTTAGTTCAAAAACTTTGCTACTGTTATCATTATGAGGTTGGCCAACATGATGGAAATGCTTGATTCTGGCAAATAGCTACCTCCGCTCACAACAATGTCTTTCTCTTCCAAAAGCGGCGCGTCGATGACATGAATGATGCCATTGGTGCACTCCACGTCCGGCCGGTAGACGTTGATCTTCTTGTAGTTCCACGAGATCACATACCCTGCAATCAGACGGTAAAGTCAGTTGAATCAAGGCGCTTACAACTACACAATAACGATTTTGCGATGCTTTGATATGCTATTTGTGAGAGTTATCTTGTTTTGATGGATGTTGTTGTGGGTTTGTGCGATGGATTGACATCACTCACCAGTCCAATTGTGACTAACATGCTCATCATGTAGATCTTTTAGTTATATGGTTTGGTTTGGTTTGTTTAAATACGAAGCATGAGATTTTGGTAGAGTTATAGAGAAACAACCAACAGTTAGTAGAGATCATGGGCACCATTCGCATAATCGAGTTAAGATAAAAAGCATTTCTTGAGCTCTGAGTTGACTAACGATACTTACGTCCAGGCTCCTCGTCGATCTTGACCTTGAGTGAATCCCGGAATGTCTGCAGAGTCACGGTGTCCGTGAGTGACATTTGCGCTAGCTCCTTCATGGTGTATGCATGATCCGCAATGACCAGATGTCGCTCCAAAAGGTTCTTCGACTACACGAGAAACAATAGACATAAACAAGACTCGTTTAATCAAATGGGCACTGCTTTCATACGTGGTAGTAAAAGTCGCGCATGAACAGCTTCTTGTGCGCCGAGGGATAATCCAATTCGGTCTTCTGCCAGGCCTTATCGCGGGGCACGAAGTAAGTGTAGCGACGCAACGTATTGTTCAGTTGATCGTTGAAGTGTGAGAACTGCCCCATTCGGTAAGTGTCGCTGAGAAATCAGAAGCACAAAGAGTATGATTAAGTGGCCAGTTTGGTAATAAGAGTAACAAGTCTTACCTCATCATAGGATCGGTTTGCAGCTTGCCCAACACAGTGGTGTGTGGCACACCGAGTACTCGATCAATGATGTGCACATAACCATTCGTCTGGGCCACATCAGCCTGCAGCACAGTGGCATTGACGCCACCACCTTCAACTGTGACCACGGTATCTGCGCCCTCACCTCTAACGTTGAAGTACAGGAATGTTCTGTTGTTTACGGTGGGCACTTGAGCAATCTAGAGAAGGCGGAAAGAAGACTTTGATTGCGATTTGCACAATCCTAGATATGGCCTTACCAAATTGGCATTCTTTTGCCTGATCTTCTCGACGTTCAAGCGATCCTTGATAATGTGCATATTTAGAATATCGGTCATTTTCTTGCGATCTCTGTAAATGAGCAGGTGGCGTTAGAAATTGTCATTTAATGGATTAAACGGTAATCAATTTACCTCACAATATTGTCGATAGACGATATGTTCCAGGCCTCGTTGCTGGGTGCCAAAATGGTCACTTCTGACAAATCGTTGATGCCTTGCAGCACTCCGCCGCCAGCGTCCATAATAACCTCGTAGAACTTTCGCAGTGCTCCGTTCTCTCCGTTGTCCTTTAAAATATAGGCAAGCGCTGATTAGGTAAGGCCAACTTAATGCAATTAATATTCATTAATGCTTTCATACATGGCACTACAATTGGACAACTTATTGTTTCTCATATGGAGGGAAAGGGAACGCTCAAGCTAATTGTTATTTATGTTTTATGTATAGTATGAAGGTGTACAAACATCAAACAGCGATTGTATTTCTTATAAATACATAATCACAACAGTTATAATGTCGATGAAAATATAAACAAAAGAAGTGTGAGCCAATAGGAATTTGATTTAAATGGTAAGTTCCCAAAGTGGATAATTCGTTGGTTCGATTGATGATGTGACATTTCAAGTTTTTTTTATGTTTTTAGGAATACGCAAATGAGTAACATGTGGAAGATGATGACGAATTGTGAATTTGGTGGATTGGATTGTCATTTAAGGAGTCTTGCTGGTTGATCGAGTACGAGAATAATTACTTACGGTCAGAAACTAAATTAGTACAATCGGTGTAGAAGTTGTAGTTGGAATGATCGTTTGAGTATATTGAAATTGGTTTGGGAGAATACAATTTGAATTAAGTCGTAAGTGACATTATTATTGATTATTATGCAGGTTCCGCGAAGTGTGCAAGTTCCGCCACGTAGTTGGAAATTCATTTGAAATAAAACATTAGGGAAATTCAGTTTATTGTCTTGTTGTTTGTTTCGACTTGCGGAGTATACGCCCATCAACGATACAATACAAAAAACGAAACCAATATGAATCGAAAATTGCAATTGAGATAGAGTCAAGCACAGTTTCACATAAATAAAACCCGATTATTCATCAAAAATGGTTGTAAATCAATTACCGAGCATACAAATAAGATGTTTATAAATATTGTCTATATAAACAACACAAATATAAGTTGCATTCTCATTTGCGTGCAAGTAATAGATCAGCACACAGATTAAACCAATCAATTTGGAATGCAAAACAATAAACATATTAAAACGAACTAAAACAACTGAATAAATAATTCAATAATTGCTGCATACAAGATTAATAACATATTCAAATGATACAGTTGAAACTATATAATTTGTAATTGAAATAACAAATCAAGTCTGTTTCAAATCTGAATCATAGATGAACACATGCTTCGCATTTTAAATGGAAATTACACATGCATTCGAAAAAACAGAATATTAAACGAAGAATTGGGGATATAAGAATAGGCTTAACTGCTCTTGTATTCAGCAAGATTTGCTTACCTTGAACGACTATTTGCGAATCGAGCAATCATTGGCGATATTGAGGGTATTCAAATGAAGAATCGACAAATTTGTGAGCGATATGGGGATTGGCATGGACGAGAAACAAAATATAGATCAATCAGTCAGTAAAGCGTAAATGAGACAGATCAACGAAATACAACAAAACTCTAAACGAACAAGTCAGAAATGTGAGAAAAATGATAAGGAAACAGATAGATGATTAATTGCTTTCGATCTGATCTGATCTGATTAATCCGACGTCAAATGATCAAATGCACAATAATGTATTGTATATTATAGCATGTCTGCGATATGGCTGCGATCTCACATCGTCGATGTGATGCTACAGATACAGTTAGAGTAATTACATTTAATATCAGAGGTACAGTTACAATTAGAATTGCGATCAAAGCATGCCTTAGGAGCGAGTGATCAAATGATCGAATGATCGAGCGAACTGATGCTGAAGCCGAATGAATGAAGGGATTGAAGGGGATATTTGGCCAATTATGTACACAACGATACCATTCAAGATATGCTGATTCTTATGAATTATGCTCAAAATATGCAGATTCCGTATGAATTTTTCGCTGACGTGATAAAGCTTGAAGTAATTTTGCCATTGTCTGTTTATGATTGCCAATTAATGGTTTGCTTGCCAGCTTAAGAGAGCTGCAGAGCTTAATGTGAATTGTTGAGTGTGGGTTAGAAGATGAATAATTTTGTTCAATAGATTTGAATTTACATAAAATACATTGCGTTTCATTTGGTTTTGGTTGATTTTGGCAATACTTACATTACACCCAAAATTGTTTTAAAATAAAATTTGTATTTTAAAAATTATTTTAAAATAAAATTTTGCTTATGATTTTACATGGAACCGATCTTGTTATATCATGATATACATCAATTTGGACAAAGTTCACCAATCGCGATAAACTTTATCCCAATTACTCATATTCAGATCTTTTTGTAAAAAAAGATCTGCTCATTTCAGTTCGATGTAATATCAGACCTTGGGCATTCTTTGTTTTGCTTGTGTTTCTATTGAGTGTTAACAGTTAAGATCAAGCGTCGCTTATGATCTACATACATACAGTCGGAGTATGTGTGTGGGTCTGTTTTGTATGTGAATGTGTATTCACGGTTGCCACACGAAATCATATATTGACATGTATGTATATGTGTATATGTGTGTATACTTTTTTTGTAATCAATATTATGGAAAAGGTGCAACATATTTATTACCCAAACCTATAATAAAAATATAATGATTTCTTCGCAAGTTCAATTGTAATTTTTTTGATGTCAAAATAAACCAACTAAACAACGAATTAAAATTAAAGCGCTCTGATTCTTGACGATAGAGGCATTCTTTAAAATTAATAATGTAAAGTGTATACAAAAGAAAAGCAAATTTTGGCATAATGTAACCAAAAAACATGGCAACCGTGCGTGTGTATCTACTCTCAATGCTTAGTTTGAATGGTGCATTAGATTCTTTTGTTTTGACTTTGCAAATAGATGAACGCGTGAGATTCAATCGCGTTCCAATCGAGCGCAGCTCAGCTAAATGCAAAGCGCAGATTAACAAGCATTGGTCAAGTACTGAACAGCTGGCAATTCTGCAATTCAGCAACTCTATCAAACTCTGGGTTGCGTGTCGAGCCTCAACTCTGTCTATATGGTTGTATATTCATTTAACTCTGTATGTAGGTCTCTTTTTGTCTTGGTTGTTGCCAGAGTGGCTGCCACGCCCATTTACCTGTAAGAACTGTGTCACGGTGGTATCGATGATCATCAGCGGACGGTGGATCAAATGCACAACGCCGTTCTTAATGGGAATGTTGGCCTTCACAATCTCAGCTAGCACCACGCCTTCTTTGTGCTTGGCGTCGCCCAGGAATGTGTTCGATTTGACGTACACTGAGGGAAAGTGATCAGTAAATAACAATTCTAAAAGGGAAAACTGGATGGGTCTTACTCTTTCCGTCCTTCTGCTTGAAGAAGCTGACTGTGACCTTGATCTGGTCCTCGAAGGCAGCAGAAGTCTTGGGCTCATCGTGCTCGGAGGCGGCAGTAAAAATGACAGTGTTCGGTATGACGTGACCATCGATAACCTTGGCATCCACCAGACTGCTCCGTGTCGAGTGCTGCAGAAGATTAACATTAGCTTTGACATAGAGAAGTTATAACGATAGTGTTAACAACCTTAAAACCCTCATCAATGGGCACCAGGAAAGTGTGGAAGCCGGGTGACTCGAACAGCGATTCCTTCTTCGCCATGGCCACCTGGGTGCGATATGTTCGCAGTGTCCTGTTGCCCAAGTTGAGCTGATCAGCAACTCGCATAAATTGCATGGCATCCATGTTGTTCATCTCCGTGGTGGAAGATTTGGCAGTGAGGGGTTCCAGCACTTCGTCGATGATGTGCATGACCTGCGTGTAGCATAGATCATCATTCGTCATTAAATGAATAATTATTAGTGATTAATGCAGTTGCAGACCTGACGCTTGCCCTCCCGATTGGTGAGCTCAACACTCAGCGATGGAATAATGCGTGCATTGTTCACATAGATGTCGCCATTACGTCCATTTGTGATATAGAGTGGCGGATTGCCTTCCATGTCCGATGGCACGCTCGTCTTCAGCTGGCTCTGGCTGAACGCAGCAGTGGCTATGCGGTAGGCCAAATTCAAATTTATGATTCTATGATTCACTACCGTGGAGGGTCATGGGCACAAATACTTACTCATGTGGTAGAGAACCTGCGCGTTGCCCTTGTAGCGCTGGAAGGCTTCATTGGTCGGCACAAAGATTGTGCAGGAGCGCAGCGCTAACGTCGAGTTGGCCACGAGATTCTGCTCCAGAAGGCTGTAAAACTGCAAGATAGGAAAAACTCATTTGAATTGGCAGACAGTCACAATGTTTTGTATTGTACAATGTTAACTATCGATCGAAACGAAAACATGCGATTTTATGAGACAAAACGGGCGCTTGCCTTTTTGGCAATACCAACAAATAAAACGGGCCAATTCCATGGCAACAGTCAAACAACTGAAAACTGAGTAGTGAACAGTACAACTTTGAACTCTGTAGGCGAAAAAGGTTTATTGAACCAATTATGTAAGCAAGTTGGGCCAGGCTCTTAGCGAGGGCGGCTCTTGCTGTTCTCATGCCATCCCAACATATTCCGTGAGATATGAGAATGCGTGTCATTAGCGAGAACAGAGAGCGGGCAGTAGGCAGGACTCTTGCATTGCCATATGGAACTAGAAATGCATGTGCCACAACTAACAGCTACCCTGAATAACAGACGCTAACCATTCGCTTGCACCACCTGCCGGCGAGACAGAGACAAAGAAGGAGAGGGGGGAAGCAAGGGAACTGAGACGAGGGGGACACATGCCAGCGACCAGCGACCAGCGACCAGCAAACCACACTCACACACTCACTTTGCGGCTTCCGACACGCCCTGGTAAGCATTCCCAGCCAGCTTTATGAGTTCGTGCTACGCTGTGCTGCGCTGTGCAACAAACAAAGCTCTAAATTGACCAACTACGTATTCTGTGTGCTTGTGTGCTTGCGTGCGTGTCCTTTCTCTCTATCGTCCTTTCGCACCATGAGTCACATTGCCTGTCTCTACCTGCCTGTCCCTAGTCCTTGTTTGAAACGCTACTCGCTGTTCACATTCGGTCGTATCTTTGCTTCGGCATCTCCATCCGTTTTTAGTAATTGGAGAAGTCCCTGCTTGTGGTTGTTATTGCTTTCGTCTCGATCCTGCGTCTGCTTCTACTCTGCTTCTTAGCTGGTTTCCATTTCGCGTTTAGAATGTTTTAGCTTATCTTACAGCTCTCACCCTGACACGAGTCTAATGCTCTCAGCGCACACCATCATTCGACAGGCATCAATTTTCAAAACAAATACAAGCACTAGATTTAAAGCAACTTTATTGTCACATTTGGGAGTATCGGTTGTACATGAATAATTTATTTGGGCCACTTTGAATGCAATTGCAATTATGCAATGGCATCATTTTCATTCATGTCAAATCGCACTTATGGCCATTTGCAACTTGAAACCCTTCGAGTGGATTTAGAAACAGTCCACGGTGCCATTGAACCCTGGGACAATGGAAATGGTCTCTCGGCCACAATGAAAGATGCGTGGTGGTGTCAAGGGCAAAATGTGAGTCAGAATCAGAATCGGAATCAGACGGCGGTGCAAACAAACTAAAATGCAACCCTCTACGCCTCTTTCCCCCACAGTCTGCCACGCCTACTTATAGAGAGCCAGAGAGCAACCCTTGTTCGAGAATTTATTAACGAAATTAAGGCAAAAACATGTAAAGTTTTTATGCATTTTGGCTACATAGATAAGAGTTGTTGGTTTTGTTTTTGTTGTTGTAGTGCAGCTTACCCTAACTGGCATAAGGCGCCTGAACGTTTTGGCAGTGCCCTGTGAAAGAGAGAGAGAGAGAAAGAGAGAGAAAGGAAAAAAGAAAGAGAGAACCGCCGACAGTTCAAATTTTGTTTGCATTTCATGTGTTATTTTTGTGTGTGGGTTTTAGCCAAATTCACTTAATTGTTTGTCCTAGTCAGGGAATAAAACAAGCTACGAGTACAGTGTGCGAATGGAAAACAAAATAAAAAATAACTATGAGCTCGTGTTACTTAAAGGGGCGTGGCTAAGGGGCAGGGGAAGCGGCAGCTTCCTGGCAAGTAGCACTTGAATTACTGTATTATATTCATTATCATTCATTCACGCACATGTGAGTGCATTCATATGTGCATGTCCCGCACTCGAATTTAATTGCCACAAATTATGCAGATGGTAAAGTTTTTGGTATAATTGCAGCAGCCCCCTTTCTGAGTCTTTTCTCTTAATTGGAGACTGACGTCGATCTGCACAATCAAAGATGGAGATGGAGACGAAGATGGAGGATCGCATGTCAGTTCAATTTCAGTTTCACGCCCGCAATGGATCTCTAATGCATCTCTTCTACATAGTGCGATCTAGCTCTATCAATTTGCTGCTGTGTGTTTGCTTTGGGCTCCATTAAGGTCAGGCACTCATTCCCTCATTCACGTCCAACGCCTCGAGAAGTCGACGGGGCTGCGACTTGATTCAGACCGAAGATCACATAACAGAGCACAGCTAAGCCAAGCGTTCCACATCACGCGTCTCCGTCTCCACATGGATAAATGTACAAACATGCATACATGGCTATTGTAATCTTAAATTAAATTTAATTGAATTCGATTCCCTTGTTGCTGCCTCATCGTTGTGTTTTTGTTGTGTATGATATGTTTCTCTCTCTCTCTCTCTGTTCCTAGGCCGGTCAGTGCCGTTGACGACAGTCCACCCACAAAAGCCTCAAGCTCACCCAGAGCCACGAGAGCTTCATCCTCGCCTGGTTCAATTGGTGTTCCAGCGACAAGCAAAGGTTAAATATTAACATTAAAACAATCTCAACCCGCTTGCCAAAGATGACGTCGTCGTCGGACAACAGGAAGTCTGGGGTCAGCATCGGAGGTCACAGCGAAGCCACTCAACGCCCTCACATAGAGCAGAGGTTGGAACAGAGGAGAAGAATTGTCATATTCTCTGAATTTCGATGAAAATTCCTCTTGAGACCGAGATGCTTTTAATTCTTATTAAACTTTCGCTGAAAGAGTTCAAATTAAACTAATTGATATTGCGCTCACAGATTATTTTAAAAAATTCCATTCGAATCTAAATTTGATTTGAAATATCACAAATATAGACTTGGAAGAAACGTTAGCTCGACGCCAGAGATGGCAGGCAAAACGGGGCGACTACGAATCAAACTAATCTACATACATACATACATTTTTTTTTTTTTAGTTATAGCACTACATTTGTGACTGTCAAGTGACTTGCTTTACTTCTTGCTACAAAATGCTGCACTCGCACAGAATGTAATAACCACGCTCCGTTTCCTACATTAAACTAGAAAAAGCCAACTGATACAGACATGTGCAAAAAGTGAGCACACCCATGTGATATGCTTGTTACAGTGAATGCAAAGGTAGAAGGCACATTGCACTTTTCACTTTATTGTGGTGACAGGCAAGGGTAGGAGGGCGCGGTAGAGGTAATACCTAGCTCAGCTGGTAACTGGCAACTCGCTGCTAGCTCTACTCGCAACTCGCACGCTTTCTTTTCAATTGTGAAAATTTTCTTTTTTTTTGGGTTTTTAAAATGCTCTACGCAGGCTAACAACTATTTTTGGGCATTAAATGCTTAACAGAGTAGAACGACATACACTATTGTTATTGTTATTCCTGTTGTTGTTTTAGGTTTTAGGCAGCGAACCTTTAATGGCTTCTGACTTTTACACTTTTATGTGTTGTCTATTTGCATGTGTGTGTCGGTGTCTTTATGTGTGTGAGTCGGTGTGTGAAGGTGTAAAAAGGCAGACGAAACTTTATAAATAGGTAGAAAACGGTTATGCTCAGTCGACGACGACGTCGAACAACGACTCTATGCTTAGGTGTGTGTGCGTGTGAGTTTTATAGTGTGTGTTTGTTGCTGCATAATATACTTATTTTGTAGTGAGTGGATTCAACATTTATACATATGCTCTTTGAACTGAGAGTAGACTTAGGTAAGAAGACAGGCTTCGGCATTATTGATTTTTCAGCTGCAGCGACAACAAGTGAAAATGCCAAAGGTCAAGGACGTTACCCAGCAGCTCACAAATCCCGCATTTACCTGTGCTCTCTCTTTCCCTCTGTCATCTAGTTTTAGCACAAGGCTTTTCGTTTCAAGGTCAGTGTTGCCAGGCTTGGTTAAATTGTGTCAATTCGCGCGTGTGTGTGTGTGTGTTTGTCTGGGCAACAACTAGTTGTAGATGTGTAGGTGTGTGTCAACAACTGTATGAAAGGGAAGGGGGTAAGAGACAACCTGCGATGCACCTACTAAATACACGTTATTTTCTATTTTGGATTGAGGCTGCATATTTACTTTACTTCAACTTTTTCAGCTGTTCTGTTTTCTTACTCTGACTCACCTGCGACAGTTCCGAATCATCGCGCAATTTGTCCGTCAACTCAGCGACAGCTGCGTGAGGAGCAAAGCAGCAGCAGCAGAGCAGCAGCAGCGCTGCTAATGCGCCTCGACGGCTTGCAAACATTTTTCAACACTCGCGCACTTGTTTCTTTTTTCGCCTGCTGACGACGACGCAATGCAACGCAGGCGGCTTCGGGGCGACTTATGAGGGTTGGCAGTATATGTTACTGTGTTGATGAGAGCGCGCGTGTCTGTGTGTATGACACCCGCCGATTGTACGAATATTATCTGCAATTTAAATTTAATCACTAATCAAATATTCATTCACGACCATCAGGCAAGGTATCCTTCTCTCGCCCGCCCAGAAAGACGCATTTAGAAGTTTAAGCAGCGCTTTGCTTTGTTTTTGTACTCTTCACATATAGAACTAAATACCACCCATGCAAACAAACACATACACAGAGACATTGTTGAGAAGTTAAAACGGCGCTTGCACACATACAAATAAATACCACCTATGCACTCACACATACATAAATGAAAATTCGCATGCCAATCAAATTTCGTTATGTCACATACAAAAACAACTACAAGCATAAGCACAAGAACAAGAAACAAAGCGCAAAAGCAAGGGGCAAAACTAAGCTGCGCTTATTGTATATTATTTATGTTTGCTTCTCTATTTGTTGTTCCCGTTCGCGTTTAATTATAATGCACATTCCAAAAGCGTATTTTCAGTCTTTTATGTCTATTGGCTTTCGCGCTTTAGCAGAATAAATAATACCGCCACTTTATGCTGTAGTTGCCCTAGTTCGAGAAAGAAAAGTTCTTTGAAAAAGTCAAGCCAAGCCAAGCCAATTGGCCAAAATTATGCAATGCGTCTCTATGGACAACGCCGTAACACTTGTAATGTCTTTAAAAAGCCATTCTTCTCTATTAGTAGCAGACATTTGCAATCAATAACAACGGTCGATTTTAATATTATGCTGTTTACAGCACTTCTTTTTCGCTATGTACTTCTTTTATATTCGATGCAGTAGCACTGAAAATCTATACTATAATAAGCAGCAGAGCCATTGTTACACTGAAGCTACCATACCAGTCTAAGCCCCCGAAAAACGAATATTCCGAAACACGCACACCACGCTTGAACGTTAAATTGAAACTAAGTCTGAGAGATTCGCCCGAAGTCAGCGTGCCCGCAAGTTTTTGACAAAAAAGTGCCTAAAAATTACCACAAATAAGCGGACTCGCTAAAACGATATAGTCAGGGCTGCCCTCCATTTAACATTTTTATAATGTTTCTCTTGCTAATACGAGAACGCAATACGAAGAACTGCATTTTAAGAATATTTTTTTTTATTACAAAAATTGTAAGTTTAAAATAAAATAAAATAATGTTTTCCAGGGCTGCATAATATACTATCGTTTTACTGTTACCAACTTGAACAATAAACAGCAAATTGAACATAACACTTTGTTACAAGTTTAGTGGAAATTTGATTTTTATAATAAATTAGCTGCGCTGATCAACAAATAAATTTGGCAATCAGAACATTAGAAGTGGCATAAGTACTCTTTACAATTTTTGCTCTTCAAACTACTCTCGCTTTGTCTTGACATCCATTCATGTGTAAAAATGCCGTTATACGGAAGAAGGAGAGCGATCGAATATTCAGAAAAACACCTTTTGATAAAAATATATTATTATACAAATATTAATTTATTAATTTCATTATAAGTTTGCATATGATTGCTGATACGACTATGATTCTTAATTATAGTGCTACGCCATGCGAGTGACACTATTTGAACAATCGAAGCAACAACCAGAAAATGGCTGCGGGAATGGCGAAGACGAACGAATGCACAATGCGATTATATAAACGGAATCTAAAAAAAGAAGTTTTATTTGAAGAATCCGAATTTCATAAGGAATACGCACCTATTAAACGTGATCGTTGCCTTCCGCAAGGACTCGTCAGTCAGGGTTTCCTTTGTAATGTGCAGTCGCATCCCAAACAGTGCTACCATAATGTATTCGTCCCAGTCCACGGTGGCCATATCGAACCGAAAGAGTTCTTGATCCTGTGGGGACATGCATTGTAAAAGGTTATTTGTATTGTTAATTTCAAAGGTCCAGCTGGAGAGCGAGAATGGCGATAATCTCTTGATGTTTTTGTGTATTTTCCTATAGATAGTGATCATTTGTGGCTTCCGACCTCTCAGGCGTAATACCATATCGATAATATGGCCGGGTAGTATGTGATATAGGAATACCGCCAGCTTAAACTGCCAAATACGAGAGAACATCCTTAAGAAGGGGAACCACAACATGTTTGACAATGGAACCATATGCCTCTTCTTAATAATGTATTGTGCCAAGTTGCCCCAAGTCAGCTTATTTTGGTCGCTATTAGTAAAGTTGTAAATGGTCGGCGGTTTGCTCGGCGAACGGTCGTGTTGTTGAGCATATTCCTTAGCGGTTTTCCAAGCTGTGGAGATAATCATGTTGGCGCTGTAATCGACTGGAACGATGTGCGCCACGGCGCTCTTGTCGACGAGCATGACTCGAAGGACGCCAATGCCGCAACCATAGAAAATGGAGATGGGCCCCAGCATATTGTCCACCCAGCCCGGAGTTGGCTCCCTGTAGGCAGTCAGAACTGGCAAGAGAATGGCAATAATCAGCAAAAGCAGTAAGGTTATTGACTGTACTCACTCATGCCTGGTCGGAAGATACACGCCGGCAAGTCCGCCGCTTCCCCTTGTACGATCTCCTCAGCCATGGCCTTTGTGAAGGTATATGTATTGGGATACTTGCCAAGGAGCGTTGGAGTGAGTTTATCAATGAGCTCATTGCTCAGCAGTTCGCGAAGCTCAAGAGCGTTATCGAAGGAGCAGCTCAAGTGGTCCGGGTAGAATTTTTCTTCGATGTGTCCGACTACGCAGTTCGAGTACGCTGTGGACACATGCACAAAGGCTTCCAATTGCCGCATCTCCTTGGCAAGCTGCACGGCAAGCCGGGTGCCGCGAGTATTGATGTCTAGTGCCACAGAAAGTCGCTCATCGAAATTCACAGTGGCTGCCATGTGAAGTATGATCTGTGCCTGGTCCACCAGCAGCTTCCTGTCGGCACTGCTGATGCCCAACTCTGGCAGTTGGCAGTCTCCTGGTATAGTCACGATGCGATCCATGAACTGTGCATTTGATTTGCGGAGCACGGAGAAGACCTGAAGCAATGCGCAAATCGAAATAGTGAGAACTAAGTATATTATCTGTTTGTCGGGTTTCAATTTATTTAATTCCACGAAGGCGAAAAAGATATCGTCATATTTTAAAGCAAAACAATCTGTATTGGACCTCTAGCAGGTTCATCGTCTAATTTATGTCGCTTGCTTTAATGGTTTCCTAAATGGTTATGCTGAAATGCTTAGACGGACAACGGGAATGAGTACAGTTCCAATTCCAATATTTAATCGGCAAATATATGTACTTTTTTTGCGTCATATTGACAGACGAAAAATTCAGTTTTAGCTGATTACAAAAGATCGCGTAAGTCAAACGCTAATGAACATTTGGACTTGTAATTTTGCATAGATATCAATGACAGTGCTAAAACCTAAGAAGACTAATACATTACTACTTCCGTAGATATTAACTTTTGCAAAATCTCAATACTTCTTACCCTAAGTAGAACTTTTCCTTTCTTCAAAGGATTAAAAAACCGCTAGTATGTTAATTTATGTAAAGTTAATTTAACTCACCGGATCTATATTCCATGCTGCAATACGATCCTGAATGCTGACGCCCTTTTTGGGTCTAACTAACACGTAGATTCGCTTGACCTGTGTTGATCGCAGCAGTTTTTCAATGGTAACTGAAAGTCAATATGGCGTTCACATATCAAAATTATTCATATAACAAATTTGATGCAGCAGGAATTTAGCTATAAATGTTAAAGTATACCTTTTCCTAAAAATCCGGAACCACCAGTAATAAAAATGGTTTTATTTTTATAGAATGATTGTATTTCCGATTCCATGTTAGTGAATAGGTTTCGTGGATTAGGAGCAATAAACTTTTGCCGAATGTCGAGAACCGCGAAGGCGGCTGCCAAATAGTTGAATGAAAAAATATTTATTCACTGTGCGGTCTTTTATAAAAAACCAACGGAATAACGAAAAATAAAATAAAGAAAATTTACATTTACTTAAAAAGGTCATGATTGGTGCAACTCATTAGAAACTTGCGCTTGTAGTTGCTTTGAAACGATACTTGAATTAGATTTATTATTGGTTCACATAAGTTTTTACAGGTATCGTTATACAATATCTGTAATTCCAATATACATTAATTAGCAGATATATTCAGATAAAATATTGTAAAGATTGTCATGTAATTATGAAATATAAACGTCATATAGTAAGCGACATCAATTATAGTCGATACATTAGCGAGGTGATTTTATAAGTCTTAAAAATCTATATTTATTATACTATTTCTGAATTGAAGAATTTTTAGTTTCAGTCATATATGTATATTATAAATTGGTTTCTTATTCCCAAAACTCATTTTCAATTCTTAACTCTGTTAACTCAGTTTCCAGTGAGGAGTTTATTATGATGACATTGCACAGTTCCTTTTGAGTAATGGTCAACCGTCACAGCCGCAGTTAACTAACATAATGTTAATACCTTAACAGTGTGGCAGTTTTCAACACTGACAATATATTCAGCTGTTTGTTGACAATCAGCTGTGTGTTGTATAACATCAATTTAATTTATTTCCTTCGGAATATGGAATGTGCTCGTAAATGTTTACGCGTATTACAAAGTAACCATCATATTGTAACGCGCCGCATAGGAATGACTTCCGCAAACCGCGCCAAAGAGGCTGTCGAACAGCTGAAGGAATCGAATCCATACTATTCCAAGTATGCCGAGAAGATCGCGAAAATGCAACAAACTTCGGCCGAGGAATTCTTGGATCGCATTGAGCGCGTGATAAATCCCATTAAAGATGGTCAGAGTCAAGCCAGGTGAGCTCAAGTATAGAGTTCGCATTATTTTTGATAATAAAACGCCACTTTCTAGATCGTACTCTGAGCTACTAAACCCTAAGCGAAAGCTATCCAAGGATGAAGGTGAATTGCCCCACAAGAAGCTCACCGACATTATGAAAATGGAGTTAATTGAGGACAAGAATGCCGAGGATATATCCAAGATATGGCTCGAATACCATAAGACCAAGGATGTGCTGGCTGCCACCTTGACGACAGCCCAGTACGAGACGTTGACATCCCGCGCTAAGGAGCATCCAATCTTTTTGCTTCCTTTGCCGCGTAGCGAAGGTTTCGAGTTCATCATGTTGCAGTTTGCTGCCAACACTGTGCACTTCACTCCTTTGCTCGCCTACCAGGTGCACCACGAGAATGCTCCCGAATGTCTCACATTGGTTCATTACACCGAAGTGCAGGACAAAGGCATTGTCCTGATGCGGGGGGAGTACGACTCGAAGGTTCTCACTGCACAGGAGGCACAATGCCTGGCGAATGAGCTTCAGATGTTCTACTTTAAGACGGACGAGAGCAAGTTGAAACTGCTCGAGACGTTTACGAAGCGTCCCGATGAGTTTAAGCACATGGATCTGATCAAGGAAGTCGAGAATATTCAGCTTGGCTAGACATTTAAAAATTTGCGAAAAACTCCAATAAACAAGCAGGATTAATTTCGTAAATTCACTTTGTTATGATAATAATTTGCTCGTGGGTGATTTGCATAGATCAGCACATTTAATAAGTTAAAGCAAATGGATCTCAAGAAATAAAGAATTAATTGATTTCCATATACATATTATTGATCATCTGAATTGCGATGATAGTAAGTAGACATTGTATAACTTTCATTTAGTTTTGATTGTGCATTGCTTATGGCTCACCAATTTTATCAAATAAATCTGATAGAAAAGAGTCGAGAATGTTTGAACATTTATCGGAAATTTTAAAAAATACTGTAGAACATTGCTTGCCTTAGGTTAGTAAAAACACTACTAAGTTTCCATCATTTCTGATGTGCATTAATGAATGCTTGGGAAAAGTGGCGCATAGACATAACTGAGATTTCCCAGTAACTTATAAGAATCTCGAGCTAAATTGAACTTGCTTAAGCGATATTATCTTCTGTAAAACGCCAAATAAGAGTTTATTTAATTGCCAGTTTATTGATTGACACGTTGCATTGAATAGTGAATAATTTGAAACATTCAACGTTAAAATATTTATTTGCAATTACAAGCAATTTTCTAGTAGATATATTTAAACTATTGCTCCAAAATTATTTAACAGCATAACATATAAGACTATTTTCTGCGCTCGCAGCTTTTCCAGTCCATTCCATTATTAAAATGGTTCCTCCTCGCCTCCAGAATGCATCTGTAAGTGGGAATAATTAATTATTGAGTTACGTGTAGAGTTCAACTTACCATATCGCCATTGCCGTTGTTGTCAGTGATAATCTCATTGTTGGGGTTTTCCATTCGATTGCGGAGTAACTGCATCAGGGATCCACGTTTTCCAAATCTGACGCGTGCTCTGTCCCCATAATAGACGTCGAGGTCCTGCAAATACTTCAAAGCATCGGCCATGGTGCTGATGTCGTTATTGCGTGGCGGACGCGTTTTAGAAGCCTCCACGTTGCAGCCTGCGGCAAAGAGGGCCAATGCCACGCAGACCACCAGAGTGCAGCGCATAGTGTGCGACATGATGCGATTATCTGACAGAGGATTAGTTTGAAAATGAAAGCAGTTCGTTATTTCGTTATTTGCATAAATAAGTCCCACGTAATTAGTTTGCAGTTTGAACCGTCAGGGGCCTCGGTGTGGATCGCCGATTGTTGCCACCCTGAAGCTGGAGCGCCACGGCTACTTAATAAGAGGCAATCTCATATGATAATTTGCAAGGGGCGTGGAGCGTAGTTAACTCGCTATTTGCCGACGATAGCGGTTACATAGCGATCGATAGATCAATTAGACTCGTGTCTGGTTGGAGGAACTGCGTCACGAGCAGCTCAATTTTCGAGTGCACTGAAAATTTTGCTCAGCATTCGAGTATCTTTAAGATACAAAGTGTGAGGCACGTGGATGGCGTGTCAAAGCTACTCATTGTTTTGCTGTGGATTCGCATTTGAATATTAACAAATTTTCGAAACACTTTCTGAGCCACTATCAAATTCAGCAAAGCTTCCTAGCTGCTATATAATTTACTGAAATTTGCGTAATTTGAGTGAGCATTTTGATTGCACACTTATTAAAGCACTTGATAATACAATGTTAACTTATTTAAAATATTTACTACTACTACATCTTAGCCACATATGTATATTTGTGTTTTATTTGTATCAAAATGCAATTACTAATCTATTAAATGCATTACATTATTATTACGATTATCTAGGTTCTGTTGAATGCATTAGAATTATTTTATCTCATTCAACTGGTTGGTCTAGCAACCTATCGGATGCCTCTAACTATTGCTCGTTTCAATTTAATATTTAAAAATGTTAATTTCAAAAACTTGTCTATTTTCATTAACTGATTGAGCCAAACTAATCATAAGTGAATCGTTATTGCAAAATTCGATTTCAACACAAGTCTATTAAATTGAAGATTTATATAAATAATGCATACTCGATTAATCTAATTTCACATAACAACAATTAAACAGCTTTGCGTATTTTATGAATTAAAGAACTGAAAGTAGACAACTCGGTGTAATTGATCACTTTTTTATGTATAAAATATAATTTTCTCAACTCCAACTTTTTTCTGATTATTAAAGCTTGCAAAAATTATGAACCTGTGACTGGATTTAGATTATTTTGTACATATATTATAAATCACTTAATGAAACAAGTTTTTGCATTTTGTGCAAAATATCTTAGTCAAATGAACACTGCTAAAGTAACTTGCATGAAAGTCTGAGCTATAGTTTGATTTAATCAATTAAATATTTGTTTTATAAATCACTAAATTTGTACTAACTAATTTTTCGCATTGTTATAATAACTCACCTAAAGTCTTGAGTATTGAAAGAATTCAAAAACTGCAGCCCTTTTTAAGCCCGCAACGAGTTCCTCGCGGCTCAGATGCACAATCACAAGTGACAGTCCACGAACACAAAACACAGAAAGCACAATCCGAGTCAGAATCCCAACAGACCACGGTTGGCAGATGATTAGTTTAATGCTCGAGTTGTCGTGCGAAGAGCTGCTAAAAAGCTGAAGAGCTGAAGAGCCAATCAACAGGCAGCTGATGAATCCGACGAGCGATTGTAAATGGTGGTCGAATGAGTGAAGCAACAGGCATTTATACTCATCGGTGGCAGCTGACCCAGGTACACATATATGCATGAGTATCTGGAGGATTTGTGGGCGCCACTCCCCTCTTCCCACTTCGGGGTCTGCTCCTCTCCTCGCGCTCACCTGCTCTTCATGTCGCTTGGCAGCAGCGCGAAGCCTCTCAAAAATACTTTTCATATGCAAAGCTAATTATTGTTGGTCGGGCAAAGTTTTGAACCAGCTGGAATAGAAACGCAATCGCGACGCATTCACAAACGCTAACGAATGCTGACAGTTGTCTAACGAGATATCAGTCGAAGCGCTCCTTGATATTAATGATAAAATGCGCTGCGAAGGATTAGCGCCGGCTGCTTCCGTTTGTCCCCCAGTTGTGTCCGGTTTAGGCCATTCTAGCGATATGCAAATGGCAAATGGTAGACTTATGGACACAATCATTAATTAGAATTACTTAATTAATATTTAATTGCTGGGGCTTTTGCAATTGCGATTGCGATTACGATACGAGTATATATTTAATTGTGTGACGCTGCTATGCGCGTTATTGGCTGTTATATATTTATTAAAAGTTTTGTACTGTACAGAAGGCAACGTCAAGGGCTCCCGTTAGAATTGCTCTTTAATTTGGGGTCATTTATTCTATACTGCTCACATTAAATGCACATTTTATAATCTCAGTCCGAGTCTCTGTCTGCGTATACGTAATATACGGTCACCTTCCATTACGTATACCCGCCATTGTCCGTATGACATCACACCAACCAACCACCTCACATCGCCATGATGAGTTTTCTAAACGCTTATTGTTATTTTCGTATTAGCTATAAATGACCTGGCTAATTATCACGGTGCATACATACTGCAACTATTAATTAAATTAGTTGTTTTTATGCTCTTGTTGTTGGCTGCTGTGGCTATTCTACTGAAGTGGCAATTAAGTTCGTTAAATATTCATTAGAACTAACCGACAACGTATCATATTTAAATCTAATTGGCATTAAACTAGCTTGGTTCCTTATTGTACCATTTAGAGTTTAGTGCAGTTCAATTACACACGATTGTTACATGCATTATCGATCGCACAGCGAAAACTTTCCTATATTATTAGCTTGCATGCGGAATAAAACCTCTAAGTTGATAGTGGATATTAAACTCTAGATAATAGTAGTGAGTTTAAGACTTCATTTGCCTCGACTCCCCTTAATAATATCCATGAACTGTCCAGAACAGAGCAGGCTCAGCTTCCGAGGGTATTCCGGTTCGTATTTTCTGCCACATTTGATTGAAGTCGTATTGTTATTAATGACTTAATGATAGTGTTGATTTACATATCTACGTTTTATGATTTTTCCTATGCTCAAACTTGTTTGTTCAGTACATTCGACGTGTTTTGGGAAGTCCCCAACTATTCTGGTCTTTGCTGGGTATTACACAAAGGATTCCTCTTGATCTTTGCTTACTGCATTGAGAATACAACTGTTAAGACGTCAGTGTTAGTTTAACATTCAAGTATTCGCTTTCTGTTTTAATGCGGGGCATTCACAGATGTAATTTGTCGCATCATGCAATCGGGAATTCCCATGCTGGTTGACTTCTTCCACAAGTCTGGTGGCGAGCATGCGAAGCGTGATTGCATTTATAAGCTTGCATGTTTAAGGTATATAGTTTAACGGTAAATCGTGTTTTATATACGAGATGCATGCTGACAATAGCTATAAACGCACTTAAGTTAGCCTAGGAAACGGAAGAAATTAGTTTGTCATAGGCGCATTTGTGACTCATTCTGTATTCAACGAATCAGCAGCATTTCTGGAGGTTGTTAACTGAAAATGTAAAATCTCTTATTTAATAAGCAAACAATTCACCAACAGCAACCAACAATTAAGTGACATTTGTCTAATGTAGCCTATTACATTAGGACTAATGGACACCTCCCTCTATTGCGTTTTTGTTTCTGGGTAATAAATCTTTAAGCAATTTGCAACGAGCAATTTGCACTGCGCTTTCTGCTGTTATTGATATGTTCGAATATCGAATATAGTATTTGAAATATTTTCAAATCAATTTGAAAGTCTTGCTAGTAAATTCTACAAAATTCGCAAATATGTGACTTCATATCTCGTGCTTCGAAATTTCGACAAGCGATGCGAATTTTGTATTCCAAATTATTCACAGAGTATTTTGAGATTCCAGCACATTTTCAAACAATTTTCGTTCGTTCTCTGTCAGCAAGTTCAAATATGAAAAAAAATGTAAAGTGCATTAGGAGCAATAAATTAGTAAGCAACATATGTTTGTTTTCGGAGGCTAAAGTTGATGTTTACTCCCAACACCCTCTCTCTCTCTATTTTTCTCTTTCTGTCTCTGTCTTTCAAAATGGCGGCCAAAGTTATCCTACGTAGGAGAAGGCTTTAAGCTTGCAATAAAGCTCGCAGAAAAGCACTCGAGCATTGCGTCGTATTGCTAATAGCTGTTTACTCGCATTCGCCCGAGTAATATGCTATAATTATGGTAGTGCCTTGCTATAAATAACAAATAAATAACAATTAACTGTTTATAACATGCCAACTGGCAGTTTAAGCGGCTAAACGCAACGATTGTTCATTTGAGTTAATGTTGTTGTTGACGCTAATGTGAGCGTGTGTTTCATAGGGAACTTGGGCGAAATTTAAAGTCGGATCAAAAGACAATGGTCATAAAAACAAGCCCGCGAATGTTCGCTATAATAATTAAGAACGCCAAATTATACGTGTGTCTGAATGTGTATAGAAGTAGGGGAGTGCAGAGCATTAGACACATGCGATCTTTATTTAGAATCGACTTGGCTTTAGCATTAGGGTCACTTAATGTCTACTGTCTAATGCCTGGTGCCTACTACCTAATGCCTAATGCCTAATGGAGTGCGCTGCCCCCAGACATCCCTTTGCCTTGCTGCCCCTTGTTTGGCTTTGGTTGGCTTTGTTTTGGCCAGGTTGAGTAGAAGGCAATTGCAAGCACGCAATGACGTCTGCTCCATTTCAATCTCAATTTCTTCCTCAATCTCCATCTCCATCTGTCTGCTGGACACGTGACAATGGCTTTGTCACCGATCTAGATCGATTAAACGAGATCATTATCCGCATTGCTCATTAATAATCTTTTGACAACTCGCAGTCTCCTTTCCTTCCCCTGGGGCGCCTAACTAACATGAGTTCTCTAATTACTTGGCTGCCGATAACTTTTAGAATTAATTCAGAGGCCGCGGGGCACGTGTGCGTGCTTATTAGGGATTAAATAGAGTAATTTGTGCTATTAAATAAATGCTATAAGCACAAACAAATAGCAATAACGTTAACGCTAACGCGGACGCTGTCGGTGACGGTGACGCTAACTCTAACGAGTCGAGAACTGTGCTCCCCAACTGATCTTGCAATTGAACAGCTGAACAACCGCAATAACAATATATTTGCGAACTTTAGTAACCCCCAGTGAGATGCTAGTAGACGAGTAAACTGTTCAACTGGCGATTAACTCGTCATTCATCATTCTCAGGGGGGGTGTTGCGAGAACAGCAGACCATTTGCAGTGCTAGTCGCTGTACAGCTACAACTTCTACTTAGTTGCAAGTACCCGCTGGTGTTGTTGTTGACACTCAGGGAGCGACGTCGACGTTGACGTTGACGTCGACGTCGTCGTCGTTGTCGTCGTCAACAGCGTTAACAGGGGTTTGAAAGTGGACCGGTTCATGAAAAGATTTTCGCGCTGCGGCTTCAACTGCGATGCTAGATGCTCGATGCTTGATCGCCGCACTAGGTCTATGTCTCGATCTCAGCGTCGATGTCGTCGCCGCCGCGTCGCTGTCGCAGTCGCAGTCGCAGTCGCGGTTGTATCTCAGTCTCGGTCTCAGTCTCAGTCTCAGGCATCTGTCTCAGTCTCGGGCTCATTCGGAGCTGAGCTGCCCGGCCCAAGAGTCCATATAAAGGTACCTAGCTAGCGATCAGCTCAGCGCATTAAGTTGTCAAATGTCGTGAGAATAGGAAGTGCGTGCCAGTCAGATTCGGAAACAGTCACAACAGTATCGATAACAACTGCAGCAGCAACAGCAACGGTAACTTCAACTGCAACTGCAACAAATAGTGGAGTGACACAAAAAAACGACAAATATCGAACAAAGTGCAACGAAAGGAAATTCGATATTTATCCAATTGTAATTTAATCGGGAAATTTTCTCCGGTTGTCGAGCTCAAGTGCATAAATAATTGATGTCGATACTGGCTATAATAAATACTTCGACGGCTCGACAATTTATGGAATATTAATTCAAAATTAACCCATGTCGATGGCGGCAGCAAATTGATCAACAACAGCTATCACTTGTAAGACTTGTTAATCTTTTAATTTGCTTACAAGTAATAAACAAGACGCTATAAACTGTATAAACAAAGAGAACACTAAATAGCTCAAGTAATTGATTTTCGTCATAAACCAACCAACTATAAATCTGCCATAATTGATTGCCAAACGGCTCTAAATACTCTCTGTCGCGAAAAATAAAACTTTAAGCTGCAGTACGTTAAAATCGGTTGAAAATGAAACTGTTCGCGAACAAAACCCAGCGGAATGCAAGTGAGTAAATAGCAGTTGTCGTAAAGTCGCAACATAGCTCTTAATTAAGTCATAGTGTACTCGATCTCGACCGAAGTTTGCCGTTATATCGCCTATTGTCCGTTTCGAGCTAAATTGAAAGAGCTATAAAAGCAAAGGGAACTTCACGACGGGATCGTTAAAATTATTTATGCACCTCTTGCAAAATAGGTTGCCAAACTTCAATTGCGCAATGTACATATTCGTATTTGAGTTGCAATTGAATTATATTAAGCTTATTAAGGATTTGTAAACTTGTCGGATCCAAGAGATTTTTCGATTTGACTCGTTTAATCCCCGTTAACTCGACGGGAACAATTTGTAGCTTCAAGACGGCAGTAGTATACGTAGTAGACGATATTTTATTTTTATTAATATAACAAATTACTTAATTCGCTTTTAATTGTTGGCCAAATTCCAGTCGAGTCACAGGTGAATGATAATAAATTTAGCGCAATGCCAAAAGTAGTTGCTGAGCAGAAAATCACTATAATTGACACTCGTAATTATATGGAAATAGATAAGTATTTGAATAGCATACAATAAATATTGTGTGTAAGTTGTATAATAAATGCACTTTAAAAATAATTTACTTACAATCGCTGCTACAATCCAGAATGCATTGCAATTAATAAATGCTTTAAAAGCCATTACGATAAAGTGCCCTCAAACCCAATTGAAACCTAATTGATTTGTTTATGGATCCGTCTACTTGCTATAATGGTGATTCAATTCGATCCGTTAGTAATTGCTGTCTAAGCATTATCATTAGATCGATTCGACAAAGTCATTGAATTTAAACTAATGCCTAGGATTAGTCTAGCCTAGTGCAAATATGTCCGCATATCCGAGTAAAATGCCGGGTATCAAAGTATCCAAGTTTCCGAGTAGTACGTGTATTAACGGATCACAATTGTTATTAAGCTTGCATAAATTATAATTTGAAGTTGAAACGATTGAGAGTGTAATGTCACGTACTACCTTACCATGAAGTCCGATTTGACGACGACTACGACAACAACGACGACGGCGACGATTACAATCGAAATAAAACGGACCCAAATTGAAGGTGAACACTTTAAGCAATGTGCAGCAGCAGTTGGCCTTAAAGATGAATTGGGTGTGATTAGGCATCTTATTATGCAGACTCGTATATCAACATATCTATTATATCTCTATATAACATATGCATTTCTTGAACAACTCTCAAATTGTTTCACGTCAGATACTTGCCAAAAAAAAAGGGCTTAATGTTTATTTTTTTATCTATTTATCGAATGGTCAAGATGGCAAATAGTTGTAAGCACGTTACCGCGAATAATATGAGCATGTATTTGGCAAAGCACAATATTTGGAGTATTCTTTAGAGCTATGGGAATCATCATCGTCACTCATAGAAAATAGAAAATAATGCACACCTTAACAAGTGCTAAACAATGCAAATAACAACAATTGTAAAACCAATGACAACAGTTTCGATGCTGAGCCCGAGCACAACAAAAGCCAATCAGTCTCAAAGCCGAATGCCGGTCGAATTGGGGAGCGGAGTGGATTGATCTGAGAGGAGGGCGGGGGGGGGGGGGGGCTGGTTCCGATAAGCCTGGAGCTTGGGAAAGTTGTAAATGTTGGGGCGCTGTTTGCTTTTCCTTATTGGCAGGCGTCTAATTGTTGGCGAGACTTTGACTGCGACTATTTAAGGGTTTTGGGTTTTTCGCTGTTCACTGTTCGCTGTTCGCTGATCGTTTTTGGCGATGATTAACAACAAACAAAGCCAATAGCAACAGCGTGAGATTAATCATTCGCTAAACACAGGCAAACAGGCAACAGGCTAAACACAGTATACTTAAAACAACTGGCAACTGAGGACTTACGAATGACGACGCATGACGATTGCCGACTGGCAAACAAATGAGCGGCTTGAGGTGCTAGCTGAGCTATTCGAGCCGAGCGTGAATCTTGTCGGCCGTCTAGCTGGCTGGCTGGTTAGTATGTTTGCTTAATTTATTGTCATTTGACGGAAGTCACACATTCGCGTTCACATTGCTGCACAACAAAACGATGCTACATTGTTGCTGCAGCTCTCAGAAATAAAAGCTATTCATTCTTGACTTTTGTGGGTCAGCAATGTGGCGCCGCGACGTCGACAGCGACGTCGACTCCACATTGAGACGACAGATCATTTTGGGCGGTGTGCATATTAAATACTTTTATTTTTAGGTTTTTTCTCTCTCGCTGTTTTCTCGTTTTGTTTTGAGATTTTAATGCTCTGCCAATTGCAGCGAACTTGAACTTCAAAGTGCTGCAGACAGTCGACAACCGTCAACCAACAACCTCATAAAAGTGTAGAAATAAATACACTGTGAAAAAGCCTCTACTAATTCGAATAGTGGTTTCAGTCAGTGAAGCGGAAAATAACTAATATGCAATAGGATCTGTCGACATGCTTAGTTCATAATAGTAAAGTATTTTAAATTACAATACATACAAAGATAAGCAAAATAAAAAAGTTTTTTTGTAGATGACATTAAACGCCCTTTACCAATTACAATTTTGAGAGGAAGACAATGTTGTACAATTTTCTCTCAGTGCGGCTACCATATTTTGTTAAAACTTTAATAGAGGGCCATAAAGAGTTAGCCTGAACTAAGCTGAACTAAGTTGAGAAACGGGTTCAGAGCACCAGGCGAATCAGCTGTCGAGACAAGCGCCACTCATTCATGCTCACTTTTGGCTTCGGCTTTCGGCTTTTGGCTTTTGAATCGACATCGACATAGACGTCGCTAACACAGTCGCAGTCGCAGTCGCAGTCGCAGTCGAAGTCTTCGTCTCCATCTCTGTTTCTGTCTCCGTCTTTGGCAATGCAATTGCATAATTTACCGCGTCGATCGATGTTTTTGGCCTTTCCGATGAGAGATTCGTTGCAGCAGAATAATTTGAGCGCTTTGTTTGGCTCTTAATTTATGGAAGCTGTTACTATTGCGACTGGATGCCGATCGATCGCTTGTCTGGGCCAACAAAGTGGCTAAAAGCCTAACCGGCTAATCAGCCGAAAGCGGCAAGAAACAAAACTGTGATTTGTCGCTAAGCCGCTTGCGATTCAAGGCAAGGATACCGCACGCCTTCATATGGGTCATCTGAATACTAAAGCTGAATACTGAGTCACGAGCATTCGAATATACCCGCATACTCTCGCATTTATGCATGTCTTCGACGGTATCATGGATAGTTTCTTGACTTTTGTTTTGATTTTGAAATCTTGAGCTTATTTACGTTTTGTGGCGTGACAAAGTTGACATCAAAACAAAACCGAATTCCAAATTGTTAATGAGTTTATGCTGTTGTTATAGTTGTTGTTGTTGTCTTTGCTGTTGCTATTCGACTTGTTATTGTTTATCGAGTGCTGCGAAGAACTGCTGCCTAAGGGGATTGCTAAGCGGTTCAATGATCTTGAGTAGGTGCTTAGTGCGGTTCTTAGTGTGATACTTCGTTGTTGAATGTCTAATTGGCAGGTGTGAGTACGAGCACTCGAGCTCGAGGGGGATTTGGGAAATGATTTCACTGATAAATGGGTTAATAATTTGTTTTGATTTATGACTACCAGTTCGACGAGTACTAGAAGTAGTATTACGAGTACTATTTGTTCTCGCTTAATGGCAACTCGAAGCGGGAATAGGAATGAAGTTGTTGTTGGGGTTGGGCACGCACGTGACCATGACCCTCAAACATCGGTCGATATTCTTTTCACATACGCTGCGCGAAGAGCTTGTAATCAGTTTAAAAGATCACGCCCGGAACGAAACGTTTTCAATGATAACACTTGGCTGGAAGGTGAGCATCTTGACGAGTGTCGTCGAGTGACGAGAGACGTCGGAGATAAAACGGGTTTTCATACACTGCACCAAATGAGAACTGTGCCTGCATTTCGCTAATTAAAATATTCTCGTTGAGCTTTGCCCATTTGCGAAGCTGAATAATACATAACGAGGCCAAGACTTGCAGCACGCACATTAAACGGCTTTTTGTTGTTCAATGAACTCTCAGCATAAAAGTGACGCAACGAGTTTATGATCTCGGGAACACCACAAGAGCTTGTTGCTCCAGTGCCTGACTTCTGGGCGCAGCCCACGCTGACGGACGGACTGCAACGCGCTCTTGTCGAAGTCGAATAACGTTTATTGAACTCGGGGGAGATAACACTCGACATCGTATAGTATAGCGCATTGTCAGCTGCACCGTTTTCTTGTCTTGTGTTGTGATTGGGTATTTTATTGGGTTTATTCTTGCCGACTTTCCGTTGCCGCCGCTGCCATTGAGGTAGGTCGCAGATCTTTGTACTGCCCCGCAAAGCGGCGACAGCAAGAACAACAGATTGCTCCGAAGGTCAATAACACGGCAGGCGGTTAGTTAGTCAGTCAGTCAGGCTGTCAGGCTGTCAGTCTGACACGCAATCCACAAGCTGTCAGCGATTTTGCAAACTTGTTGAACTTCGACTGCTTGCCACCAGCTGTGACTCCAACTGCAACTGCTCGCGATCGAGTTGTGGCTAATTGCATAATTCACCTCGTGCTCCAATTTTTTATTCCACAGAGCTGCTGCGATGCGCTGCACTCGGCATGACGCTCGTGTTCCTCGGCGCCGTCATCTTTATGACCGATCCCGTCCACCACTTCGTTGAGTGGGTAAGTGTAGAGTGTGAACCGAAATCAATAAGTTGCCCACCTCACTCAACTCACTTTCTGCTCTCGCTTAGCAATTGACATTGACCCCAGGCACGCTGCTCTACAAGCTCTGGCTGTATCCCCCGCTCGACGTCTACATCATGGTCTACATGTTCAACTACACCAACGTGGACGACTTCATAGCAGGCACAGCGTCCAAGCTGAAGATCGAGGAGGTCGGTCCCTACGTCTACAAGGAGGTGCTCTCCAACCACAACGTCACCTTGAACGAGGCCAACAACACCATCAGCTACACGCCGCGTCGCGAATACATATTCATCCGGGATCGTTCGATCGGTGATCCCGTCGTGGATCGCATTCGGGCGCCCAACATTCCCTACATGGGCGTGAGCACCCATGCTGCCACTCTGTCCATGTTTGCTGCTTTGGGAGTCAGTGCGCTGACCAAGCGCCTCAATGCCCAACCCATGCTGGAGGTCAGCGTGCACGATTACATGTGGGGCTATGAGGATCATCTGGTGCACTTGGCCTCCAAGTTCGTGCCCAGCTACATCGACTTTGCCAGCTTCGGCATCATGGAGAAGGTGAGAAGGCGAAACCAGTCTGCAGCTGGTATTCATATTAATCAATCTCTCGCTCTATCATTTAGTTGTTCAGAGAGGGCAACGAGAGCAATGTGGTCAACATGCATCTGCCGCAGCGAAGGGACGCCAATGGAGTCAAACTGCCGAACTCACCAGTCGCCTATTCGCTGTACAGCGTCAACTACGAGCGCGGCTTCGCGCGCTGGGACTATAACGAGGCCACAAAGTAAGCAATCACCTAATGCTCAGCTAGATGTTTATTTATTATTTTGCCCTGTATGCTTTGATCTATTTACTTGTCGGAAGTCAGAAGGTACAGCAGATATTTCCGACCTCCTAAAGCAAGTGTTCGAAATCATCCTCAACATCACAATCGATGCTGAAATGTTTATCTGTCTGTCTGTCTATCTACATCTCCGTTCTTAAGTGATAAATACAACTCTTCACAACTGTTCCCAGTTCCATAGTAATCAAAAATACTTCTTAATCTAATGAGTGGAAGTGCGTCCAAGACTCGTTACTGAATCCGTCTCTTCTGCTATTTGCAGTGGCACGCAGTGCAATCGCATTTGGGGCAGCCACGATGCGACTCTCTTTCCGCGTGACGTCAGCGAAAAGAACGAGTTCTATATCTACCGCCGGACCTTCTGCCGCCGTCTGCCGCTCAAGTTCATGCGCACCTTGAAGTTCAAGGGCCAGGACGCCGTCGAGTACACCATGGAGCCGCACATCTTCGACAGCGAGCTGGACAACGCGAACTCCTCGTGCTACTGCAAGAACAATCAGTGTCTGAAGCGCGGCGTGGGCAACGTGGCGCCCTGCTACTACAGTAAGTACTCGCTTGAGCCGCCACAGAGGAGTGCTAACTGAATTCTGATTTGCTCTGTAGACATGCCGCTAGCTATCACGTATCCTCACTTTATGCACGCTGATCCCAGTTTGCTGGAACCCTTCGATGGCCTCAATCCGGACGAGTCGCGCTTCACCTCCTCCTTCATGCTGCAGCCGGTAATTTAGATCCTGCACTGCCCTCTTCAGTTTCTAATCGAGTCCCTTCCTCTGGTTTTGCGTTCACAGCAACTCGGCGTTCCTCTGCACGCTCACATGCGATTGCAGGCCAACCAAGTGGTGGGCAACGTCAAGTTCAATCGCCTAATGGAGCCCTTCGAGAACACGGTGCTGCCGCTCCTCTGGATCGATCTGACCATCGACAACCTGCCCCCCAGTTTGCAGTTTCTCGTGCATGGCATCAAGTACGGTTTTCCACTGGCGCAAGCAGCCGTCGCCTTGGGACTGCTGCTCGCTGGCCTGTATCAGCTGAGTGCTGCCTTCATGCTGTGCTTTTGGTCGCCACCCGGTGGGGCGCACAGCAAGCTGGAGCACGCCGAGAAGGGCGTCGCCATACTCAACGGCTTGACCCTTGGCGCATCCTTCCACAAGGCGACGCCGACAGCAACGGCACCGGCGATTTCGATGTCAACGGCGGAGGCGCAGAGGCTGCTGAGCCGCAGTGAGGTCTAGGATCGCCTTTGGTTTCTATAATTTTGGAACTTTACCTCAAGTGGATGATACAATGTAATACTGTAGTGTTAAGAGCCGCCTGTGATACTACGACGTTAAATAGAATTATTCAATGCCAGGAGATTTGGTGTAGAGATCAATCTACATATCGAAAACAACTTAGGGAACACTATGCTTACTTACTCTTAGCGAAATAAGATATGGTTAAGGTCAAAGGTTAATCTATTAAATACCATACAATACAATAAATACACATAAGTAACAAAGTTATCGCTATAGTCGTAGACATTAGGAGAACAATTACAGCACGATAGCACGATAGCACGATATCAATGCTTTGCATTTGGCTTTTGCGGCTGCCGCCTTAATGTGAGGCAATCGTGTCTTCGATCCAGTTCAAGTAGTACGAGATGCGCAGGTAGACATCCGGGAAGTTCTCGAGGGCACAGCCCGAGCCAAAGGACGTAACTCCGGCTAGAATCCAGGGTCCATCCCGAGACAGGCGGCACTGCAGGGGCCCGCCTGAGTCCCCGACACAGGTGCCTCCCTGTCCATTCAGCTGGCCAGCGCAGAGGTGTCCGCCATGGATGTTGACGAAGCTGCCATAGGCATCCTTGCACCTGCAATCTCAGGGGAGTTTCACGAAGAGTCAATTGGGTCGGAGTAGCCAGCGACTCACCTGCGATTTTGATGGAGCGGCACCTGGGTCTTGAGCAGCTCATTGGACAGGTCCCCGCTGATGTTGGCCTTGCCCCAGCCTGTGGCCACGCAGTCAATGAAGGGCATCTCTCTGGCGTCTGCGCGATCGCCCAACTCCGGGTCTTCGGACTCCAGCTTGAGCTTCATCAGCTTATCGTTGCGTCGCCGTGTGCGCTTCTTGCTCCGCGGTGATCGCTGCGACTGCCGCAGCGCTTGGCGCAATCGGTTCAGTATCTTCATGTTCATCAGCTCGCGCATGGACATGTCCATGGAGCTGGGAGTCGTGACGTTGCGGTAACGCCTTCTGCTCTGCACACTGCGTAGAAAGTTGTCAATCTTCTCGGGCACTTCGTCGAGCTCCAGTTGCTGACTGAGCACATCCTCTTGGGGCGCAGCTGCTGGCGCTTCCTGTGGCTCCCTCAGCATAAAGGGCAAACAGATGCGACGAATGTGCGAGCTGCGCGAGAGGTCCGCGGGCTTCGACAGCTTCATGAGCACAACATCGTGGCGAAAGTTGTGGTAGTGATGGTGCAGCACAATCTTCTCGACGGGAATTCGCTGCTCGTTGCCGGACTCAAAGTTGCGGTCGTGCTCGCCGAGCACCACCGTCCACAACGGCGGAATGGGCAGGTTAAAGAGATCGCTGCAAGTTCAAGAGCAAGTTGCTGCAATCAGTTCGTTGCATTCAATAGCAGAAGGACAGCCACTTACTTGTGCACACAGTGGGCGGCTGAGAGTATCCAGTACTGATGGATGAGCACGGCCCCGCACCAGTGGCCCAGGAAGCCCAGCGAGGGGTGCAGCAACTCCAAGGAAGCCTGCCAAGGGAACTGCCCCTCGTTGGTGGCAGCGCCCGAGATAATCCGAGCACTTCTACGACCCGTTCGACAGCCGCAGTCTGTCGAGAAGAGGAGCAAAAAGAGTTCAAAGCTATTTTCTACTTCCGCTGCCAACTAATAGAGCGGCAAAAAGTGCTGGGAACATGTGAATAAATCAAAAGTCTTTTTTTTCTGTCTGGCAAACAATAAAGCTAATTCCATTAATTCTGGAAGCTGTGCTTTGGGTCTATTTGTTTGCAAAATGATCACAAATTACGGCTGCAATTTTCTCACGCGATTGCGCGTGTTTGGCACCAATCACTCAGAATGTTTTTTACAGATCCTTCCAATACAATCAGTAAGGTTCTGCACTCTTATTATTGTTTGCGATAGAGCCGAAGGCCCCTACATCATTTGAAACATTTCTAGAGCAGAAATTTCATTTCGAGCGCAGCAATCGAATGAAGAGTGCTGTTGATTAGTTTTAAACAGAATAAAAAGCGAAAGCATCGCATTTGGGTGTTCACAAACGATCGCATAAGTCAAACACTAATGAGTATTTCGACTTGTACTTTAGTTTGGCATCGGAATACTAATAAACGCTTATTCAAAATTCCCGGTACTGTTCTGCCCACAGAGGTGCGAATGAATAAATCGCCAAAGCTGATGAGGCTTTTAGATATAGTTTGGGCTGCCATCAAGTTATAACACCTTGCCCTTTAAGTGCTGATCTGGGATGAGATGATCTGATTGGCATCACTTGCACTCACCTGTCTCAAATGGCGTCGTCTGCTGCACGAGCAGAAGCAGAAGAAAGAGCAGCCAATGCACTTGCATTTGCATTTGCAGTTGCAGTTGCAGTTGAAGTTGAAGTTGCCGTTGTGTTTGTGGCGACAATAGCTTCACCATCTTGATCTTCATTTTCATGTTAGTCGCTGCTCTCGTCGAGCAACTCAGCGCAGCCTCAACGGCTCATCGCGCGCATGACTGACCCAGAGAGTCAGATGGAGATGTAGCTGCAGAGGCAGGGGTAGGCTGTGACTTTGGCTGTGGCTTTGCTTGTGATGACAGTTGGTAGTTGTTAGCTGGTAGTTGGTAGTTGGTAGTTGAAAGATGGCAGCTGGTGTTAGCGGTATCCTGATGATGTTGTTGCTTGCTGCTGGTGATGATGGTGATGATGGTGAAGGTGATGATGGTGATCAGCAGTCGACTATTGTTACTGTTACGTTCGGCTTTTCACTTTCACGCTCGCAACTCAAGCAGCAGTTCAAGTCCGAGCTGGGCTGAGACTTGAACTCTTTTTGGTCGGCTTGACTTTTTAATAACACGCATTCGCCGCTTAGACCTTTGTAATGCCTTTAAGTATTATAATTTACGAGATTTCCCAGCTTCACTTTTCTTTTCGCTCGTCTCCTCTCTCACTTACTCTCACTCCGTCTCGCTCCCTCTCTCGCACTCACTCACTATCGCGTTCTCACTCTGCGCATTAATTAGCCAACAACTGTGGGCGTTTCTGCCTCGATTTGTGCGCAGAAGCCAAGCCTAAGACTGACTCGGAAACAGAGACTCGGTGTTAGGCTGGGGGCCCGTGCCCTCGGTTATATAATGATGGAGTTAGCGCTGTTCCAAGTTGGCTAAAGTTGGGTGGCCTGGGGGCAGGCAATATTAGCGGTTATGGCTTCAGTGTCAGTTTTAGTTTCAGTTTCAGTTTCAGCTTCGGCGTCGGTCTTCGTCTTGGCCTCGGATTTAGTTTCCGTTCGAGTTTCGCTTTCGAAGAGCGCGTGCGCAACGTTGAATCTGGAGGCGGAATTTAGAGTTCAAGCTGGAGTTCCAGGCCCATGCGAATCGCTTGCGACGAGCGCCAAAATGCAACTGGGCGCTGCTCAGGTTTTGGCCAACAAACATTTACCGTTTCGGTTACATCGCATGCTGCGCAGTCGGCGTCGCTTTGCTGCGCGGTGCTGCGCGTCGTCGACATTTGACTGTGTCTAGTGTTGCATGCCCCGCGACCGAGCACTGCTAGTTACAATAATATCAGCAGCGGCAACGACAGCAGCCGCAGCAGCAGCAGCAGCAATAATAATAACAAAGCGACGCCAACGAAAGTGAAAAGACAGCGCGAGGCAGCGGGCAAAAGAGCAGCCAGCAAAAACAACAACAGCAGCAACAGCGGCGAATGAACAACAAACACCAAACAACAAACAAACAGCAACCACAACAACAACAACATGCACGCTGACGACAACGATGATCGGCTGGGATTTGAGGAAAGGGTAAGTTTGGACGTTCCTCATCTCTGGCTGATCATTCACAGCAGTCAAACCGAAGTGAGGTGATTGCAACTTGTGTATTTTAATTGATCTTAAGTAATACTTGTAAGCCAATGAGTTGACTTCTAAATTAAATATTAACTAACTTTCAGTGCGATGCAGTAATACCAGTTACTCAACCCCTCGAACTATCGTCGTCACAACGCGGTAAATGATCTAACTTAACTCATGCAAAACACAAAGGAATTCTACATAGATTTATCATTTGTCTTCAGTCGATTCAAAGCGCTTTGTCAACGTTGTAAGAATTACACAATAAATTTGCAATTGTAATATAATTTCCACATGCGCGATTAAATCCATACTAATCAGATTCTTGGAGTAAGTTTAGTATGGGGGATATTCGTGTTACGTACGTGCCCTTGTTTTTTAAGTTACGTGTCAAACCCGTATTTAATTGAGGTGTCATTTAACGCCTGTTACTAAATTGGAGCACATCAATTAAAAAAGAGATATTCATTTCCCCGCCTCGCTACATCGAATAAGTTCTATTTTAATAGCACCTGCTGTGAATGATGCCAGCACGATTCATCTCGCCGAGTCCGAAGTGCTGAGCAAATGCGAGTGCGAGTGCGAGTGCGAGCGAGTGAATGAGTGAGTGAGTGGACTGTATGAGTATATATCCGCAGTTACAGTGCAGCTGAGTTACTTTCGTTTTCATTAGAGCTGCAGCAACGGCAACATCAGCAGCAGCAGCAGCAGCAGCAGCTGACTCTGCAGGCTGTAGTCGGGTTGAGATGGGAGCCGGACACACGCCCGACTTGAATTCCGCGTTGCGATGCCAGCAAAACTCATAAGTCATTTGACTGTCTTGTTGCAGCAGCAGCAGCAGCAGCAGCAGCAGTCACTGTTGCAGTCGCAATGGGGAAGTTGTTAATGCAACAGCAGCAGCGGCGGCAATAACAACTGTTGTGGCAGTGGCCGTAACAATAGTGCAACAGCAGCATTGCTCTGTTTACGCAGCCAATTGATCATTTAAGCCAAGTTAAGCTACTGCTAGGCGGGCAGCCTGCCACTCTGTCTGTCTGTCTGCCTATCTGGCTGTCTTTCCGTCTTTCTGTCTGCCTGTCAATTTGTTATTGTGGTGGGCGTTGTCGAGTTGCAGTTGCTGTTGCTGCACAATTAACGGGCGCCGTCAGCTCTCCGGCAATTGCTGTTGATGTTTTCTTGTTTTGTTATTGCTTTGTTTGTTTGTTTGCCGCTCGTCAATGATGAACGTTAATCAAAAATCAGAAAACGCTCGTCGCTTGCACAATCAGTGCCCGCTTTTAATCTGGTAATGTAATGAAGAGAAAAGTTCGAGTCCCTGTTAAAGGCTAATACTTAATCATCATACTGCAAGAGCAGAGTCAACTGATCTGAACTTTCTCAGTCTTCCCAGTCGCGGAGTCGCAAATATTAAATTGAACACAAAAAACCATTTAAATCGAATGGAAAATATTAGAAATCAAATGGATTTGTACGCACACGACGTGCGGCGACAATCAACGGAAGCGTTGCGGGTCAATTAGCCCCCTCAGCGGCAACAGCAACAGCAGCAGCAGCGGCAGCCACAGCGGCAACAGTCCGTGGAGTAACAACAGCAACATGAGTCAAATTAGTCAAGCTAAACAAAATGATCACGTAAATATTTGGCGTTGGCGTTTGGAGAGGAGAAATCGTGGTTCGAGACCTTGAATGCAGCACTCGAGTGGTGCATGCCTATGTTGCTGCAGAGCTGTGTTGCTGCTGCTGCTGCTGCTGCTGTGGGCTGCAATTTCACTGCTGTTATTCAATTGCAGTTGCATCATAGTCAGAGCCAGCAACATGTGGCCAGCTGATCGCCCAGCAACCGATGCGGGTTCGAAAACCCGACAAAATCGAGCAACATTTGTCGAGAGTTGAGCTGAGCTGAGCTGAGTTGAGTTGAGTTGAGCTGATCTGAGCTGAGTTGAGCTGAGTTTGTTGTGCCACAGCTGATCGACATAAGGCAAGCTGGCAACGTATTTGCATGCCACGCAGCAGCAACAGCTGAAACTTCAGCAAGTATCTTCCACGACGTGCGCATTACATTACCAAGTGGCAGAGGCAGAGATTGAGGCAAAGACTGCGGCCGCTTTCCACGCGGCTGGCGACGCGTCGTTGCAAAGAGCTGCTGTTGTTGCCTCACATGAAAACGAAAGTGCTTCAAGTGGTTGGCCAGCTGGCATTGTTGTTGTTGATTAGGTTATACTATTTGTTGGTGCTCACGATTAAGAGTTGCTATCTCTACCTTTTGCTTGTGCTGGCTGTTTCCTGTATCTCCAAGTGGCTGTCGGCGTGTTTATGTTTTGAATTGTTGCTGGTGTTGCTGCTGCTGGCAGTGGCACTGGGAATGCCAACGTTGCATGCCACATGCGCTCGCGGCATGCACACTGGCGCCAAACAGTTTGTGCAACACATCAAAATGTTTTGTTTTCATTTATTTACTCTGAGCAGTCGCAGTCGCACTTGGAGTTGCAGTTGTTGCTGCTTACTCCGCATGTTTTAAGGTGTGAATTATTTCCTTTTAGCTGAGTTTTACTCAGTTTCCTTGAGAGCAAACACTCTGCTGCTATAATTGCAATTTAAAGCTACATCAAGTATCGATTTCATATGCTTTAAATCGAGCTGCCACCCAAGTCGCATCTCGTTTGTATATCACAGTCGCAGTTGGAGTCGCAGTCGAAGTCGAGGTTGGTGTCGTGAGGTGAACAGCAGCGTTTTTATTAATAGCAATTAGCGTTAACCAAATTGCCTGGAAATTGTGGTGCATGTTGTTTAGTATAATATGTTGCTGTTGCTGTTTCTGTTGCTGCTGCTGCTGCTTTTGGTTTTCGGTTTTGTTGTTGCTTTTCTTCTTTCTTGCGGTTGTTTTATGTGGCGCAAAACTTGCGGTTTCCACATGTTGCCATTGGGTTGGGATGGGAAAACGGCAAAATGGGAAATTGCTCAGCAATGCAACTGCATTTATGCATTCACGATACAGATGTCCATGTATTGTACTCGTATGCAGTTTGTACTCCCGCCTCGTTCGCTTGTTGCTTTTGCTTCCTCTCGATGCGGCGAGCATTTAAACACTTTGAACTCGATTGAACCCAGCTGCAAACATTACTCGTAAAATTGCTGACAAAACGCGACAGGTTGCCAAAGAGTCTCTCGACTGGTGATTGCTTCCTTTGCGGTGCCGTGGTGCCGTGTCTCGGCCCCTTGTGGAGATTGTCTAATCAAAGTCAACTAAAAATTAAGTGTCCAAATTATGTCATGCTTTGCTGTAGCTGTAGCTCTAGCTGTTTTCTGCGGTGTCTTTTGTTTGCCGCAGTGCAGGCGAAATGACAACACAAAACAAAACAAAAATTATTCGCACGCCACGCGCCCGATAAACGCACTTGGCCCCCTCGGGCAGCTCGAGCTTAAATAAATACACTAAATAGAGAAAACAAAAATACAGCGACAATAACGATGAAAGGGGTACAGTTTACGAAACAGATGGGCTCTCCAACTCGAAGATAAACAGTCCAAACTACAGTCAGTGCCAGAGCCAGAGCCAGAGCCAATTATAAATTGCATTTGAATTAGATTTGAAATGTTTGAGAAGAGCGGAGACATCGCAGAGTCTCAGAGGGAACGAACGGAAACAGAGACAGATAGACCTTTAAAATGGCCTCTCCTAAATTAAACGAAATTTGATTTTTTGATGACAATTTCGCTTGACAATTCAAGGCTAATTCGATGACGACAGTGAAGACGTCAGTCTCACCCAGTGATTGTTTCAACTGTCGCTGCTGACGTCTTCTCCAGATAAGAGCAGCAGTCTTAGATGGTTGGTTGTATCAGGGGCTGGTTATCGTGTCGCTGCTTTGGGCTTTCTATTTTCAAGGTTTTGTCAAACATTTTGGGCTTATCAGCATTGCTAGACATTTGCGAAAAGTGCCGCAGTTGTACTCGTATTGTATCTGTAACTGTCTGTATCTGTCGTTGTATCTGTGAGATACAAATGCGGCAATTGCAGGAAGTTTTCTTCTAAGCTAATTTCTGCACATGCCTTCCGCATGTCAAATTCGCAGCCTTAGCCTAGACCCACACACAAAACACACAAATTCGTGTACCCCACAGAAGTGTGGTCCCAAAAGGTCAGTCCGAGAGATAAATTACCCCAGCCGGGCCAAGTCGAGCTGTCTGGACTAACCCCAGCCACAGACTGCGACGACATTGGGGCCATTGCCGAGTGTGGAGTCCTCTCTTGATGGTGTTGCCTTTTTCATGGCTTCCGTCGCAGTTGCCGCTGCCAAAATCAATGGAATATTTCGGCTTCCGCTGTCATTTCAGCCACCCGCCTGGCAAACTGGCAAACTGGCAAACTGCTCATTTTATGAATATATAGGCTCGACCCAGACTCAGGCTCGGACTCGACTCGACTCGACTCGACTCAGTTCCGGGCCAGGGCTGACAGAAGTGGCAAGGGCTGCCAAATTGGGCCGGCGCGGCGGGGCAATAATTGTTATGATGCCGTCCGCTTGTCTGATATTTATTTTGCATATGTGTTGCATGTCCACCACACACTAAGCCTGTTAATACCCTCTCTTTTGACCCGAGACTTGCTCATTACATATTTGTTGAACAGCAGAATATACATGTTTGTCAATTGAAATAATAATTGTAAATAGCTTGCTCGGCCATTAAATATTCATTTCTCATTTGTTTGGTTTTGCAATTTGCCATGCCATGAATTATTCAGCTTAGAGTATCAGCCTGTTCGATGATGACAAGATTTGGCAGTTAGGGCTTAGTTTTTAGTTTGCATTTTTGTGGGAGGCGCAGCGTTATGTTTGCCCAATGAAGGTCAGTTGGGGGCGTGGCTGCTGCAGTGCGGGGCAGGCGCGGGAGGCGAAAGCTGCAAATTAAAATTCGTTTATTGTGCCAAAAGTTATGCAAGCTTTGTTGAGCCCTGCTCCGATTTTATGTGGGCCGAAATTCAATACTCTCGAATTGTGCTCGCTCGCAACACGTGAAAATAATTACACAAGCCAGTCGAGGGCAAATGGCGAGATTAATTTAAAAGCGATGTCTGCAATTGCAATTGCGAGGGGGCGACGGCGCCGGCAACGGCAACGAGCACAAATCTGATCTGAGCTCATCAATTCTGCTGGCTAAAACGACACGAGGCAAATTTGTTTTGGCCAAGTGTAAATCTTGGCGAGCACACAAAATAAACAAAAAGTCACAGATACTCGGGCACTCGCCCACTCTCACACACAGACACAACCGCACACTCATAGTTATGCAGAATGCAATTGCAATGACATGTTGAAAACATGGAAGGACATGTGTAATTTCTCACGTGCTCGACGAAAGCCAAAGAAAATAGCAAATCCTAATGACTTCCAAATGCTCTATGCCGACAACATATTTAGAAATATCTAACTAAACTACTAAGCACATTAAGTATACGTAGCTTGTAATAAATATAGCGAAGAGCATCTAATAGTTAGTTTTGCCACAAAATTGATGACATTCAAAATACTCAGAGACAAAGGGTATAAAACCGAAAAAGCCCGAAGCAAACAAACAAAAATTCCAAATGAAACAAGCAATACAATTGTTTGCACTGCTTCCCTGTTGTTGTTGATATTGTTGTTGGCGTGAGCGCATAAAAGAAAAGCGCTTAAAAAATAACAGTAAATTACACAGGCAAGCGGCAAGCGGCAAGCCACGCCCCTTCGCCCCTTCGCCACTTCGCCGCGGCGCCACAGCATTTCACCGCCTCTGCGATGCATGACGAGCTTGCATACTTTTAGGGACAGCTGATTTAATTCCGCACCATGGGATGCTATGCAGCGCATCGCAACACAGGCTCACGGCGCTGCAGCGCTGAGGCAAAGTCCTTGCCACCAGATGTGGCACAGCGGAGGGCGCGGTCTGGTGCGCATCGCAATTTGCAACGTTCCAACCGCCGCTGCACCTGACGGTGCGACTCGACTCGACTCGACTTGAATGGAGCAAAGCACGCAATCCGCAGGGGATTCACCAGACTAAACAGAGCAGCGCAGGCGGAGGAGGTATGTCAAAGGGAAGGGAAAGGGAAGGGAGCGAGGAAGGGTGCTATTCTGTTCTGCTTCTGTTTCGGATGCGGATTCGGATTCGGATTTGAAGTTTTTTCATGTTTATTCGCATAGCATGAATTTATATGAGCACAATTTGTAATACGACTACGACTGCGACTGTGAGTTTGAGTGTGAACACGTGTGTGAGTTAAAGTGCGAGTGTGAGTGTGAGATTGCCTGACGTTTGAATGGCTTTTAGGCCACAGCGCTTCCTAATCTGATTTCTCAGGCAAATAGAAGACAAACGACTTTAGATATTATGGCGCAGAAAGCGAACGACTGCAATTAAATTCTCGCAATTTTTGCAATTTAGTACTCTTCATAATGGGCAGCGAGTGAGCTTGAAGAATTTAATTCGGTTCAGTAGAAAGTCATCCCTCATCTCGCCACACTGAATGAACCCTTCACATGTTGTACAGTGTAAATGTCCGCTGACGACGCTCGTCATTATGCTCGCCTTCCTTGGCGTGTTCCTTTGTATAGTTCTCAGCGCCAGAGCTTGTTATTGTTTTGTTTCCCCTACCCATTGTTGTTTCTGCGTTTTGCCGGAGAGAAACACTAAACAATACGGTGAAATTACTTAATTTCATGTTGGTCTAATCAAGTTGCCATTGCCTTTGCCATTGCCATTGCCGACTCTCGACTGCCAACTGCTGTAGACTGCAGACTGTTGGCTGCCAAGTGGCGCTAGCCGAGAGCCCAGAGCCGAGAGCGAGTGTGTGGCTGGCACGGAAGGCCGCACAAAAGCGTGCAGGCAGGAGCAGCACGAGGACCTGGAGCAGGAGGAGCAGTGTGCGAGCAGGTGCGGATTGCCTGTAAATAACGTGACTGTGCCGTGCCAAGCTCACATGTGGCCCTCTCGGCTCTTTCATCTCTGAGAACACACATACGACCCAAAGACCCAAAGGCTGATGGCTGTTTCCTTTCTTTTTTGTGTTTTCTTTTTTGTCGTGCTTTTGGTTTTTGGGCCAACGTTTAGTGGCCGCTCATTTATGCTCGAAGCAGCAACGGGGCAACAACAACATGAAATAGGTGGACAGCTAAGCACTGTCAACAACAACAACAACAACAACAACAACAACAACGACAACATCAACAGCAACTATGAGGGCGTAAAGAACGGGCCGAGTGAGAGCAAAAAACTATGCAAAGCTGGCAGCCATTTAACATTTGGCTTTTACCAATACCTCTACTTGGCTTGCGACTCGTTCTGGGCCGGGCGCATGTTAATAAGAAAGTGTGTCAATGTCGACATCCATTTCCTTTTGCACCAAGGCACCAGCTGCACAGTCAGAGGCAGAGACAGCAGCACTAGGCAGCAGGCAGCAGGCAGCAGCTCTCAGCTGGCCACTTGACGATGCAAACAGGTAAAAGGGCCTCAAATTTAAACATTTGTCTACTCCAACACGCACCGTCGCACACCCACACACCATAAGCACACACACACTCCCAAACACACACACACACATGGACACGGTGCTGGCAATTCGGAATGGAAACGGAACGAAATGAAAGCTGGCGAAACTTTGGTAAAACGGTCATCCGCAATGAGCAACAGCAGCAACTGGAACAGCAGCAGCAGCTGCGAACATTTTGAAAAAGGAACATTAAGATGGCGCTGTGCATTGTTATTGTTCGGGTTCTTGTTGCTATTGCTGTTGCTGTTGCTTTTGCTGTTTCGGGGCCTCCTTTTTGGGCGCTGCAGCCCAACGCCGCCCGCTGTGACAGCGCAGCGGGAGCGCGAGTCTGTTGGCCACTTTTTCATTTTGATAAATTGGCAGCGACAATTCAGCAAGAGTTGACAATTACCAGCACATGCACAAGCTCATCTCATCTGTCCGCTGTTTGCGCGCGCGTGTGTGAGTGTGTGTGTGTGTGTGTGTTTGAGTGTGCGTGTGTGTGTGTGTGTGCCTTGTATAATTAAAAGCAAGAAAAGCAGGCATGAAATTGTTTTGCTTAAATGTCTTTGACTGTCGTCGCCGTCGCCGTCACCGTCGCCGTCACCGTTGCCTTTGCCTTTGCGGCTGCAGCCAGTTGGTGGTCCACTTTTCGACATGATCGAATGCGAATGCACCACCACCATAATTATGCTGCCAAGTGCCACAACACGCCTCACCTCTTGCCCGTGCGGCGAGCTACTGCATATGTCCCTCTCTCTCTCTCTCTGAGTGTGTGTGTGTCAAGGCTATGCTTAAAAATTGTCCAGAACATTTGCACATTTTGATTTGTTGAAGTTTTTTTCGGTCATACACTGCGCACATTTTCTTCCTTTTGTAATACGCTGTCACAAAGCAGGTTAATTTAAATGGAAACTTTATTCATTTTGAAAATTCCATTTCTTTGGTTTTATCGCATAGTTTATTTGTGAAATTGTAATTTAAATTTGATAAATACATTTATTACATGTCTCATAAAAACTAAATCCGAAATGCAAATTTCCATTGTAATAAAGCGAGCATTGTCTATTTGCAGTAATTATATTCAAATATAGTGTGCAATTGGTTGCAGAAAAATAAATATTTCCGGAGATCATTGTAATGTTTACTTTGTAGATGCAGAGCGAGTCAAGTTTATAAAAGAGATGCCAAAATAAATATTTGGGCAATAAAGACGTTAGCTAAATAGGAAAGTAAACAGAAATATTACTGTGATTAGATTAAGCTATCTCTGAAGTAATTATAGTAATGGCAAATAGGTTAATATAATATTTAGTTGGATTCGCACAAAGTTGGCTTTAAATTCAATTAGCAATTTCGGCAAGTGTTAAGTCTTCAAAAATCTAACAGACACCACAAAATGCCGCATGCTGTCCTAGTGCAACGCTAAAGCTGCACGTGGTAGCCAAAAAGTAGACTGCACGCCGACACACAAACACACACACACTCACATACACTCATACAAAGACACATAGACACACATAAGTATTTACAAGCACACACACACACGCAAACACAATGCAGACTGCATGCCTCTGCAGCGACAAGTGCAGAGCAGCATCGACAGCGACGCCGACGCCGACGCCGACGCAGACGCAGACGCAGCGATAAGATAAAACGTGCGATGACAAAAAGCACCCAAAGCGAACGACGACGGCAACGATGACGACGACGACAACGACGACGACGCCGACAACAACGAAGGACGCCGAAGCTCTGCAATGAGCCGACTGCGACGCAAAAGCCAACGGCGACGACAACGACGTCGACGACGACGACGCTAACGATGGCTGTGTTGGTTGCTGGTGTGCTAGGCTGCGGCTGCGGTTGTTGCTGGTGCTGGTGCTGGCGCTGGTCGCTTATAAAAGCCGCTGGCTCGACATGAACGAACATCACAAAACAGCGAAGCGCGTTGCCGAGCACACAAGAGCCCAGAGTGGAGGCCACATTTACAAAACCAGCCAGAATCAGATTCAGAATCAGAGTTAACCAACGGTAAAGTGAAACAACAACACTGACTATCGTGTGTGTGTCTGTGTATGTGTGTGTGTGAGTGCGTGAGAGTGCATTTGTATTTGTGTTAAGAGTTTCCGTTACACAAATAATGCCACAATTTCGAAAACGCATTTGGAAAACCGACAAAAGTACAAGAACTAGGCAAAGAAACAGAATGGCGCAAATAAGAACAAGGCGCCAGTAACGAGCAAGATTTTCTCAAAAGACTTAGAGAAGAGGGCGAGGCGATGGAGATGGAGATGAGGAAGTGTCCAGAACATCAGAGCGGTGCTGTAGTTCCCAGTCAAGTGGGCTGACAGCTTGCAAGGAAGTGACGCCTACCTGGCCTCGCCTCGAGTTTCCCACCTCATTGTGGCTGTGGCTGTGGCTGTCCCGTCTTTTTGCACTCCCCCTCACCTTGTTTCATTGTGAAGAGCGAAGAAACTTAACAAGTGCAAGTAATGCTGCTTTTGTAATGAATTCATTCAAAGTGTTGCCAAAGTTTTTCATAAAGTTGCCGAACAAAAATACTCGCACTCGAAAAGCAAAAAGCATACTCAAGGATCCTCGTCCCGTGCTGGGTTTGTTTGGTCAGCCGTTTCATGCTGTTGCCGTGTGCGCCGCAGGCCTAAAGCCCCAGCCAGCCATGGGTTATTGTCTCTTATTTTCGCAAGCTCTGCTCTCTCTCTCTGTCTGTCATCTCTTGTCGTTTTACAGTTCTCTGTGGCCCACTAAATTAAATGTAAATTAATGCAAATTACCCAAATTACTGCGGGGCCACACAATACAACAACGGTGCAACGGCGACGACGACAACCGAATGCAACTTGCAGTTCAGATAAAAGACAGTCGCAGTCACAGCCACAGCAACAGCCACAGTCCCCATCACAATCGCATTGTCTATTATTTTAAATTGGCTGCGCAAATTTGCGGCATCGCAAAAGTAATTAGTGACCATTGCAAACTGTGCCACATCTGCGTAGAATTGCAATCAGAATCAGCGAAGACAGCGAGCTCTGAAGCTAGTGTCAAAGTCGAGAGTGATCTCTCTTGTGCACGTCGTCAGTCGTATCCTGAGTCGCCATCAAATCTGAAGACAATAAAATTTCCGTTTCATGTGCCTCACAAATCACATTTGCAGCACGAACAATTTTTCCAACTCATGTAAATTAAGTATACGCCTCGTATATTTGGCAAACAGTTCAGCGGGGACACAATCTCAAGTTTTAATGGCCTGATAAAAGCAGAACTCATCCTCCAGCACCCCAGATTCTTCGCAAATGTCAATTAAAATTTTTATGACCTAATATTGGCCTAATAATTATAATGTGGAAGATGAATGTTAATGGGCAGTAGGCCATAAAAAGTGACAACAAAAATTGGCAGCAGTGCGCCGTATTTGAGTTATTAGAAACTGCAGTCTCTGATGGACAGGGACTAATTAACGAGGCGGCTGTCATTGACTGAGCTAATGTGGTTCTTCCTGACTGAAAGTCACAGCCACAATTAAAGCCGATGCCACAGCAACAACAACAGCCACAGCCACAGCCACAGCCATAGTCAAAGCCAAAACCAAAACCAAAGCCATTCTGCGGCTTGGTGCGCGTGGTTTTTATGCACTGGCGCATGAGTACGCGTATCGAGTATTGGGTATTGATATTGTTAATTAATGCTCAACTAGTCGCAGAGCCCAAAACTTAATGAGTGCCAGACGGAGAGTGGAAGGTGTGAGGCATGGTGACGGGAAATGCGTAAATATTAATGCAAACATTTAATTGGCAGCAGCAAAGCAAATTTTAACGTCGAATGCTATTTAATTCCTACTCGTTCGTGGCGCAATGACGACCATACCACGTGGCGTATGCGTAATATGCGAATTTACCTCCAAAGCGAATTCAATTTGCGCGCTTATTAAATTATTTATTTCACTTTTACTCGTATGTGTTTACACACACACACACACATATCAGATATCGCTAGTCCGATTATATACTCGCATTCTCATATAACAGGGATATGTAAAATGCGCAACGACCTATTAAAAGGCTTTAAATTTCATTTCCAATTTCCATCACGCGCTTCGTTGTGGAATGCAAATGAAAGCCAACTCCATTGACGACACATTTAACTTAATTCCATCTTTCCAAGAGATTCGCAAAACGGGTAAACTGTTTCTGCTTTCGTAATCAATTCGAATCACAAGCGCACAATTTTTTCATAAACATTTTAATTGGCGCTCACAAAAATGTCTCCATTAAAGCGCCGCCCTTTGTCAGCTCTTTTAGTGTCACTTTCCCTTTGTGCAGCCTTGAAATTATATCCCTCTTTGATTATCACAGTTTAGTTGTCATCAAAATAATAAATAGTGATTTACGACGTAATAAATAGGAAACCACACAAAGCGCACTGATAATAAAATGGAATTACATTAATAACATTGGTTTAACACTTGAGCGAACGCCTAGTTGAGTTGACATTTTCTAATGATTTCATGAACAGATGAGGTTTTGAGGCAGCTGCAGCTGCTCGTCGCTAAGCTACGAGTTCGGTTGATTTAATTTAGTTCGCATTATTCTTAGAGAAAATGACGTTTCTCTCGCTAGCCATCATTTTTATAGCCTTTACTTCTAGTTTGGCTGGCAGCCCAACTCAATAGCCAGCAGGCATCCAGCTGCAGGCTGCAGGCTGCAGGACTCGTCAGCTCACCTGCAGAGTCTGCATCCGCATCCTCATCCGTATCTACGGCATGTCGTTATTGTTGACGTTGCCGTCGACGACGACGACGATGACGTTTTCGTAGCCATCATGTTCATTGCATTTCGCTTTCCACTTGACATCCTGGCTGCAATTTCCTTGTTGTGAAATTATGCTTTGAGATGAACACAACAGCAAACGGCTGCAAGGTGATTCGGTGGCTCGTCCAAAGTAAACTAAAGTAAATAGCTTCCGAATGAAGCCCTTGGCCCCACTCCTTTCCCCGCACCTCCAGCGATTAACTGAAAGCGAACAAAAGACCCTGCGAAGCATCAAAGCTGGCAATGACCATGTGAGATGTGGGATGTTGGTTCTTGGTTGTTGGTTGTTGGCTGTTTGATGTGTGATGAGGCTGCTGAGTCGACGTAGCTTCTTTTCCACATGCCAACCATTTGGCATATTTGCTGTGATTTAGCGTGCCGCCTTTGACCTCGTTGGCAGTTCGCAGTTAGCTGTTTGCTTTTGATTGAAGGTTAAATGAGCCATAGCTTGGAAGGCTGACAGACGATCCTTCCTCCCATCCCCCATTCCGCCGTGCAAAGCTTTTGCATTTGCATTACGGGCATCCTTTTGTGCATCCTTAGACAGTTTTATTTTATTTCCTTTGCTTGAATTAGCTGGCATAAACTAACGCTCGGGGCGGGACGCAAATGAGTATGTCGATTTAAGAGCCCCAACGAGCGCACAGCCCGATTTCGTTTCTTGCCCATCTTTTTTACGAGTCGTCTGCGGGCCGACATTACGCTCAGTGTCACGCCCACTTAAGCGTCTCTGCCTCTAATTGAGAGCACTTTAAATTTGAAACTATTCTATTATTATTATTGTTCTTTCCTCTCTCTCTCGATTTCTTTCTGTGTGTATTCTGCGCTCTCCATCTAATTTTATTACCCTATTTTCAATTTCCCATATTCCACAGCTGTTGAGGAGCGAGCGAGCCATCGAAGTGAAACTACAACTTTAACAGAAACTAAACTAAAATCAACAATAATACAAAATGTCCATCTCCGATTTCCGCAAGAAGAAGCTGCTGTTCCTGTTCAATGTATTCTTTGGTGAGTACAACTCAAACTAGTGCTGGAGAGAATACTCTAAAGAATTGCCAGACACGAGTTATGGCAACAAGAAGCTCTTGTTCATGATGACATTATTACCTGAAAACTAACGAACGAATAACTTTCGCAATTGGGAAAATATTTCCATTGGAGTGCAGAGGAGGAATGGTATTGAGATAATGTTTTAAGTGCAATCTACAATCGGCTGTCGACTGCACGTTTCGCAATTCAATTTGCCAACCTACTTTGCACACGCTGCGTATACTTAATGTTAATGCTTAACTGCAAGTATTTCCATATGCGCACTGCTCGTTCTCTGTGCACCAGTTGCCATTATCCAAATGCCAAATGTGCAGTGTGCTTTAAACCCATTAAGTTGTGAACTTTATGCCCATTGTGGCAAACTCAACAAAGCAGAAAACATTGCAGTTGCAGCTCTCAAAAGTAGGCAACACTTTTCGCAACTCTCTCGGACAAAAAGACTTTCGCAGCCAACCACACAAAGGTCGAGTGCTATTCGATTATGACTAATTGCTAACAGTTAGCATTAAGCAGCAAATAGTGGAGTCTTCAAACCTGCCTGTTGGCTGCTGGCTGCTGGCCATTTGCCATGCTTGGCATTGGCAGCAGCTGCTTTTCGCTGTTGGCCGTTGGCTGATAGCTGTTGGCTGTTGGCTGTTGGCGCCATAAAACGCAAGCAGCAAATACTTGACACTGAAATTTAAAGTGGCCATTTGCACACCGTTGTCGTTTGTGCTGTCGTCGTTACCACACCCAGTCCCAGAGGCCAAAAAAGTGAGTGACAAAAACAGGGGACCATAACTAAAAATACGAATATAAAACTATAAAAAATCAGAAAATCTGCCGACTGCGCAGACAGGAAGTGCAATTTGGCGGCAGATGTGCATCAAACTTGCGTACTCGCATTCGCATACTCACTCTTTCGCACCATGAGATTCGTTTAACTTTTATTAATGTGCGTCCGTCTCTATTTTCTATGTATTTTTTTTTTTTTTTTGGTGTTGACAAATAACCAACTGACCAACAACTGGACACAACATGCAAACAATGCATGCAATTCACGCTAAATGCGCAATGGCGAATTGGCCAACAGATGTGAACCAGAGCGGCGAAATCGACGTTGGGGACTTTGAGATGGCCATCGAAGTAAGTGGCGGGCAAAGCGGAAATGCGTCAGTCGAGCAAAGAGCGAGATAGACAGAGAGAGAGAGAGAGAGAGAGAGGGTCAGAGAAATGTGGAAAATGCTGTAATGAAATTCAGTAAACGCCGCTGATAAATATGCAAACCTGCGATGTTTATCGACCAGCAGCTGAATCGCCAGAAACAACAAGAGCAACAGAAAGAAGCACAACTAAATGCAACAATGTGAATGCCGCAAAGTTGCAGTTGCAATGGCATTTTTTCGGCACTCTGTTGATTTTCCATGGAATTCTTTCTCCCTGTCTTGCTTTCTCTATTTGTTGGCTCTATGCTGCTGTGCTGTTTGGCTTGGCATTCGCCAATTCACTTTTTGTTTATTCAACTCGTAACTGATAACTCAATTTATGTTTGTTGTTTTTGGTTTTCTGTTCTGTCGGGTGCAGCGTGTGTGCACGCTTCGCAAATGGCCAAAGGACACGCCAGAGAACAAGAAGACTTACGATGTCATGATGAAAATTTGGACTGGTCTGCGATCGAAGGCTGACAAGGATAACGATGGCCAGGTGAGCTCCGACATTCCGTTGCACTACTATTTATCGCACAGTCTATGCGCGCCCAGCATGGCAGCACATAAAAAAAGGACAACTGCCATGTCAAGTGCTTCGTTTTGGGGCTTGGATTGCAGCTCGCCATTTTGAATGGCTTCATTGTCAGTGCCAAAAGTGCTGAAATCTATGGACTGCACTCGATGCCATTGTGACAGCAGCTGACAAGTGGGCCTCACCACCACGCACACACATCCATATAGAATATATGTACATGTATGCATGCGTGTGCGAGTGTGTGTGTTGTAACGACAAACATTACAAAGTCGGTCGCATACTGCACAAAAAAATGCTCATAAATTTTCTTTTTATTCGAGTGGAGTGTGTAGTCGGGAGGCTGTCGCTTGGAGTAGGAGAGTCGAGGAGCCCGAAGGGAGCGGGGGAGAGTGGGGACTGGGCACAGTAAGCAAATTCCACGTCGACAACAATGAACGGAAATTGAATTGTGAATTATTTGAGCAATGCAGTTTCAGTTCCGGGCCACGACTTGAGTTAGTTGGTTTTCTAGGCCGTTGCTCATTACAAAAGAGAGACAAAGTTTATTCAAGTATGCAAGCAAATCGACTTCGGTTTTGTGCTAGCATCGAGAGTATCAGACCATGGGATAATCGCTCTATATATCTGCGCAAATGAAATAATCCAGTTTAAGCCCACACGATTCAGTTGAGCCCCCCACAAATTCACTGCGAGTGCAGGTGGAACAGAAGCAGTTGCTTTCGGAGACGCGTTGTGGCGTTTCTTTCGTTGCAGTTGAAGTTGCAGTGGCAGTTGTTGGTAGGGGCCTCACTTTGATTGTGACACAGATAGCCACAAAGTTTTGGCTTTTAGCCAGCAACTTGACGAAGTTTGCTGCAAATAAGCTGAAGTCAACTGTTTGTGGCCTTTGTGCAGTTTTTGGCTTTGTGCTGCCCCGACTTGGATTTATTATTGTTGCCTTAACTCACTTTACAGCACACAGCGGACAACACACACTGCCATAGATAATAGGCAGACAGTACAAGAGTATAAGGGGCAACCACAGCAACAGCAACAGCAACAGCACACAACAATTGCCAACAGAGGCACGACACGGTCAAGGATATGCGGCGGCCTATTTGGCATTTCAATTTGGCAACGCGTAGCACTTACACAGATGCAATAAACATAAAAAATATGCAGTAAGTTCGACTCGGGGGTGTCTGTTGAGGTTGCGGTGTTGTGGCTGCTTCGTGGCTTGAATCGACACTGCAATTGATGGCACTGGTCGCACATTGTTTAGTGTTTGCTTATTTATGGCCACATTCGAGCATTGCCAGCCACGATGCCCGCAGCCCGAAGCCACGAAGCCAAATATGCTCAAAGTCTTTGGCCCAATATTAGCACTGAGTCCACAGTCAGTGGCTTGGCGGGGTCAAGGGGCAGCAGCAGTTTGTTGAATTTTGGTCAAGGCGTCGATTGCTGATGTTGCGGTAATTGCCGTTGTTAGGTCCGCTTCGCTCTGCTCGGAAAGTGAAAAAAATGCTCATAATGCGTTGCGGCGTAATGTGTGTTGGCCGCATAAATTACCGTCACCATTCCACTCTACCTCATATCAGCTCACACTCCTGCTTGGATCACCTCTCGCCCCACATCCACCTCAGACCCCTAGTGCCGTCGACCACCTAGTGCCATTACGATGTTTTATGTGTTGCCGCCCGCCCCCTTCCACTCGTTACTCTATGCCTCCCTGCTTGCCTGCTGATGGCGACTGGCTAGACGCTTTATGTGCTTCTCAACGCGTTCTGGGCGTAACGTATTAATCTGATGCTTTTAACCGCCTTAACTCCCTTTTCTCTCTATTCGCTCCTGGCAGGTCAGCGTCGATGAGTGGTGCAACATGTGGGACGCTTACGCCAAGGATCCCAGCAGCGTGATGGACTGGCAGAATGCGTACATGAACTTTATGTTCGATTTGGAGGACGCTTCCCATGACGGCGGCATCGATGTGTCCGAGTTTACGCTCGTCTGCTCCAGCTACGGCGTGGACAAGACCGAATGCGAGGAGGCGTTCGCCAAGATGGCCCAAGGACAGAGTGAGGTGAATCGGGAGCAGTTCGCCGCCTTGTGGAAGGAGTACTTTGCCGCCGAGGATGCGAGTGCGCCCGGCAACTTCATCTTTGGCAAGACCTCGTTCTAACTGTATCGAAGATTCGCTTCTGCCTCTGACTTGGTGATTGGTTTGCTGTTGTGCCACTAATTAAACTAGTAATATATCAAAATGTACATTCTAATTTAATGCTAAAGCTAACGAAAGCATCATCTCAACAGGCAACAACTCCCAATACAACTCTAAATTGATTCCACTTTCTAATGACTACGATTTATATACTAGTAACGAGTACTATTAGCTGAACAGAAGCAGATATTCTGACGTTGTTAATTAAATGTTGTCAACTGTAACCTCAACTCAATCTTTTGCCTAATTCAATGTTCTAATTTAGTAGCCTTATTTGTTAAATGAAAACGTCTCTATTTATATACTTTACACTATACTACAAAAGCATATATATAGTATATGGTAATACCAATGCACTGTATTCCCCTCAAACTCCTGAGATCAATGGTAACTCAAAGCTCAATTAGAAATCTGGGTTATCTGATCTGATCAAATGAATACACGAGTGCACGAGTATTGTTGATGCGTAAATTATTAAATGAAACCAATTAAACTGTCAAATTGTTTTGTGTGTGTAGTTCTAGTTTATCGTCGCATCTCTGGCGTTTAAATATAAATGTAAAGTGTTCTAACAAATTACAAACAATAAATGCTCAACATCTACAACATCAGCAAGTGTTATTTGCATATGAGTCTGTATTGTGGTGAAGCCATTACTTGTTGCTGTTGTTCCAGTGGGCGGTGCTGGGATGCAACGAGTCCCGGCTTATTTAAGTCCTTGTGGCCACTGCAGATTATGCAGCACGATAAGATCAGCAATTGGCTGGCAATTTATGAAAATTATAATTTTGCTTGGGGCCACAAATAACCTTCGGTTCAGCCACATTGTCGAGCTTGGGTGCACTTCGAACCGATTTACTATGCCAATGGGGCGGCTACGTAATTTATGCAGCTGCATGCGAATAGAACTCTCATGTTATATGCACATATTGCAGGACTTGCCACTCGCATTAAAGGACGGCGCATACTAGAGCGGAAAGCTTGCGGTTGTAAAAACTATTTCCGTTTATTGTTTGGACTCTAATACTGAGCTTTCAAATCTAACGTAACTTGTTAAGCTTCCAATACAAAAGCTTACTAAACCGTTTCATAGCATCGAGCTTTAACTGTTAACTGTGCTTCATTGAGCTTGCCAGATTTCGGAATAATTTTGTACACCAAATGGCAACACACTTTTTGTGTAGTGCCTGAGCGGCTGTGTTTAAAACCTCCAGTCGATACATTGTTTGAAGGTGAGAACATAAAAAATTGATAAAAGCATAATCGGTAGATACAAGTTTGCTCCACTTTTATATTACTAATTGTAGAATTGGTAAAATACATCAGATTTAGTAAAGAACTTAATGCCAGCAATTGAATCCGAACATCAAATTCTATACTAAACGTTATCAAATGCTCGTTTGTACTTTCTGTCTGTAACTTGTATATTGAGACTGATTTTTTGAACTAGACGCACATTAAATTCGCAAAGAATAATATTTTCAATATTTTCCCAGAATATGCCAATATGCTATTAATAAGTAATATCAAGCATTTAATTGGATTTCATCCAATCGTAACTGTAGATACAATAATAAGAAGATAATTTGACACTTTTTCGGCAACAATAAAGCATAGCCTATCATAAAGGCGCAGAATTTATCAGGCGCTTTGTGATATGCAACAGTTTTTTCATATACATAGCAAGCGAGCAATTGAGGTGACTTTCCGCATATCAGCTTGCTGCTGAGTTATGTTCGCCTGGTATTTCATCAAATACGTTGGCACATTTTGGACGTTTGGACATTTTGGGCGGATTCTTGTGGCCAACAACAATAAGTATGTATATTAACAACAACACGTGCAACTACAAAAACAATACCTTTGTATATTAGCAACAACAACAACAACAAGAATAACAACACGAACAACAACAACAATCATCACAAAATTAACAACAACAACAACAACCACCACAACAACAACAGCTAAAACAACAACAACAAGAATAACAAAACTAACAACAGCAACCACCATAACAACAAAAAGAACAATCACCACCACAACTGCAATAACAACAACAACAACTACCAGAACAACAACAGTTAAAACAACAACAACGACAACAATAACAACACGAACAACAACAACAACCACCACAAAATCAACAAAAAGAACAACCACTACCACAACAACAAGAACAACCAATAACAACAACCACAACAACAACCACCACAACAACAACAACAAGAACCACCACAACAACAATGGCTAAAACAACAACAACAACGACAACAGAAATAAAAACAACAACCCCCACAATTACCACAAAAAGAACAAGAACAAAAATAACAACAACAACAAGGACAACAAAAATGACAACAACAAGAAGGACAACAAAAACAGCAACAACAACAACCACATTAAGAACAACAACAACAAAAATAATTAATCAAAAGAACATTAACAATTATATTTATTGGTTTTGTTGTTGTTGTCGTTGGCCATTCGAAGCTGACGGGAATGCCTGAAAAGTGTCAATTCATCAGATGAACTACCAGGCGAACATAAATCAGCAGCAGGTAACTATGCAAATCCAGATGACATAAACGTTGCATACTTTTAGGATCATCTGAATAACGTAAGCCATTACCATTTAATTTTTCGTATTGCATACTTTTACTTGTCTTTGGTATTTTATATGTTTTTGAGATGCCTATGATTGTGATGTATACTTTTAGGGTCTGCTAAATATAAGTATTTCTTTCATCATGAAATTTCTTGATAAGTCTTATACTGATCCAGGTTTTTTTTGCTTAACCAACATTTGAAATGAAAAGCATAGAGCTCGCCATATCTTTGAGTGCTTGGGAAAACATTTAGTATTTAATAAATTTTAATAAATTATTATTTCAGGTGGATAAAATACAAAGGTAACCAATGAATACCAAGGTATTTGAGGGTCAGAGTATTACTTAAAATTCCACAAGAATACATATGGAAATTTATTTGTAACAAACAAATTGCAGACTCCGTTGGAATATTTGGAATAATAGCTCATAGTTACTTGCTGCTAAGTCTATTTGTCTAGCAAAATTCTTCAACCTTAAACCATTTCCACCTTTCATGAGCAGTCGATGCTCCTTCGACATTCCATTATACGAGTATTGGTGTGTGTAAACGTACATATGGTCAAATAAAATACAGCAGAAATACAGAATTTTATTAACTTTTGTTTTTATTAAAATATTTTAATTTCTTTAGATATTTTGTTTGCTTAGTGTAAAAAGAGAAAAAGTATTGGAAGTAGCAATAGAGTAGATACAACGTTATTATTAAAGTATTTAAAATATGTATGGTATATGTATGTATGTGTATAGTAGGTGTATGTAGGTGTGTGTTTGCTTTTGCGTGTATGTGGTATGTGGTATGCATGTAAATTAAGACTACAAATAAATGTAACTTGTATAAAATGCCTAGAGTGGAGTTATCGAACTGAGTAAGCAACGAAGTAACTTCTCAGATATTTTGGCACATTTGTTTTTTGTATATATGTATATATTTTACGAAGGATGTATGTGAGTGTATGTATAAACGAGTAGTGAGTGATAGGTGTGGGATACACGCAGGTGTGGTGATGGTAGGTAGCATAGCTTTGATCGATTCGATTCCTATATTAACAATAACAAATAACTACGAGTAAAAGTATAACCAAAGCACTAAGATTCATTTCAATATTGCAGAGGCACATCCTCGTCCATGGTCCATGGCCAATGCCTCGGCCATTGATGCTGTGGCTGTGTCTGCGGCTGCTGCTGCTGCTGCTGCTGCTGCTGCTGGTGATGCTTCTGATGGGGCAGGGATGGGCACTGCACGCGTTTGCAGCTGAGGCAATTAGTTTTTTGTTTTCGTATTCGTGTGCTGCAGCGCGTTCAGCTCGTCCTTGAGCCATGACTGCCAGTTCTCCTGCGAGGGTAGAAACATAATTCTATAGCAAGAACAGCAAGGCCAAAAGTGGATACCAAAACAAAGCGATTCCAACACCAAGCGAAGTCAATAGAGAGTACGATACGATACTACGAGTACACGAGACGACTAACTACGAGTGTTTAAGTGTGAATGTGTGAGTGTGTTTATGCCTCGAGTGTGTGTGCCGAGTGTGAGTGTGAATGTGCGTGTGAGTGTGCGTATGCTAATAGAATATACAGTAGTTAGACATAGTTTGGGGGCAGCAGTCAGCCACTTTGCATTGGTTAGCGCTAATTGCATGTGTCAACAGACAGAGGCGAAACAGAGCCAAGTTCGCAGCGGAAATCGGAAGTGCTTAACTATACGACGAGTGCCACCCAGTGCGTGTCATTCAGTCCCTCAGTCCCTCAGTCAGTCTGCCAGTCAGTCTGTTAGTATGTCAGTCTGTCAGTCTGTCGATCTGTCTGTCCTGAGTGTGCGTGTGTGTAGGGAATCTATTTGCTTTGGCTGTGTTTCAGTGTCTGAGTTTATGTTTGCGCTTTGTCGATTCGGGTCTGTGTTGGCTCCCTTTCTGGCCCTGGATCCAACTCCAACTCTCCAACTCCGACTCCGACTCCGACTGACTCTGCCTCTGACTGTGGTTCTGGCTCTGGCTCTGCATCCGACTCTTGCGCTATCCGTTTTAGTCATTGTTATGCAAATTTTCCTGATATTCATCATATTCGTTTTCATTATCCTCGGCCTGCTCCTCCTCCTCGTCCTCCTCCTGCTCGTAATCGCTGGCATTGCTCTCTGGCTGTGTTACATCTGGCAAGTAATCCTTGTGCATGGGCGTCGAGATGATGGGCTCCTGTGCGATGTGCCGCATTGTTTCCAGATGACATATGTGCGTGTGCGTTTACGTTTGCGTTTGCGTTTGCGTTTGCGTTTGCGTGTGTGTTGCGTGTGTTAGTGTGCAAAAGCAAGAGTTTGAGTTAGCCGAGTTAGTGAAAGAAAACAACAATATCACAGGAAATACGAGGAGGAATACATAGTCTTAGGTTTTAGCTTGTGGCGCATGCAAATTGCCACGCTGGGGTGAGTGAGGCCAATTAGAAAGTGAAATGCGAGCATCTCGCTCGCTTGGAATGCATGCTAACCTTCGGCGGCCGCCAGCCGCAGCCAGGCAACGGCAGCCCGTCAACGCCCAGCGGACAGGGTGCGTCCAGGCCGGGCACGCCCTGTTCGCCCTTGTCGCCGCGATCTCCTTTGCGTCCCCGCTTCCCCGGCGGCCCAGCATCACCTCGTGAGCCCTGCTCGCCGCGCGGACCTTCCTGGCCGGGAATGCCGTCGGTGCCCTTTAGACGGGTCACGTCGCAGTGTGTGTAAATTGTGTGTGAGTGTGTGAGAGTGTTTGTTTTTGTGCGTGTGTTTGTGTGTGTGTGTGTGTGTGGGTCGAAAAAGTTGAGATACATGTGGTGGGGTTTGCATAGGTGGAAAACAGTGTACGACGCCAAAAGAGAGAGGAGCATGCATACAAGAAGGAGAAAAAAATAAACAATGAAAAGAAGAAACACAAATTATTCAAATTAGCAACCACATAAGGTAAATAACAACACATTACTGTGTGTGTGTATGTGTGTGTGTGCGTTCGTTAAGTAGACTAGTAACTGTGTAAATATATATCTACTTCATCCAATTAAATGGGCTGTGCTTACCGGCAATCCCGGATCGCCACGTTCCCCCTTGTGACCCGTCTCGCCCTGGGCACCCTGCGAAAACAGAGATTTAATTTGGTTAGAAGATACTGATCAATCAATCCAAAGAGCTGCTTCGTAAGCCGGTTAATGTACCTTCATGCCATCCAAGCCAGGCGGACCCTGTTGCAATTGAGAATGAAAACGAAAAAGGATAAGCATCAGATTAGAGGAGCGGCAGCAAAAGCGTGGCAAGCAAAAGCGTTGCCTAACCCTGTAGTTTGTTTGTTGGTCTGAAAGTCACTCGACCCTCATTACGTTGGATACGATTGTGTGTGTGAGTTTGTGTTTTTTTGTGGTTAATTATAAACTATATTCTGCATACACACGCACACACAGGCAAACTAGTTTGTTTGTTTTAGTAAAAAACCATCACTTTATTGAAAATGCATAATTAATATGAAAATGATATTGATATCGTTAGCCGCTTTACAATTTGCTGCCCTGTCAAGGCAATGCCTTTTGGATTAGCGTTACATTCATTCTGTCTCATTCTGTTTTCATTAGCGGCCAATTGCAATGGCCAATAGCGAATGGCAAATGGCAAATGGCAAATGACAATGACAATTAGCAATTAGCAATTGGCTTTGGCAATGGCTATGGCAATGGCAAATTGCAAACATACATATAGTACACAATCTCTACGTGTATAGACATAAATACACATAAATACATACATAAGTATAATTATGTTATTTAATTGCAAAAACTCTGTTTAGTACGTAATTAACAAATGTACACTTATGATTAACGTTAGCCGCTTATAATGTCCATATTCTGTTCGATCTGTTCTCATTTTCATTTTCATTTTCATTTGTAATTTCATTTCCGTTTCCATTTGTAGTTTATGTATAATATTATTGTTATTGTTAATGTTAAGGTTAATGTTAATGTTAATGTTAAATTTAAAGTTAAAGTACATGTTAAAGTTAGAGTTAAGAGTAATGCGCATTTCTGTAAATCGAACAATTCATTATTCTAGCCTATGCTTCATGAGTACAATGAGTTTTTAGTTAGACAAAAGGCTTTAGTTAGCAAGAGCATATAGATATAGATTAAGAGAATGTGAAAATCGGAATTAGTTGGACTCCAAGACTCCAATACACTTATTCGTCCATCATCGCAAAGCCGATCAATTGAAAGTATATCAGAGCTTATTCTTAGTTGACATTTTATATACATCTCGAGCTTGGCTAATCTATTGGTATTCATATTCATATTCGAATTCGTAGAGTAAATGAAAAATTGACATGCGAAACGTTTGCGGGTAGGTTTCCAATTGGGGCGTTTGACATCTGCATCTATATCTAATTGAAAACAAATTGACATACTATTCTTTGTGATTTTGTGAAACATTTTGCGTAATCCTTGGAGGCTTTATTCCATAATATGCATATTCATGGACTTTACATTGATTTCGTTTCGTTTCGTTTCGTTTCGTTTTGTATCATTTCGTTTTGGCTTCTCTTTTGACAATGCTTAATGCAGATATGCAAATGCTGAGCTATTTTTATTCTGTGTATTACCACACACACATATACGCCTCTGTATACATTCGTATAATTGATTTCGTTAGCATTTGCCATTTATTGTTTTCAGTTGACATTTTATATTTCCTCTTCTCATTTGTGTACATTTCTGTGACCTTAGCAATGGCAAATTCTCGTTAATTAAATGTGCGTTCACACAGCACATGAATGTGTGGGAGTAACGTTACTTTATTTGAGATGATTGATGAAACCAATAGGATACATGCTACAAATATGTACGATATATCGTCAATTGATGAACTGTCTACAGAAGGGCTGGCTGGGCTAGGGTATTCAGAGGCCGCTTTATTGTGCTTTCGTTGAATGCTCTGTGGCATTTCATTTGGTATTCTCGAATATATATATTTATTGTAAATATATGTATTCAACTTTAGCCTAACTAATTTATGTGATTGCGCGCTTCATAGTGCACACGATAAACATAGACAACACTGAAAAATATGCACAATTGGAAGATAGCTCTTTGTTGTTATCGCATGGCATTACGTGTACATTTTATTTACGAGTAACGAGTATGCTGAGATTCGTTATTATTTATCATTTGTATTCGTATTCGTATTCGAATTTATATTTGTTTTCTATTTGCCGTAGACATAAAACACATCGAACAGGATAATTTAGAGATGTTTGTTTACAGTTTACAGTTGACATTGTACAGAGTTTCTTGGGAGTAATACTGCGCCTCTGGCCAATCATTTGTTTCACTTACATGTAACTAGAGATTCTTGTATTCATAAATATATTTCTGTGTTTTCATCTCCTTTGTCAAGCACTGAATATCGCTTTGTATGCTATAAATTGATTATTCGACAAAGCCTCTGGACGGCACCTTCGACAATGCAACAACATAACAATGCAGCTATTGAAAACAGCAATCAAAAGGAGCAACTGCAACGGCAACAGCATCAGCAGCAGGGGAAACAATTGTTGCAACACCTCAGACTCGATTTGATTGGCTGGCAATCGAAGAATGTTTTGGATAAATTAAGAATGTAGCTATCTCTCGCATCTCAGAGATACTTTTTCCAAACGTCGCCTACGAATGATTTATGTTTCATTTTTTTGCATGTACCACGAGGCGTATGATTTATGCAATTGCTTTTACTGCTGCTGTTGTTGTTGCTCGGCTCCACTCCCCGCCGCTCTGATCGAAAATATACACAGAGCAGCGGCAAATGAAATGCAATTAAAATATTTGCATTGTATATTTGTATGCATGTTTGCTTATTTGTTTATTTGTTTGGCTCTTTGTGCTTATTTGTGTACTTGCCTCTACTCGCCCACTCCTGCATGTGTATATGTGTATATGTGTATATGTTGTAATTGTATATGTATACGTGTATATGTTTTTGTGTGTTGTAAAGGTATATTCCGCATATGTATTGTGTGCATGTCATTGTATATGTATTGACGGCCAAATGGGCTGAACTTAGCTGGTTGACTCAATTGATAGATGTAAATAGTATGTTCGATGGCCGTTCTTGCCTCCTCTCCTCTCTCCTTGTGAAGAAATAATTATGCTCGTTTGTTTCTGATTCTCATTCTCATTCTGATTCTGATTCTGATTCTGATTCTGATTCTGAATTCTGATGCTGTTGATTGGGCTCGTATTTATGTTTGTTTGTCCTTTGTTTGTGTGAATGTATATATATATATATATATGTATTTATGTATATGTGTATAAATAATCATTGGGCTCTCTTTCTCTGCTCGCCAAACAATTCTCTGGGCTCTGTTGTGTTTCAATTGATATGAATTTATTATTTGTATTTATTCGGAGTTTTCTCCAACTTCTCCAACTTCTCCAACGCCGGTTAGTTGCATGCACTTTCGTTGTGTCCATGTTGGATTGAGGCGGGAATCGGGCTGGGGATCTGCTTAATTAAATATATACTCGACATACATACGCATAGAATAATCTATTGGGACATGCTCTCGGGGTTGTTCACATGTATGTATGTACATGGGCGATTGTATGTACAACTTGCTATAACATACATATACACAGAGATCTGATTACGCTCTAACGCTATATTCGATACGGTACGCGGTACGCTGTACGCGACTACACAGATATAGACGATAAAAACTGAACGACGCAGCGGGCGCGATAATTGTTCCTATGCGAGTTTATGCACTTCTTGTCTTTTCGCTAATGTATTTGTTTGCTTTTTGCTCGGTGCTTCCTCCTCAGCTTGCTTGCCTCCTCTGTATTCGTGTGTAAGTGTGTGAGTGTGCTTAGGAGTGTATGTGTGGGTGTGAGTGTGAGTGTGTTGTTATGAAGCTTTATGGCGCGATTCATTTGCCTTTCGGCGCAATGTGCTTGTTATTATTAATTTGAGTTGTATTAGTAGTCGCCCCACACCTGTTCCAGTTCGCAAGAGACGGGAAGAGAGAGAAAGAGAGAGAGAGAGACACGAGTACATGTAAGAGGTTAGATATGGTTTAGTCACAGCAACAAATAGAACAGCTAAAACGAATTACCGACAGCAGGGTGGTGATCAACAACAATTTTGTAGCAACATAAAAGCCAAACAATCAATTTTGTGACAACTCAATAACTGAAAATCGTTAAGGATGTATGGAAATAAAAAGGCTAATCAACTGCGACTTACCGGAATTCCGGCTTTGCCCGCAGGACCCGATGGTCCTGATTCGCCGCGCATGCCCATGGGACCCTAGAAGTAAAATCACATCCTTGTTAAACACTTTTCAATGCAGTTGGGGAAGTCTGTGTACTTACAGGCAAACCCATGGGTCCTTGATCGCCCTTGTGTCCCTTTTCGCCCTGTGCGGAGAATAGGTAGATATTAGTATGAATGGCATAAACTAAGACAGACTCGAGATTCTCACAGGATCGCCCTTGCGTCCATCCAAGCCGCGCTCGCCCTGGCTTCCAGTGTGTCCAGGTGGACCCATGGGACCAGGGGGCCCAGGGGGACCGTACAGCTGCATTAAATGGTATTTGTTGTTAATAAAGATAGCTGCATTGACGTGGGCGTGTGCTTACGTATTCAATGGTGGGCATGTGGGGTGCATCGGCCATGCCTTCGTCCTGCCGACGTCGCATCTTGCGGTACTGAAAATGGAAATGGTGAATGGTTGTTGAATGTTGCTGGCAGTTAGCAATCGACTACAGTTCACTCTCCTCTACTCTACTCACCGAGTCGCCACGGTCGCCCTTGTCTCCCTTTACGCCCGGATAGCCCGGAGGTCCCGGCAAGCCGGGAGGTCCCATCAGACCAGGTGGACCGATGTCGCCACGATCGCCCTTCTCGCCAGGCGGTCCCTGGTAGCCCGGCAATCCTGGTGGGCCTTCAATGCCCGGCTCGCCAGGCAAACCATCCAGGCCACGTGGACCCAGTGAGCCCGGTTCGCCAGGCTCTCCTGGCTCGCCCTTGCTGCCGTCGCGTCCATCACGACCGTCCTTGCCAGAGATGCCCGGTGGCCCGGGAGGACCGCGCAGCAGTGTAACTGGCGGCTCGTCGTAGTCCTCTTCCAGTTTGGTGCCGCCTGGTCCAAATATCTGTGCGGCGATGCAAGCCGGGGATGTTGGGGGATGGAAAAGAGATACGTTGGCAAATTTAGTGGGAAGATTAATTTATGCCACGTGGCGCCACGCCGCCTCAGGCGTTGGCGTTGCACGCTCCCATTCCCCACACACACTCGCGCACACACGCTTTGATGGCGCAACAAAAGCGGCGCATAATTCGCCAGCAAGAAAAAAACTTGGTCCACTCATTTGGGAGCAGCGAGCGGGGGGAGTAAATGGTGCGAAGTGCGAGATGCGAGATGCGAGGTGGGCGGTGCAGGGGTGCGGGTGATGGGGCGCTTTTCGGTGGCTGCTGCGCCGCAGTGAAAGTCTTTTGTGTGCCGCGAAATTGTGTTAAGTGCAAGTCGGAGCTGAGTTCATTCGCGCTCCTGCGAACTTAGACAATGCTGGCATAGAAAATCTTTAAAATACACGGGGAGGACGCGGCGCAAGAGGCGAGAGGTGAGAAGCGAGAAGCGAGAGTCGAAAATAAAGTCAAGCAGCGACGTGCTTCGAGTGCGGTGTGCGAGTCTCCAGTAAGTGTGAGTGTGTGTGTTTCAAAAGTGTGCCTTGTGCATTGCTCTTTGTCATTGTGTGTGAGTGTGTGGGTGGTGTGTGTGAGTGTGTGTGTGTGTGTGTGTGTGTGTGCTTGCTGAGTGCCAAAATGAAAGATAATGAATTGGTTTTTGTGCGCTGCTCGAGCATTTTGCTGCATATTTCGGGGAGGAGTCAACGCAAACAGCGGCAAAAACCACGAACGCATCGATGGAGCCACAACTTTATTCTCTTTGCCCCTTCTACACACACACACGCACACACTCCTACACACATACACTGTAAGTTGCATTCTGCTGCTATTTGGGAACTGTGAAACTAGCAAAACGCACTCGCAACTGGCGCAACGTTGCCGTGGAGACTTGGAGGCAGCTTGCGATTACTGAAAAGACGCTCAGCAGCAACAGAGGCTATTATTGTGTATGCTACACATGCTCAAGCTCGTATCGGCGGCAACAATAACCATAACAAGAGCTCAAGAAAATAAAAGCCGCTTAAAGACGCAGCGCAGCCCAGAGTCAGTGGAGGCAAAAGCAGCTGTTGGCTGTGCGTTTGATACGTTGCCTGGCTTTAAGCCGAGAATTCAATTCGATGCGAACTCCTACTCATATATACGTCATCCAAGATGCTGTTCAATCGCATTGCAGATGATCTCCTGCTCCTACTTCTGCCGTGCGAGTTGCTCAGGCATGAGAAACAATTAGGTTTTATTGCAGTTCTTGTTGTTCGCTCAACAACGCTGTGACTGTGGCAGTCGCTTTGCTGCTGTTGCTTTGCTGCCTAAAGAAGTGCCGTACTTACAGATATTAAAAGACAGCACACAACAAGTACAAAAAAACAGCAACAGCACAACAATGCAAACGCTTAACGCACACAGACACACACACACACGCACACATACGCAGCTGGGTTATGCCTGGGCATATGCTTAAGTGATCCTTCGAAATGGCGGCCGTTCGTTCGTTCGTTCGTTTAAATGCACAAAAACAAAAGAAAAGGTAGAAAGAACACAAAAACAACAGCAACGAGGATGCAGACTTAAACCTAACTTGGGGCCTCGCAGCCATCGGCGGTGAATGAGGAAGGGGCAGGGGCAGGGGCAGGGGCAACGACCATGACGCCATGACGCCAGGACGGCTTACCGCAAATGCACTTGCCAGTGCACGAGTAACTTTTGCTCCTTTATGCATACTCATATAATGCGCAGCTCATCTGCATCTCTCCTCTCTGTCGTCCTCTGCGTGTGCATGTGAGCGCACGTGTGTGTGGGACTGGAGCCCAGCTGCCGCTTTGTTGCAACTTTTATACAATGTTGCCGAGACTCTTGGGAAAGCGTCGAACGAGGAGAGGGAGGACGAGGTGCAATGCTCATAGTGGTGGCTGGGGGTTGCTTTTTGGCTCTCTGAATTTCCGCTTCCGCTTTGCGTGCGCCATTGTTGCGGGGTCTGGTGATTAGTCGCCCATTTGTAGAGCAATTAAAGCGCTTTAAATTGAAGCGCAGCAGCGAGCACGCTGAACGCTTGCCGTCATTGCGTGTGGCATTGGCGATAATTAAGGCACATTCGGGGGGATTAACAGCCCACATTTCTCCGACAGCCAGGCAGTCGCGCTGGCAGTCAGTCGATAAACAAATGCTAGCGACAAATCAACGGCTGTCAGAGTGGCAGGCAAGAAAAGGACAAGCTAAGGGTTTAAAGGCTTTAAGGAGATGCCGGCGGCAGTTGCGATAAATAACATAAATAAAAGATACAGAGCCAAAAGTGAATTGGGCAAATGTTTGTTAGCCATTCTCGATTTTCGGTTCTCGATTCTTCATCCTCTTTCGCTCCCCATACTCTTCCCTAGACTCTCATCTCCATTGAAGGCACAAGGACGAATGTTGGCGCAGCTGCCTAACTACGATAAAAACTTCTTGTCTGCCTTTTCGGCAGACTCATTTCTGCGTGGGCGTGTGTTCCATCTTCTCCCCACATGTATTTGTTGTTGATGTGTGCGTGTTTGACAGTGTGTGTGTGTGTGTGTGTGTGTGCTTGTGAGAAATCCATTAGAATGTATCAATATTTGTGCGAGCGCCTCGGGTTGATTTTAATTTTCAAAGTATCCAGGCACATTCAAACACACACACACACACACACGCACACTCGTTCAGTGGCGTATAAATACAATTACACACACACACACACACCAACACAACTGTGCAGCGTGTGTATGCTGGCATCTCTTAAATTATGCGTAAATATTGGAATTATTTGCACAAACGCCTTTCAATTTAAAGTGCGCCTCTCGAAATCCATTGCATACTTTCAGGCGCGGTCAAGAAATATTTGCCCAAGTCGCGCTTTAACTGTAAATGAATATGGCCCGAAGTCGCCTCAGCCTCCTTTTGGAGTCCAGTCAAGTGCAACGCGCTGTATTCAGTGGGAGGCTCGACGTAATTTCCACGGAAAATGCCGACTCAAAAGCAGACAAATGGCCGCACGTAAACGCGTTAAATTGAAAATCATTTTGATCTCGACGCGACCTCCTCTGCCACACGGCTGACCCCGAGGGCAGTGCACGTGGCAGAAGGGCAGAGAGGGCAGAGAGGGGCAGCAGTTGGCCGTGCTCAAGTGCAGCATATGTCGCAGTCTCGTGACGTCCCTTCCTCCGTGCGTTAGTGTCTGTTTGTGGGCGCCTGTTTGTGTGTGCGTGCGCGCATATTTTCCTCATTTTTTATAGAAATTTCCTTTTGAAATCTCATATTTTTTTCAGCCACGACAACCGCAGCAGCGGCAGCAACAGCAGCAGCAGCAGCGTCAACAAGCATAACAATAACAACAACCAAATGAACAGCTGAACGCCGCCCGAGGTGAAAGTTTTGCAGCTCGTTTCCAAGTCTTCTTCCTCCTGTTCCTGCTGCTGCTCCAACTCCTGCTCCTGCCCAGTCCTGTAATGTAATGTCTTCCCTGCGTGCCGCAGAACTTTTCAAGAATCACACAATGGATGAGAAGTTGTTGGCAGGAACGCGGCCGCATTAAATGCGTAATATGTTCCGCATCGCATCGACATCTGGTACAGTGGGCATAAAAGGTGATTCAAGTGTGCACAATTAACACTTTGTGCAATCTCTATGCAGAATCTTTTCGACGCTCTTTACAAAAGGGAAGTGAGTTAAATTTGCACTTTGGACAGAAGGAATCATCGAGTCAGGTTGGCCGAGCGGTCTAAGGCGCCAGATTTAAGCTCTGGTTCTCGAGAGAGAGCGTGGGTTCGAACCCCACACCTGACAAAAGTCAACTTTCTTTTTTTTATTTTATTCGCATTTTTAAATTAGAATATTGCAGCCTTTGCCCACCGTATATGCAGCACAGGAACAAGGACGAAGTCAAGTTGCGTTGTAAAAATTTCGCGTGATTTCATTTTGCCGCTAACATTGTTGCCGATGCTGACGGTGATGGCGATGATGATGTTGTTGTTGTTGTTGTTGTTGTTGTTGTTGTTGCCGATGCTCTGATATTGTAATATGCCGGAAACTCGGAAGTATTTAGGGAAATCGTTGCCAAGCATTTCGTTTTGCGCCCCCCCAGCCACAAACGTTGCCGCAACAATGCCAGCTCCCTCCCACTCCCCTCTCTTTGGGTCTGGTTCAGGGGAGGATTCGCAAAGCGCGGCACAAGTTACATACGCAAAATGTAGCCACTCTTGGCGCTGCCTCCCCTCGTTACGTTACCTCAAATCCATTGGCACACGCGTGCCAATAAATTTCTACAAGTTCTGAGCTGAGCTGGGGGTGGAACGAAAGGTGGGCGACGCTCAGTGGGCGGGGCCTTTCATTTGGTGTCGCTAACTTGAGATTTTTATTTGACTGCATACGTAACTTGGAGAAGATGCGTGTGTTCGATGCCTGGATTTCTTTATTCAATCGTTTGTGTTGCTCCCACAGCGCCCTCATCATCGGCGGCCATCAAATAAAAGTTACGCACACCCCAGGGGCAACATTACAAGTCACACACACACGCGCAAAACTTGCAGCACAGCCACGCAGGGAGTCGGAGCCATTGAGGCGTACAGGAATCGTGGCATGCTTGACCGATTTAGCCGGGTTGGGTATTCAATATTCTGGCAGGAAGGCATATGGCGACTGACCACAAATAATTGCCGCAGTGGCGAAATGGAAAATTGCGCAAGCAAAAAAGAGTACTTCGATTTGCATGCTGCGCAGTTTTCAGTGAACAATGACGTCACACGCACACAAAGATACAAATGCGTGTGTGTGTGTGTGTGTGTGTGAGATAAGCTAGCAGGCAGTTGACACAGCATTGCAGGGGCTTATCAAATCGAGCTGTAGTCGTAAAGCCAACTCCACGCAACTCGGAGTCAAGTCGAGCAGAAGCAATGAAAATTCTGACTGAGATTTTCCCTGGGCCCGTGGAAGTGTTAAGCTTATTGCGTCGTTTAGGCAACACCCGAAACGAATTGCCGTCGAAAAGACGCCAACGTAAGCGAACCCTTTGACTGAGTGGCAGCCATGTAGACACAGATACCGAGATGCAGAGACAGAAACCCAGAGAGCAACACAGAAACACAGACAGGGCTCGGGATTGGGCAATGTCGTTTGCTGTTGTCGTTTAGATTTCACGTAAGCAACTTTAAGGCTTTGATTTGCCACGAAAAGTGGCAGACAAAATGCTGCCTCCAAATCCAAATAGTCAGTGGTGTGCCACATGCGAGTGAGCGACTTCTGGCCAAGAGTTTGGGGCCTCGGATGGGATGGCATCACATTACCGAGCAACTTGGGGGATGGCGGCATCGTGTGACGTGTAGCGAATCTGCAAGTTAAGTTTGTGTTTTTCGTTTCGCTTCTTGCGGCAACGGCAATTTTTATGACTCTATTTAACAGGGACTCACACGGGGCACACGAGAAACTTGCCCAATGTTTTTGATAAGAAATGCGAGCTGTGAGAGCTGCCATAGAAATTTATGCAGATTTCAAGGCCCAAAAGACAACACACTCCCGAGTGAAGTGGAAGGAGGGAAGTGGAGTGGATGTGCAGGGAAGTGACATGAGCACGGGGTGAGCGACGATTGTAAAATATATTAACATAAATTTGACATAAATGCTTCAGAAACAGCTTTAGGAGCTACGCTTCAAGCAAAGCTATCCTGCATAAGTGTGACTCTCATGTGCGCGTGTGTGGGGTGAAATATTGTTTCAACTTTATTAAAAAATGACAGCGCAAATCTAACAAAAAAGCAAAAAGAGCTAAAGCGACAGTCAAAGCTTCGCCAGCTCGCATAATAAATAGCGAATTTCTCTGCATTCGCCTCCTGCTGTCGCAGTTGGGAAGTCATTGGATATTCATCATACGCCCCGTTGCTCCGCTCGCCAGCCACACTCGCAAACGCAGCGACATTAGCATCAGCCGCAGCATCACCCGCAGCCACAGCATCAGCATCAACATCAGCATCAACATCAACATCAGCATCAACACTCGCAACACAGTTTGAAATTAATTTAAATTTTTAATATGTCGCCCGATCGTAAATTGTATATTAGATGCAAAGCTGTCCGTGGAACGCTGTGAAATGTCTACATACTCGCTCGCATATATGTTTGTTTATTGCCTGCATATTATATGAAATAACATGGAATAAATGATTGCACACTCTATTGGTCTATTTTGAACTCGTTTGCATAAACGTAAAGCCGATGGATAAATTAGGAGCTGGCCCCATAAAATTCTGGCACACCTTGCAGCACATTCAATACTCTGCACTCAATGGGACAAAGGGTGCAACATTGTCTTTGCAGCATACGAGAAGTGTTTGTGTTCTCCATGTGCACATCAATATATCATACAAAGGTCTTAAGCTAATTTAACAGTGTCGTGTGACACATCTGTCTCAACGCTTAGGCATTCATTCCATCACATCGCAGCTCGCTTCCACCCTTTTACTCCTCTACACTCTTTATCTTGGTCTTTTGGCAAGCCAATTCGTTTCATATGCTAACCCATCTCTGTCGCCATCTTCGTCTCCATCTCCATCTCTATCTGCGTCTCCACTTGCCCTGTTTAAATGACGCAATATTCTCGTCTGAGCATTTTATTCTGACGAGGCGACGAAAATAACATGTCAAATTTATAATGCCTACAATTGCGTTTTTTTATGGCCACCGAAAAAACGGAGGGGAAAAAAATAAAAACAGAAAAGCAGCAAAACAGCAAAACAAAATAAAACGGGCTAGTCGAAATTGTTTCTGTTTCAACGTCGGTTAAAGCCATAATTTTATATGCAAAGCCATTGAATGGGGCGTGGCAATCTGGAGGCCAACGTCGGGGCGATGGGGAAGGGGGTAAATGCTTTTCAAAACAACACACAAGCAATCTGACATTTTTACGACTTGCTGAACTAATTACAAGAATTTTTAATGCATCCAGTTTGGCAATTCATGAAAGTTTCCGTCCATGAGTTTTCTTATTTTCCTTTGCCACAAGTAAAATGTGTTGAATTCAAAATGTGACGCACGAGCCGCTCGGGGAGTGAAAACATTACCGATGTAGGCATAATTTCCCATCATTTCGCATCATCATCCCAGGCATCCACGTTCCCATTCACATTCACATTCACATTCACATTCACAGCAACATCCAGATTTCCATTCAGCGTAATGACGGTGCCTGCGCTTGGAGGTTTTCCTCGGAAAATCAAAGCCGCTGATAGTCGAATTCGAATTGAAAAATCGACGCCCTGCTGCTGCTTTCATACTCTCGCTCCACTCACTCACTGCCTCCTGCTGCCGGCAGCTGTCACGTTTCAGCAGGCCAGCCTCTGATACAGCAACAGTAACAGCAACAGCTTCAGCCCCAGCCTCAGACTTAGTCGAAGATGATGGCAATTGTTGCAAATAATTTTTTATGCTCCACATTGCCTCGGTGCGCCTCGCTCGCAGCCTAAGACTGCGACTGCGACTGCGACTGCGACTGCGACTCCGACTCCGACTCCGACTTTGACTTGGACTGGGCCTGTGCTGGGTCGCGAACTTTTGTTTGTTGCCAAAAGTTTTGTTTGTTTGCCAAAGGCAGCGAGGGAGAGAACAGGAAGCATGGAGCTGCGATTGCCTGCCGCCGACTACTATGACTTTCATTTGTTTTGACATCACGTCGCTGCAGCCGGCTGAATATCAGCGGGGGCTGGCTCCCGTAATCGGCACATTCGAGCACCACGGCACGAGTGCGCACAGCATTGAAGCAGCCCAGCAGAGGCTCTGTGGCGAGGGAAAGGGAGCGGCAGAGTCATGCATTACCCGCAGCTAAAAACAGCAAAGAGGTGGACCTCAAAAGTTTGCTTCGATAAATACAATATCTTGCAGCAACAGATTTGAGCGATTCGAACATAAGTTGCAGCCTGCAACTCGAATGTAATCGACTTCAATTCATGAATTTGATTTTGAGCTAAAATTCTGATTGTTTCCCCAAAGGTTAGATGAGCTTTGCTTACTCTTTGATCAACCCATGACGAACCAAAGAAAAATCGACACAGAAGTCATAAAGGCGAAGCTGCACGTTGCCAGTTGCCACTTGCCACTTGCTACTTGCTACTCGCCATTGTTGCTGTTTGCTTCTTGCCAACTGGTTGTATTGAAAGTCAGCTGCGATCTGAAAAGCCGCTGCTTCTTGTGCTGTTTTGTTATTACGCGTTATTACAACAACAACAGTTACAATAACAGCAACAGCAGTTGCCCAAAGGCGTGTTATACGACTCTGCCTCACGTCTAGCCACGAGCGTGTGTGTGTGTCTGCGTGTTTGTGTTGGCCGCCCAATAATCAGACTGTTTTTACGAAAATTGGCAAAACGCGCAAATATTTGTGGAGAGGCGAGCTAAAAGAATCTGCCATCGCATTGCGGCTATGCTTCTACTAAGTCCCGACCCCAGCCCCAGCCCCAGCCCCAGCCCCAGCCCCGGCCTCGAATCCGATCTCTGCCTGCGGCGCTTGTGCATTTTTCATAGCATACACAAACACGTGCTGTCGATGTGCGATTGTTTGTGCCCCTTCCTTCATTCTCGAGCCGGTCCTGCCCCAGTATCCGTCCGTAGCCATGTATCGCTATTGCTGTATCGCTGTATCGCTGTATCGCTGGTGCCTGGCTTGTTGTGCAAAATATGAAAATCCGTGACTGTTGTCGGGCATCCATCAGCACGTCACGGGGCGGCAACAGCTGCCAACTGGCTGCTCCATCTGCCTCTGGCTTCCTCCTGCTGGCCTCTAACATCCAACATCTAGCATCTGCCATCTGCCGACTCTCCAAGTGCCAATAAAAATGTTAAGTATCTCTCTGCACTGTTGACATTCCAGAGATGCGCACATAACGCACGGCAAATGCCTAGATAAATGCTCCTGATACTCCGCAGCCGAGGCTGCCAAGCATTGGGGCCCATAAATTAAGCTGCAGATTTACGCGCCAAAACATTTTTGACAATTTCGATGAGGCGCCAAAGTGCGTCGACATAGTTTTCCCCGTCCCCTTCCCCTTCCCCTCCCCACTCCCCTCGCCACTCTCGAGGCGGCAACCCGAGGGGACTGACAGACTGGGGAATTTTCTATTAAGCGCGTTCTACCCCCGACTGCAACTTCGCTGGTGTATTCTGGCGGATACTTTAATCAAAGGCATCACATCAAAGTTGCCACGCTTCTGTCGCTGCCTCGAGTCTGTAACTGTAATGAGTTTAGTTGAGCGTCGAACGTGGAGCAGGAAACGCAAAGGACTCGCTTCTGTGCTTCCTTGCGGCTGCTCCTGGAAGCCTGGAGCTGCCAGCTGTTAGCTGTTAGCTGTTAGCTGAATTTGAACATGCTCATTACACAGTCAAGGGCATACGGTAATGCTACATTCGCCATCAGTCATAAATATATGTACATATATATATGTTTGCATATAGAATTAGGCATGCAAGGTAGCCAGCCAGGCCACCAGGTGGCGCTGCTGTCCATGCGAAAGGATGCGCCCTAAATATTTACAAACTCTATTTACAGCTTAGCTGCTGAGCTTGGCTCAGATCAACTCAGCTCAGCTCAGCTCAACGATAGCACACAATATTTACAGATTAACTTTGAATTTTTTGTTTGTTTTCTTTTTGTAGCTAGGAGTAAATTAATGCAACGCTTCTACGCATTTTTACAAAGCAATTTACACTCCAATTTACATATTAATATATTCTCCTCTTCATTATAATTTCGCTCTTTCTCTTCATTCTTTTTCCTGTTTTTTTTTTTTTGTTGTTGCTCTCGTTTTTGTTTTAATTTGCAGCCATGGATGGCTGTTGATGTTTTCTAATTAAAATTGACTGCAAACGAGTTTGCCGCACATTGGTTATTCACACTCACCCGCTTGCCCCGCTTGCCACGAGGTCCTTTCTCGCCAGGCGGTCCTGCAGGTCCAATGGGCCCCACCTCGCCCCTCTCTCCAGGCATGCCGGGCAGACCTGTGAATGTGAAAATGTTAATATTTGGCATTTGCAGCGACAGATTTCAATAGAGCAAACACGCAGACACAGATACAAATACACAGATACAGATACAGATACATGTCGGGAGTGTGGTGCAAATAGAAGAGGTGTTTAAGGTGGTAAGGGGGGATTTGTAATTATCATCGCCATTATCGCAGCTCCAGCTCAATGGACTGTTCGCATTCATCTGTCAGTCAACAAGCGTTGGTCGGGTTTTCTGGTTAGGTTAACAATTTGTCCAACAGCCAACTGCTGATGATGGCCACAACGACAACAGCAACGGCAACGGCAACGGCAACGATAAGTGACTGTTGCTCTGACTATGGCCAAAGCTCTTTCGACTGCTGGCGGGGACGGCTTTTGGGGCTTAGTTCCAAATGCAAATTGTTTATTGCCAAAAATAAAATGCCCAAAAACCACACAGTGGTTGCCAACCGCTCGTTGCAATGCTAATGAAGCTTGCGGCTTTCCAACTAACTTGACCCATTTTTCCCAGGTGACTGCCACACACAGAGACACACACGCATATAGAGACTTGCACTCAATTTGCTGTAGGTTGCAAATGCTGAGGAAACAAATCGATAAATATGAAGAGCTGTGCTCCTCCGGCTTGGCAGCCAAATTGGGGAATGTCTGCTCGCAAACTCAATTCGGATTAGGCGTTCATTCTGTTAATCTTGGGCTCGTAAATCTGTCAACATAAACCTATTTGTGCCCCACTGTGGCGCCACTAAAAAGCATCGACAACGAGACAGCTACAACAACAATGAGCTGACGACCTGTTTAGTTGAAATAATGAGAAATTGTTGTATTTTTTGTTTTTGGTTTTGTGTTTTCTGTTTTCTGTTGCCTCTGCTGGCTATTAAATGCGACCATTTACACAACCCACAAATACGCACAAACACAGACACACACACACACACACACGCACACCCAGATACATAGTTATTTACATCCATGGGGATAAAGAGGCGTAATATTCACACACACACACACACACACACGCTCAGACATGGACAGTATTCATATCACAGATAAATCCAATTGTGCGGCTTGTCAAAATGAGTCTGTGCTCGACTTGGGGCAGGCATGAGGCGTCCTGCGCTGTGTGTGAAAAGATATAGAAAATTTATTAAGTTCGTAAAATTACAGCCTGAGTGGGAGTTGATGAGACCTTCGTCCTGCCTCATGCCTCCTTCACGTTGCCATGCCGCATAAATTTGCCTGCCAGCCTCCCATCCAGCCATCCTGACTGGCAGTTTGCTGTTTGCGGCTACTGTGCCGACGCATGTCCGCCACGACTGCCGTTTATTTACAAAGTATTTTGAGCGTCCCTCTTTGTTGTGCCCTATTGCGGTATCGGACTCGAGGTCCGTAAGTATTTATGGTGGCATAATTTACTGCTAAGCATTTTAGGCGACAATTTCAGCCACAATAAAAACTATTCCAGCAGCCAACAGCAAAGGCAACAGCAACACCAACAGCAACTTGACCAGAGACCAGTCGTGGAGTGGATTTATAGAGCCAGGATATTGGATTGTTGGTCCGCTTGAGTTTCCCTTTTGAAGTTGCCTCTGCATTGGCTTTGTGCTTGCCAGAAGCCAATGCAGATGAAGTGCAAATGATAAGTTTTAATTTCATTTCTAAAAGCAGCACAAAAATGGACAATGCCAAAGAACAAAGCTAACAAAAGCAAACTGAACACTGAGCACTCAGAGAACTCAGCACTCGGCACTGAGAGCTACCCGGATGAAATGCAATCAAAATACTTATAAACTGAAATGAAATTCAAATAAATCAGCAAATAAATTGACATTTTCGGTTCGAGTATTACAACTGGGACTGGCTGCGCTGTCTGCGCTGTCTGGACTGTCTGATCCATTCGTCCAACTGCTGTGCCAGCATTTCCAAGTCGATGCCAGAGACACAAAATACGAATGACACATTAAATTGCCGAAACATCCTCAGCTGGTCCAGCTGAGCTGTGGGCCACAGCTTGGGCCTTGGAGCTGGATGCGAACGTGGGCTTGCCCACACATAAAGCACAAGTCAGCTTAACTAATTACGACAACGATAAGATAAGCAGAGCCGAGACGTGGTGACTCCCGGTACGAGAAAGAATTCCAAATACAAATGACATTCAATTTATTCAAATCAAGCCCAAATGACTGAAGCCCGGACCAAGACCAGATGCAGACCCGAGTCCCAAGTCCCAAGTCCCAAGCCTCATGAGCTGGCGACTCGAATCCGGCGCTGATTTCGGAAAATAAATTGCAATTTCATGTCCATCAACGCACATAGCATACTCAGTCATGGAAGTGTCCCCTCCCCCCCCTATTGAAGGGATAGGGGCAGCTGGGGAGGTGGTTGGCTGGAAGCTGTTGACAACTCTCGTTGTTGATGCTGTTGCGGCTATCGTCGCATCAGATCTTATTCCAAACTAACTAGATACTTATCTAGAAACAATGCGCACAACATTAGCGCAACTGCAACACAAACTTTCGACTGCAACATCAGCAACGTTGTCGCTCTGATGATGCTCTGATAAGGGGCAAGTGGGAGGCAACAAGCAATGCGGGTCGCCTAATTGATAGCGTTGCCTGCTGGTCGAACGCATTAGGGGCACTCACTACTCTCTACTCACTCACTCGAGCCCCACTCCAATCATTCTATCGGGCAGCAGCTTCATCTCGTCTGTGTCTCTGTGTATCTGTGTCTCAATGTCTCTATGTCTCAGCATTCAGTGGACATTTAGGCATTTATGACTTGTCTCTTTATCCCCTTTCAGTGTAATATCACTAGCATTGTTTGTTTATTATGCTATACACTCTGAAGACCCCTAATAAAACAATTGGACAGCGAGCGTTCGTTCAACTTGGGCCATAGGTAACTGCTTACACGACGACCTCTGCCACATGTTTTACATGTCGGCGTGGATGTGGCAACATGAAGAGCGGAATGGGAAGGCCTGTGATGGCGGCGGAGGCGGGGGCGGGGCTGGGGCATGTTGTGGAACGAGTAGCGATGCTAATGAGCCGCTAAAAGCAACATAAATGACATAAAGTTGCATTTTTACGACTGCGGTAAAGTGTTTCAAGCTCGCCGGGTCTACAAATTTTTATGACAAACGCCGGATTCGAATTCGGATCGGATTCCAGAGCGTTTCAACTATTCGGGCGGCGCGCTTGGGTTATTTTCGTTTATTAAAATCGCATAAAGTGCAGAAATATGTTAGGTCAGATCGTAAAAGCCGCCAGCAAATGGAAATCGTTGGCAGTGTTGTGGGCGTGTGCCCCAAAAGTAGGCGTACTAGGAGGCAGGCAGACGGACGGATGGACAGACAGACAGTTCCCTACGAGTATTTTGTATTTGTATTTGTGGGGCATTTAATTGACGTGGACGTCAGGGAGCTTGCGGCATGCAGCGTGGCAGCGGCAGCGGCAGCCCACAAAACGCAAAGGTCGTAAATGTTATCGCAAAATGCGGCAGGCCAAACAATTTCCAAATGTGGAAATAAACTAAAAAGAAAACTATATTTAACGCACATATTCACGAGTATATTTCAAAAATTTGTGCGGCCATAAAAAGAGCAGCGGAAATGCATGAAACGCATTTGATGGCATTCGTTATAAACTATTCCGTATTCGATATTCGGCATTTGGTGTTTGATTTACATTTTAACGAGCTGCGTTTCACACCCAGAGAGACCGAATCCAAATCAAAATCAAAATCCGAAATGTGCTCTAATGGGACTGCGCTAGTCGATGGCTCAATTAGACTAGAGTTGCTTGGTTGGAGAGGCTGGCTGCGGAGAGGGGGGGGGGGCAATAAATAAAGCGACCCGCAGTTGAGAGGCGAGCAGCCAAATGGCCGTGGCCGCGTGGCAACACTTGAAAAACCCATCGATCGAGCGATTCCCAAACATCACTAAGCTGCGGTTTGTCTAATTTACGACTCTCTGTCTCTCTCCCTTTAGTGCAGTGTATCTGTAAATGTATCTGTGTCTGTAGCTGATGCTGTAGCTCTAGCCGCAAGTTAAGTGGCCGTTGCATAAACAAACAACTTCATGAAGTGAGGGGAATGAGACCAGCTGCAGGGGCAGCTAGTGGCACTTACCTGGTGGTCCTGGAGGTCCCGGCGGACCCTCAATGATGCCCGTAGGGAACTCGTCACCCTTGATTGTTGTGGTGAGTCCGCGATCACCGCGATCGCCCTTGTCGCCCTGCAAACGAGACGAGCAGCAAAAGAGAGTCGAATGAGTCATGTATTGATATCCGTCTGCTTGGGAAAATTAAGTGGAAATGCCAAGGGCAAAAGCAGCAAGGTGAACACACACACACACACGCACACACACACACACATACGGACAGACGCAAACACGTAGAGAGGGGCGCTTAATACATAAATAAACGATAAATAACGCTGGAAAATCGGAAAACAGACAATGGGAAAATCTGAAAAACAAAAGCAGACAGCTCTCAGACACGCACACACACAAATGCACACGCACACATACACACACATGGACTCGGGCTGACGACGAGTCACTTAAAACGTCACAATGTTTATCCAACAGATACAAATAGTGCATTAATCCTTGTGACATCTTTGTTTCACTTATGAATCGCTTTCAATCCCAATCTTCCTCGCCTTCCTTTTTGCCTTCTACACTCATCCTCTCTCTCTCTCTCTCTCTCCCTCATCCACTCAGTTTTTATCTAGTTGGTTTTGCTCACGGCTTCGCCGACGTCTGTGATTCACTCACCTTTGTGCCAGGTGCGCCCGCCACGCCAGGCGGTCCAACTGGTCCCGCTTGACCAACCTCGCCCTGCAATCCCTGCGGTCCAGTGCCGCCGGGGGGTCCTCGCTCGCCAGGCACGCCGGGCACGCCTGCTTCGCCTGGTGGTCCCGGTGGTCCGGGTTCGCCTGGTTCGCCCTGGATGATTGAGAAATGTCATTATTAGCTGCACAGTTTTCCTTTGAAATCGGAGGCAGGGGCACGTGCAACGAACAAAGGCGAGACCACATAGGAGACATGCATCTTACTCACGAATAGCGCTTATAAATTAGACCTTACCTTGAGCTGTATGACCGTCGAAGCGGATACGTTAACGCCCGCTTCTTGTAAGTCCTTACAACACCCACAAACACATTAAAGGATTAAATGAAATCGTATAGAAATAAAACGTTTAAATTGGTTAATAAATAAAATAAAATTCGTATATGAATAACTCAATTTCAGCTGCTGCAAAGCGTTTTAGTTTTGTCAAATTATATAAGGGATGCGTTAAATTGTTTAAATAAAATTAAATTAACCAAATGAAAAGCCAACAACCAAGCGAACTAATCAGAACTAAAGATACCAAATCAGGCGTGCTCAATGTTTAAGTTTTAGTCTTACTGCGGACGAGTTTGTATTGATAAATGTTTAGTGTTAATATCCAGCGATAGACGATGAGAGCACGCCTGAATTTATTGTGTCTATTGGCACTTTATGTCCTGGATACTGTGTCCGGTTGCATTATGCCAATGATAAAAATTCCACAGCAAATAGTCAAATGACATCTAAAACTGTACCAGGAGGGAGAACTCTGCCGCTCCCTCCTCTCTCTTCCACTCTCTGCTGGAATGCCATGGTTGCTTCCCTAGTGAAACAGGGCAAAATGACTAAGCACAAAGTATGCAGAAGTAGCAAGAAATTTATTGTGGAGCTTAAACCAAAGAGCTGAGCCAAGTTAAAAGCATTACGAACAACAATGACCAGGATAATAAACAACTACAAAATACAACAGCTACAACTACAACAACAATGACTACAACTAGTACTACAATTGCGACCAGGACGAAGGACAAGTGCAGAGAAGACACAACAAGTTGCAAATATTTGCAGCTCTCTGTCCGACTGCATTTTGCCTTGAGAAATGGTCATGGACGTGAAGGTGGAGAAGGAAGAAGGAGGGGTGGGGGAGCAGGACATGGTCTGTCATGTAGAGTGTAGAACAGTTGAAACATATTTATGGCTGAAATACCTTAACAGCAACAATTTCCGCATAGCCCAACGTGCCGCCATGCAGCGTTGTCACCGATCTCTTCAGGCCCTGCCGGGATGCAGATGCAGATGCAGATGCGTAGATAAAAGCGGGGGTAGAAAGCAGAGCGAGATTTGGTTAGGCATTTTCCTTTCTCTTCATATTGGTTTAACAACAAATTTTGAACGAGAGTTTTGCACTTTTGCAGTGCAGATTTGCAGCAGCTTTCGAGCAGCTCGCAGGTCACTTCACCACTTACCTTGACTGTTTGGAAGACATCGACGCCCGGGTGGCCAGTGTCGCCCTTCTGGCCCTTGTCGCCGGGCTTGCCAGCGGCGCCCTTCTCCCCGCTGATGCCATTCAGACCCTGTGAATCAAGTCGAGCATTGCCAGTGGGCATATCAGCGTTACTTCGCTGCTCTTCGCTCTCGCAACGCTTTCCACTTTGTCGTACTTACCGCTTCGCCCTTGTCGCCGGCGTCGCCCTTCTTGCCGCGCTTCCCTCGCTTGCCGGGCGGTCCGGGGGGTCCTGGAGGTCCTGCAATTCAAATGAAATTTCCTTAGTCAATGTTTTGAGTCTTGTGCTCTTGTGCTTTGCGTAGAGTAATAAGGCAAAAAGACACAGTCAGGATTGCGTCCTAAGGTCAACAGCTGCCGCCTCATTAGTTGCGCATTGAACTTTGCAGCTGACCGCAGCATGCGACCGGTGACACGGCGAATTCTCAGCCAAGTCGACAACTCATCTCGCTCCCCACTCTCGCCCAGTCTCCTTGTCCTCAACGTGCCGACAGTGGCACTTCTTGCTTCTTGCAAGTTCGCTTTTTTGTGCTGTTTTTTGCGCAGTTTTCTCGCAACTTGTGCAAATTCATTTAGCTGAAAAATGGCTTTCGCTGCATTTTGTCCTCGTCGAGGCGACTGGGCAAGAACTTAGGGACAAGGGCCAAAGGACAGTGGAAGCTGTGCACAAAATATTTATAACCACTTTGGCTGCTATTATTTTAGCACTGTGGAAAACTTTATCTGCAGGTCGTCGTAACGTCGTCGCAGGGCGCAACAAGGAGCAGGACACAACTCGAGTCGATGCTTTTCAATTATTTCGCATGCAATTTTACGGCGCATAAAATTTCAGGCATCGTGTTTTATAGTTAGTCCTGGCAATTATTCTTATTAGAGCTCAGACTCCGACTCAAACTGGGAATGCACGTTGTGCCAGTGAGCCCTTTGTTGCGTTGTATTGTTTTTGTTGTTGGTGTTGTTGTTGCTGTTGTGTTGCCTAGAGACAGGAAATTAACACCTACATAAAAGCCAACTCGCCAAGCCAAAGATGCTGGCAGGCAATGCCTGAGTGAATGAACAGTTTTTCCTGCCAAGCTCAAATGAAGTAGGTGTGAAAATATTTAATTAAAATAACAGCCAACAACAAAAATGATAACAACAAGACGCAACACAACACAACACAACACAACAAAAACACAATGTATTCTCTTTTTACAGAAGTACAACAACTCTAGGCGCAATACCAAAGTATTGTACAACGATGGCAACAGGAAACACGCGCCGTTTTCTCCATAGTCCACACTTTTCTCACTTTTCTTGCGTTCGTTCCTTTTCTTTTCCCTTCAGTTTTTTGTTATGTATTTTTTTGCCGTTTCGCTGAGAATACGCAGACCTTTCGGCTGCTGTTTAATAATTGTTGTAATTAAGTAATTCCGTTTCTAGCTGCTCTCGAAAAAGGTGCAAGAGGATGAGAAACGCGAGCTGGAAGATGAAATGTAAAGAAGGGCCGGCGGCAAAGGAAGCTGCCTTTAATGCAGGAAACGCCGCAACTCTCCCCAAACAATTTAAATTCATTTCGCACCAAAATGGCGCCACAAACTACCAAAGTGAAAAAAAGGCCAGCACGCGTCTCCCAAGTCCCCCGCCCTCTGCTCCGCTGTGGGCGTGGCACACTGTGTAGGTGCGATGTGAGCAGCCACAGGCAGCCAGCAGCCACCAGCCAGCAGCCACCAGCCAGCAGCCAGCATGACTCCAACCCAACCCAACCCAGCGACGCCCCTCTAATGCAGCCAGCTCATTTAATTAAAAAAAGATTTTCGTCGGGAGAGGGGAGTGGGAGTGGGAGTGGAAGAACAGAGGCAACGGAAAGGTGTCAGGCCTGCTTTGGAATTGGCCTTTAGTAGTCGGAAAGCATAAGTGCATTTGTAATCATAAAAGGTGAAGATTGATCTCGGGGATCTCGCTTGGCATTGCTCTCAAGGGAATTTTCATTGCACGATGTATTGTTGTGCTTCACTGTGCATCGCTTGGCAAGTAATAAAAGCCAACCAATTAAGCGAGGCCAAGACGCAGGCAGGCAGGCACAGCTTGAAACAAAGTCTGCTTAGCCGCTCGATTGCTGGTTGCCTGGTTGTCGTTATGGGGGCCTATTGCTGGCCAACTTGGCAACTTGGCAGCTTGGCAACTCGGCCAACTGGCAACTGGCATCAGGGGGGCGCGTCAAGTGTCGTAAGCCAAAGCCAAGCGGAAGTGTCGAGCTACCAAAAGCGTCGTGTTAACAATGCCATAGGAAGCAGGCATTAAAGGCAAATGGGCCAAGTGTGCGACGACTAAGAAGAAAACAAAAAGAATAGGAAGTCGAAGTGGAACTAGAAGCAGAAGCGGGGCAGCAGGAGAAAAGCAGCAGCAGTGGCAGAAAAGAAGCGAAAATTGCGCTTAATCTAATAACAACATAATAATCATAATCATAATATCGTTTTGCCTGCTCGGCTGCTCGCCTGCTTCACATGCCTCATTCTCTGCGTCGCCTCTTAGCAGCAGTTTGCTCGTTTTCCCATTTTCCAGCTTTGTTGCCATTAACGCCGCATTTTCCGTATTATTTTCGCGTTGATGGCGCCGATGGTTGGCGATGCCGCGTTTGGCGCACAGTTTGTTGCCTGTTAATGGTATTTGTTGTTTGCTCTCCTCAGCTGTTGTTTGTAGTTGTTGTCGATGCTGCGCTAATGCGCTAAGAAATCCCATTGTACACACACACACACACACACACACGCACGCACACACACTCAGAGAGGTGACAAACTAAGTACGCGCTTTGCTCCGATAAAGTTGTTAAGTCAAAACTTGTTTTATTTTTATTCTCTGTCACACTCTGCTGACTGACGATAATGAAGATAGTGCGCAACTGTCTTCACGACTGCAAAGATAATGATGATGATGATGATGGTGGTGGCAATTGAGCGGGTTCTCAATGAGCGCGTGATGCAAGCCGCACACACGCCGCCCATAAATCCATATCGATGTCAACTACGCCCGCTCCTCTCTCATCTCTAGTCGCTGACTAAAGATGCCTCTGTTGCTATGGTAGTGTCAACATTAGTTCAACTGCTGCAGTAGCTCATCCCCCCTTTCAGGGAGAAGAGACAGAGAGAGAGCGAGCGGTGCAGACGCAACTGGCAGAGCGGAAAAAGGAATTATGTCAAGTTGTACGCGTAATAAATACTCGGAATCGTTTACGTGCGTACAACACCACAACGACACGTACAACAAACAAGAGCCAAACAAGTCGACAAACAGCGGGATAAGCTCAGCCGACAGAGGCAGAGATAGCTATAGATATACAAGTATAAAGGGAAGGAGAGAAAGAGTAGCGCAGGCAATTGACTCAGAGATGAAGCGCAAGGCCCGCTCTAGTTGGGACTAGTTGCCATTATCAAACTTCGCCGCCACTCTTGGGACGCGCCCAAGAGCTCCATGGAGACCCGGGTAATTTGAAAACTTATTCAACTACGTACTATACTCGTATGAAAGTCGATACAACTAGGCGTAGTCAGAGGACTGCATTAGCTCATTAAGGACACAAGAGTATTCCCCCAAGAAAGGCCTTTAGTCAGCTGCATTTACTGAACCCTAATTCTATTTTATCCATGGCACTTTATGATACAGGAAACGGGATACAAAATTCGTATAGCTGGTAAATGGTTGTCATCAATTGGGTTCCAATCGAACAGCGCTACTCAAGCGGCAAATCAGAGCAGTAAGGACCAAGGCAGTGATTCAGTTTTCTAGCTGGCTTGTCGAGAGCATATTGTTTGCAGACTGATTGCGGTAGCTCGATAAGGAACCTCACACTGTCTGCTTAAGAGCGAAGGGGGAGGGGGGAAGGAAAGCCCTTTACGCGTATGTGCGTAAATAACGCTGATCTTTGACTTATGAGCAAAGTTTTGAGTCAGTGAAGCAAAACTTTGTGTAAGTAGGCTTCTCTCTAATGAATTTAAACTCGCACAATTTTCATTAGGCGTGCCCCAAAGTATCTTATGCTCTTACAGCGTCAGCTATAAGTATCCTTGTGTGCGTGTGTATCCAGATACTAAGAGTACTGCTCTCGAGTTAACTGTCAGCTAGCTGTTGAACCTTTTCACTATGCGCTGTGTTGCAGCAGCAGCAGCCGCAGCAACAGCAACAACAACAGCAACAACGACAGCTCAGCTGCACACGTCGCCTGGCAACGACATCCTGTCAAGGCCGTCTGGCTGCCAACTGGCAACTGGAAACTGGCAGCGAAAGGAAAACTCGAAATGCAAACATTGATGGCAAACTTTTAACTCACTCGCAAAGTGTGCCATGTCGTCAACTCCTGTTCCCGCTCCTCTGGCTCCTTTTGTCCGCTGCCCTGCCAGGGAAATACAGGAAAATGGCAAATGGTAAATGGGAAACTCAGCTTAAAACAAAATGACGAGCATTGCATTCATTCTGATATAACTGGCGAAACTTTCTTGTTACCATTCGCAGTTCCCAAAAGAGAGATGGCCGCAGCCTTAGCCCAGACAAGGACATTTGTTGTCCCTGCTGTTCTTGCTGTTCTTGCTGTTCGTTCTGTTCTTGTTATTATTGTCAGCTGTTGCTGTTGCTGCGGCTGTTTCTGCTGCTCTCGGTGCTGCCAATGTGAATCTTCAATAACTGCATTTGCGATGTCAAGGATATGCGACAACAAAGTGTATAATAAAGCATATCAACTGCAGGAGCAGTAGCAGCAACAGCAGCAGGAGAAGCAGCCAAGATACAACTTGTCCCTTCTTCCAGTTTGCATCTTTGTCCTTGTCGTTGTCCTTGCCCTTGTCTTCGCTCGCTTGTCTCTTGTCTCTTATATTTCGTTTCGTTGTTGGCCTGACACACGATACTTTAGGTACGCTATAATTCTTGTCGTTGCTAAACTCGGTATCCTTTTTCGCCAACGCCGCTCGTGTCCTTGGTCTCAAGCAGTTGCTGCTCACTTTACACACTCGCAGTCGCTCTCGCACTCGCACTCACACTCACACGCACACCTCTTCTTCCCGGGTACTCGGGTGCGTATACGTAATGTAAATGCAGAACAACTGCTGTTGCTGCTGCTCGAGGGAATCTATGTTTGTGCATCTGCTGTCGCCAGGCGGCTGCTACAGTGAAGCCTGCGACAGCTGGCCGAACAGGCCAGAGCTCGTTCTTCCGTGATTTAGGAGAGCTCATTAAGTAAACCTGTTTTGTTTTTGGGCTTGTCATCTCGTAAGCTGGGATAATTATTGGCCATAGGTCAAGAGCACATCTCAACGTAAAACTCGAACTTCAATTCTTTATAGCCAAGCGCTGCCCACTTAAGTTAGGTTGCGACCTCGGCTGGCGTGTCGTGGCAACTATCATGTGACTGCATATTCTCATATTACTCGTTCATTTGCCTAATTAGTGCACTTGACTGAGCACAAAGCCGCTCTACATAATTGAGTTACGGTCGCCAAGACGATCCCACCCTCAATGGGAAACTAATTATTTGGTGACTCTACTCGCATCCAATCTACCATCTAACTCTGTCTCTATCTATGTTCTGCGTGTGTGTTATCTATGCATCAATTACACTATTGTCTGTTTGCTGAGGCCAAATCGGTTGCCTTTAGCCTGGCCTTTGGTGATTGCCCTGTGTTGTCTTCCCTGGATGTGTGTGGACAGCTTGGTGGCGTACTTTTAATAAGTAAACACAAACACACACACACACACAGACAGCAATGTGTGTACGTTGTTAAATCAGTTTGGCTTATCTTTAGTTTTGATGTCATGTTAAATTTGCACAAGGCAAATGCGAGGCAATCTGCAATGAGATTCTACACACATAAACAGTGACAAATGTTGTGTGTGTGTGCGTGTGTGTGTGCGTGTGTGGGCGGCTGTCTGTGTGCGCCACTTGCGGCTGCCTCTGCCATTCCCTGGGCAACAAATGACTGACAAATCTGTTGCATTAGTGAATCCGTTTGTTGCATGCAGCACATCGATTTGTCGGCTCATGAACGTTGCCGCTGCCGTTGCCATTGCTGCCGCTGTGGCTGTGGCTGTTGCCGTTTCAGCAGCTTTAGCTTTGGCTGTTGCCTAATTAAATGACAGTCATAAATTCTGTGAGCTAATCAGCTGGGACCAGCTCCCACTCCCCTCCTTCTCTCGACTGCTGTTTGCTGCCGTTGTTGTCGCCGCTGTTTCATTGCTGCTGCCATTTATCTGCATTGCGTGTGTGCCACGCTGCAATATTGTCCAATTCCCATTTTTACCATTCCATACGCAATGATTGTGTGTGCGACAGTTTGATCTCGTGATGCATTTTTCTAATGATGCCATGATGCATTGACATTGGCGTATTTGTTGCAGCCACAACATCAACAGGTTGGTGGACTCGCCCCTTGTGGCCTCTGTTGCACTGCAATTAATTAACATTTATATTGCCACGCCCCGTCCGCCCACTTCGGACAGAACACATGTTAACAACGCCGACAAATGTGTGCGGTTTGGCCATAAATATCACAGGTAATTGCGCTCCCATTTAAAGAATACATGAGTTAATTGCGAATTTCGCTGCATCGCATTCGTGGGATTCAGTTTCGGTTGAACTCGATTCGATTCCATTCGGAATTGATTGACAACTCTTCCGCCTTGCTGCCCTTTGGTCTGCGATGTCGCCCGTTTGGTGGTTCAACAACAAACAAACAACAATCTGACAAATTAGCTTCACATTTATTTGACATTCCATTTGATGTGTCGAATTTGTTTGCCTTTACGCAATTTGTTTGTTATTAATTTTATGATTTTCCATACAAATTATATAATTTATTGCTGTTTGCGCTTTGATTTATGCAGCTCTACAACCGCACACATAATCATTCCGTTTATATTTTTATGCTCTGTGCAATTATTTAAAATATTCATTTGAGCAATTTAAATGGCATTTTACGATGCGTAATATGAATTTAATAGTCCGTTGGGAAATCGAAAAATCTGAAACAGAAAATTCTCTGTGTCTGCGTCAACGCTTAAGCTGATAATAAAATATGCCAGCAATTTTTCGCTCATTTCGCAGGCAGCATTCGCAGTCGTATTCGTATTCGTATTCGTATTTGTTCTCGACTTCGCACTCGCTCTCGCACTTCAAAAGGCCTTTCATAAAAGCCACAGTGCGGCTGTCAAATGGCATTTGGCTACAGGCAATTAGGCCATTCCCAAGCACTTTGTTTTAATTCCCCCGACTGACAGCCCGACAAAATTGGAATTGTCGAATAGGCTAATACCCATGCCTCGTCATGGCAAATTAGTTGCACATGCATCATTTAGCACAAGAACTGGAAAATATTAGCCAAGTGCAGCTTACACTCTTCAAAGACTGTTGCCAGGTGAACTACTTGCAGTAATTTGCAAAATGTAAACAACTTTGCCAACTTGAAGTTGGGCTTAATCTTAATGTTCGCACCCGTCAACAAAGCAAAGGCAAGAGCAAAGAAGAAACAGAAAAGAATGCCAAATAAAATAAAGTAAAATAAAAATAAATCCCAAACGATCAACCAGAGAGCAGCTCACTTTAATAAAGCGGACATCCCTTAACTGGGATGACTATGAAAAAAGCAAAAGAAAAGGAAAACTGGCAGCCGGAAAAAACACTTGTAAATCCCCAAGCGTTGCTTATGTTTAAGTAATTGGCAAAAGGCTTAAGCTCGTGCCTTTCCTGACATCCCAACACTCCGACGTCCTGACGCCCCAGACTCCCCAACAACTCCCCGACTCCACGACTTCCCAACACCCGGACACCCCAGAGTGGGAAAACCTTTTCAGCCATCAGAGCATGATTGTTGAAAAGTTTTGGACTCAATGAAATACGCTGGCTCGCAAGACTGCTGCAGAGCACTTTGGAGAGACATTTTTAAATCTCCATTTGAAGCACTTTTACGATAGGGAAAAGTCATCCTCCGGTTAGTTCTTGGCCGGTAATCCTATTTATATCGAGCAGGCATCTGAGCGATGACTGTTTGTTGTTGTTAACAAATAGTATACAAATATTCGACTAAATTGATGCCCCGTGGATAAACCAAAAGAAATTAAAGAAAAACAAGCAGAGCTGTTTCAATAAAAACAAATGCGTCGGATTAACACGCAACCGGAAAAAATAATAGATGGCCGACAAAGGGAAAATCTAAAACAATTTCATCAACAATATGACAGACTAGAGATAATAATATTCTCATGAAAAAACACTCCCTTCGATACGTATCTAGGTAGCTGCGTTAAGTTCAGTTTGTGTCGAGCTGAGCTAAGCTGATCGACGAACGGAGGGGAAGAAGGCGTGCGGAGGCTCTTCACAATAGAAAGTATTTGACAAGAATTTAATACGCTTTTACTGATGTGCCATTGACTGGCGGAACCTCCACCTCCACCTCCAACTCCACCTCCTCCTCTTCTTTTCCTACTGACATTAGCATATTTTCAACTGGATTCAACGATTGAACGCGAAGCCAGAGGCAGCGGCTTCGTCAGCGACAGCGACAGTGGCAGCAGCAGCGGCAGCGGCAACGGCGACTCACTTACTTTCAATACGCTTCCACGCAATTGCATCGCAGCTGAGAAGAAGAGAAAATAAAGCTAAAAGCCGCAGATAAATAGAGCTCTAAAAGAGCAGACTGGGCGAGCTGTGGGAAGGGGAGACGAAGGCATTTGCTGTTGCCAGTGACAACGGTGGGGGAAACATCAGCATCAGCAACGGCAACGGCAAAGAACAAAGCATCCTCGGCACCTACAGCCGTTGCCTGATGCGGCATGTATTGTGAGAGTGCGATTGCGAGAATACTCGCACCAGGGGTAAATCAAGAAATTAATCCCTTCAACAGCTGCGACAGCAGCAAACAAATAATGGAAAAGTGTATATATACGTATTTGTATATGTATAATATTTGTGCGCCTTATGAACACAGCAATGAATGGAAATCAAGCTGATGAAGAATGATATAATAATAATAACAACAGCAACAGCAGTGGAAGCGGGTGTCTGCTGGAATCTGGATGCGGATACGCCATAAAAAATCAGAGCAACGCCAACAACAACCGAACCAGCGACAGCAACAACACCAACAGCAACAGCAAAGGGCAATGATAATAAAAAAGTGACAAGTGATACAAAGTAAATTCATGCGAATATGAAACAAGATGAGGGCGAGCGATGCAGCACAACAGCCAGCAATGAATGAAAATAATACGTATGTACCTACGAGCGTACATATTTATTTGTATCTGCATCTACACTTGTATCTGTATCTGTATCTGTGACTGTGTCTTGGCTCGTTGCCTGGCTGACTGACTGCCGCAGCAGAGGGGCGAGGAGATACGGCAATAACCCCTACTTTCCCCACTGCCATTCAGCCACTCCGCCTCTCGCTCGCTCATTGTTATTGGCCTTTTTTATGCTGACGAGCCGGGCTGCCTGTAAAGTCGCGTGTGTGGCATTTTTGCGTGTATTTTGTAAGCCTTTTTTATGGCCGAAATAAGTGAGGAGCCTAATAGGATGTAACCGATGGGAAAATACACAAAAGAGCATTCCGCTTCCATTGGCGTGGCGAGTTATGGTTTAATTTGGCCTTTATATCAGTTAAACTCGTCTTCTTTGCCAGTTCGCAACGTAGACCCGACTCTCTATATTTAGTTCATTTGCTCTTTAGACCAACTAAGGCGTGCAAGTCAATCTCACGCTCTCGTATCTAGTATTCATATCTATTTTCATTCTGTCCACGGGAGCCTCAGCCAACGCGAACTAAGCAGCCATTCGCCTGTCAGTCACCAGAGATCACAGAATGAAACCAGTTCACACTTCACGGCCCCTGGACCGGCAATAACTCGAACGACAGCGCGTAATGCGGCATACGCGGCGTATGTGCAATATTGGCGCGTATTGTGAGTGGAAGGGCGTGTGAGGGGAGTCTAGGGACAGCCGCTAACGTTTCGTGGATGAGATGAAGTGACACTTACACAATGACAATGATGTCGATATGCGCGATATTCCGAGCCATCACTCATCTCCCCCTCTACTGTCGTTTTCCCTGTTGGCTTCGCTGATGATATGAATGAATTATGTGGGTAGATGGGTAGCTCGGTAGCATCGCAGCTCTGAATGTAGCTGGGCAGCTGGATGTGTGTGTGGCAGCATCAGCAGCAAAACGAGTGCGACGAGTGGGGGCGAGTGGAGGTTGTGTCGACATGCGTTAAACTTGCGGCAATTTTGTAACATGGCAGACGAGGAACACAACAAAAAGAGCGACAACATTGCGAACAACTCGACAGACAGCAACCTGCAGCTGTTGCTGCCGATGGTGTTGCTCTTGCCGTTGCCGTTGCCGTTGCCGTTGCTGGTGGCGTGTGTGCGGCAAACGCTTTTGTGGCATTGTTCATGTGGTATAATTTAAATAATTGAAAGTTTTACGCTTGCGCGCATAATGCGATGGCACAACAGCCAGCCAGCTGATGGCCGGACGAGTAGAAGCTATGCCCAGTGGCATGCAGCCTGCAGATTGCGTATCCTGGCTCATCCTGCAGCAGCCGTCAGCTGTCGCAGTCGCAGTCGCAGTCACTGCAACTTAATGAGCATATTTCAACCGCTGCCTTCCACGCCTGCCGCACACACAATACACGCAATCTGCCCGCCTGCTACACAAATATTGTACGCGTATGTGCTGGCAACATGGGAATTAAATTAACCAATTTTAATGTGGGCTACCTCTCTTCGTGCTCGCTTGGTTGACAGTCCCACCTGCCCCGCCTGCCCCGCAAGCAATTCAAATTCAAATTCAAATGAGCAGCGACTGCGAATGCGACTAGAACATAAAAAGGGCTTTGTTCTTTGCTAACCTCGGGCCATGGCGGACAAGAATTACAATTAAACGATCGACTAGACAAATGCGCTGCGGCCCCGGGCATAGGACAAAACACGAAATACAACGGACAGCGTTTTTGCGTAGCTCCAATTGCAGCTCTGCGTTCATTTCCCTGCTCTTCTCGCTGCTCTCCGCCGATGCCAACTCCTTGCTGTCTGGCCCCCAATGCGAGAGTACGTGAGTGCAAACTGCTTACGCTCGTATCATACAAATCATGTAGCTGCCATAAATTCCAAATTGCCAGACATTTTAACACACACACACATGAGGGATAGTGAGAGAGAGAGGGAGACGGAGATGGGGGACAGAGATAGATTGCAGCGGACAGTGGGACAGTTACTGATGCTGAAGTGTCGGGAGATTGCAACTACGATGGCGATTGCGATGGCGATGACGATGGCGATGGCGATGGCGATGGCGATGGAGATGGCGATTGGCTGACTGGGCATCGCCAGCGGGTGCAGGTTGACTGATAAAGGCAATGTGGTTACTTTGCTGGGGGATCTCTATATAGTATATGTATGTAGTAGAGTTAGTTTAACAACGGCAGCAGCAACTGCCAGAGGGTTGTCTAAATTGTGGGCGAGCTATAATGAAACTTGACATGTTATTTGTTCATTGAGCAAACGTGCGATTGCCCGTGTGTGTGTTGCCTTTGCTGCTGGTCTTGTTGTTGTTCTTCCTCTTGTTGTCGAGTAGTTGTCTGGCGAGTCTGTAAGCATAAATATTGTACGAGAACAGCAACTACTTCGATTGCTGCCCAGCAGCAAGTGCAAAGAACTCGCAACGCGTCGACATTGCCTCTGACGTGGTCAAAATAAGTTCACTCGAAATTGGACACTTGGAAGTGACAGTGAAAATATGCTGTGGAAATTATAGCGTATTGAATTAAACTCTATTGCAGCTAATAATTAATAGTAACTGACTTTCCAGGGTATCCCGAAGCCAAACCATAAGAGCTTAATTGAACTTCGTTTGCTTGCACCGCTGGGATTTTGGAGCAACTGCGGAGCAGTGAGTGAACGTTTTTCGTTTGGTAAATAAATTGAGTGCCAGGGCCATGATAAATACATAAAGTACACTCTCGCACACACGCTTATTCTCACACACACTTCTCGCTCTGTCTCGTATGCAAAGTCTATTTATTTTAGAGCCAAAATATGCAGCAGACGCAGCAGCTTTCTATTGTTTTAACTTCTTCTTCTGCGTCGCGCTGCTCTTTTTTTATGGCTCTCTCCTCTCGTGTTTTTTCTTTTTTGTCTATTGTTATTGTTATTGTTGCACTGCAGCTTCATTATTTTTATTGGATTCTTGCAAAACAGACAACGGGCACGCAGACAACGCGACAACGCAGAGAAATAACGAGACAACGAAACCACCAGCTTCAGCTGAGGTTGCTAGCTATGTATTCTATGTATATTCTATTCTCTGTGCTTTACCCTCTAAGATATGATAATGCCTTTGCTCGGGGTTCAATAGAACCGTTTGCTAGCCAAGGATTCTCCGTCAACTCGACCCATCCGCGCCTCTGTCTCCGCCACCGCCATCGCCTCCGCGTCGACACTCACGCTCATACTTGTACCATTCAGCACCCACACTCAAGTGCAGTTGATTCAAAGTGGCTTTCATGTTCGGAGCAGACAGAGAGAAAGACAAGCCGCAGTTTGTCATGTTGAGCAGCGTCCGTTTGCTTGGAATGCTTCTAATGGCATGTTACACATACGCCCCGTGGCGCCCTGCCTAATAAATACAAATTTGGACAACATGAATTGCCCGCGGCAAGCGAAACCAAAAGGGTTCTCCGACGAAGCCAATGCACTGCAATGCAATTGGAACACGACGAACATCAAATCTAATATTTATTGGCACCCACAGCGTGGTTCGAGACGCGACTCGTCTGTGAGAATGTGTGTTAGTGAGTGTGTGTGTGGACAACTGGACAAGGGGACAAGTGGACAAGCGAATGCCTGCGTGACGTGTCTAACAGGCTCATTAGGCACAAGTGGCAATGCGCTAATTATGAGTGGCCATCGCCATCACAAGGGTCAACTGCCAGCTGCCAGCCAACTCTACCGCACACGAACACCACGTTGCACGTTGTGTGAGTTTGTATGCTGCCGCATAAATCTGTTGCCACATTGCCAATTATGCACTTTGTTCCAGCCAGACAACGGCGAAGCCATGAACAGCTTACATAAATCTAAATCCCATCCCCAACCCCATCCCCATCCTCAATTCTCCCCATTCTCCTTCCATCCTCGCTTTTGGGCCAAGTCGCATTATGACGTTGCCGGCAAATGTTGCATGCCACTGTGAGAATGAGTACAACAAAAAAAATAGGGGGAATAAACCACAAAGTTGCAGCCAGTTGGCCGCAGCTGTTGACCCGCTTGTGGCTTGTGCACTTCCAGCACATTTAGTTGCATTCATTAGTTAAACTTATATTCTCCTAGAACTAAACTCATTATCCTTCTCTATCGATCGCCCCGGGGATTGTTATGCAATTTGCGGGTCGATAATTTCTACTGGGTTGAGAAAAGAGCTTGTTAACTGTAAGTCTTTGAGTCGTTGGAATATCCCATTGTAGGGATAGAAACTTATTGCGTCAGCATTATTATTTTGCGCCTAAAGTTAAACACAAAGTCTAAATTGCTGAAAATTCAATGTGGCGCATCAACACGTTGTAAAAAATGTTCCTGGCCAACGTTGAGTGGCCAAATTTCAAATTAAAATTAACATTATGCTAATTTTGTCTATTTGCCGCCACGATGCCACGACGCTGCCACCGTGTGGCATCTTCAGAGTCGTCGCGGGTCGCTGGCTGCCAAACAATCAGCCCACCCACGAGCCGGGCCTCAACTTTGTGCAGCGGCGTGGGGCAACTTGGGGCTGTCACCTACTTGCCCCATAGATGTGGCACAGAGGGTAGTCAGCAAAGTCGTGAGATGGCAAACTTTTTATGCAAATTAAATGTCTGCGCTTGACGCGCGTGCGTTTTGTTTGCTTTAAGGCAGTCGTCAGTCATTTCCTTTCTCTGCACCCAGTAGCCAGCCTGCCACACGCCACACGCCACATGCCCCATGCCGCACGCCCCATGCATGCCCCAGCAGGCTGCCTATCGCTTGCCTTCAGGACTGCAGACGCAATGTCGAAGCCATCGCGACTCGCGAGTGCCGTTTTAGCCGCTAGGCCAGCGTGAACAATGAAATCGCAATCCGGGGCAGCCCGACTCAGAAATACTGGCACTCTGGTCATCACCAAATAAATCTAGTTTACGCTACTTGATGCCCACCTTGAGTGGACGGAAAGTACTTGGATTAAAGATAAAAATATAAAGTTAAAGTGTTCATCAGGAAGTGAAATAAGCGACTTTAATTTAAATCTCTATTGCCGCTAAAAATCAGAAATTTCATGAAAAAATCGTCTGCGTAATGCATAATCCAATATTTGCAAGACTTTGTGTTAATTGTCGCCTGGTTTTGTGCTCAGCTCAAATTGAATTCAATCGAGTTTAGAAATTCAAAAATACGTTTCAAAAGTTTCAGATACTTTGTGTCCATCGAAGTGGTTTCATACCCCGTCAAATCAATGGGATCGGGTATATAAAAACTTTGTTTTAATGAATTTTTTAGCCGCAACGTTGAGCATTTTGTGTGTTTGCTTAATTAAAGTGTGTGTATGAGTGAAAAAGAGAGAGAGATAGGAGAGAGCTGCTATTGCTATTTCAGGCTCTGCTTCTGCAGCTGCTGCTGCTGTTTATTTGTCTTTCAACACGCTGCGCTTCATCATCATTAACAAAATAGGAGCAGGCTAAGAGAAAATACTGAGAACTGAGAGCAGAACGAAGCGAGAGAACCAAAACGTCAAGAACCGAAACAAAGCGAAAAAATTAAAAAAAAGAAATGAAAAATCAAAACAAATACGCGACGCAACAACAAAAGTGCATGACAACAAAGCGAGGGGAGGAGGGACAGGTGGAAGTGGAGGTGGAGCTGGGGGGCGTTGTAACTGTTAGATGACGAGTCTGTGCAGCGTGCTACGTGTGGCAAGCTGCCTCTCGGAGGCTGTGTTGCCAGGAGAGCACAAACGCCACTTTTGGCGTTTGAGCAGCAACAAATTATAATTTCCAACCCACTTTTCCATTTTTTTTTCTCTGCCTCTGCAGTATTAGGAGTAATTCTGGTTTGTTTGTTGTTGTTAGACTTGATGTTGTTGTTGTGGCTGGCAGCCTGATAAATTTATGCGCCCTGCTTTTAAGTCTTGTTGTTATTATTTTCCTGCTTCCGCTGTGCCTAGCAACAACCTCCACGGCAACAACAGCGACAACAATAACAACAACTATGGTTGCAACAACAAAGTTGCGCCACGCTGAGTCAAAGACAAGCAACAGGCTGTGCCGCAGACAAGTTCAATGTGGGAGTGTTGTTGTTGTTGTTACGACTGCTGTTGTTGTTGTTTGTGTTTCTGTTTCTGTTTTGTTGCTGTGAGTTATTTGGCTCGACTAGCGCCGGTTGCTCTGAGCCGTCGAGTCCGCCAATTTTCAAAGTTCTGTGATTGTGTAGCTGCCCTGAAGTGCACTAGGCTGCAGTTGCCTGCCTGCTGACTGCCTGCCTGCCACTCACTAGAGTTGCCTCTGACGCTGCCTCCGCTGCCCATTCTGGGGCAGTTGAAAGTTGAGTTGGGTGCAGGCACTTGGGCAGTTTCCTCATCGCTGCCCGCGCTTTTGTTTGTGTTGCATTTAATTTGATTGCTTTTGATTTATCTTTCATAGAGTGTTCGAAGTTCGAGTAGATTCATTCCCTGAGAGAGACGAGACGCAACGAGAGGCGCCTCGACTCGCCTTAAATTAATTCCACTTGATACACAATTTTTATCTGCCTGCCACATTTTGCTGCCGCATGTGGTTTGTGTTTGGACCAACTTGATTAAGCGCCAATTTATTAGTCATTCATGGACGAGCCTCGCTGCCGCTGCTTTCAACGCCATCCAGAAATATTGTTCACTTCTTTGCCACTCGCGTATATCGCTCTTGGTGAGTTGCGAGCATTGTGTGGTGCGCAGCATTAATGGAAATATTTCTCGGATTCTTCGGCGTGGAAAGTTATTAGTTCGTTCTGCCTCATGTATGTTAAGACTAGGAGAAGTTCTAGTTTCGTTGCAGTTGATTTAGCACTCACTGCAGACCTCTTGCAATTTGTTTATACAACTGCCTGCGTATATTTTATGAGGCCTATGAGTTATGAGACAAAACGGGCAACATTCGAGTGCTTCATGCCAAAATAAATTGAAGAAATTCGCCTTGGCTTGGGAGAGAACTTTTCACTGCTCACTGCGCTGCGCCATAAATTAGTATGCCAACAAATTGAGAATTGAATTAATCATTTAAAAACATAAACAAAACTCTCTACACTTGTTTGTTTATTTCAACTATTCGCTGCAGTCGTTGGGGTATCATATTTCATGAATCCATAAATCATTGGACATTAAATACTTTATTGGTGCGTGCTTGATTTTGTATCTGTCAGATTCGTTTTGCTTTGCTCACAGCTACATAAAAACGTTTCCCCTTTTTATTTAAGCAGACAACCGCTCCGTCTCACTTTGTTCCCCTTCACTCATTATATTCATATAAATAAAACATTCAATTCATTAGCATTAAAATTTCCATTCGACTCGACTTAGTGCTGCCCCTGGCCCCTCGGCCCTGGCCCCAGCTTCCCCGCCCCCATTGCAGTCATTCCATCATTGCCAAGAGATGGCGCAAATCAGAGCAGAGAAGTTAAATAGTTGCTGCCAAAGCAGAGCAAAAAACAGTCGGCAGCAGTTAATCACACGTCAAACAGAGCAACGGAAGCAGCAAAAAAAGAAGAGATGTTGAATGGTGAGTGGTGAGTGAAGAGAGGAGAGGAGAACGAACTATGGCCAGGGCTTGGTCCTTCAAAATTACAGGACATATTTCCGAGCGACACTCTCTCGCTCTCTCTCTCGCTCTCTCTCTCTTTCTGTCTCTCATCCTCTTTGTGAGACCATCTCACGCGAATGCGAATGCAACAGCGTCACGCACATCAGACAGCAGACTAATTGCAGCTGTCTGCAGATCAGGGGAGGGGCATCGATGGGAGGGGGCGTGGGCGGAGGTGGCTGCATGCTACAACCGGCGTCAAAATCAATTAAACGGGCAACAGGCGAACGGTAATTGCAGCTAAAAATCGACACGAACCCCGCACTCATAAAGAGTGCCACGAAGCACTTTCCGCTAATTGCACGCAGTTTCAATGAGTACGAGGGATCGAAGTATCACAGGGATGGGGAAGGAGGGAGGGAGGAGCGCGTGGGGACTTGAGTGGCAAGCCAAGGCGAATGGCAAATAAAAACAGAAATTAAACAAAGTAAATAGAAATTCATCAACGTCATTGGCAGCATCGAAGACGGCATCGGCTTCGTCGTCGGTGTCGGCGTCGGCGTCGGCGTCAGCGTCGGCGTCGTCGGCAGCAGCCTCAATAAAATCCACAAACAATCGGCGACGTCGTCGCTGGTTTGTTGTTCTTGCGCTACAAATTCCACTTGCCTCTCCTCGCCTTAGTCGTTGCCTCATCCGCTGCCACTTCAGTCCACTTCAGTCCCTTTCTCCGACTGTGTTGATGTTGCTGTTGCTGTTACTTTGCTTTGCGGTTCAGACATTAAAGCAAACAATACAATTGCAACGCTGGAAAGAATGGCCAGGTCAGCCGGACAGCTGGACACGCGGATACACCTCGAGGGAGGAAAGGAGGGGAGAGGAGACAATGCCGACGATACTGACGGCGATGCCAACGCAGACGCCGACGCCGACGCCGACGCTGCGTTGTGGCTCATTTTTAGTGTGCAATAAAAAGCGATCGACCGTCTGCGTCTGCGGCTTATTCAATTGATTGGAAATTAAACGGGCAATCTCTCTTTTGGGGTCAGCACCTCGAATCGAAGCGTACGCAGTTGGAGCGAACTTTTGCGCCACATGGCGGCACCATGGTGCACCTCTGCATTCTGGCTGCCCCGAAATGATGCCAAATGACGCTTTGATGTGTGGCAGTGGGAGGCAGTTTGAATCCATTTCGTTGCCTTTCGCCGTTGCCGTTCCTCAATCATTTGCATCCATTAATCAATTTCTACTTCGCTTGCATTGTTCGCTCTCCCTCTCCCTCTTTCTCTCTCTCACTCTTCCTCCTTCGAATATCTGCCTTTCTTATGGTGCAACTCGCTGTATCTTAAGTGAACCACAAGTAGATTTGACCGCCTCAAACGCCATTGGCCAAGTGCTGAATGCAGCGTTCTTATCTCGTGCCACACAGCCACCACTTTGCTCAAACTCAAGGTGTCCCTCGCTGCCCCCTGTGCGTCCCTTACGACTATTAGCTGCTGCTCTGTATCATCAGACCCAATTTGGCTTTTCTTGTTACCACTGTTGTTGTTGTCGCTGCTGCCCTGGGCTCCCCTGAGGGACAAAACGGACCCTTTGTCTGACCTCCATGCAGCGGGTAACAGTAAAAAAAAAAAAACAAAAATGTGTTGTTGTTCGCTTAGACAGTTAACTGCGGCTGCAAGTTTAACATAGTTCATTGTCTTGTTGTTCATCAACTTTTTCTATAGTCGCCGCAGGGGACGCAACACCCCCGCTCCCTCGCCCTGCCCTCGCCCTCTACCCGAAACAACAATGGAAGCTGGCCTACGAGGAAGGCATTCAGTATGAGTATTTGTTGTTTGCCATTCGGGATGTTGCAAAATAATTTGAACGTGTTTTCTGTTGCCTGCCAGTTGCCCTACACGCACTTTCCAGGGGCATATTCGAGTAAACAAACTAAGTGAGATACCCTCGCTTAGCCTGCTCGGGTTATGCCACGTTTTGTTGACAACATCTACATGCATAATCGCAAATAATAGATTTACAAGCTGTGCCATCAATATGCAAACTAATTGGAGCTACGTGCAGCGCATCCAACAGTCTCCTAGAGCCCAGCCCAGCCCAGCTCAGCCCAGCCCACAAAATTACAATGTTTTCTTTTCGGAATGCCACGACCGTAACTCGCCACGTTGTATCTATTTTAATGTACACAAAAATACGCACACACACACACACACACACACACACACAGTGATTACAGCGAGTGGTAATTAAACTTTCCAGCTCCCCATGGGGCCATGCCATTGACGTGTCATCCGCGACATGCCGAGGCTCAGTCGAAGGTCCAAGCCCTCTCTCTGGTTCTGGCCAGGTTTGCCGAGAGAGACCAAGGCCGTCCTGGGAGCCGGGCCGCATAATCAGATAAGCAGCAGGGAAAGCACAGCACAGCAGCACAACAGCCACAACAGCCACAACAGCAGGCGGCTACGCCTACAAACGCCTCTCAATGAGATTCATGACAGGCATAGACAAAAGTTGAGTAGGATTTCGAAAGGGTAAAGGGCAAAGGGCGACCAAGGGGCGTCAACTCGCAGGGGCCACTTAATTGTATAAGAAATAAGCCAAGCAAAGTTCAAAACAACAACAACAGCTAGACGAGGTAGGGGCAGGAATAACGTCCAATGCCCAACGTCTATGGCCTGGGCGTTAATTACATTTTTATTATTTTCATTTGGCTGGCCATGCAAACGCAAACGAAAACGCAAAGTCAAACCGCAAAGCAGCAGTCGAGGCAAACTCAACCAAGTCGCTTTCAATTCGAATTCCGGATTTTGGGCAGGCTAAATTAATGATGCCATTGACGGCGGCCCCCAAAAGTCAATTGACTGAGTCCGTGATTGGGCCAGGCCAAGAGGGCGGAACAGGCAACTAGAAGATGTGGATGGAGACAGAGACTGAGGCGGGGATGGAGATGGGGACAGAGAAGGAGACGAAGACGGAGTCGGAGACGGAGACGGAGACTGCATTTCTTGCTTCATTTTTCATGCCAGCAGACGTTGCTTGGATTGCAGGTCACGTGATGCTGTTAATTGCATGTCCATGGCCACAACTTGACGCTCTTGACGTCTTTGCAGTTCCCGCTCTCGCTCCAATTTCAATTCCTCCTCCTCTTTGGCCAACTCACTTGACTACCTTTTGCCTTTGCTTTTGCCTTTGCCCTTGCTAATTGAAAAATGTTTGTTGTTTTCCCTCGCTCTCTGACTGTCTGACTGCCTGACTGTCTGACTGCCTGACTGTTCGTCTGTCTAACTCACTGCCTCGCAGTCTACTCCCAGTGCCAGTCACATTTGCAACTAATTGAGTTTCCTCAGCTCTCCAGGTAGAGCGTCTCAAAATGGTCCCTCGGTGTGAAACTGAATACACAATTGAAATTGAAAACTTTTACACGAGGGGCGCCTCTCATATTCATCTTCATCGCCATCTTCATCGCCATCTTCATCTCCATCTTCATCGTCTTCTCCATCTTCATCAGCATTCATCGAGTGCCCATCACTCAAAGTAGCCTATCATGCATCTTAACGGGTTCTTTTGTGACCTGCCTGCTTGACACTTGAAACCCTGTAACGGCCCAATGCAAACTGCTCTCATGATTATTATTATTATTGCTCAGACCCTCGAAAAAAAAACTAGAAAGCCATTAGCAATTCATCTTCGAGGCAGTTTTTGTTGTCGTGCCTGCAATTAGAGAAATACTCGCTCACACCCAAACACCAAACACCCAACACTCAGTTACTCGTAGACACGAACTCGGTTTATTGCTGCAGTCCTGTCAGGGGAATACAAGCGATGTAAGGGCTACCGAGGAGGGCAAAGCAAGTCAACTTCCTTAACACTTTGACAGCAATTTGCGAAATATGTTGCCGGCAATCAGCAAGGAAGTGAGAAAGCAGCAACAACAGCAGCAGCAGCAGCAGCAGCGACGACAACAACGAGCAACTTACAACAAGTCGCATAAACAGCAGCGCGCACAAAAGTATGCTACAAACTGCCAACACACACACATACAGTCCCCTGATATATGTATGTGTGTGCTCAGGCTTTTGTGCACAATCTTACTGACTTCCTTCCGGTTTGCCGGGATGCCCCGGCATCCTTCGACTCCTCACTCATAGGCTGGCCACAAGTGTTTGGCCGGGCTCGTTTTTTGCGTGCTTCGCTTTTTGGCAATTAATTAAAAAAAGAGAGACACCCCGCCCCTCTGCCTTCGCCCCTCTCCCCACTCTCTCTCTCTACAGTTGTGTGTGGCATTTTCAACAATTTGTGTTACATTGTTGCCACTGCCGTTGGCTGCCATTGTTGTTGCTGTTGCTGTTGCTGGTGTTGTTTGTGTTGCTTTCTTTATGTTTGTCTAGCTGCGATAGCTGTCCAATTTCTCTGTCTGCCGCTGAGCAGAAAGTTTTTGGTTGGGTCCCAAATAAAACCTGCAGGCGCAGCAGTAAGCTGTCCCCATCTCGCCTTCTCTTCTCTCATTTAGAGAAAACCGGCAGCCAAGTTGCCAGCTGGAAGCTTCCGTACTTTGACCGACGACTGTGCTTAAAAGGAAAATAAGTTTCTTAACTACAAAAGCCAAGCATAATCTCTTATTTACATCCATCATAATTAGAGTGATTAAAAGCAAATGCAACTTTAATTGTACTTTTCCCCACAAATATTCAAGTAGATTACCAAAGTAATTTCTGCATTTTTTTTTAGGGTATCCCATCGTCGACTAGAAGTGTTTTAAATATATATTGTATTTTTTCCGTTTTAGTTGATTTTTGTGTTGTTGTAAGCTACGTTTTTCGTTATTTATGGTTACGTTCTGTTTCTTTTGTTGTTCCCTGCGCCAGGCTGCCATTTCTGGGTTACATTTGCAACAACAATGGCAACAACACTAAGGACAACCCCTGACAACAAGCTGCAAGCAAATTGAACAGCAAATCAATAAAAAGAAATAAAAGCCAGCGAAACAAACTGTTTTGTTGTGTGTTAAACTGGAGTTCTACTTTCTACCTCCGCGTACGAAACGAGTACGTTGACTACTTTAGGTTGCCGCGAATATTTAACTAGTTTTCAATTTTTAGCAGCCATGTGTTTGCCTCTTGTTGTTGTTGTTTTTCTTGTTGTTGTCTCCTACCCTCACCTCTTTCATGGTTGTTGTTGTTGCTACTGCTGCTGCTGCTGTGCTGTTAAGCAAATATTTTTGTTGGCTTTTTTGGCCTTTTTTTGCACCCAGCAAGTTCAAACCGCGCGCAATTTTTGCAAAGCAGTCAACAAATTTGTTGTTTGCCTTTTTTGGGTAAACTTTTTTGTGTATTTGGTGGCTTTCAGCTTTTTTGTGTTTTGGCGTTTACTCTTTTAACGGTATTGCAATTATTCCCTTGCTAAAACTGAAACTGCTGCCGTTTCGAGGGGTTAGAGATTATACACAATTTGCTGGGCGTACTCGTATATGTGTGCCACGCCCATCCGCCGCATCGATCGGAGAATTTATTAAATTCTTGGAACTCATGACCCTGCGCTGACCCTATCAATCAATCGCTGCTCGTCTCTCGTCGCTCGTCTCTCGTTCTCCGTTTCTCGTCTCGTGCTTTGAGCTTGAATCTCTAATGCGAAAGGTCAATGCGTTAGCCATACATCAAAGCAAAGCGAAATGGCCAAGCGAGCAAAAAGGCAAAGACTAATATGGCTTTTATAATTTCTCAATAAATTATTCAATTTAGAATTAAAGCGAGGGAGTCGTTTGAAGCAACTGTGCTTCAGTGTTCACTTGCACACTACTTTCGATGATGGCTGAAAAGTTAGCACTGCAGCAGCGGAACTCCACTCGCTGCATGCCACACACACAGTCACACACGCATACACACACACGCCTGCCCCAGAGCGCAACAAGGTGGGCGGTTGAAATTTTGTTTGTTTGTCTGTTTGTTGCGTGGTACCTTTAATTAGAGAGTTGGTCATTCCCGCCTCTGGCGCTCGCTAATCAACAAACAATGTCCAACTTTTTAGCAGTTGGCGAAACTTGCTAATTAACGAGACTAAACAAGTCGCAGTTGCGACCCCAGTTGCCCCATTCAACCCGAGCTGACAACAGGAAGTTGAGCGCTGAAAGCGTGTTGCATATTGTTGCAAGCACCATCTGTTGGAGCATCGTCTCGTATCTGAATCCATCCATATATATTGATACATGCATCATGACTCAACGCAGGAGCGACGGCAACGGAAACACGCCTAATTACTCGCCATGAGTTTTTATGTCAGACGCCTGCAAATGTGAAGCAAAGCCTGTGAAATCGCGACGAGAACTGCATTAGACTCGCCGTCTATCTCCGCTCTGTCTCTCTGTCTCTCGCTCTGTCCAGCTTGTGTCTGTTGGCCAACTGACACCTCGGTGTCACAGACAGTTCCCTGCTCAAAGAGTGAAACGCTTAAGAGCCACTCGATGTTCGCCTGAGCGCACTAATGGACAATCAACATCGGGAAATGCAAATGGCAAATTACCGACCAAATGCAACGGCTGCCTGCATTCCGTTAAGTAAATAGCAAAGACGCTGTCGCCTGTTTCAGCTACTACTACAAAAACTACGCAAAAGTAAATAATAAAGAGACTGCCGAGACTGGAAAGAGCTCTGCAATTATGTTTTGGCAACAAGCTGAACGACCTCGTCGATATACCCGATACACACAAAAGACAGAGGCCGGCGGACAGCGCAAAAGCAAACGTTTACAAGCGAGAGGCGGGCGGCTTATGGCTGGCAACAATGCAGCTTAAAAATACAATAAATGCAATCAAAATAACAATAAAACATGCTACATTTGCCACAAATGGCAGTCGCTGCCGCTGCCGTGGCAATAACAACTAGGCAACGGCTGCGACGTCGACTGCGAGTGCGAGTGCGAGTGCAGTGTCGATGTTGTTGCTGTGGCACACACAAAAGGCAAGCGATGGGCTAAGCTCTGCTGAGCTGAACTCAACTGAGCTGTTTAAACAAAACCGGCAAAGAGGCAGCGCAGCCTTTGTGCTACACATGTGTGTGTGTGTGTGTGTGTGTGTGTGTGTGTGTGTGTGCAGAAATTATGACAATATGCAAACGAGTTTTGCATAGCAGCAACACAAGCTGAAGGCGATGAAGATACTGAAATCGCACACAAAGGAGAACAACGAGGCGGCAGCAGACAGGCGATTGCGCTGTGGCGGAGGTGAGGAATCAAGGCAGGAAGTGATGGTCTAGGCAGTTGCAGATGCTGATGCCGATGCTGCGGAGGCTGATGCTGATGCTGTTGCTATTGCTGACGGTGTGGCTGTGGCTGTGGCTGTCGCTGCAGAGGCGTCTACCAGCTTAAGCCCGTTGACACGCAAAGAGCGTCAACAAAAGGCCTCGCAAGGGAAACGAGCAACGAGAAAAATGGCAAAAAGGTAAACCCGACTCCCAAGTCGCAAGGCCCGAGTGCCGAATCCTAAATCCCACAGAGAGAACTTGATGACGTTGACGATGATGCTGACGAGGATGCGTGTGGCGGGTTAACAGGAATGTAAACAGAGTTAGTGCTGCACAAAAGAGATCGAACACAGTCCGTAAAAACTGCCAACAAAGGGGACCCAGAATGATGCTGCGGCTGAGCCAGTGAGAGAGCATGCCATGCCTTATGCTTTATGCAACAAACGGCAATTAACGAAGGGTGATACAATGTCAAAGCGGTGCACAGGGCGAGCGCAACAATGTTTACACCGGGGATTATTAGTGACGGGCGTCAGGGGTGAGTGAGGCACGGCGCAGCGGGGCGAGGCACTTAATTTTTGTGCTGCTGCTGCCATTTGGTTCATTAACTCACTTCAATCTGAGTAAATATTTGAGCTAGAATCAGTGCGCTCCAGTTCTGCGTTTTCTTCAATTTGTATCGCGCATTTTCTAATCACAATTAGCAGCCGCATGAACGAGCACGACGCTGCATGTTGCAACTTGTTGCTGTTGCTGTTGCTGTTGCTGCTGTTGTTGATTGCCTGTTGGCTGCTAGCCAAAGTAAGCGGCCGAATTATCTGCATTTTGAGTGGGTTTGACGACTCTACAGCAATACGAGTAGATGGCCAGATGAGTAGATGGCTCTTGGAGTTGATGTAGTTACTCCGCCATCAGTCTGCAGTCTACAGTCTGCAGCCGAATGTATCTATGGAGCGAGTGGAAAAGGTGTGAGTTTTATGTGGAAACCGTTTTGTTAACAGCTGCCTGACACACACTCGTAAAGCCCAGCGCAACTTAGGAATGAGGAGTGAATTGTGAATAGCGTATCGTGAATAGCCGCAACAAAATTACAATAAATTATATAAAGTGTTAAATGTGACTGAGGCTGCGAAGAACGCACCGCTCTCTGAGATACAATAGCCTAGATACAGATACAGATACAGATACAGATACAGATACAGATACAAAAGCCAGACAGACGTTGCCCTCGTTGAGCCTCTCTGTGACTGCAGCGTGGAATCTTTAACAAATAGGAATATCTCGCACGCATTTTGTTGAACAAAACGCTGAAAGAGATTTCTTAAAGTGTTGGAGTGTTGGAGTGTGGAACCGTGGAACCGTGGAACACATGGTGCGACCCTTTTTAGTCTACTTACAAATATATATATGACCCTGAAGATTTATGGCGCTTAATCAAGCAGCAAAGAACCCAAAAACTAAAACCCATTTCTAGCATAGCCAATTTGTAGTGACAACTTTAAGCTGCATCTCACAGCTGCGAGCGCAAGCGCCATAAAAAAAAGATACATATTTGTATCTCGAGCTCGAGCTCGAGCTCAATCTGAGGCTGTGAATGTGTATATCTTGAACTCGGCATGAAGTGCAAGCTGAAGGTGTCGGAACGTTGACGCCATTTGGGTTTGTTAAACATAATAAATGTGATTCTCTACAGGTTCTGCGTTCGATGCGGGCTGCGTTCTCTGGCTGTAAGTTCTCATGGTTGTTGTGATAAGGCGACGACCCTTGGGTTGCCATAACGTTATGTCTATAATTGTTAAGTTGTTGTCGTATTGACTTTAATTGACAACTCTTTGGCATTGGTCCAACAACTCGAACAGTCGCAGCTTATAAACATTGCCATCCCATCGATGGCTGCCGCTGCACAGTGGGCGACGTTCGCAAGTTTTTTGAGTTTGTTGTTCTTTGTGGCCGCCTCAACGCCTATTACTTATCTGCTGTTTGTTATTGCTGATGTTATTGTTTACTCAAGCATTTCACCTGCTCCTAAGTGCAAGTTGGAAATGCATTTCTGATGCTTAATATGTTTAACTATGTAAATGTTGCGCTGTTTATGCGATGAGATGGCTGTGCGTGGAGTGCAAGACACTTGGAAGATGCTAAAAGGCCAAATATAAATAAATATGAAGACTACAACAGCAACAAGAAGAAGCAAGCAAGCGCCACACATGAGTGCTTGTGAGAGGAGGTGTTAAGTGAGCGGAGTTCCAAGCGGAGGGGCGAGAGGCAGCAAATGCAAATGTTTAATTTCCAGCACAAAGCACACACACACACGCACACACACACAAACACTCTCGACACTACGGACAACGCACTTTGCAGAGTCGTAACATGGTCTCGGCCCACTGTGCGGAGCTGCTCCAGAATGCAGCGATGTCTTGCATACGAAATGTGAACTACTCGCAACTCGAATCAAAAGAGCTGCGTAGTTATGAATGAGAAAGGGAGGGGGAAGTGGAGAGGGGTGCGGGAAGCGGGGAGCGGGGAGCGGGGAGCAAAGAAGGGGAAGGGGCAACGACAACAAAGTATCCAGCAAGTGGAGCAAAGAAAAGCCAGCAGAAGAGCGAGCGAAGAAAGATGGGGGGAGTCAACGTTGTCGCTTAAACATGATTAAATTTGTAAGCTGCGCTTGCAACAACTTGACAAACTGGTCACTGCAACGAAATACCGACTAGAGATGGGTGCCGCAGCGGGGGGAGTGGGGCAACCGACGGCGCATGCGTTCCGTCCGTTGTGGTTGTGAGTTGTTGTCGCTGCAGTCTCTTGCCAAAATGCAATTCCAATGAAATTGACGTGACAAACGGCGACGAAGATGAGTGTGACAAAAGCCACAGACTGTCAGACAAGCCGACTAGCAGACTAGCAGACTATGCGACTCAGTCTCAGACTCAGACTCAGACGCAAACTCAAACTCAGGCAGTGTCAGCCCGGTCGTAACAAGGCAACCGCAAGAGGCAGAGGCAGAGGCAGAGGCAGAGGCAAAGTCAGAGTCTATGAAAAGCAGACTCATACCGAACTCTTTTACACCCTAACTATTCATTCACTGGCCTTTGATTAATTGCTTTGTTTCGTGAACTTAAAGATAGATGCAGCGATGGCAGCCATCGATTGATTGGCTGCATCGTTAACTAGATCTCAGGCATCTGCAGCGATTGCGATTGAGAGATTGATGATACCTTCGTCAGCTAGGGAATAATGTGAGACCAAACTGGAAACGGCAGCAGCTACAGCGAACATGTCAAAAGGTGTTGCATGCCATTGAAAAGCACTTGAAAAACTTGTCGCTTGTTGTCTCGCTTGGCAGCAGTTGCTGCTGTTGCTGTTGGTGTTGCCGTCGCTGTTGCTGGTAATTTGAATGGCGAGCGATCGGCCTACGGACTGCGAACACGAACGCTCTATAGGGCGACCGCGGAGTGAGAAAGACTGCAACAAACGGCTGCTGAAATGGCTGGTAAAGAGGCGACAACTACAACGACTACTACAACAAGTTGAACAACAAAACGCGACATCAACGGCGACACATTCGCATTTTGATTAGATTTAACCAACGCTTTGGCGCTCCAATTGTGCCCCAACTCAGACAGAGCGGGCGCAAGAGAAGGAGAAGGAGAAGGGGACGCGGTTGGCCAGCATATATCGTGGCGTCGTGGCCGTCGTGGCTGTCATCTAACGATGTCGCATGTCTGACAATGCGTTTCGCCGAATGCAAATGCGAATGCCTAAGGCGGAGGCGCAGCCAAAGAGACAGCGATGCGACGCGATGGCAATGGCAGTGGCAGTGGCCGGGGCTGGGGCAGAACCAACAAGGCGTGTCCCGCAAAAATCGAGGAAAAACCCACAAAGCAAAGCGCAACTTAATTGCACGCCAGAGGCGCGTCTAAAACGCAGACAGGCGGAAGCAGGGAAAGGGCTGAATGCCGACTACAGATAGACGTGGCCATCATTGACAAACGGCGACAATTTTGATTGAGTTTTAGCACGAAGCAAAGCATGGCCAAGGAGTATGTCAAACTAGAGTGCGAACCACGAGGACTCCTCACACTCATACTCACACTCAACCTGATGAATCAGACAGCCACAACAAAGGCAGGTAATTCCAGGCAGCACTTTATGACACTCTTCCCGTTCTCTATTACTCCTTTGATTTTTTTCTTTTCACTTTTGCTGTTCCTTATTGTGTTTGCGGCTGACAACCTTTTGAAAGGGTGTCAGAGGTGACATGAAAAGCTGATGGCAAAACTGTTTTTCATGTCACTAAAACACGCGCGACATTTGCCATGACTAAACGTCGGAAAATTGGCCAAAGCACAAGGTGTTGTTGACTATTCTCAGCCCACTCCCTAAACATCCAGTTCAACTTCTGACTAATGCTCGACTCGACTTCTCGCGTCTCGAATTTCCATGTCTAATCAATGGGTAGCTCTAAACATTTTGTTAACTCCGAAAACCATCTAACCGTGCGATTTCAGAGCCGGGAACTGTAATCTTATCGCTTCATTTGCTGAGAAGACAAAGGCGAGTAAATATACAAAAATGTCTATACAATAATTGTAGACTCCTCGACAAGTTTCGTATTACACACTGCGCATAATATATCAACATTAAAAGCAAACCAGTTCTCTCAATCGGTGCCATCCCCATCCACAGCATCGTTTACACGCTCGATTATTGGTGCACTGCACCACTGTGCACCGTGCCACGCACAGTGGCAGCTGAAATGGGAAACTAGAGTGGGAATGGGATTGGGAAGGGGAATGGGCCAACTTCCCTTTTCAGGGTCGATACGCTGCTCGAGCTGCTCAGCATTTTATTGAGTTTTCTGGGAAAAAGATGTAAAAAACCAAATTTAATTACGAGCAAACGCAGCACCAACTGAGTCCCCACAGAGACCCGAGACACAGCACCGCACAGCACAGCACCGCACAGCACAGCACAGCAGCCAGCCAATTGCGTTAACATACTCAGTCGCAGTCGCAGTCGAAGTCGATGGCGAAGTCAAAGTCGTTGTCGGTTTGGTGTACTCGTGTTTCTCCAGCGATTTTCTGATTTTAACTGATTATTTCTATGCGTGTTATTTTTTTATATTTTTCTTAACGATTATTATGTATTTGTTCGACAATGATCGATTGTGATTTATAAGAATGCTGATGTCTCCGGCTCCACATCCATCCCCATCATAGGGAACATGTTTGGGTAAGAAATTCGTGAAATTGATATGGGAAACGTTGAAGATTGATTTGGCTTTGGCTTTGGCTTTGGTTTTGGCTTTGACGTTGGGTCTGGATTCCGTTTGTTGACTTTCGCTATGCTGCAAAGTCTGTCTGAGAGTCAGCAGCGTTCTTTCGCTGGCTCATTACAGGCAGATTGTGTTACCAGATTGTAAAACACTTGAAATGACCAAGAGAGCGCTGAAGACAGTCAACCCTGTGACATTGATGGGGGGTTTTGATTTTCATTTTCGTTTCTCATTGATTGAAACATAAAAAACAAAGCCAGACAGCGGACAGACAGGCAGACAGACGCACAGATAGACATACAAGCCGTAGAAATCTGTGATTTCGTGGCCTAATGAGCCGTGCTGTGCCGTGTCGAGTTCGCTTGGGTAGGGCTGCGTTATCAACGTAGCAACGGGGCGTATGAGTGATATTTTCGCGCTTTTATGGATTGCGAGTATAAAAAAATGATGACATTTTTAACTTTTATGCATATTTACGGTTAATTTGCATAAATAGTCGAAAATTGAAAATGAATATCTGAGGCCACAGCTCTCGACTGTCGTATCTGTGTCTGTGTCTGTGACTGTGGCTGTCTCTGGGAAAATTATGCAGCATAAAAGGCTAAAAACGTTATTATTATTATTTTGCCATAAAAGCGACAGCCTCCAGCGGGGAGTGGCCACATCAGGCCAGGCCAGACCCGACCACAGACCATACACCATAGACATAGACCATGGACAACAATGTCTATGATTTGGGTGGCATATTCAAATTTCAAATTTTTGATTCCAAATTTCAAATGACGCAATAAAATTCACGTTAGTCCCCATCAGGCTGCCTCCCTTGTCGCGGTGCTCCCCCTCCCTGTAGCTGTGTTGTGTCGTTTAGCGCTTTTTGCGGTGAACTTTCTGGCGATTTAATGCACAGATTGGCGCGAACCAAAGCCGATGATAAATTGCAAGTATTTCTATTTATAAACGTAATTGCTAATCCTACCTGAAAACATAATCCACCCACTTGGCGACGCAGCCTGACGCCTCGGTAATACATCATCTTTATCTGGTCACCCAGGAAGACCTGAGACCCCGAGGAACAATAGCAATGACGGAATGCCGCCAAGCGGAAGCACAGCTCCCAGTTCGCCGGCCTGCTGGGGAAGGGCATAAACAAAGGCAAGAGTAGACTTGGATGTCGAGCAGCAGGAAAAACAAATGAAAACAAAACCAGACTATTTGTCAACGCGAATGAAGCCATTTATTATCCATCATAAAACTTGTATTTATCGCTAAATGTAGACAGACGGATGGACGGACCGACAGATGGACAGATGAACAGGGCGAGTGTCTGCCACGCGTTGCACTAACGTTGGCAAATCCCACGAGAAGCGTCTGCCGCAGCAGCAGCAACAACAAACAGCAGCAGCAGCAGCAGCAATGGCAACAAAATAACGACAAATCCTGGCAGGCGACGAGTAGTTTTGTGTGTGTCAGTCAAACAAACAATGCGATGGCAAAAATAAACGGCAGTCAAAGGGAGGCGACAGGGTAGAAGAGGAGGTAGAGTAGCTTTCGGGAGGAGGAGGGGAAAGGGGCGTGGTGTGCGGAGAGCACGCAGTGTCAAGGCAATAAATCATAAAGCAGCCACAGTCGCTGCCACTGCCGCTGCTGCTGCTGCTGCTGTTGGCGTTGCGGATGCCGTTGGACGCCATCGTCATCGTCGTCGTCGTCATCGTCGACGCCGTCGTCGTCGTCTACGTGTACGTGAGCATGGCACGAAATTGGAGCATGTGCGTCGCTCAGCGGCGCAATGTCGCTGTACTCGCTGAATTGTCGCTGAAAATCACGTAAAAGTATAAAAATGAAATCTGTTTACAGGCATTGCACGCCTCAGCCCCTCTCTCTTCCTCTCTTCCTCTCTCTCTCTCTCTCTGTATATATATGTGTGTGTAAGCGCCATCGTCAGGCAATTGGAACTGTATCGCTGGCCAGGCAAGCCAGTTGCCTGGCTTGTCAAATGTCGCAGTGGCTGCTCGCAAGCGAAACGAGCCGCAAAAGTCGAATAAATTTCAGTTTGGCGCTGAAATATTTACGCAGCAGCTAACGCGCCTCGATTTCCAGGAACAGGCAATAAGACGCAACCACGAAGCACACAAAACCACACGAACCACGAACATATATCCAAGCTATAGCCAAAGCCAAGCCCAGTGAGGCAGTGAGACAAGCGTAACTGAAAACCGAAAAAGAAAAATCCGCGCATATGCGGCTAATAAACTAACCAAACATCCCAGACAGTTGCAGATCCGGTCGCAGCTGTACACACACACATACATACATAGTTCGAGATGCATAGATACAGAGACAAGATACAGACAGATACGCAGTTACAGACAGCTTCAGCTTCAGCTTCAGATAGAGAGATAGAAACGATTCTATTTCTCCGTTGAACTTGAACTACACTTCGATGCTTGGCGCTTGTCGTTTGACGCTCGACGAATGCCAATTGCCAACGAAACTCTGCAGTTTTCCATTTATGATGCCAATTACTGGAAATGGGTGACGAGCAGAGTTTGTTATTTAAATTTTAATAGAGTTCTCACCTGACGTCAGAAATTGGCTCTTGTGGAAAAAATGTGTTAAAAATAAATCGAGAGACGAGAGACGAGAGACAGACCGAATCGGAATGAGAATTAAATAAAATTTATGAAATTTTTGCTGGTAATTCATTTATTTTATGCTGCCAATGAATTCATTTCATTTTGTCTCTCGCTCTCTGATAGTATGCTGCGGCTTTTTGCTGCATTTGCCATCAGTTGGCTTGTCTATCTGTCTCTCCGGTTCGCCGGCGAGTCTGCGACACGCTCTTGGGTTATTTTTAATAGCATTTTTTATCCATCGTGGAATTCTGACGGCAGCCGCCGCAGGCGACGAGCAGCTGGAACCGCAAATAAAACAAAATACAAGGGCTAAAAGCGACAGCAGTGGGAACAGCGAAGGGGATGGGAGGGGAACAGGAGGAGGAGGAGGAGGAGCAAGAGGTAGAGGAGGCTGCATGCCGCATGGCAAATAAATAAATTTGTCAACAAATGTGGCATCCGATGGCACGTCGTGTGTGGGAGATTCGCTCTCATGCTTGGGGCCCACAAATAATGTCGACAGTTGCGCATTAATTTCGTTTCACTAATTAATAATTTGCTCCTGCTCCTGCTACTGCTGCTCCTGCTGCTGCTGTTGCTGCTTTACGTCCTTTTCTTATTGTTATATGTTTGTTATTTGTTGCTGTTAATATTAATGTTGTTGTCGTCTGTCGACTGGTTTATTGGCCTATTAGCGCAGCATTTAAATGGTAATCAAGGCGTGTTTGGACATTCAGGTAAGCCAGAAGTCACGCAAAGTCACAACTGATAGCCCGAACAACAACCTTAGCCCCGGCCAGGCGAGTGGAGTCCAGTCCACAGCAGTAATAGCCGGAGAACAGAACAAACAACTGGGCAAGTCGCATAAACAAAATGTGCCCAGCGTGGAGCTGAAGCAGGCAGGCAACAACAGTGGAAGTAGCAACATAAGACCAAGCAGTCGAAGCAGCAACATGGGGAAGCATGCCAAATTGAAAACGAAAAGGAAATCAATTGATGTGTAGCGACAATCGATATGCCGAGCGCCAAGCCAAGCCAAAGCGAGGTGTGGCCCAGTCTGGCGGCAGTCGGTTTGGTTTTGGGTTCCAGTTTCGGTTGAGGCCAAAAAACACAAGCGTCTGTGGGCACGCTCAAAGTGCCACAAACATTGGGCAAAGCAGCAAATAAAGGAGACGGAGACGGAGACGGAGAGCGAGACGGAGACGGAGAGGGGAGCGTCTGTCGTTCTTCTGCTTTGGCACGCCCTTCAACCGCACTGTGGAAGCAACAAGGAACGAGGCTTTGAGGTCGAGGGTCAAGGGTGCAGGCTGAAGTACGGCGGGTGTCGAGGGTGGCTTGGATCAGCCTGATGTACCTGATGGCCACAGCAGCAGCAACATATGCAGAGAAAACAAATGAAGAGATGGAGAGATGGAGAGCAGCAGCCGAGAGACATATGAGTCTATCCACTCGGTGTTATCCTGACAACGTGATTGAAATTTATGACTGGCAAAAATAGTATACGCAGTCACAGTCAAAGCCGAAGCCAGAGCAACAGCAGCTGTGAAAAAAAGATACTAAGGCGCTTCTTCTTCCACCGGCTGGTGTGTGTGTGTGTGTTTGTGTGGCAAGCGGGGCAAGCTCAGCACGTGAGCTGAATGTGTGTTTACTCTGAGAGTATTCCTGGCTGGCAATGGCTTTGGCTTGGCTTTGGCTTTGGCTTCGGTTCGTTCGTTCTCTGTGAGAAATTGCACTGAATAAAAAGCACTTGTACGCATTAAAACCTAATTGGGAATTTCCATAGTTCATATGCCATTTTCTCTAACGGTCCCCATGCGAGTGTGACTCCCTGAATGTGAGTGTGAATGTGAGTCTGACTGTGCGACAGTCGTTTGTTTGTCTGTTTGTCTGTTTGTGTCTCTCCCTCTCTCCCACACTGCCTTTTTCTCTCCGTCTCTATCTCGCTGTGTGGCATGTTCTACATATTTTGGCTTGCAAAATGTCACACGCAGCCAACGATGCCCGTTGAGCCCGTCAAACGTTGTCCAGTGGTTGTCGTTGCTGTTGTCGTTGTTGCTGTTGCTGTTGCTGTTGCTGTTGTTGGTAAAGTGGATTTTGCGCTTGGCTATGATAAATTGAGGGACTGCTGCCGCTAGCCCAGTCCCGAGCAGATCGTATGGTCAGCATTAGAGAGCCAGGCAAAACCTCTACACACACCAACACACAGACGTCAACATTCGCATCGAGAGCCAAGAGCTGCAACAGAGATGACGATGGACGATGGGCGATGGCTGATGGGGAGTGATGAGCACTGAATGAATGAGAAGTGGCCAAATGTCATTTGCAGTCTGACAAGAGCCAAGGCATAGGGGAGCACACAGTGGGGCAGGTTAAGCGTGCATCCCACAGCATTTTAACTGCTCAACCTGCCGAGTTAATAATGCTCTCGAGTGTCCACTTGCAATGCCGTTTCCATTCCCATTTCCGCTTCCACTGTGCATCCGATTATCTTTCTTCGCTTTATCTATTGCATTGCTCGACTTGAACTCTGCCATACGAGCAGTTTTATCAATTGCCAGCAGCAACAGCAAAGCGACAAAAGCACTAGAGGCAGCAGCAAGAGCAACGCATCCACACTAATCGACTTAGCTGTTGTTGTTGTTGGCTCTGCCTTCGACTGACGCAGAGCCCAAGCCAAATCCAAAGTCAAGCATGTCCTTGGCACGAACTTCAGGCACAGGAACAGCAAAAGTAAACTGTCTTTGCCTTGCCTGGCGTGTGCAGACTCAGCAGCCGAGTAGACGAGTAGACGAGTAGATCGAGAGATGGCGATGGCGATGGCGATGGCGACTGTGCCGCAGACAGAGAGTCTCGGAGATAAAAAGCAACGTCTGAACGTCTTCTCTTTTCTTCCCTCCCCAGTGGCTTTGATTTATTGTGTGCGGCTCAGCTCAGCGTTGTGAAAAAGCTCTCTCTCTCTCCCTCTCACCATCTTTGGCGCTCTCTCTCTCTTTGTCTTTCTCTGCATGGCACGCGCTTATCAAAGCCGTCGGGAGTCGAGGAGGACTACAAAATTTATTTATTTGCAATGACTTTGAAAAGAAACTTCGACCGTTGCGCTGGGCGAGCTGCGAAACTTTCGACCTGCGTGCGCATCGATTAGAAAACTTTCCTGTCGTATCTCTCGCGCTCCAAGGAATGAGTGAGCGGCAAGGGGGATCACTGCGAATTGGCCAAGTTGTTAAATAATTGCGCTGAGCGTTTAGTTGCCAGCAGCAGCAGCAGCAGCAGCGACAGCAGCAGCAGCAGACTAGCCTCGGTCCACGTTGCGTATGCGTCATTTGCCAGAGGACCAACGCGTCTGTATCTATGATCCTGCTGTTGATGGTCCATACGTGGCCCGGATTAGCTGCGAAGTTTGCCAGCAGCTTAGCGGCACTCGAGTGGATGAGTTAATTGTGCGAATGTCAAGACAAATTGCGTTAATGCGCCAAGCGCACAAAGGACTCGACGCGAAGCGACGCGACGACGACAAAGTTGTGCATGTCCTGGAAAAATCCCCTAAGCAAAGGTCAGGTCGGGCATGAGCCTGATTGCGATAGCGGATGGCGACTCTGTGTATGTGCGTGTGTCCGTGTGTCTGTGTGTGCATTGCGAGTGTGTCGCAAAAGTTTTTAAAAAGTATTTTAAGCAAAATTTATGCAAACCGCAAGGCAAACTGGCAGGCGATGGCCTGGTACTCGGGTACTCAAAGGACATGCCTAATCCCCGAGTAATCAAAGTTTGGCAATGCCAAACGAGACACAGCCAGCGAAATAAGCTGCAAACTGAAAGCGGAAAGCCAAACACAGGACAAAAGGCGGCTGCCAGAAGCTCAGACAAATTGCACACATAAAACTCAGTGGGGGCAAGAACTCACTGAGCCGCCCCTTTTCCTCCGTCCCATCTCCCTTTCCCACTCGCTTCGTTTCAGTCGTATGTTGTGTGCGGGAAAAAACACTTTTCCAATTAATGAAATCTCTAAACTGCCATAAATTTGCCCAGACGCAAATAATTAAATTGCGCTGGCTTTACGCCTGCCCACAACCTCAACGACTTGTTGACTTCCCCTACGTGTATATTGCTGCTGTATTTGTGTATTTGCGTGTGTGCGAGAGTGTAAGAGTGTGTGTGTGTGTGACTGACAGCTCTGACCAATTCGGTACCAAACCATGGCTGGCCGCAAACCACAAATGAAGGCGGTTGCCGGCCAACGCGTAAGCCATCAAATCGACAAGCGTTGCCAATAAACAGAACCCTCCACCGAGGGCAGCGCAAAGCGTTGCGATCAGAGTGGAGTCTCGATCAGAGTGGAGTCTGCAGAACCTTAGCTACACTCGTCTTGTTCAACAGAGTATTCGATGGGTGCTCCAAACAGTAATTGAAATTGTATTCGTTATAAATCAAAGTTGGGCTTCTCCTGATTTAAGAGAAAGCATTTATAAATTGGCTACTGAAATCATTTGAATATCTGAGCCGTGCTTTAAGTATTCCCTTCAAAATAAAGTGATGCTTAGATGTGCTAAAGTAGTTTAAAATGATTGACACAAAACAGACTGAGTTGTCGAACAGCCCTCGCAGTCTTGTTTTCTAGTTCGCGCACTCGTTCTCTTATCTGGCTTGAGGCACTCACCTGGCTGACACTGACACTCCCCGATGCCACCTGCACCTGCGCCTGGGCTGCCACCTTGTCCGGCTGCCGCCGCAGCTGCAGCTGCCTCCGCCGCCTGTCGCCGCTGCTGGCGTCGTGTCAGTTGCAGGTGGGAGACATCGCGACGCAGGCGATGCAACTCGCGGCGCACGTGGAGCGCCAAGTGGTCTGAGGATGCGTTCTCGTTGCTCTTGGGACTGGCGATAATCTGGGCCTGCTCGGCGGGCCAGTGGATGAGTTGTTGCTGCTCCAGGCGCAGCTCCAGCTCGACGATGCGTGCGTCCAGCTGCTGCAGACGCTGCAGCCGTTGCTCGAGGCGCGTCTGTCGCACATTCGCGTAGAGGGCGAAGCTGAAGGCGCACAGACAGAGCACGTAGCAGGCGATGTGCAGCAAGGACATGAGCTGGACTGTGTAGCGCGGCCGCTCCTTGCAACTGGCTCGTGCCGCCGGTCGCTGCTGACAGCTGGCAGCAGTCGAGGGCGCAGCAAGGCGACTAGTTGTTGCTGCAGTTGCAGTTGCTGATGTGGCATCAACGACATCAACGTCGCTGGCGTGGCCAAGCAGCATGCGTTGCTGCTCCATTTCAACTGTGGATGCTGCTGTGGATGACGTTGTGGGTGTCGCTGTGTTTGTCTCGTTGTCTCCTGTTGATGTTGATGTTGATGTTGATGCTGTTGCTGTTGTTGTCAGTGTCCTTGGACTCGGATTTGGACTCGCACTCGCAGTGCTCGGGTGGCCGCTGGGCGGCACTTTGTGTTTGCGCATGCTGCGATTGAAGACGCTTGCTCTGCCCGCCTGCTCCTGGTCTAAGCTAATGCGCTGAATCCTTCTGCTCCCGCTGATGCGTCTGACGTTGCTGTCGTTTCAACTGCGTCTATTTCGACTGCTGCTGATGCTGATGTTTCACTGGCTGTGCTTAAGGACGTCCTTGTGGCATCAGAGAAACACATGTGCGGCAGTGCAACACAACACACAGCTGCTCCTTTTTGGCCAAATGCTCGAGTGCTTGGCGCGTCCTTGTCGATGCTCTATTTCGGTTGCTGGTGACGTTTCGTTGCGGTATTTGGCCAGCACATAGCGCCTGAAATGCTGCTATTGTTCTTCTTGTTGACGCTCCACCCACTTGGCTTCTTCTTATTGCTGTTGTTGCTGTTGTTGTTGCCTGGCCACGGCATGTGAGCCGCATACAAAAGCTACGCGGCCATGGACTGTGAACTGACGAAGAAGCGACCGGGGGAAGCAGCTGGAGGTTAGAAAAACTAGCTGCGTGCTTTTTGGGGTGCTGCCAGTTGTGGCACTTGTGCCACTTGTCAAACTCTTGCCACTTGCCGTCGTTGTGGCTTTGGCTGTTGCCTCTTCCCACTTCCCACTTCCACTTCCACTTCCACTTCCACTTCCTCGGAATCTGCTTTTGCTTTTGTTTCTGTCTTGTCAATCGTCACAGCAGCTGCTTCTGGGCTTCCTTCGGGGGCCGCTGCTCGACAAGTTTCTCAGCACTTTTTACTTTTCACTTGTTGTTTTTCGATTTCAGTTTGGAGCGCACTTTTTGCCTTGGCTTCCACGCGATTTTCACTTGTTCTAGAGCCGCTCTTCACATTGCAACTTATTTAGTTGCTCGAGCTCTTTGGTACTGCAAGAAAACGGAGAAAGAGAGAGGGAGGGAAAGTGAAAAAGCGAACAAGTAAAAAACTGAAAAAGTGAAAAAGTGAAAAAAGTTTATAGTCGAACGAGTCAAAGTTTCTCACAAATCGGTGCCAGGCGTTTGCCGCATTGGCCATGCTTGAATTATGGCAACTGGACCCCGTCGACACATTTTCAATAATGAAGCAGGTTACAGGTTACAGACTGGAGGAACGTCAGGTCGCCAGGACGACATCCTTGCAGTGAGTGGGCGACGGGGCGACGGGGCGACGGGGCGACGGGGCGCTAACTTCGTTTTAAGTTCAGCCAGCCGTGTTTAGCGGCCCACAACAAGCACTCGACGTACCTCGACATGGCCCGACGATGACTTCAGCCCATCACAACTTGTTCACTAACTTTTTTGCAGCCCAACTCGACTCAACTCAACAGCTGGGTGATGAAAGGCACAGTGGCCATTGAGGGCCACTGAAAGTATTTGACCGACAGAGCTGGCGTGTCAAAAACATTTGCAGCCTCCACTTGAATTGGGTGAAACATTGTAGCAGATGCTCTCAACTCAACACTCAACATTCAGCAGCCTCGAGTCGAGGTCCAACGGACAATATAAATGCCGTAAAGTAGAATTATTTGGCAGCATCAAAGACATACTACCCGTTACAAGGCCTTGGGGAATATAATCGCCGCAGGAATATGCCGTTTAAGCGCGGATATAAAGAGTGATTATATGCCCCCCACCTCCCAAAAATAAAGAGAAGAAGAAGAGTGATGCTCTCAAACAATTAGAAATACTTCCACTTTCTTTCACAACAACTGCTGGGTCACATCTTCACCAGTGACCTCTGCCCTGAGATAAAACAATAATAAAAAGAAGGGAAACTATCAAATATCTTAATTCAAAGCCCATTATGATGAGTACATCATTGTGGATTACAGCAAAGCGAGCTCGAGTGCGTGAGTATTGCGCAATCATGCGGCAACCACAAGACAGAACAATAAGACACGGAGAATCGCTCATAAAACGCGCTCGAAGCGAACACGGCGCACTCTGCCACGCCGCCACCGCCATCGCCACCGCAACCACAATACAGAAATTGAGCATAAAAGTCAAAAGGCCAATTTCGAATGGAAAAAAGTCAGCCAAGCAACAACAATGAGCAGCAGCAAAAGCAGCAGCAGTAGCAGCAGCAGAAGGTCGAGGAGCGGATCGAGTGCAAGTCAATGGAATGTTTGGTACACCCTAATAAAACTAATTGAAAGTCTTGTGCGCTGTGAAGCCAATAATGCCAATAACGACGGACAGCAGCAATAACAGCGCCAACAACAACTGGCGGGCAATGAAGCTTTTAATTTAACAAATAAAAGCGAGTCGGACTGCCTCACTGACTGCCTGACTGACTGACTGCCTGACTGCCTGACTGACTGACTGACTCACTGACTGGATCGCAGACAGACCAACACTCAGTCAGTCATTTAGCCAGTGAAAAGTCTGGATGCTTTTGCTTTTGCTCTTGCTTTTCCTTTGCGCTGGCTGGGCGCTGACATTGCAACTGGAAATCCGTATGAATGACGTAGGAAGCGAAAGGTTAATGCTTTTTGATGCTAACTCAATATAAATAAATTGATTTCGAAATTTCAACAGCTTGGCGCAGCGCAGCTTTTGTCAATTACATGCGATCCCGAGCAGCCCCAAGCACCCCCTAAACACACCCCCCACCAGCAGCCCCAGGGAGGGCGGCGTTGAAAAGTATGCTATGAATTTTTGTGCGCACAAATTCAATTATGTTCTCGGTCATGGGCGAGCGAGAGAAAAGGAGAGTGAGAGGGAAGAGAGCGAACAGGCGAGTGTGTGTGTGTATGTGTTCGAGTGTGTGTTAGCAACGCTACTTAGTATACACATACACACACACACACTCAAATGCAAATAGCGTGTGTGTGTGTCCAGCTGGCAATTGAAAAATTTGATTTCGAATTGAAATGCAAATCAAGGAAAATAGAAATGGCATTAGCCAGACGAGCCAGTCAGTCCACTGGGCAATTGAATGCCGCCTAAGAGCCAGGCTCTTCTAACCGGGCACAATGTTGAGTTAAGTGCTGCACGTACACGCTACACTCTCTCTCTCTCTCTGTCTCTCTGCCTCTCCACCTCTCTGCCCCCCTTGGCTGCGCCTCTTTTATTCGCCGAGTATTTGTTTGTGAAGCAGAAAGCAAACCAAACCCAAACTAAAGAGCAGCCAATGGCTGTAAAAAGCTCAATTGCAATGCATTCAAAAGGATTATTGTCCTTATTTATTTTGCTAAATTTATTCGTTACGCACAAATGCGCAAACCAATACACACCCACTCTCACTCACTCACTCACAGTTGGATGGCCTAGGCAGCTGGTGGAAGGAAAATGAAAACATGAAAGGAACAGCACACATAACACGAGGCCAAAATCAAAGCAAATAAACAATAAAAATAATCGGGCCGTTAGTAACACATGCGCATTCTTCATCATCATCAACAACCGGAGGCAGCCCGGGGGGCAAGTGGACGCCTCAGCCACCACCGGCCACATCACATCTCTGGCCAGCTTTATTGTTGCCACTACAAGAACTCAACACAGCAGCAACAACAACAACAGCCGAGGACGACGCTCGACATCTTCGGGCTGCGAAGTCGACAATCCCCAGGTCCTTGAGGGGCAATGTTGGGGTAATAAATAGTTGTCGTGTCATATGAAAAATGCAAGCAGTGTTTAAGTTTTTCTTTTGCCTTTTGCCATTCGCCTTCCGCCTTCCACCTTCCGCCTTCCGCCCGCCCGACTCGTCCCTGAACTATTCCAACCCCGCACCCCCAAAGACAGGCTGATGCTGCCACCAGAAGGCTGTGTGAAAACGCCAATTCTCGCCCAATGCCCCGAAAATGCCCCAGCGTTTCTTGCTGCTTCATCGTCGAAATTGAAAAAACGTTGGGCAAAGCCGAAAGGAAGGGCGATGTTTATGTTCGGCACGAGAAAAGAGCCAACTCTACTTCCAATATCACTCACAGCTTACAAGTGAAGACAATGTCTGAGGAGTGCCATGAGAATTCTCATGGACTCCTCTCGAATGAACAGTCTAAATTTATACATCTTGGATAAATTACAAACAGTAATCTCTATGCTCGCTTAATTAAAAGGACTGTAACATTTTTGTGGCCACACTGAGTTGAGACCGATTGATGTATAAACTCTTTTACCAGTATCATTCACAGTTTAGCAGCGAAAAAATCCATATTCGAAGTTTTGCAAAAGTCTCTTGGACTCCTCTCGAAGGCAAAGTCTAGGGTAAATTCTCCTCCTGGAAGCATCTAAACATGCCATAAACATCATCTATTCATATGATAATCCCCCTCTTTCTGCGTTCTCCTAGTTAAAAGGACTATAACATTTTTGTGACCACATTGGTTTATGGGTAAATGATGTTCCACACGTGAACTCGGCCAATCTCAACTCTCGTTTCGCCAAGTCTAACATACTGTGGTTTCAGTTGCTGTTGTTGTTGTTTATGTTCTTGCCATTTCCTTATAATTTTTACAGCTTGTTTTGCTGTGGCTGCTCGAAGATGTTGTGGATGCGGTGGCTGCGCTGCTTGCGGTGCGATGTGGCTGCCACTTTCTAGGGGTTTTTATGAGCCAGCTTCATACATACTATTAGTGCTATTCATTCTTGTCGAAAGTTGTTCTTGTTCTTGTTGTAGTTCGTAGTCGTAGTCGTCATTGTAGTTTTATGTGCGCTGTTTTACAACACTGTCGCCACGCCCACGTCATGCCCCCGTTTGGGGAACTTGCCCTTGGGGGAAATTACTTAATTTCGGAATTTCAATTTAGCACTTAAGACTCAAAACATGGCGTCCTCGACTCCGCCAAGGGAGACTGCCAACAAAAGTCCAGCATCCAGCGCACCTACTTGCATTCTCCCTCTCATTTTTTACTGGTGTTTCTCTCTCTCTCTCGCTCTCCCTCTCTGTCTGTCTCTTTCTTTTCGCCTTTTGTGTGTGTAAAATACAACTTACACATGTTGTGACTTTTAAAAATTTCCGGAATTTTTGGCACGCAATGTTTGCTTTTGTTTACCAGCAACAGCAACTTGCTCACCATCTCAGCCTCTCTCGCTCTCTCTCTCTCTCTCTCTCTCCCTCTCTCTCTCTCTTGGCCCACAGGCTGCTCATTTCAGGCAACAGCAAGCACAACATAGTATGCCTCTGTTTGTGTGAGTGTTTTCTTTGTTGCTGATGCAAAGAATTGCATCAACAGCAACAGCAGCAGCAGCAAAAGCATCGACAGCATCAACAGCAGCGTCAGCAACTGCAGCCACAACAAGTTTAAGCAGCACTTTTTTACAATTTTTCCCTTACACTCGCCACTAGTTTGAAGAAAAAAACTTTGCCATTAGCACAACGATGGAAGAATGCACAAGTATGTAAATAATAACATACTCCACACAAACATTTAAAGGCATAAGGGCAGCAAATTTATATGCAACGTTAACTATTCTGCAACAACCCGAAACGAAGCAAAGAACATAAAGCTATCAAGTATCGAAGTATTTACTATTCACTCAATATACTCGCCGTATACTTTACGAATTACATCTTCTTTTAAATTTGTTGTATTCGTGAACTTTAATTATATTTGTTTATGTTTACCTTTAACTCAGTGCCCATCTCAATATATTTATTTTGTTGTATTTCATTTCGTTTGCTGACCATTGATTCCGAACTCGATTTCGTTCAATCGAGAAGCTCGGGATTCAGTAATTAATCTTGTTTTATTTATTTTATTTCACTCATTTATTTAGCCTTCAGAACTCCATTCGCTCACATGCCCAGCTTAATTACTAATTACTCTTTTTTCCTAAGCAGGTCTCCAGCTAAACAAATGACTATTAACTGTCCACCTGTCAGCAACAATTTGCCATACACACACACACACACACATCTATCTCAGTCTCACACACACACATGTGGAGCTTAACAAAGTTTGCGGAAGCCAGTTAAACAGTAATAAAAGCAGCCAAGTCAGTCAGAGAGCGCGCCAGACTGAGGATGGAGTGTTGTAGTTTGAGCATTATCCTGGCTGTGTTTGCTTGGCTCGTTCTGGTCGGTCTAGTTGGTATTTGCACCTGCAACACAGGAGGCATAGTGCAACACTTAGTCAAAGGTGGCCACACCCCCGCCGTGCGGTAAGCGAGTTTGTTAAACAGTGTAAAGTTACACGCAACTAAGCACTTAACTGCACAAAAGCTCAACGAGCCAGCGGGGGTCGCAAAGGGGCGCTGAAAGACCAACAGCATGGCGAAAACTACATAAAACTTGTAACCACAAGCGTCGGCGGCGGCGTCAGCGTCAGCATCGGCTTCGACGTCCGCTGCCTCGGCTGTGCGGCGTCGGCGGCGAGACATGCAACCTTGCACTTGGAGTGGTCACCCGACACACAGCAACAGCTGAAGCTGAAGCTGACGCTGACGCTGAATTGCGTGCGTTTTTATGAATGAGGCAGGTCCAGTGCAGTCTAGTACAGTCCAATGGAGTGACCTGCCGGCGCAACAAATGTTAATCCACGACCCCGCTGAAAGTTCATCGAGCGGCAGAGAGACTTGCCACAACCGCAGGGCGCACCACCAAGTGAACGGCAATTCCTTTCACTCGCCCTTGTGCGCAGCACTAGCCTAGGCGTAAATTGAAGAGCAGACAGAGCCCGACGCAGGACTCGCTCGACACAGTAACTGGGTAGCATGCAGAATGTGTGTGCCACACTGCAAAAGCGCAAGCAATGTAAACAGACTCATCTCAAGCATCGATAGGGCAAGAGGACCACAGATAAGTGGCCAAGGCGAGACTGTGGTCTGTTTGAGCAAAGCACATCAATTGCAGAACAGGATCAAGAATGGGAGAAAAGGAAAGACTTTGTATCATCTGCAGCGCATGATTCCTTCATTAGAATAACAAGTCGCTTGTCTGGCTTATCTGTTTAGGCCGTAATCCCCAGTAATCTTGTACGTTAAACTGACCGCAGCAGGTAATCAGCTGAAAGCGATGTCTGCGACTTACGGGCAAATTTGAAACCGCTTTATTCGCAGCTCGCTATTTTGGCCTGGCCTTTAAGTAATTTACTGCCAACCAAACATGTCGCTATTCCGCTCGTTCTCTCGTTGCCTCAATGCCCCTTTACCGCAGTAGCTGTGCAATTTTTCAACGAGTGACAAGATGTCGCCTTGTACACGCTGCCAACTCGACATCGTCGTCGTCGTCGACGTCGTCGTCTCTGTGGTGCTGCATAATTGCTTTGTGGTTTGAGGATTACATATATAGCGTAGTACTCGTCGTACTTCTTTTCCAGCTCCCGATTGGTTAACTGCCTGCCACGTCTACTGACTGCTGAGTCACCTAGTGGCAAGACGGCAGCGTCGCTGCCGCCGTGTGGCAAACTAAGCTGTTGGCTTGGGTCTGGGCTTGAGCTTGGGCTTGGGCTGATTTGCGGCAACCGCCGTTGGCGGCTGTTAAGCCTTAAATGCATTCAGCTCATTTAATTTGCAATGCGCAGCAAAAACCCATCTTTCTCTCCTTCCCAGTCTCTCCGTCTGCATCTCCTTTTAGTGCCCTATTCCGCTCTCTTAGTGTCTATAGTGCTATTTTTATCTCGCTCTTTCCCTCAGCCCTGTGTGGCAAATTATATAATTAAGTTAAAGTGAGCGGCGGCTGGCAATTTGCGAGCTTCACCCAGCTCCCAGCTCGCTGCTCCCTACTCCCTGCTTCCTGCTCGCTCAGCTCCCATCTCATGGCTCCCAGCTGTCCCCCATTCTGGCTGCCTGCGCTGAACGCTAATTTCTTAATTTTCACCTTCCGCTTTTGCGGTGGCAGGCAACAGCAAGTAAAGCTCTCATCCCTCATCCCTCATCCTAAGCCTGTGTACTCTACTCACCTCTCAGTTCTCAATTCTATTCGAAGCCGTGTGAAGCTCAACCCCAAAAATCATTTCCGTATTTCTACGACTATTATTATTATGACTTTTATTGTTATGCTCAACTCGACTCGCCTGTTTGCCTGCGGCTGTTGCTGCTACTGCCGTGGCGACTATTCCGACTGATGTTAATGTTGCTGCTGCTGTTATCAACACCCGCAACAATGGCTCTCGGTGCTGCTGCCCCAAACCAACTCCAGGGCTGAGGAAGCGACTGACCACCAACCAACCCCCTTCAACTGATGCTGCCGCTGCTGCTGCTGCTGCTGCTGTCGCTGGTTCATTCGCGCGTTAAATGTGCGGGGGGAGTGATGCGAGTGTTGGGGGGGATGCTTTTGTAGATGGAACCCCCTTCTATTCAATGGTTCATGGTTTCGAGCTGCTCTTTGGCTCGATGGCCGTTTCGTGTTCAATTTAGCGTCATAATTTCGTTCATTGCATGGACTCTGTTCACTTTCGGCTACTCTCCGCACTTCCCTACAGCAGCCCCACGCACTCACCCACCACTCTCCACTCCCCCGCCAGTCTCTAGTTCTGTCAGTGTTGCTGTCAAGTGTTTTGTTAAGTTCATCAAAATTGTCGCTGCTGCCGCTTCCACTTAGCGCAATTTCCAGTGGAGCTTCTACTTGACTGTCATTCATACACTCGCACACTCATTTTGAAGCCGCTGCTGCTGCTGCTGCTGCTGCCTGAGCATTCATTCATTCATTCATTCATTCGTTCAACCATTTCACGCCATTTACACTTACAATTAATGTTTGTTTGCCTGCCGCCCGCATCGCGGCATCGGCGAATCGCCGGATCGAGGAATCTGTGGATCTGGATTCTGGCATGAGGGTGGGGGCCACACAAACATCAAAGCACCAACCCACCACCCCAGTTTTTAGCTCCCCTCCCACACCTGAGACAGTTATCAAGGCAGCAAAAGCTTGCATATTTAATAAAAACGTAAAGTTCATAAAATGAAAAAAGTAGAAAAAGCAAATCCGGCTGTCGGACCAATTGCCCCCGGGGAGCATAAAAGGGTCGTCGCAGTCGCCGTCGCCGCCGTCATCGGCGTCGTCGTCGTCGTCGACGTCGGTGTGTGGCAAAAAGCGCAACCTTTGCGCCAACAACAGGCAACATTCAACGTTCAGCATTCAACATTCTATATGCCCCCTCTCCACTGCTGCCACTTGCCACATTCAACATAAATAAATATTTCTGCTAGGCAGCCTCTGACTGCTGACTTTACACCTAACCTGTCCGCCTTTGGGACAAGCCTCTTCCTCACAACCTGCCCCGCCCACCTGTTCAGCCTGATGCCTTCCGCCTGCCTTGCTGACTGCCTGCCTGCCTGGGATACTTCTGGGATGTTTCTGGTCAGCTGGGGCCTGTCATAAAGTATGTTAAATATTTGTTGAGCGAGGTGCGTTCGCAGTAATTTAAGGGGCATGCTGCCGGGGTTCATTAGATTTTCACTCTCAACTCAATTTGTAGGAAGTGTGGAGATGGAGTGGAGATATCTGTGAAGCAGCTGGTCTCATTGGCTAAGCTTCAGAACTGCTCTTGTTGTTGTGCTTGGCCAGCAACTGTGACTGTGACTACGACTACGACTGTGACTGCGAATGCGACGTTGCCAGAATTTCAATGTTCTCGCATTCGATTCACTTTTTTCCTTTTGCCTATTCGCCTAAAAGTGAGCTATTCGTATTCGTTTCTCTTTTTTTGGCGCTGCTTTTGATTTGAATTTCGTTCATCCAGCGAGGTTCGCTTCCTTTTGTCATTCGCTCAACCCACCACCCTAATTTGTTGTTGTTGTGCACGTTTTGCATACAAAGCATACTCGCACACACACACACACGCAAGCTCGCATGCTCACTCGCTCTCACTCCACATTCACTGCACACATGGACAAAAGGGTAATAACAACAACATCTCCTCATTATGTGCAAACATGTCTATGCCTTGCAAGTACTTACATATGTGTGCAAGCTTATGTGTTGTTCCCACTGTTCCACTGCCGTTCTTGTTGTTGTTGTTGATTTCAGCTTCTGCTTGTGCTTATGCTTCTGCTTCGGCTTTAAGTTGAACTGTTTTACACCTTAGCGTTTCACTTCACTTTTTCTTCTGCTCCTTTTCTTTTTGATGTCGTTATTTTCGGTGCTGCTGCATCGAAGATTTATGCACTTAACATAATTTAATTTCCAAAATACCGCAAGCAGCAACAATTTTTAGCTAGCACAGACAGAGAGGCAACACTTCTCGCCTTGGCTGCTGTTGGTGTTGTAGTTGTTGTTACAGCTGTGTTTTTGTTTTGTTTTCCTTTTTTACTTTTATTCTTTCGCTACTTTCAAAGGAGGGGGTTGGGCCTTTAATCAAAAAGCAACAACAACGACACTCAAAGAAAACAAGGAACGCGCGCGGCTTGCGAAGTTAACGGCACCAATCCCAATCTCAATTCCAAAATACTTAAATACTTGGTCGTAACGGGTGCTGCAGGCGAATTATTCGCGATACTCGCACACACTTGTACACTAGTCACATACACCATACACACAGACGCGCACTCAAATAATTCGACGTTCGCTGAGTTTCCTATCGGCAATCGCTTCGCATCCGAACCGTTTCAACACGTCCGCTCGCAATGCAAGTCGTCGCGCAACTGAAAACTGGAAATGAAACCAAGTTGTTGCTGCTTCTGTTGCGCTGCTGCGTTCGCAGTCGACGCCGCACCGTGGTGTGCATGGCAGCGTTTTGGTGGTGAAAAATTATCAGTGTTTTCAATATATGCATGAAAACTGTACATTGAAGTGGTTAGTTAATTGCATCCATTCATTGTAATGCAACGTGATCAAAACAAAAATATTATTTAATAAAAAAATTGTGTTGAAATTAATTTCCGTTTTGTTCCATAGATCCTAAGCAGTGCGCTCTACTGTGCGCAAGTTGTGGCCGCTGTTGGTGCCGTGTTTATGTTCTCTTTTGGCCTGAAGCTGACGCTGATGCTGCTGATTTGGAGCGTTCTCTGCAATGCAATCGTAATCACCATCGACTGACGTTTGATTTTAGTCTGCTCTGTGGTCGCGCGGCTCCTTGAAAAGAAAGCACAGTGCACCAAAGTGCGTTGAATGCATAATCAAGAAGTCAACAATTTTGGGAAGTAATTAATCATTGTTCAAGGTGAAACCTCGCTTTCGAAGTGATTGTTAATTAGTATCAATTCATGGAGAATTTGCAGCCATAATTAGAGGCATTTCTATTCTAAGCATTTCAACTAGATTTAATTTAAGCTAATCAAAACATTCCATAGCACGGCCCAACAACATCCTACATTGTTCATTAGCCGGAATAGTTGCGTTCATGTTATGCCTGCAACAATGTTTCATTTGCCACACGTTCCACACACAGTCGCGCTCTCTTACCGGTGCCCGCTCGCTTTAGGTCTCGCTCTCTTTGGCGCCCACGCAATTTGCGCTCTCTTTCAACGGTGCAAACGGTGGGCACAGTTGCGAACTGGGAACAGTTGGCAAGGCTGAATGGCTGCATAGTGATAGTCAGGCGAGACACTTTTTGGGGTAACTCCCATTGGGTGCCATACTCATTTCCGGTTTCCGTTGCTTTGTGTGCGTGTAAAATTTGAATTGCGTTGCAAAGTTTGGCGCGCTGAGACTTTTTTGCGTATTGCAAATTATAGAAAACGCATTAATAGCCCAGCAGAAGGACGTCGCTGACAATCCTGGCGGATGTTTGCAATTTCCACAAAGCAGAGACAGAGGGCCGCAGGAAGCCTGAGTGCTGACAGCAAAGGAGACACTCGTGACGCGCTGTCTAAATCGAATTGCTGTGTGTGAGGCAACAGAATCCATTTTATTAGCTTCCAATTGCCGGCAATAAATATGACTTCCCGTGCAACTGGCTAATCAACGGTTAGGCTTGCGCAAGAGCAGGAGAACCATTAAAGAGAGTGAGCGGGAGAGCAAACGAAGAGCGTGAACCGATTGAAGGCCCAGAACTGATAACGCAAACGCACTGCACATTATGATTAGATAAGAACAGCAGTTGGTGGCGGGAGCTTTGGCCATTAGAATGAGAACCGCAATTAGTCACTGTTGGATTGGCTAGCAAGGCGGACATGGATGAGACAGACCTCTCGCTCTTCGGTTCCAAGAACAAGCACAAGAAAGACAAGGCCGATGCGACGCAGTACGCCAAGACGCCCACCTCCGAGGCGGACCTCAAGCGCATCATCATCTCGCGCCCCACCACAGACGACACCTACGAGAACTGTCCGCGCACCGGCGTCGCCCTGATACTCAACCACAAGGACGTGAGGGGCCAGAAGCAGCGCGTGGGCACCGAGCGGGATCGCGATGACATGAAGCTGTCGCTGCTCGGCTTCGGGTTCGAGGTGCGCGCCTACGACGATCTCACTTTCGCCGAGATCAACGACTTGCTCAAGAAGGGTGAGTATGCAGTGCAATGCGATGCGCTCCGATCCTTGACAATGACAACGGCATAATCCGGGGATCTTCTCGGTTGCAGTGGCCAGCGAGGATCACAGCGAGAACGACTGCTTCGCCTTGGTGGTCATGTCGCATGGTGCCGAGGGCAAGGTCTATGCCAAGGTAAGTGCCCAACATCCCCTGCAAATTCTTCCACACACTACAGTGCACATTGCACTATTGGCGGCTTCTCTAGGACATGTCCTATCCCGTGGAGCGTCTGTGGAATCCCTTCCTGGGCGACAGCTGCAAGTCGCTGGTGAACAAGCCGAAGCTCTTCTTCATACAAGCCTGTCGCGGCGAGAACCTCGAGAAGGCCGTGGAGTTCACCGCCACCAACTTCGTGGTGATGACCCGCGATCTGGGGCCACCCGCGCCCGAAGCCCCGAAGCCGGTGACCTACGCGATTCCCAGCACGGCGGACATGCTCGTCTTCTACTCGACGTTTGACAGTAGGTTGCAGAGCGAGAGGGCCTCAGCAGAGTCCTGCTTATTTTCCGATTGCTCTTACAGAGTTCTTCTCGTTCCGCAATGTGGACGATGGCTCCTGGTTCATTCAGAGCTTGTGTCGCGTCCTCGACTTGGCCGCCAACAACGAGGGCAAGGAGCCGGGGGGCATGGAGCTGCTGCGTCTGCTGACCGCCGTTAACCGCAAGGTCGCCTACGAGTACCAGTCGAACACGAAGAACGAGGCGCTCAACCAGATGAAGGAGATGCCCAACTTTATGTCCACGCTCACCAAGACCTTCTACTTGCGCGTCAAGACGAAGACATAGAAGACTCCGGAGACTGGCCGCTGACTCAGAGAGAGAGAGAGCGGGAAGTCGTGTTGGAAAAGCAACGATTTGTGTTAATAATAATGTTTGCCATTTGTATCTGTATCTGTATCTGTATCTAAGCATATACGAACGCGTATCTGTATCTGTATCCGTATCTGTGTAACTGTGTATCTATCAATAGTGTTGTGCTTCGGCGCACTTATCTGCAATTGCTCTAAAGCCTTTGGGAGCCGATAGCGAGTCGCGCCAGTCACAATTATGACTGCCCGAGGGTCGCTGCACAAGTTTTTATCACCTTTTTTGTCGAATTGCGGTTGAAGAAGTGCTAGGAGAGCACAAAATTCTAATCTAACCTATTGAATGACTTATCAGATGAATTAGAAGAGAGTGATTAAACCCGAGTACGAGTATTTGTGGCGAGGGAAATTCTAAAAGCCATTGAGTCTCTTGCAAATACATTTCTCCCCTGCGCTTCCCACACAGACTTTCCAACGTCTCCCTTGGATACCTGTCGCGTCGCCTCCCTTGGATACTTGTCGCGTCGCCCTCGCTGGCATAACCATGGTTTGATTTGTGGCAGATAGCGGCAACTACAGCTGCAAAAGCAGGCGAGGGCTGCTCCACAACAAAGTTTCCCTAGCTCGCTGTCCTAGCTGCCTTTCAGCCGACATTTCGAAGCCTCCCTCGCTGACATAACCGCAGTCAGATCGGCCGCAGATAGCGACAACTGCAGCTTGGGCTGTGGCCAGCAGAGCTTCAACTCAGTTTCATTCAGCATGCTACGCCTGCCACACTTGCCACACTTGCCGCACTTGCTGCACTTGCCGCACTTTGGGGCGCTGGGTCTGCTGCTGTTGCTCCGCCTCTGGCAGCTGCTGACACTCGCTCCACTCAGCTACGTTTGTGGGCGTGGCGCCCGCCCCCGCCGCCTGCTGACCGCGCTGGCCGCGCTCAAGTGGCTGGCGTTGCTGGCGCTCTCGCCGCTGCTGCTGCAACAGAGTGTGGCGCTCTACGACGCCACCAATGTGAAGCCCTCGCCGCTCTTCAGACGCATCGCTCTGGCCACCATGGCCGGGGACTTGGGCATCTCGCTGGCCATGCTCGGCTCGCACATCTGGCAGCGACGTCGTCTGCTGCAGCTGATCAATGGCCTGGCGAGATTGCAGGCGAGCATTCGCTTGAGTCGCCGTGCCACGCTGCTGCTGTGGGGCAAGCTGCTGCTCTCGCTCTACGAGCTGCTCTGCAACGAACCCTTTCTGCGCCAGAATGCCGCCAATCTGCCCTGGTTGCAGCTGCTCGCCTATGGGTTGCAGCTGTACGTGCAACACGTGAGCAGCGTGTTTGGCAACGGCCTCTTCGCTGGCCTGCTGCTCATCCTGGCCAGCATGGAGCAGCTGGAGCTGCGCTGGCAGCGGCTCTACATGGACCAAGCTCAGCGCTTGCGGCTGCTGCGTGCCGAGCAACGTTTGCTTCGCGTCTGCCAGGACTTCGTGGAGGTGCTGCAGCTGGGCATATTTCTGCTGGTGATTGGCAACTTCATCAACATCCTGGCCAACATGTACGCGTACATGTTCTACTTCGTGGAGCAGCACGGCATCCCCTTGACCATCTCCAACTACTGCGCCATAGTCGCCATCCAGCTGTACGCCGTCATCCTGGCGACGCACTTCTGCCAGCTGCGCCACCAGCGACTGCGCAGTCTGTGCCTCGAGCTGAGCTATTCGCCGCCCGACCTGAGCCTGGAGCAGGTAGAATTGAATGTCTTAATTTGTCAAATTGGGAGAATTTTCATTTGTTCATTTGTTCTTACTCAGGCTGTGCTAGCAACTCCTCAGCTGTTTTGGCCCCTGGACACCGTGAAATTCTCCGTCCTGGGCCTCTTCAATCTGGACAACGGCTTTTGGCTCTTTCTCGTCTCGTATGCAGCCAACTTTATCGTCATCATCTTGCAGTTTACCTTGGAGAACATGAAGCGCTGAGCAGCTGACAAAGCTCTGCGTGGTTTGTGCTTCCGCTTAGCACAGCCACGCACCAGCAGCTGCTGGCGCCATCTAGGGTTCGTTTACCAGTACGTTAGCCAACTAGCAGCAATTGACAATTGAATTGGTGTTTAAATCTTTTGGTTTATTTCGGGTGAAATGCTTGGCAAACTGGATAGGAAAGTTGCCGAAAATCGAATGAAAAAGAAGTTGAAAATAATGCGAAACGTGTTTATTGACATTTCTATGGAGTATCTTTTTGATTAAAGCAGCAATAAATCTGTCATAAATCCAGTACGAATGTGTGCAACATTTCTGGGCAACAAACCATGCCAATTTAATGGCAGTCGGCTGTGGTAATAACCAATTGGCCATAGGGGATTGCAGCAAGCTAGAGACCTGCTCGTAATCCAACATTGCGCCGGCTTCACTCCGAGATTTGCATGCCCAAATTAAGTGCAGTCTTCTTCCTGCTTTCACTCGCAAAGTGCTGCGGCAACCCTCGCATATTGGCGTAGGTTCGAGTACTTGGCGCCTTCGCACGCGTCAGTTCTCCCTCTCTCTCTCTCTCTCTCTCTCTCTCTCTGTCTGTCTTGACTGTTATGCAAAGGCTATTAACCACACATTGAATGCGCTTCTGGCTGCTTTGTTGCAACTTGCTTTCGAGCTCACTTTTGTTGTTGGGGCCCGTTCGCTGTTGCATTCTTCGAGCGCATCTTCAGCTTCTATCGCCAGCACCGTTAAAACGCCTTTGCATTGCCATTGACTGCGTCTTCGACTTGGCTTTGTGTGCTGGCCAAGTTTATGCATTCTGGCCCGCAGGGTGCCAACTCTATGTCGATGTCTATGTCTATGTCGACGTCGATGCTGATGCCTATGCCTATGCCAGCTTATCGCATTACGATTTTCCACTCTCTGCAATTTGTTTTGTTGCGTCTTCGACTTCGACTTCGTCTGCGTCGACGTCACCTCCCTTCTCCCTGGCTTCAATGGGGCTAACCAACTGGCCGGCTGCCTTGGTTGCCACTGGGAATGGGGCGTGTTAATGGCCAACACTGCTGCCACTGCTCCGCACTCAGCTCAGCGCAGCGCAGCTCAACTTAACTCAACTCGTCAAGCGCACCTTGCGCCTCTGCCCGCCCCGCTTTGCTCACCTCGTCTGCGTGTTTATGCTTATGGTAATAAGTTTGGCTGTTTATTGTTTTTATTACTACAAAGCAGCCAGGTCTAATGTTATTGTTGCTGGGCTGTGTCTTCCTTCATTTCTTTGCTTTTCTACCATTTCTTTTCTCATTCACTTCGTATGCCGTTTCTTTTCTTTTCATTCAAAGCGCATTTCGATTTTACATTTCGAATTCAAACAAGACTCCAACGGTTGTTTTTTGGCGACAAGCGATTCGTCAGCTGATCACGCTCTGAGCAGCATCCCAAAAGCGTCAAATGACCGCGAATCCGCTGACCCAGACTTCGGCTGCAGCTGTGCCTTCCACTTTCCACCTCCCTCCTCCCACCTCCCACCGCCCACTTGCCAGCTTCAGCTTCGAGTTGCAGTTCTCGCCGAACAATTGTTGCACTTTCCTGCCCGCCACTTGTTGCACTGGCTGCACTTGTTGCTGCCTCAAAACTAGTCTCATCACAGGTCTGCTCTATGCCCGACTTGGCCACGCTCAGCTTGCAGCACTCGCACATCGTTCAGTTGGTCGTGTGGTGTTTGCGTTGTCGGTTGTCGGTTGTCGCTTCTCGGTTGTCGCTCGTCTATTTGTTTGTTTTGTCTGCTTGTTGGCTTCTGCAGCGCGATGTGTGCTTTGAATATCAGTTGAAACTGTCGCAAATGCCAACGAGCTGTTAGTGCTCATCAAAAGGATATTTTTCACAATGCTCGGTGCGACAACGCTGCGTATACTCGACGCCTGCTGCGTCTGCTTCCTGATTGCCGTGTGGGCTCAAGCGCGATTAGTGCAAGGCAAGTTTTTAGTGTTGGCCAAATCTCGTTATGGCCTTGTTATACATACGATGTGTGTCTATTGTGCTCGCTGCGTATTAGAGAGTTGTCCAATTGAGTCGATTTGTCAACGCGGCTTGACGCGATTGTGATTGTGACTGTGCTTGTGTTGTGATTGTGATGTGTTTGTCTGCGATTTGTCCGCCGTCGCTTTGGCGCTTTGTCGCTGCGTTGGCCAACTCTTTGAGTGCTTGACTTGTTTATCTCGTTGCTTTGCTGCACCGTTAAATAACCCCAATTTGGATATAATCGCCGTGCATTTACATATGTCTGCCGAGCCAGCGATAAGCGTGGCTCGAGGAAGTGCAGTGTGCCACTTGCCAATTGCTGCTGCTGCTGCTGCTGCTGCTGCTACTGCCGTTGATGCAACTCGTGGCACACATTCGCCTGCGTTCGCTCCTTCTACGGCAGCGCCAAAACTCGTTGGCCCATTTCCTCAACCCGCAACCAGCAACCAGCAACCAGCTCCCAACCAACTCCTGCTCCAGCTTCAGCTTTCCCACCCTCCACGCACCTTCAGTCGCTTCACTTGCTGGGAATGTCGCGTCGCTGTTACAAAGAAAAAAGTCACCCAACATGAAGAAACAGGAATTACGCGAAGCTCGTTGAGCACTCAAGAGTGCCGCAATGTTCTAATTAAAACATAATTTCTTTGTGTCTTACGCGGAATGAAAATAAAAAGCGCTTTTTATTCAGCCTGACCGCATGAACCCAAAGCCAAGTGTAGCACAAACTCCAACTCCAACTCCAGCTCCAACCGCAATTATGAGCAGAGCGGAGTGAGCAATGAGCTTGACATAAATATGAAACACATTTCAATTATCAATCATTGAATCAAACACAATTTAATCACTGCGAAATTGGTTAAACACTTTATAACCAGAGGCGGGAAATTAATTCAAAATCGTTGATGACTGATGCATTGACAAATACCCAAAGACCTTTGGGGCTTGGGGCTTGGGGCAAGGTTGACTGGGCGAAAGTTAGGCCGAGATAATGACTAAAGATTTGGGCAACGAAAAACACACGACGTGAAGACAAAGCTGCTTCAGAATCCACATGTAGATTTCATTGTATCTGCCAGATTCAAATCTATCTCAAGCTGCATTAGTGCTACACAAAAATGCATAATTACTCGCGCTTCTGCCGCTGCTCGGCTTATCCGCAAATCCGCCATTTCCGGCGCAGTCAAGTTGCAATAGGGTCTGAGATGGTGATGGCGATGGAATCGGGCTCGTCTTGGAGGCAGTTCACACCGCGACGAGCTAGAAACTGCAAGTAAATAGAAACTGCAACTGGCGTCTGCGATAAACTAAACTAAAAGACAACGGCAGCGAAATAATAATGCAATAAGACTAACAATAAACACGTAAAGCCCAAGAAAACACGGTGCCCAGCACTGTGAAGATTTCACTCCCCACAATAATAATAATAACAACGACATCAGCAGCAACAACAATGACAAAGACAAATCTTGAAATGATAGTTTCTCGACGTCGTCGTCGTCGTCGTCGTCGTCGTGTACTAGATGTTCCGAAAAAATGTCAGAAAGCCAGCTCGGTTTGCCAGTGAGGCACTAAGTCAGTCAGTCAGTCAGTCAGTCAGTCAGTTAGCCAGCTCGACTCTGATTCGGTTGCAACGCTGACAGGTTGCAAGTACGAGTCGAGTACTGAAAAAATGGTTAATTATGTCATGAGGGTGGGAACCACAACGCAGAAATAATTCGCTGATTGCGGCGCCACTTGAGACAGTTGAGGCAGCCGATGGTGCCTGAGGATGGGCGACAGCTGAATGTGGAAAAGTGTTGCAACTGCATTCAAGTGCTCGCGAGAAGCGCAGCGGGCTGGGCGGCAACCAAAGCAACTGAAGCAGCTGAGGCAGCTGAGGCAGCTGCAGCGGCAGCCACGCGACAAACGTAGAAAGTTTTCGGCTAGTTGCAAGTTCCTCAAACAATTGCCACAGCGCTATTCGCTTCGCACGTCGCCGTGTGGAGATATCCGATTGTTGCGGCGCGTTTCGGTTTCCGTTTTCTCAGTTCTCAGCCCACACAATTAGCATGCCACAGAGAGAAAAACAAACTCGTTTCCCTCCTCCCTTACCCGATAATTTGTCTTCGTTTTTTCTTTTTTCGGCTGTACCTAATTGTTAATCTTGCCTCTCGAACTTGCAACTGCTCCACTTTAGCAACCTCCGCCAGTTGCGCCTTCCACTCGCTCGACGGCGTCGCCTCCGAAAGTGAAGGTGTGCGCTTCATTCGTCTCCGCGAGGACGCCCAGGTGGGCAAGGAGATACTCCGACTTCAGGCCTATCCACGTTCCAGCGTCGCCCTCAAGGGCGCCGACGCCAGCGGGGATCACAAGTACTTCAACCTCACCGAGCACAATGCGACCACTTTGGTGGTGTCCCTCGCTCGCTCCCTGGAGCGCCTTGTGGACCGCGATGTGCCCAGGAATCTGCTCAAGTTTCGCATTCTGTGCGCAGGCAAACACGAAAAACTAGAAGAGGTGAGTTCGAGTTTACCTAGTACAATTCGATTTCTGGGCTTTCGCTAGACTCAAGACTTTAGATTGATTGAATAAAAGTTGTTTGGCTTTTGAAGAAAGTCCCGATACGCTTCGCTCTCGTACTATTTGTAAATCCTTTGATTCACCCCTTGACCTTGGTTGCACCTCACAGGGCAGCTACCTCTCGATCACAGTCTACATCGAGGACGTCAACGACAATGCGCCCGAGTTCCTCAACGTGCCCTACATAGTCGATGTGGATGAGAACACGTCCGTTGAGAGCATCATCTTCGACGGCGTTCAGGCCTTCGATCGGGATAAGCCCAACACCCCCAATTCCGAGGTGCACTTCAGCATGTCCACGGTTCCCGAGCAGCTCTCGGCCGATGGCAGACCCTACTTTGCCCTCAAGAGTCCCCATCGACCGCTGCTGATCCTGAAGCGAGAACTGGACTTCGACAATGGCATCAGACAGTTCAAGCTGCCCATCTTTGTGTGGGATCGAGGCACGCCTGCCAACCAGGCCAACACCACGATCACAATTAATGTTCGGGATGTGGATGATCTGCCGCCCAAGTTCACAGAGGGCGTCTATCGCACCAGGATCAACGAGTTCTACCCCATGACAGGCGTCGCCATCCGCATTCCCCTCTACTTCGCCCCCCCCATAATGGCCTTCGACCAGGACTCGCTAAACGCAACCTTAATCTACGACATCATCTCCGGCAACGAGCGACAATTGTTTCGCGTGAACGGCCACAACGGAGTCATGTATCTGCAGAAGGAGATTGATCTGGAGGAGGAGAGTCTGCCAGGAAATACGTTCGTTGTGCAGCTGGAGGCTAGGCAGAAGGACAACCCGCTCAAAAAGGCGCTGGCACGGTAAGTACTCCACGAAGGAGCTCAATCCTTCCGCCTATTGACATTGATTGCCTTCCCAGCATCGAAGTCGAGGTACTCGACCTCAACGACAACGTGCCCGAGTTCGAGGCGGACTTTTACAACATCTCCATTGTGGAGAATCTGCCCACGGGATTCAGCGTGCTGCAGGTGAACGCCATCGACCGCGACCAGGGCGAGAACGCGGAGTTCCTCTACAACCTCGTGGAGAACAAAACGGCAGCAGGCGCCTTCCGCATCGACTCCAGAACTGGCTGGATCACAGTGCGCGACGATCGTTTGCTCGATCGCGAGCAACGTCGCTCCATTCAGCTCAAAGTGGAGGCCTTGGAGCGCAATCCCTCGTACCTGGACGACAAGCACCTCAAGAAGCCGGGTCCCAGCATGGTCGTCGTAGAGATCACGCTGCTCGACAGCAACGACAACAATCCCAAGTTCGATCACGGAAATCTGTACGAGTTCAAGGTACCCATCACTGCAGCCGTCGGCGCTAAAATAGGTCGCGTGGCTGCCCACGATCCCGACGAGGGGCCCAATGGCCAGCTGCTCTACGAGCTGCAGCGCCCTAAGGGCAGTGGCTACATTCCTTTTCGCCTGGACAACAAGAACGGCACCATCTACGTGGCAGGGCCGTTGCGACGTGGCCGCATTGCCGTCTTCGTGGAGGCCAGCGACCAGCCGCTGAATCCCTCGGAGCGTCGCTTCTCGCTGGCTGTGATTACCATCGAGGTGTATGCCACCATAGACGATCAGGCCATCGACTTTGTGGGCGCCCCCTACGAGTTCTGGGTGGGAGCGAACACTCCGCTGGGCACCTCGGTGGGTCAAGTGCGCACCACTTTGATCTACGATGGCGAGGACGAGATCATGTACGATCTGCTCCACACCTACTCCGAGGGCGTGCCATTCGCCATCGAGGAGCGGTCGGGCATCATCACAGTCATCCGGGAGCTGGCTGAGTTCAAGCGGCAGATCTACAACTTCGAAGCAGTCGCCAACTATGTGAGTGGAGCTTGAGATTGATGCAGGAAAATACTAAATAACTGTGTAACTACCATCTTTCAGCTATTTGCCAACTCCTCACAACCGCTGGTAGTCTCGAGGAGTTCCCCACCTCTGCCCACAACAGTGGCCTCATCGGAACTCAGCGATGAAGGAGTCCTCATCACGAATCTGACCATACACATTGTCAACAAGCCAAAACCAGAGAAAGTGCCCCTGCGTCCAGTCATTGAGTGAGTTCCTAAAAGGGGAAAACAGTCGTCCTTCATCTAATCAATCGATTCCCTTCCCAGAGAGATCAACATGAACATCATCAACTTCCACGTGGAGGAAAACCTCGTGGGCGGCATAATTGGCCAGCTGCTCTACAAGAACGCGCTCAACGTGGCCAACAACGAGCTGGGCACGTTCCGCGAACTCACCACAGCTGTGGCAAGTTCATCTACAACCAACTCAAGTGGCAATCTCACCACCGGAAGCCGCTTTCGCAGTCGCAATCGGAGTCGCAACTCCAAATCGAAGCGTAGACTTCCTCGTCGTCTGGCGGGCGATTCGAACCTGAAACTTCGCTACATTATAGCCAACCAACAAGAGGTGGTCAACAAGATCACGATAACGGAAGACGGCACTCTCCTGACCCTCATCGGACTCGATCGCGAGCAGCAGTCGAGCTACGAGCTCACCGTCATCGTGGAGTACAGCACGGGGCTGGTGAGTGGCGCAGGGATTTATCAGGTGAACATCAAGGTGGACGATGTCAACGACAATGCGCCCAAGTTCAACGCCCTCACCTACGTGGGCCTCATCAACGAGAACTGCGCTGTGGGCACCGAGTTGTCCATGAATCAAGCCATCCAAATCAGCGACGCGGACGAGGGAACTAACGCCGAGTTCCGCGTGCAGCTGCAGGGCGACTTCAGCGACCAGTTCAGCATCGAGTACATCAACGCCTCCGCCGTGGGCAACGGCAGCCAACACAAGCTGCCGCCCAGCACGGGAGCCTTCAACATCTTCAACCTGACCGATCAGTGGAACGACGAGTTCAAGTACCAGGAGCTGCACAACAGCTTCATGCAGACCAACTTCAAGCTGAGCTCGGGGCCTTACTTCCGCATCAGCTATGTGGGCAAAAGAGGCCTGGATCGCGAGAAGCAGCAGCTGTACAACATGAAGATCGTGGCCGTCGACAGCGGCGGACTCACGGGCTATGCCCATCTCACCATCCTGGTGGCCGACGTCAACGACAATGGGCCCATCTTCGAGCGCATCTCGGTGTTCAAGGACTCGCGCCTCGAGATACGCGAGTATAACACGGACATGGAAATCTACTTTGTGGAGAGCTCGAACGGAATGTTCCTGCCCCCCGCTGCAGCCGCCAGCATGATGCTCGCCCCGCCACCCTACCACATTCCCGGCTCCCCGCGTCTGCATGTGGACAGGGACAAGGGCATCGGCACAGGACTTGCGCCAGGCGTCGGCGCAGGCGTCGGCGTTGTGGGTCGTGCCAAATCGCGACGACGCATCGCACGCGCTACTACCGTGAAGTGTCCGCTGTTTGCGGTCTACGAGGACACTCCAGTGGGTGCAAAGCTGCTCCAACTGAGCGCCAGTGATGAGGACTTCGGCAAGAATGCACAGCTGCACTACGAGCTGCTCGGCGAGCAGGTGGAACGCACGCCGGGCATGCCCATGATCAAGCTGCAGTCCGTGCGGCACTTTGCCATCGACAAGCTGAGCGGCGAGCTGACCGTCAACTATCCGCTGGCTGCCAACAATGAGATCTGGCTGAACCTGAGCGTCACGGACATCGACGGACTCAAGGACACCACCTGCATGCGATTCACGGTCATCGACGTGAACAATCACGTGCCCGCCTTCAAGAAGTCCTGGTACAGCTTCGACACCGCCGAGGGCGACTACAAGGACAGCGTGCTGGGCCAGGTGCTGGCCATCGACATGGACTACGGCGAGAACGCCAACATCACGTACACCCTGAACGACGCTGAGCTGCCGTTCGTCGTGAAGCCCACGTCGGGAGTGCTCAAGATCAACGGACAGCTCGATCGCGAGCTGCGCGCCAAGTACAACTTCCAGGTGATTGCCAGCGATAATGCGGAGCCGTTGCAGCGTCTGTCCAGCAGCGTCGACGTGGAGGTCAACATCCTGGACATCAACGACAACCGGCCCGAGTTCATTGGCTACGACGATACGACCAAGGCGGCCAAGTACATTGCGGATCTGCCCGATCGCACGATGATGGTGCCCCTTTACAAGGCCTATCTGGACAGGAGCACGCTGCCGGGGATGTTTGTGAAGCAGGTGAATGCCATTGACAAGGACTATGTGGGCAATGGCAATGGCCTTGTGCTGTACTCCATACTGCACCAGGAACTGCATGCGCCCGTCTTCCAGATCGACTCCCGCGACGGCACCATTACCACGGTGTCCAACATCAGGGGATACAATGACTACGAGCACTTGAATGTGTCTGTGATTGCCTCCGATCTGGGCAGTCCTGCGCTCTCCGCCACCGCCGTGGTGCTCATCAATCTGCAGGGTCAGGCAGTCACTGAGCCGACGCCGCCACCCAAGCCCGAGGTTCCCCTGAATGTGACTGTGTTCCAGCATCCCTACTACGACGTCCAGCTCACCGAGAACAACGAGGCGCCCATCGAGGTGATGCGTCTGAACCTAACAGCAGGCTTGAATGCCGAGAACTATCGCTGGTCCCTGTGGCTGGAAGAGGGACTCGACGAGTCCGACGCTCATCCGCCCTTCGAGTACGACGCCAAGAACATGCTGCTCTACGCCCTCAAGCCCTTCGACCGCGAACACATCTCCCGCTACCAGCTGCGCGTTCGAGCGGATCGCCTGAGTCGCGAGGCTCGCAACTACGCCCGAGTCGCTTATCCCGTGGTCGACGAGCGTGTCGAGGGTCTGTCCCCGAGCGAGTGTCGGATTCTGGTGCGCATTGCGGACGAGAACGACAATGCGCCGAAGTTCCAGGGCAACGGGCAGCCCATTGTTGCTGTGCTGCCACGCAGCGCCACCTTTGGCTACCACGTGACTCGCGTCACTGCGTCGGATGCAGACGAGGGTCTCAATGCGGAGATACGCTACCGCTTGCTGAACGAACCCACCAAACTCTTCGGCATCGACGAGCAGACGGGCAACATTCGACTGCTCGGGGATCTGCCGATAGACGAGCGCATCTACGGCTTCGATGTGAAGGCTACGGATCGTTCGGGAGCTGACGATGGTCGCAGCGGGATCGTCAATGTCTTTGTCTACATCATCGATGAGTCCAAGCAGGTGCGCCTCGTGGTCGCAGGCAAGCCAGTGGACGTGGAGCGTCGCATTGATAGCTTGATGGATGCTCTGAGCTCCGCGATTGCCAGGGATGTGAGGGTCCGACTGCTAGAGCCCAACTCCGGAGCACTGGAAGCCGCGTAAGTATCATCGTATCTCTCTTGATCAATCATGATTGCGATCCACATAAATTTGCTTAAACTGCAAACTTTAAAATCTCCGCTCAACACAAGTTCAAGTCAAAGTACTTCAAAATTCCAAAGCAACGAAGGAGTTAACAAACTCCTGCTCAAAACTGCCTTTAACAGATTCAAATTCTAATGATTGCCACTCTCCCCCCGACAGCACCAATGCCTACATCTATGCGGTTGACCCACATACGAACGCCATTGTGGAGATGGAGCAGCTGCAAGAGTGAGTTTCAACAACACCAGCCGAAGTGTCAGCCAAGTGATGAATGTGCCTCTTTTTTGTGTTATTCTTCGCAGGTCCCTAGCCGGACTGCAGCTGGATGCGTTGCAGTTGCAGCAGCAGCAGCTGCAGCATTTGGATGGCTCCAAGTCGATGCCACGCATCATCGAGCTGGCCGAGCTTGGAGCAGCCCCTCGACCCACGGTCTCCCACTTCATGGGCGGCTTGGAGTACGTGACTCTAGTGCTGCTGGTGCTGATCTGTCTAGGAGCTGCCATTGCTGCCTGTTGCTACCTTTGTCTGCGCCAAAAACGGTAAAGAAGAGAGGGGGAGAAATCAATGGGGAAACTGCGACTGAAAGACTGCGAAACTTGAGAGGAGCTCTCTTGCGGGGGAACCGCGCTTGAGAGTCCCCTAATGGATGCATTTGTGCTAAGCAAAGATACATTTAGTCTAAGGCCATCTGAGTAATAAATCATTAAGTCAAGACGAAAAGCCAGTTGATGTTGTTGTTGCTCTTGTTGTTGGTTGCTCTTGTGATTGTTGGACAGTGTGTTTGAGAGGTCTTGACGTGCTCTGGCTCTAGCCATGGCCATGGCCGCTGCTCTCCACCTGTCGGATTAAATTCTAACTGTAAAAAATACCAACAAGAACATCAGCGACAGCGCCAACAACAACAACAACGACAATCATAAAAAAGCAGCAGCCAAATAAGCTGACAATTAAGTGACTTCATCGTCTCAGCTCTAACGACAACTTCAAGTGCGATTGCGAATGCGAATCCGATGATGAAGACGAATGTGAATGTGAACGCGAAGGCGAATATGATAGCGAGTGTCGAGTAAGTGTCTTCTTCTGCTCGTCTCTTTGCAGCCAACTCTGGTCGCAGCGCGACTTCGCCGCCTCGGAAGCCGGTCTCACTTACACCATAGCCGGGATCAATCAGTCTCGATCGCAGCAGCGACGTCAGCGCCATCAGCGACACACGCAACGCTGCAGCAAGGGAAGCAGCCACAGCCACAGCAACAGCAACCTGAACCAGAGCCAGAATCCCACCTCTGCCTTCATGCCCGAGTCTGTCTGCTCCTCGGCACAAACCCAATCAACGGCGACGGCCACCGAGAAACTGGAACAGCACTTGCACCATCACCATCAGCAACAGGCGCTGGTCACGCAGCAGCAGCATCATCAGTACCTGAACGAGTGAGTGCAGCAAACAGGTTCCTGCTCTTGCCAATTCGATGACAATTCCCATTCCCATTCCCATTCCAGCCAGCAGCGCGAATACATCGACGTGCCCCTGCCCAAGTCCATTGCCAAGGCGGCTGCCGCCGCGGCAGCCACAGCAGCAGCCGAGGGCAATGCTCCGTTCGTGCTCAAGTACAACTCCTGTCAGCCCGTGAATAATCTGTGAGTATAATGGGTATGATGGAGAGGTTATTCGTCCACTACTCGAGGGGTTGCCTGGCTTGTAGGATAGTTCTAACTTCTGAATTCGCAAATCAAGGGATTTCACTCAACCTGTTCCATGCATAAATAAGAATATGTCTTACTAGCGAGTTGTCCCGAGGTTGTTTTCAATTTCCCAGTACCGTGGCATGGCAAACACCTTTCAACTAGAATTCCATTGCATTCCTAGATAAAGATACATAATTCTACTAATGCTTGCAGCAACAACTACGAAACATCCCTGTTCTCCCTGCACTCGACGGGCCAGGACTCGGGCGTGGAGTTCCTCAGCAGCCGCGAGCTTTACGAAACCTCGCCCGACTCCTTCCACAGCCAGAACACGAAGCGAGCTCCCAACAACGCTGATCTGCTCTGTCCCCGTCACGCCAAGGCGAACCTGGAGCTGCGTCAGCACCCCAACACAGACAGCAGGTAGGTCGATTCTTCACTCCATGGCACTCTACGTCTACAACTACAATTTCTTGCACGCTCCACAAGTGATACCTATGAGGACTCCCTCAAGACGGATGAGCCGCTGGTGGCCCACAACTGTCGCAACGGCAACTGCGAGCATCGGCAGCACCATCAGCTGCAGCATCCGCACTATCAGAACACCAAGTTCGAGAAACGCTCCTGCGTCCGTCACTCCTTCTCGGGGGTGAAGGACGATCTTATGCAGCACTCGCCGCAGATCTCGCTGCGTCCTCGCGGACACGCGCTGCGCAACTCGATGAACGATTTGGAGCAGCGCCTTCACAACCTCGAGCAGTCCTTTCGACGTCCGCTCGAGTTTAGCAAGTCCAACTCCTTGTTTTAGTGCTTAAGTTAACCAAGTGCAATCGATAGTTTATAGCTCCTCTAAATACTTCATAAGAACCACGAACCAAGTGCAATAAATCAAGCTTTCTTTATTACATATGTACATCTATAATAGATGCAGATGACTATTTAATTACGATCGCAAACAATATCACCGATAAAGCGAAATATAATAAGCGGCGAGTAGCGGATATCTCTAGGATATTTTTATTACAAGCGTTTAATCTTGGGACTTATATTATTTTCAATATCGTATTTGCTAACTATCAAAGTACTTGCGGAACTCCAGACACCCCGACCAGTTAACATCCCAGCCGGGAGTGATCAGTTTGCACTGCTCATACCATCGCAACACATTGGAATAGCGCTTCAAGTCGAACCCGGCCACGTCGAAGGATGACACGCTGGCCAGGAGCGAGATGTCTGCCAAGCTGAGACTCTCGCCAGCAGCAAAGCTTTGATTCTGCAGGAAAGTGTTGAGCAAGTCGAAGGCAGCCTCGATCTTCTTGAAGTTCTCCTCGTTGGCTGGCTGCTTCTGGAAGATCTGGGGATAGTAGTAATCCGCGAAGCTCTTGTAGAGCGTGCCCATGTCAAAGTAGAGGCGTTGATTAATCAGTGCCTGCTGCTTGACATCCTTCGGGTACAGAGCGTCGTTCTGGGCATACTTCTCCACCAGGTAGACCAGTATAGCACGCGATTCCCACAGCGCCAGGCCCTGGCTGTTGTCCACTAGAGTGGGAATTGTGTGCTGGGGATTAATCTTCAGATACTCCGGCTTCAACTGGTCCCCGGCGCGTGTGTTGATGAAAATCAACTTATCAAACTCAATGCCAATAGCCTTCGCCGTCATGATGACCGCTCTACAGGGCGCAGATCCGGGTCGATAATACAAGTCCATGGCAGTAGCTGTTGCTGTAGCTGTACCTGTAGCTAAAGCGTATTTAAATAATATCAATTCAATACCACCGAAAGCTGTCTAAATGCAAACACTTAGTCCACAGCAAACAAAAGCAAGCAGCAACAACAACACACATTCATTTCATAGTCATTGCTAGTCACTTTCATTTGATGACATAACAGGTGTTCAATGAGTCGAGTCCAAACCAAAAAAAACAATGCCATTATCTACCTGGTTTTTAATGCTTGCGGCTTTTCGCTGAAGACTTTTTCGAACAAAGCGCTGCGATGAACTGAGCGGGTCTCTGGGTTACAGACAGGTTTATAGCACCCCGGAATGATGGAATAGCTGGAGTAATAATTGATCAAATTAATAATTCTATATTTAGCTGTATCACAACAACATGTTCTGGTCGCTTCTCTCCCATTTCACAACCGAAAATAAAAGTTCAGCAGAATGAGCGTTAGATAATTTTTAAAATGTAATATATAAATAATTTGAAGTACCTAAATTGTGTAAAAATTTAAAGGCTGACCAAGATTAATTTAATCAAAATAACATTTTCTCGTCGCTTCGTATTCATTTCATATCAGAAAATCAAAGACTATTCATGATGACTTTCCAAACATTATCAACATCTTTTTTCACTTTATATTCACAAGTGTCTTTGACTTGGCTCACTCGGTTAGAAATTACCTTAAAAATCGTAACTTCGCATGAAAATTGTGAGATTGAGAAATGAACAGCAGATTGAGATTAGCAAGAGTTGTCATTACACGAGTAACGCCTCTCAACAAGTATTTCTCAAGTGCTTGATGCACTGTTATTGAAAAACAGGAATTGCTTCCATTACCGTTATCTGTATTATCCAGTACGTGTTAGGAAATACATGGCAACTTATCAAACCCCCCTGAAGAAGTGACCCATTGTTGCACTGAACTGAACTGATTAGATTGGAGTCGTAAGTCGTTGACTTTTTGATAAGATAACTAGACAAACAAAACACACAACTTGGCAACAATAAAAATCTTAGTGTTCATACATTGTATTTTCTAGATTATAAATACAGTATTTTTTTGCTGTTTCATTGCTCGTCACTGTGATTGCATATTATTTACAATACATTTTACATACCTTGCGAGCTTAGACAAGTTCAAAAACATACATATATACTATATTTTGTTTTGTTTAATGTGGGTCAGTATATAAACAAATATACTATATTTTTTTGTTTGTTTAATGTGGGTTAGTAATCCCTCTCCTCTATCTCATCTATCGAGCTGGGACAAGTACAATTTCTGGTAGTAGAGGCAGCCCTCCCAGTTTTCATCCCAGCCAGGAATCTCCTTCTTGGCATTATCGTACCATCTGGTCACATTGGCGTACTTGGAGAAATCGTAGTCCGATATCTCGAAGGTGGACACAGTGGCCAGCAGAGCGATGTCGGCCACAGTCAGCTGGTCGCCAATAGCATACTTGTGATCTCCCAACAAGGTGTTGAATGAACCGAAAGCGGCGTCGATTCGCTTTAAGTTCTCCGGATCAGCTGGCTTCTTGACATCTTCGAACAACTGCGGATAGTAATAGTAGACATAGCTCTGGTAGAGAGTGCCCAGATCAAAGAAAAGACGATGATTGACCAAAGCCCTCTTCTGCAAATCCTTGGGATACAGAGCGTCATCCTTGCCGTACTTTTCCACCAGATAGAGTAAGATGGCACGGGACTCCCACAGCGCAAATTCACCGTCAACCAGCGTCGGAATTGTGTGCTGCGGATTAATCTTAACGAACTCGGGCTTCAAGTGGTCTCCAGCATCGAGATCCACCTGCTTTTTGTTCAGCTCAACCCCCAGAGCTTTAGCGGTCATCAGAATGGAGCGACAGGGCGCCGAGTAGAGCATATAGTAGAAGTCCAACATGCTCTAAAATCAAAAACCATCATGTAGAATTTCCTTTTTTGTATTAAATTTTCCACTAACTTTTGTTTACTTTGGAGAGCTTACGTCTTACAGCGGCGGCTTATGGGTAACGACTGAAAGAAAGCTCGCACAATTGTGAACAAAATTACCGACAAATTTCTGTAATTTCGCAATTCACAGTAACCCACAAATGATATATCTCAAATTGCACTAAATAGAAGCACTAGAATTCTCTTTCATTTACAGTACAGACAGCACTTGTGACACATCTGTGTGTGAAAATGAAATGAAACAAATCTCTACAAACTCACAGACTCTACACACACACAATTTGTTTGTACATATTTTCGCCTACTTTTTCAAGTCATGAGCTTTCGACAGCAGCCGGCAAATGCTGTCACAACAACTCTTGGCAAACTAGATAGCGAGAGGGAGAGAGGGAGAGAGAGAGAGCAGAGAGAGACACACGCAGAGATGCAGGGCAAACAAGTCTACACTCAGAAAAATGGTGGATGCAGCTAAATTAATTGCGACCAGTTCCACACACCCACCAATTAGAATATCAATTAACGATTTGAAATATATTGAGTTGTATTCAGTAAAAATGAATACACTTTATTTTTGTTAGGGGATTTTGATTTGCATCCAGCAAATTAGCACACAACGGTAAAGAATAAATTAATGTATAAAAATTGTGGAAATAAATATCATATTGATTAATTGAAGAATTTCTTGAATTCCTGGCAACCGGCCCAGTTCTCATCCCAGCCGGGAGTGACCTTCTTGGCGTTCTCGTACCACTTGTTCACGTTGGCGTACTTGCTGATATCGAAGCCAGCCACCTCGAAGGTGGAAACGGAGGCGACCAGAGCGATGTCGGCAACGGTGAGCGAGTCTCCGGCAGCGTACTCCTGACCCTCAAGGAACGTGTTCAGGAAGTCGAAAGCGGCCTCGATCTTCTTGAAGGCCTCAGGATCTGCGGGCGCCTTGGCGAACAACTGGGGATAGTAGTAGTTGGCAAAGCTCTGATACAGGGTGCCCATGTCGAAGTACAGGCGCTGGTTGATCACGGCGCGCTTCTTAGGGCACTTGGGGTACAGGGAGTCGGTCTTGCCGTACTTCTCCACCAGGTAGACCAGGATGGCACGCGATTCCCACAGCGCGAAACCGTTGTCCACCAGGGTGGGGATGGTGTGCTGGGGATTGATCTTGATGAACTCGGGCTTCAGGTGCTCGCCGGCCTGCAGGTTGAGCAACTTCTTGTTCAGCTCAACGCCAACAGCCTTGGCTGTCATGATGACGGAGCGGCAGGGCGAGGAGCCGGGCAGATAGTAGAAGTCAGCCATGATTTATACTACAATACATAATCACAAGCAAACAATAGAACATTAAATCCTTTGCACTGCGAATGTTGGTGATGTCATTTGGGAATTTTCCTTTTTTTGTGCACACTTGAGTTTACATTTGAGCTTTTTAGATCAACAAGTTATTTTGTCATGTTTTTTTCTTTTGGTATACACAGAAAACAGACACAAAATAGATACACATAAAACACTTACGTTTAGGTTTGTAGCAAAGACGCGGCGCACTGTACCAAGTATCAAGCAATACTGACCGCCACTGGAGAGAGGTTCGGTTTTTATAGACGCCGGTCGCGACTCGCGATGTTCCTGACTCGCTTACTCTCGCAATCGTGAGACGCGGCTCGCGGCTCGCGGTTCGCGAGCAAGCAATCGCCATGTTGGTGCCAAAAGTGTTCGTATATCAAACAAGGCGACGGTCGCGACTCGCGAGGGGCTAGTCATGCACACATGCAAACATGCATATCTGCACATCTATGTGCATGTATGCGTAAGCATGTTCGTAAACGAACGACTTAAGGCGGGAGCGAGAGCGAGAGAGTTGCTTTCGCGTGCTTGACGTTGTTTTTGTCTCCGCTTCGTTTGAGTGTTTGGGCTTTTATACAGCAAGCAATGTATAACGTATGTAAATAGTTGCCGATGTCGATGTGGCATAGCCAAATATTGTGAACTATATATTGCAACTTGCACTTACCCTTCACTTCTGCCACCAATTGAAAACGCAGTTGCCGGCAAACTTTCTATAAACTAGTTACACTACATTGCGGATTGCCTCAATTTTGGAGACTTACATATTTGCCGCTCTCTGCACTCAGTTGATTTTCGTCTCCTCTTTTTGTTTTTTGCCTGCTAATTTATTCACATTTTTGTTTGTCTAATATTTCTGCTGCTTGCCTGTGAGAATTTTTATTTTAAAATTCAACAACACACACACATGCATACTCATATATTTTGCGCACAAGCAAAACGGCATGTAATTTCAACTGTACATTATAAACAATTTTGCTTAATTCCATTGTAAAAATTCTTTTGATGCCCGTGCAGCTGCCCAAAGCTTTTGTTGCGACAGCATTCCAAACACAGATTGGGTTTGAAATTAATCGCAGAAACGAGTTGTGTGTTGTTATGTGTGAATCAGAACAAACTATTTCCAAACACAAACACACACACGCATACACAAGCATTCAGCAGCTAACTAAGTGCCGAGGAGATGGAAAAGTACCTTGAAAGTCGCATTAGTACACTGTGACCTTGACAGCTGTACAACAATGAGTCTAAGTGAGACCTGCCTACGCCCTCTTTGAGTGATCAATTTATAGCACTGGGCTTTGCAAAGCGTATAATATCCAGATCGCATCTAAATAAGTAGTATTCCCATTATATTGAACCTCGATGGAATGCCACCACAGATGGTTAAATTAATCATACCTTGGCTTAGTTTATTTAGCAAGCACACTCATCCACAGTGCGTCCGAAAAGTATGAAACCTTGTCACGCCAAAACAATTGTATTTCATACCACAACACGAAAAGGGAGGAATTGCAGCAGGGCAGCAGGAGTATCGAAAAACATGGCTCATGAAATACCCCGCTTGAAAATAAGGACAAAATACAATCGCTGATGGCGTGCGTTGATAATTTCCATAATGACATGCCCAAGTGACCATTGGGGCTGTCATTAACAGCTCGTGGGCACCGACTACTGAGTAAAATCGATAAGCAAATATTTAGGGAATTGATGGATTCCTGTATAGTGGATTACCTAGCAAATGTAATAAACAAACAATAAACAATTTGTGCAACTCATGGCGAGCATTGGGAGCATAGAATTTCACCAAGCTCCAGAACATTCTACGGAAATTCGATGTGACTACCATGGCCTCTCCCAAGTGATTGTTCCGATTTATCAGTTTCACAATAGTAAACTTTATTATCAGCATGATATAGCAGAAAACAATTTAATAATAAACAAGTCAAGCGTTTGACTACATTATACACATGCAAACATTTATTTGTACACGTCAGAGTTGAAATACGAATACAAAAATAACAAATTTTATGCGTCAACATAAGAGAGGTAGAGAGAGAGAGACTTGGTTAGCCGGCAATTAGCAGTAAATGTTTCTCGAATATTCCAAGCTCTTGTTTGTGATTCCCACAGCCCACAAGTCGGCTAAAGCCGGCATTGACTTGGAGCATTACTCATCACAACATATAGTTTAATATTGTAATAGTTCAGCGAAAAACATAAACAAAAGAAGCAACTCAAGTGTTTTGGGATTTCACAACCCTCTGGTGAGAGCATTAATATAGAGAAAGGTCAAGGCGTTCACCAAAATAATAAAAGCTAAGCAAGCTTCGAACCTGTTTGGCAGTCTGCATACTTTTCCTACGTATACGTCACATGAGACACGCAATGGAAGAGCTATGATCAGGAATAAGACGCAGACGAAGAGATTTAACGAAGAGAGCGAGAGCGCGAGAGTAAATAATTTGGACAGTCTATCATGTGAAGTAGACTCACTCGCGAAATGCTCACTTGCGTGAATGCTTGTTTGTGTGTACAAGCTTGACTATTGTATGTTTGTCGTGTGTGGTGTGGCTGCTGGAGCGTGCGATTTGTGAATGTGTGTGTATGTATGTGCGCTGTGTTTTTCGCAGTTCAAAGTCCTATGTTTATGTGTATGTGGGATTTATCAAATATAAAAAAGCTAATTACACATATACGAAATAATTAATTATTTCTATGCCATTGTGTACGTGGATGTTTTCAACAGTCACTTTATGTAAAAGTTAATCAAGTTTCGTTGACTTACCATGTTTACAAGCGTAGAATTGTATATAGCGATAAAAGCGGTTGTTTTGCGAAATATTCTTTGGCATCATATCAGCAGTTATATTGTATGTACACTCATACATAAGCAGCTATTTGTGAGTGTGACTGTTTGTGTTTATTCTAGATAACCACTCGTGTTTCTTTTGCGAATAAACGACCGAATTCCACAAAACATTTTAAACAGTTCGTGCCGGCAGCCGGCATTTATTATTGTACGCGTACATATTGACACAGGCACAAATATACACATACTAAATAAGTTGCGATGTGGAGACTTCACAATTGTGCACAATTTGCCGGCTTGGCTGTCAAGAGCTTGTGCTGTAATAAACCGTTCGATTGTCAGTGTACACATATACACACATAGGAGAGATATGATTGTGTAGGTATCCTCATGAGAGAGAAAAGAACGAAGAGAGAACGAGAGAAATGCTGATCGATGCGTCTATAAAAGCTTTTGCAATTGCCGAACGCAATTCAGTAGCCATTTATTGTTCACGAGAGAGAGACATGGATCTGTACTATTTGCCCTTCGCCTCGCCCAGCCGCGCTGTCGTCATGACCGTCGCTGCTGTTGGTGTCAAGCCCAACAGGATCGTGGTGAACACCTACGAGAAGGAGCAGATGAAGCCCGAGTATCTGAAGCTCAATCCGCAGCACACTGTGCCTACTCTCGTGGACAATGGCTTCTCCGTGTGGGAGTCGCGCGCTATCATGGTCTATCTGGCCGAGAAGTACGGCAAGGACGACTCGCTCTACCCCAAGGATCCGCAGAAGAAGGCCTTGGTGAATCAGCGTCTGCACTTCGATATGGGGACCTTGACCCATGCCTTCGGCGAATATTACTATCCCCAATTCCGCAACGAGGGTCCCGCCGATCCCGAGAAGTTCAAGAAGGTTGAGGCAGCCTTTGAGTTCCTGAATACCTTCCTGGATGGCCAGAAGTACGTGGCTGGCGATAACTTCACATTGGCTGACATTGCCATCCTGGTTACTGTGACTACGTACCTGGCTGTTAACTTCAAGATCGACGCTTATCCCAATGTGCAGAAGTGGTACAACAGTGTGCAGAAGGAGGCCCCAGGGTGGGAGGAGAACGTTGAGGCTGCCAAGGAGTACACGAAGCGTCTCGAAGAAGCCCAGAAGAAGTAGACTGTCAATACATGTATATAAATAAATTATAACAATAATATTCGTTAAATGAATAAATAAATAGTATTAAATACTACGCAGAACGCTGTTCTTAACTGTCTTAGTTAGTTATTTACCCAAGAAGACAATCGTTTACTAAAATACACTCAAAAATATTACAATAATCCAAAAAGAACACGTTAAGTTGAGGGATACAAAAATACCACAGAAGTTAACCAAATATATGCATTTTTATATAAATTATAATTACAAACAAACAACTAGAATTCATTTTGTGATGCAACTATTAGCTGTCGACACAAGCTGAAATATCAGCAGGCTACAAAACCGCAGTCCAATCACAGATCTGGACTGTGAGTTACTCGATAGGGATTTTGAGGCAATTACAATTTAGCAGAGATTTATTTTTGCACGACAAATGTATGTACAAGTGTATTTATTAATGTGTGTACCATAACTTTGGTTTTTATATTATATTGATTATTGAATTTTTAACCAATAATGCCCATTAAATTAGGTTTTAACTATGAAAAATACTGATATATGATTATAGTATTGATTATGAACTTCATTATAATGTGGTTTTTAGGTGATAAGCTAATTGCTGTTATTTCTCCAGCATAGCTCTGCAATCGTACATTTTAAGAGTAGACAATTGCCATATCGATTTGCTTATCTATAACCGAAAGAATAAAAGTAAATAGTAGCTAATGAACGGAATTAGTAAGAGTGCCGAAGGTTTCTCACATATATGTATATAAAGCTTTAAGCTCTTAGCTGTGCGGCAATCAATTGAAGAGAATTGCAAATAACAATGACAATCAAAAATTGTTCGCACACGGCTGCTATAAAAGCCGGTGCCATTCTCTCTTAAATTCAGTCAAAACTCTTACCTTCAAAGTGAAACAACAATTCTACTCAAGTTTTCCAAACATGGACTTTTACTACGCACCTCCTTCAGCGCCTTGCCGAGCTGTCATCATGGCAGCCAAGGCTCTGGGAATCGAACTCAACAGGAAGCCCCTGAACCTTATGGAAGGCGAGCAATTGAAGCCGGAGTTCGTGAAGATCAATCCACAGCACACGGTGCCAACCATTGTGGATAATGGCTTTGCCCTGTGGGAGTCGCGTGCCATTCTCGTCTACCTGGCGCAGAAGTACGGCAAGGACGATTCGCTCTACCCCAAGGACCTGCAGAAGCAGGCGCTGGTCAATCAGCGACTGTACTTTGATAGCGGTGTCCTGATGAAGGCCTTCGCCGACTACTACTATGCGCAACTGCGCCTCAAGAAGCCCGCAGATCCCGAGCAGTACAAGAAGGTTGAGGCGGCCTTTAGTTTCCTCAACACTTTCCTAGAGGGTCAGCTCTATGTGGCTGGCGACAAGCTGACCATTGCCGATATTGCCTTGTTGGCTTCCGTGTCCACTTTCGACATTGTCGACTTCAAGGTCAACGACTACCCCAATGTGGCCAAATGGTACGCCAATGCCCAGAAGGTTGTTCCCGGCTGGGACGAGAACTTGGAGAGTCTGCAGCAGGCTAAGGTTATATTCGGCCAGAAGAAGTAAACATATTATTAGAATAAATTCTATTGTTAAATTTCATTTTATTTTACTCCAGATTAAGAGTTGATAGCGTGTATCATTTTTATAAAAGTGTGTCAGCTAACAAAATAAATAGTTTATTATGATACCAATTATCACAAGGTGTGTAAATTTTTTAAATTGAATCTATTCGCCATACATTGATTAAAATTGTCAATCACATTCGGGCGATAAGGGAAGCACTCCCGCGATGAATTATCATTATATTGGGGCTATAAAATTGACGTGGCAGTACAAGAAGAGCACCTGTGGGAAAAGCAGGGATTGGATCGCATGCCGTGATATATATAAGTCCGATTATAAATTCAAAATAATACCAAACTTGTGCATTCAGCATAACTATGTGGTGTCGATTCATATTATAATCTATGGGCATACCCATTATGTGGAGTGGGGTATAATACTTTTTTAATGAACTATGTGACTGTACACTACATTCTAATTTAATCAGGGATGAACTTTTTCATTCCGGTATCAGAAGAAAAACTATCTGTAAGATGCTTTTGGGCTTGGAATGTAGATAGCTGGAGACTAGAAAATATATAAGAAGCCATATGTAGATCCGCCCAAAAATACAAACATATATATTTCAATGCCCGTTCCCCTTGCTCTCCATAAAGCTCGATATCTATTCTTAATTTCATAAAGGGGCTAACTGGCGCCATCTAACGTTCGCAGATGTATCTGGAAATGTTTTAATTCGTATATAATATAAGTTTTATGAATTCGTATCTGGGTAAGAGTATCTCAAAGCTCATACCAGTCGTACTTGCAACAGACTCAAACTGTAACTAAAACTAACAATGACAAACGCAAATTAATGAATAAAGTACAATACGAGTACACATACATATACATATATAATCATAGATAATTGTCAACCGCGTGAGTCAGAATATCGAAAGAGCTTTCGCTATAAAAAGAGCGCACTCCGCTCGCTCATCATTCAGTTGGTTCTCAGAGTTCTTGGGGAAAACAACATTCAGTGATGGACTTTTATTATTTGGCTGGTTCGGCGCCCTGTCGCTCGGTTATCATGACGGCCAAGGCTGTGGGCGTGGAGCTCAACAAGAAAGTGCTCAATCTGATGGAGGGCGAGCACCTGAAGCCCGAGTTCGTCAAGATCAATCCCCAGCACACCATTCCCACCATCGTGGACAACGGCTTCGCCCTGTGGGAGTCGCGAGCCATTCTCGTCTACCTGGTGGAGAAGTACGGCAAGGACGACTCGCTGTACCCCAAGGATCCCCAGCAACAGGCCGTGATCAATCAGCGCCTGTACTTCGACATGGGCACTCTGTACAAGTCCTTTGCCGACTACTACTATCCCCAGTTTCTGTACAACAAGCCCGCCGATCCCGAGGCTTACAAGAAGATTCAGGGCGCCTTTGGGTTCCTCGAAACGTTCCTGGAGGGCCAGGACTATATGGCGGGTGATCAGCTGACCATCGCTGACATCTCCCTGCTGGCCACAGTCTCGACCTTCACCATCACGGACTTCAAACTCAGTGACTACCCCAATGTGGAGAGATGGTACGAGAATGCCCAGAAGGTGACTCCTGGCTGGGATGAGAACTGGGAGGGTCTGCTGGAGACCAAGAAGTGGTTCGACTCCAAGATTAACTCTAAGTAAATTTTAGAAAATTCGCAGTTTCAGTATTTTAAATGTCGCTACGAAAAGCAAATAAATGTTATTAAATTATTACAATCACAAGAGCGAAGGCGAAAGTAATATAATTATAAGCAAACGGGGTGCTTGGTCTGGCGATTTCGTATGCTTCAAGTGCTTCTGAGAGCTCCAAGCTACTAATTACCCCACAAGCAGAAGTCCGCTTGGGGCAGCATTGACTCACAACGCACAAAATGTCGCGTCATGCTGATTGCCTGCTTTGCCACGCGAGTGGCGCCATCTATGAGTCAAAACACAGGGCGTACTATTAAACGAATATTTATATTTGATTTCGGGCAATTACTAAAATTACAGCTAACATACAAAAGTCATCACGTTGTTGAGCAGACAGATCAACAGAAAATTCTAGGACATAACATCGGGATCGACGAGCTTCTGCAGCTGGCGATACTTTTGAATTGCGCCGCGAACAAACTCTGCCGTTCTGCGAACTCGCTCCGGGGTGATTTCCTCGGCCAGCATGCGACCCACGTTCTGTGCGCCGCCAGTGCGAAGATAGGTGACAGCCTTGCCCGAGATGTCGCAGATGGGCGTGAGGCGGCACAAAGCATTCGTGATGGCGCCGCCAAAGAGGATGACGCCCACAGCGGAGAGCACAACGGCGGCAACGCGGAAGAGAGTGGACATCAGGATGGTGGGCAGCAGCCTGGAGGCAAAGGCCATCAGCGGGTTCAAGGTAGGCAAGGCCGACGGAGCAGCCACTGGAGTCAAGGCCACAGTTGTAGTGCCATCTGCAGCGCTGTCCGAGCTCGAGCCTCCCACTTGCGTTGCCGGCACCAAGAAGCCCTCGTAGCCGGTCTGCACCACAATGGGGCCCGGGAAGGGATAGAGACCCGGGGCGCCCGTCATGGGAGCAGGATACGCAGTGCCCAGCGGAGCGAGACCCGCAGCGCCGCCATACTGACTCAGGTACTGCTGAAAGGCCTCGGGAGTGATGAGTCCACTGGCATAGATGGACACGGGTTCGTTGCTGCTGGCGCTAGCTTCGTTGTCGCCCGTCTGAAGTGGCAAGAGGGCTTGCTTAGAGAGGTGTTGAAGATTGAGCTGATTTCGACTCACCAGTGTTGGATCCACAGCCTCTCCTTTAGCTGCTGCTGATTGATTTGTGGAGTTCACAGCAACTAAGCCCGCCTCCTGAAAGGCAGCTGTGTTGCTCGGCTCCACGTTGGAGTCGGGCAACTTGTCCGACTCCTCGATAGTGTTCACGCCACTTGCCACAATTGCGGAGTCCACTGCAGGCACCGCACTTGCCTTGTAGCTCAACACGAGCAACAGGAGCACCAAAGACTCTTTTCTATAGTTCATCTTGAGGTTGATTCACTTCACTTGCACACTGAGAACTGACTCGAGAGGAAACGCTGCAGTCCAGCTTTATACGCTCGGGTTGAATTGGCATCTATTGCGCCCATTTTGCAGTTTGTGCGATGGCCTTGCAGCCTCGCTTGTCCCTTTGGCAATTAGTACAAAGATTTCCAGGAATTCCCTTCCTAATGTCCTTGGATTTCCCATCATTTTGTCATTGTTGCAACCTGCTGTTTACCTGCCTGCTCAAGCAATCGCTGCAAACAGGTAGCTAGAACTAGCCTAGTGACCATGGCAATTGTTTGCAACGGAGGCGTCCCAAAGAGAGTGCCTGCTAGCCAGCAGCGGCTGACAGTGACTCCACAAAAAAGTGGCAGGTGCCATCGCGAGTGTAAAGTGGGCAGTCAAGTGGAAGGGGTTTGGGGGCAATCAATAACAAATAAAACACGTAGCTACAACAAATTATGTAGTGACTTAATTTTAGACACAAAAAACACGAACGTGAATTCCTGACCGAGTTTGGATGGCCCCCACTAAACACTCCCCCAAGACACCCACACAACACAGGTGAGCACACATCAGACGAGGCGACGCGACGCGACGCGACGCGTTTGGTTGTCCAGGCAACGTTCGCCATGAAAACTAAACGAAAATAGCAAAACAAAACGAAAGCGATAACGAGAACGAAACGAAATGAAAGCGCCAAGCCAAGCCAGGCCAGGCCAGGACATCACAGGACGAAAGGTGCCAAGCCAAGGCAGAGAGCCCTCCTCATTGATGACATGTTGTAAAAACTCAAACTGGCAGCGGATACAACGACGGACAGTCGCGCTGACAAGTTAACAACGAGATTATATCATCGCAACAGCATCAAGAGCGGGACGAGGACTCGCTCCACAAGAGGACGACATACTGCTGGAAGAAGCTTGGCGCTTTGCTCCGACGCGGCGACAGTTGAGCTCGACACTCGCAGGCACACTGGGGAACTGCATAGACATCGACTCCGTGGCCGTTGTGCAACACAAGCTGGTGCATAGAATTGTGTGAGTATGCGGCAGTTGCGCTGCCCCCCAGACCCTCAGGGGAGAGCGGCAAATTATTAATAATGCATAAATAAGGAAGGCAAAATGTTGCAATTAGTTTGAGCCTGTGCGCCAGTGATTGCGCCAGTGATAGTGGCAACAACGAGATACCCTCTCCATTAATACCTATTACATTAAGGTCAGGTTAAATTTACACTCGATACGAGTCCCTCAGTATGATTCACTATTGTTATTCCACTATTGCCCTACATTGAATTCATGCGCAGGAAACTTTGAGAAAACGGGGAGACGAAATGTCCACACACATATTCAGATCAGATATTAGGCACTATTAGTGTAAGTAATCTTTCATCAAATCCTTATTTTAGTATTACAATTAGCTCGCACCCTAGGAAGTGACAGTCTATGCAGAAAACGTAGGGGAATTGGGAAGGGAGAAAGTCCACACATGACTCACGTTGACCGTCAGCAGATATCAGGCTGTTCTTTTCAGGCAAGCTACACTGTAATTTTAGACGCAATTAGCTTGAATAAGTCATGTAAAATCGATGCATTGATTTTCTGGATTTTCTCACGCGGCCACTGATTAATTTCTCCAGCCAAAGCCGAGTTCGCAGCCTTTTCAGTTGCACATTAGCTGATGAACCAAACCGAACGCATTGTAACCGAGTTTGTCTATTGCCTTCTTGTCAGCGGAGGCAAGATGACCACGCCTGTTCTCTACTACCTGCCCCCGAGTCCGCCCTGCCGCAGCATTCTGCTGCTGGCCAAGATGTTGGGCCTGGACTTCGAGCTGAAGATCGTCAACATTCTGGAGGGCGAGCAGCTGAAGCCGGACTTTGTGGCCATGAATCCACAGCACTGTCTGCCCACCATGAACGACGAGGGTCTCGTGCTCTGGGAGAGGTCAGCAAGTTCCCAAATGTTCCTGTACGAGTGTGATATATGTTCTACATTATCTTGCCTTGCAGCCGCGCCATCCTCTCGTACTTGGTGGCCGCCTATGGCAAAAGCGATGAGCTCTATCCAACGGACATTCGAGTTCGCGCCTTGGTCGACCAGCGTCTGCAGTTTGATCTGGGCACACTCTACCAGCGCCTCACCGACTACTATGTGAGTACACTTAGAGAAAACCATTCGATACTCAAGAACATATTGGTTCAAAATGGAGAGGATACATTCTTATTCACATATTCGATTTTATTTCGAATTTAAATTCAAATTCTAATTGATGAATTTTGTTCCTGTTTTTCGCATGAGTTTCACTCAGTGTTCTCCCAATGTAGAGACATACTCAGTCATCTAATAACTTGCTTTTCTCCAGTTTCCGACCATGTTCATTGGCGCCCCGCTCGACGAGGGCAAGCGAGCCAGGTTGACGGAAGCTGTCGGCTGGTTGAATGCCATTTTGGAAGGCCGTGAGTTTGCGGCCGCAGATCACTTTACCATTGCCGATCTGACTTTGCTGGTCACTGTGTCGCAGTTGGAGGCCTTTGGCCTCGAGCTGAAACCCTACAAACACGTTCGATCCTGGCTGGAACGCTGCAAGGAGCACATGGCGCCCTACGACTACGAGGAACTGAATGGCAGCAAGGCTGCGCTGCTGGCCGACATGTTCAAGGCTAAGATGAACCTCTCGGCCAGCGCCTGAAGTAGTGTTAACAATGTTTGCGTTATATTTAATAAATATCTATCGTTGTCAATAACAACTCCAACACTGATTAACTATTGACTCCCTGTAGGTTTCGAGGGGCTTTTTGATTTGTTTAATACTTCGCCATTAATGAATATTTAAGGATAATGAACTTAAAATTACTAAAATATTTCCTTCAGCTATAGCCAAATTCCTACCGTAGTAGTGCATAAACAAGGAAAGTAGAGGAAGTCACAACCCAAGCTGAGTCTTCTGACCAGCTTCCGAGTAGCTTTAGGCGTATATAATAAATAATTTTCGCTGCCATTATCAGCAGCCCTCGGCCATTTGGACATGAAACGAGTGTTGATTAGTTATTAGAGATATTTTGGGGCTATCTAAATTGAGCTGTCAGCATTGATTCGATGGCGACAACTGGGCAACAAACCCCCAGCCTCTAGTGCCACACTCACGGTTGTCAATAGAAAGATGAAATCCACTTAAAAATAGCTTGCCAAAGTCACAGTTTGTGCCCCATTGTGGCTGCTGTTGCCGTTGCTGCCTCAGGCTTGGGCGTTGACAGAAACTAACGGATGGCGATGGCGACACCTGTGGTGGCAAGAGAAGCGAAGCAGAGGGCGTGAGGTTGGGCGGCTGGCAGCTTCATAAAAACCTCAACTTAATTTAATGACACGAAAAAAAGGTGTACGGTCGGTTTTTATGTGGCCAGATGCCGAGAGTCCCTTCATGGGGTGGCACTTGGTTTATTTTTAAAGCACACAAGCGGAATATGTGGCAGCAGGACATCGCGATGAGCTCAGTTTCAGTTTGGCCGCTGGAGATGGCGGCCGCTTGGTTACCCAGCGCGTTCCTCCTGGTGCTGACCTGGTCAGCAGCACAGAGCCATGGCCAGCAAGGCACCAACAGCAAGCAGTCGCAGCTCTGGCTGGGTAAGCAGAAGGGCCTCAAGTGCGTGAGTGAGAGAGGCAGCTAATGATAGTGCCATATACAAATCGCAGATTGTTCCTGCCTGCATGCCAACGAGCGGAATGCCACACAGTGGGGCAACCTTGCCATTAACGCCAGCCACACGGTGGGCGCCAAGAACAACTGCCTGATGATCTTCATTGGCGGCGCAAGCGACGAGCTGGTCGCCTTCCATTTGCAGCAGCTGCAGCTGCGCCCCGGGTGAGTAGCAACGCTTCCGGTCTTGCCACCAGCCACCAGCCACCAGCCACTTGCCACCCGCTGCGTCAGATGCTAATCGCAATCGCAAACGCAAACCGTATCCGCATCCACATCGATCGTGGATCTGGATCAGGCAGCAGGTTGGCAGCAGCTGCGCGACAGCCGTCAAAGTCCGCGTCGAGGCAGTCGTGGAAATCGAGGAAATCGAAATCGCAGCGACTGCAATGCGAATGTAATTAAAATACCTCGTGAAGGCCAAAAGCTGGCCAGTTCTTTATTCGTGGTGGTGGGCAGCTATTTATAAAAGACGCGCCCGCAAATTCGCGAATTTGTGTCAATTTATGCGAAATGTGCAGCAATTTTTAGAATAAGCAAGCGCAGAAATCAAAATCGATTTGTCAATAAATTTGTTGGCCACAGGCGCCGCTGGTTTCAGTGGAGCTTGGGCAGAGCGTTGTGCCACAACGTTGGCCGCAGTGGCGAGAAGTGTTTGTGTGCCCCAGTGAATTGTGAAGTGAGCAATCTGGCAGAATGTCGATGGATCCTACGGTGTCGTTGGAGGATCTGGAACGCGTGAGTCTGAGCCGAGTGTCTGCCTCCCAGCTGCCTTTAGTAGTAACCCGCCCCCTCTCCCTCCACTCGTCTCTCTCCGAAGCGACGTCGGCGTGCCAGCTCGGCCAGGAAGGCGTCGCACACGCCGCAGCCTGCAGCGCAGCTGGAAACGGAGTCCGAGGCCATGGCCGTGATCAATGAAATCTTCAATCCTCGACTCAAGCTGCCCGAGAGCACGGGATACTACAAACTGCCGGAGCAGATGAGTGCAGATGATCCGGTGTCGGCGCAGGACTTGGACATTGCCAAGCTGGCGGAGCTGAAGGAAGTAAGTTGAGTGTGGATCGCTTGAAGATGTCTCTCCAAATTGCTTCGTTCGCAAAGGTCTTCACACTCTTCGACACGGACTGCGATGGACTGATCTCGAAAGACGACCTGCGGTTCACGTACATGGCCCTAGGCAACGAGCCCAACGAGCAGCTGCTCGAGCAGATGATGCAAGAGGCCCAGGAGCCCTTGGACTACGAGGCGTTTGTGCAGCTCATGTGTCGTCGCACACAGGAACTCGACCCCGAGGACGTGCTGCTCGAGGCCTGGAGCAAGTGGGACGATCACGGCACGGGCAAGATCGATGAGAGAAAGTGTGTGCTCTGCTAGCCCGTCTGCAAGAGAACCTTCAACTATTCTACGCCCTCTCTCTGTCTCTCTCTCTCTCTCTCGCTAAAACAGAATCTACGAGGAGCTGGTCAACTACGGCGACAAAATGACCGTCAGCGAGGCCAAAGAGGCGCTCAGCCATGCCCCCATGGCCAAGCCGAAGACGCTGGAGGAGCCGCCCATGATCGACTATCCTGCCTTCTGTCGCATGCTCGGGGGAATGCGCAAGCGGAAGAATCCCTAGATCAAGCCGGCCGGCGAGGAAGGAGGCGAGCAGGCTGAAGCGCATCTTGACAAGTTTCTATTGCATTAGTTGTTAGACTCCTAGTTATAGATTAGTTATTGAGCACTGCACTTGGCAGTTATCCTGAACTGTCCAGTCGTCCTTGTCCTTGTGTTGTCTGCCCTTTTACTCCCGCTCTGCCCCCTTCTACAGCAATTTCCTGTGTTAGATTCTTTCTGATTAAATGTTTTTTGCTTTCATTACTTTCTTCACTTCTGTTCAATGTTGTCAGTCTACTTATCACATACGTTCGCCTGATTCTAATTGTTTATTCCTCTCGTAAGCATCTTGAAATGCTAATTAATTTCGTCTTTGCTACAATAATTATTCTTTATTCCCTCTCCAATTATTGGCTCTTGTTCTCATGTGCGTATCTGCAGTCGAATATTTGTTAGCCTTAACGCTAACTTTTGTTAGACTTTTTATCAAAATAAATGACGAAGAACCAAGCAGCAAAGCAGCAAAGCAGAAAGCAGAAAAGCAGCAAAGCAGCGCGATTCTCTATTTATAGGCTGGCCAACGAGGCGGCCAAGCGACCAGCCCCAAATGTATCGGCCAATAAATTTCCGACATCATGCGAATTGGCCATTTTGTCTTTCGGCCATTTCTCTCGCTCGCTCATTCTCAATCTTATAGTGTTCATTTCTGTGACAGCTGCTTGGACACCGTGGAGGTCTTTCCGTATCTCCGGGAGCCCGTCATCGAGAACTCGACGCTGGCGTCGTACACTTGGTGCCAGCACAGCGACCGCAATGCCACGCCTATTTATAGCGCTGGGCGCCTGCTGGGACTGCGCCTGAGTTTTCAGCAGCCGCCAGTCAAGACGGCCAGCTGGCCACTGAATCTGACAGCCAGCTATCGCTTCCTCAAGCAAGGTGAGTCCAATCGACCCGGCCCCGTCCTCAATTCACACTGCATCTGTTTACATCTCGCACAGAGTCCTTCCGAACCGAGGGTCGCCTGGTGCCGCACAGCTTCTGCGACTACTATTTCTTCGCGAGCACCTCGCTGGCCACCGATGGCAGGCTGGGTCAGGGCTACTTCCACTCGCCTCGCTTCCCCGCCCACTATCCAGCGCACATCAAGTGCGCCTACAAGTTCATTGGCCGACCCGACAGCCGCGTCGAGCTGCTCTTCGAGGAGCTGGAGCTGCCGCCGGTGGCGCATGGTGGCTGCCAGCTGGACGCCGTGACTATCTTTGACGCGGAGTCGGCCCACATGAATGCTGTCATCGATGTGCTGTGCTCGCCCTGCCCCACACGGCGCATCCTGAGCAGCGGCCCCGATCTGCTCTTGGAGTTCAATGCGAGCTCGAATCGTACGGCAAAGGGATTTCGGGGCAAGTACAAGTTCGTGGCGAGTGAACAGCGTCTAGTGGCGCCCGTCCTGGAGGCAGCCAGTGTCGCTTTGAAGCAGCCGCTGTCGTCGCCCGCCAAGGCAAACAGTTTGCAGGACATGCAGGAGGCGAAAGGACGCGCGAATCGTAAGTTGGCGCCCCATAAATTAGCCTTAGTCGCAGTTCCCAATCGATCCACCCAATCGAATTATGCTAATCGCCAGCAAACGGCGGCAAACTTCTGCGCCGCGAACTGACAGCTTCCGTCTGGGGGAAGTCTGAGCAGCGGATGTGGCCAATCAAGGACAAAAGGAGCGAGCAGGGGGAGATAAATATGTGTGTGGCCTGCGACTCGTTCTTTAGCCTCGTTCCTTGCTTAGTTGATTGCCAGTTGGCGACGCGTTCGAATGTGGCGCTCCTCGGTGATTTTAGTGCTCTACTTGGTGGCCATTTGGCAGGCGACCTCGTCCTTGTGCGGCCCAGGACTCGCCACCAGCAGCAGTGAGTGGCAGCTAAAGTGTATTCGGATATTTATTGAAAAGGGTCTTCAAGTGTGTGTGTGTGTGTGTGAGTGTGTGTGTGAGCTAGAAGAGGTCAACTAAAAATTAAACAGACAACGCAGCAGCATCCACAATACGAAGGCGGCCAGCAGATAAACGATGCACTGCGTCAGGCGATGTAGGATAATCAAACTGCGATAAACAAAATTAATGGCAGAGTAGTGCGACAACTTACAACCTTGTGCATTCAACTTACCGCGCTCTGATCTTCCTGCCCCGCTTGACAGACTCCGGAGTGATTTTCTCCTTGGCCAAGTAAATATGTATGCCGGCCAGGTAGCGGTAGAAGAAATCCTTCCAGTTCAGCGAGGCCATATCAAACTCGAATATCTCTCGATCCTTCGCGGACATGTTGCTCCAAAGTTGGTCCGTGTTGCGCGTCTTAAAGTACCAGCAGTTGATGCCGAAGTGCGCCATCACCTCCATCTGCTTGTGCAACTTCTTGTACATGCTGACAATCTGCGGCTTCCGACCCCTGAGCCGAAGCACGATGTCCACAAAGAAGGCGGGCAGATAGTGGAAGAAGAAGGACAGCAGATAGAACTTCCAAGGCTTCGTGGTGCACTTCAAGAAGGGCAGCCACTTCGTCTGCTCCAGCGGGTAGACATCCGCCAGTGCGGCCGAGTAATCCTTGTACGCGCCCCACGTTAGCATGTTGGTCTCACTCGGCACATTATTGTAGATCGGCGGCGGAGGAGGCGCACTCGCAATCGCAGTCTTCTTGCGAGCAGCGCCCTCCACGGCTGTGTGCCAGGTGAGAGCCAGCAGCAGGTTGACGCAGTAGTCAACGGGCACGATGTTGGCGTTCGATTTGGTGTTCAGCATCGTGGTGCGCAGAACGCCCATGGCGACGCCGTAGAGCAGCATAGAGGCACCAAAGGGGTTCGAGATCCAGCCCTCAACGGGTTCTTTGTAGCTGCCGACAACTGGCGAAGCGTATGCGGTTATTCGAGCGGGAATAATTCATAACATTACTCTACTTGAAAAGTAAAAACTTAGGTATATTTACCCCCTTGGCTTCCATACACCCCTCCATACACCCCTTCGATGCACCCCTTCCATACACCCCCTCCATACACCTCTTCCACACACCCCCTCGATACACCCCTTCCCCAGAACTCCCACCACAGAGAGATGAGTCACTTACCGATGCCAGGGCGAAAAATGCTCACAGGCAGGTCGCCTGACTCCTGCTGCAGAATCTGCTCCGAGAGCGCCTTGGTGAACGTGTAAGTGTTGGGAAACTTGGCCAGCAAGATGGGCGCCACTTCATCGGTCAGCTTATCCCCAAGAAGCTCTCGTATAGCCAACGCCTGGTCGGCAGAGCAGTTCAAGTGCTCAGGGTAGAAGCGTTCATCGATGTGAAAACTGATGCAGTTGCAGAAGGCCGTGGACACATAGATGAATGCCTCCAGGTGGCTCATCTCCCTGGCCAGCTGCAACAGCATCCGCGTTGGCCGCGTGTTCGTGTCCAGGGCAACGTGCAGCGGATCCGTGAAGCGAATGGTTGCTGCTCCATGCATCACCACGTGCACCTCCTTCGTAAGCATTTGCCTGTTCGCCTGACTGATGCCCAAATCCAGTTTGCAGACGTCTCCTGCTATGGGCACGACTTTCTTCAGGGCATGAGGGTTGGATTGAATCAGCACACTGAAGACCTGCTCACAAATAGTTCGATTCGATTACAGCTGAAGTTGAACGCTGATGTTGAACTTACAATGTCTTTGTTCCAGTCCGCAATGCGCTCCTCAACCTGCTGACCCTTCTTGGGCCTGATCAGCACATAGATTCGCTTCACTTCCGTAGAACGGAGCAGCTTCTCAATGGTCACTGCGAGACAGAAGGAAACGTTACCTCAGCTTCAATTTGGACGCACGTGTATCAAATTGCAAAGAAATTTGTAGTGAGTTTCCTTATTGACTGTTAACTCCGCATTTGGCTAATTTGGCATTAGAGTGCGAGGCTCGTCTTCCCATATTTGTCTTGACTTGTCTGTTACGCAGACTTCAGCAATTAGTCGCCACTTGGAGGTCATCGGAAACTAATTCGTTTGTTAGAAGTCAAAAACCGAAAATAGCTCACAACAATCCGACGAGTATTTAATGAATATGCATAAGCTTTAATTTATGTTCTAAATTCTCTTTCTGCTTTGCATTTCTTTATGGCAGTTATGGCAGCGTCTCATTTGCAGCATAATGCGTTGAAGCACTTCCCAAATTGGGACCACTTGCTGTATGACGTATACGCACCGAACTCTCAGATCAATTTGAATGCAATTTCAATGTATTCCACAGAATTTGCACTCGAAGCTAAACTAAAATTAGAGCTCGAGTATTGTTTATTTTAGTAAACACATTTCGAAAAGCTTAATGAAAGAATTAAAAAAGTATCTTCAGCCGCTTCTTCCTCTCTTGGGTCAGTTGTCACCTGCCTCATTATCAATACTCCAGAAGACACTTTTACTGATTATATACCAATCAATTACCTTCAAATGGTTTGACATACACACATATATAGAAATGCAGCGTATTTGCAAGTGCATTTTTTATGCAAAATTGTGTGATTCAGTTAATTAATTTTAAAATATTAGAAACTATAGACCAAAAGCTATCACCTTTTCAATTCAGCAGCTTAAATTAAATTCACTTTTACTAGTTTGCTCTACCTTTTCCCAGAAATCCACTGCCACCCGTAATGAGGATGGTCTTGTTCTTGTAGAACGATTGAATAGCGGATGCCATAGCGGACTCGATAGCTGGTATCCTTATTCACATACACAAGGACACTCTCGACAACAGTACTTCACAGTTCAGGAATTGTGAACTATTCCGCGAGCGATTAGACGACCACGCAGTTGGCTCTTAACTAAACGATAGACTAAAAGCAGCGGAGAACCCGATCACAGTATTTATACCAAGCAGCAATTGAATTCACGCTCATGCTCTCTAGCCGAATCAAAGACTTTGCTCCGCCAGCAACACCATGCTAGACTGATGTAACCGATAAGAAATGAATGCATAATTTGGATGTATGAGTTTACGACGTATCGTTAAATGTGATGAAGTTGGTGCATCGAATTGATTGGCCTTTCCATTGCAAAGTTCACTTGGCAAATGAAACACTACAGTTCCGACTACTCATCGCATAATATTCAATACAAAATACATCACAATACAATTCGCAGTTCTCTCAGGTATCAGTCAAGTAATCACAGTCGAGTTAGTTAATACTGCACTCGTCTCCGTGCTGTAAATTATGCACGCGGAGCGAGTTGAATCCAAAATCCGTCCTTGGGCTTGACCTGCAAGCCAGCAGACATGAGATCCAAGGGAATGCTGCTTTTAGCAGCTGGTTCAATGCGGAAATCCCGCAGCATATAGTAGATGAGGGCCTTTGCCTTGAGCAGAGCGTATCGCGAGCCTGGAAATTAGGTTGCATAGAATAATTTCAAGCTGAATGAAAATGAATAACCTAATGAGTGCTATCAACTCACCTATGCAGCTGCGTTTGCCCAGACCAAAGGGAAAGTATGTGAAGGGGTTGATGTTGTGTTTGTTCGCGTCGCTGAAGCGTTCCGGGTCGAACTTTGTGGGGTTCTCAAAGTACTTGGCATCGTAGTGCAGGGCACAGTTGGGCAGGAAAACACAGTCCCCTTTCTTGATCTCAATCTTCTGACCATCCACCTCATAAGTGATGTCCTTGTTGCACTCACGATCCACGGACAACGATGGCGGCCATTTGCGAAGCACCTCGCTGACCACCTGATCCAAATACTTCATGCCCATGAGCGCTTCGTAAGTCACCTGACCTCCGTCCAGCTGACTGTCGACCTCGGCGATTTCAGCGTACAGTTTCTGCTGCACGTCCACGTTCTCCATTAGCTCCTGGCCAGCGAAGCACATGAGCTTCGAGGACATTTCCAAGCCCGCAAAGAAGAACACAAAGCATTGGGCAGCCAGTTCAAAGTCGTCCCAATCGCGATCTGTGTTTGCATTGGAATTCTCGGCGGGCATCATGCCGCGTGACTCCATCAGCAGGTGAATCATGTCTGGACGCACAATGTTATGCTCCTTGCGGTACTTCATGGTGTCCAAAACGATGTCCATCAGGTACTTGGAGCTCATTCTATCGAAGAGCGGCAACTTTAGCAGCTGCAATGATTATGAATTAATATTAAGTTGGATAAAAGATAAGCTATGAATCAGGTTACCTTGAACAGCGAGTGAGCAGATCTGAAGATCACAAACTTCAAGCCTTGCAGGAAGGTGAACGTTGTCAGGTTCTTGCCCATGATGTAGAACGTATTCTCGCGCTCCTTGAAGGAGTTCACCTCCAGGCCAAAGGCCGTCGAGGCGATCACATCGTTGGTGAACCGCATCGAGAAGTCTTTCATGTCCAGCTCCAGTCCTGCCTCTGGCAACTGATCACGCTTGAGGTAGTCCACCGCCTCCTTGGCCACCACATTCATCAGCTCGAACATGCGACGCATTTTGCTGCCCGTAAAGGCGGGAGAGAGAGTGCTCCTCATGTCTCTCCATCGAGCATCGCGCATGGTGAACAGTGAGCTAAAAAATAGATGGTCTATGTCGTGGGGTGCTTCGCCATCGGTGCCAAAGAAGCTGCGATGATTGATGAAGTGGTCGAAATCCTTCACAGTGATCTGCTTGATGAGTTCTGGATCGCGTATCATTAGCACGGGAGACATTTGCTCAAAGATACCAAAGACCCTGTAGAAGGTAGGGAAAATTGTTAGTTTAGACACGCATTTGCAAACAGGAATTACTTGTAGACCCAAAGAGCAACATGTCTGGGATTCATTGATTGTAATATTCCAGGTCAATTACATATTAACATCAAGTATTGACTGTTCGACAAATTCGTTCATTACAATTCCAAATCATAGATAAGATTGCGATGACATTCACGTTTGATAGGTACTCACTTGCCCTTGCCTTCATTGTACAAATCGATGATCAGATTGAAATTAGATTGCTTTCCAAAGATAATTTTTCCATTGCTACCCACAAGTGGATAGGGTTTGTTATAGGGAATGCCTCGTTGCTTGAAGAAATCAAAGCTGGCAGTTGACCAGCGATAGCCTAGCAATAAAGCAACAACAAATAGAGCCAGAAATTCCAGCAACATTATTAATTATTGTTAATGTAAATGTAATAAATGCGACAAACAATGCGAGCTGCGCGAGCAGAAACCGGACTGTCCAAAAATTGAACTCGTCACGCTCATTTTTGCTTTATGTTTGGCCCAAAAGCTTTTGCCGTCAACTATTTTGATCGAAGCTTTTCGTTCTCGTGAGCTTTCTCAATTTCATAAGCGCTCGAAAACAAACAAACAAAAATACACAGACACATCTTCGAGTGTTCAGTGTGTGTGTTTTGTATGTGTTCTCATTTACATGCATATACATATGAATATAGCCACATAAGATCCACATGGATAATCAACACAAAAGGAACATAATTCAAAGAAATATATTCAAAAACAATATTTTAGTATAGAAATTTAATCAAATCTCCGTTTATTTTGGCAATAACAAAAACACTTTAAATTATTATAAAATAAAAACCAAAAACAATTTAATACATTGAGCAGTGTAGTAAATAATCTCTTGAATGACAGTTTATATAAAGCTAAGTATAATTTAAAAAACTGGCTTAACAATTTAGCTATCACTAGAATCTGATTTTCTTCGATATTAATTACAATTAAGGCAAAACCCAAAAGAGAAATTAGTTTACCCAAGTGAGCATATTAATTCAAATTGACCAAATTTGAATAAATAAATATTGGTTTACATAAAATTTAGCTAAATAAATTATTATTTATTTGGTTACATTTAATGTTAGTCAAAATAAACAATAGTTTATCCATAAATATAAATGAATAATTAAGCGAAATGTAGGTATATGCTTTCTTGGATAAACTAATGTCTAATGTAGATAAGTATATTCAACATAGAAAGCCCAATACAAAACCTTTATCTATTGAAATTGAACAGTATCCATAGTCGACTAGGATTCCAATTGCAAGGCGTAGATGGGATAAGGCTGCAGGGACCTGGCTTCCAGCGAAGCCTGCATCCACTTGACGTTTAGATGGCGGCAGCTGCGACGGTAGAGGGGTCTGCAAAGGAGCAATCAACGTAAATTTAAAGATCTATAATAAATGGTTGTCAAACGCACCTTAACTGCGGCAAATCTATATTCTGGTTGCAAGCATGGAATGCTAAAGTCGCCTTCCTGGTATTCGTGGTCACCGTGCCACCGTGACGCACAAATTCGTCCTTCTGCTTGGATGCCGCGGCATCACCAACAAAGTGCGCAACGAGACCATTGAATAATTTGCTCTTCTCACCCTTGTCATTCGCTGTCTCTTCTGAGATTTCCTTTTTCACAACAGCAGTTGCTTCTTTGGGCTTAAAGAAATCTTTGAGCTTTGCTTGAGAAGCTGACGCGGTCACCTCGAGCTTAGGCTTCTTTCGTGAACTGTGACTAGTCGATGGCGCCTCTGACTCATCGTCCTTAGATTCATGCTTGGGTGTCTTTTTCTTTCTGCTGCTTGTCTGAGCTCCGCTTGCTGCTTTGCTCTTTTGTGGCGTCTTCTCCAACTTCAGCTTGGTCTGCAATTCATCCTTGTCGCCCTGCTCACAGTTGGCCAGCAGCAAGTCCACGTTGACATTCTGCTTGGAGGCAGCAAACAACTGTTCCAAATGCTCCAGATCATTGGCCTGTTTGGCACTCTTGTCGCTACGCAACCGTGTGATGCGAGGAAAGCGTATGGAGATGCCGCCAGCTGTGTGCGCCTCCGACTGTGTAAACTCGGCGCCCGTAATCTCCCAAACGGGCATCTTGTCGGGTGTCTTCGCCAGGACATCGGGTATTAAGGCTTTCTTGCAGTGCAGCCAAGTGGGAATCTTGTTGGCATCAGCTCGATCTGTCAGTTGCATTAGCGATTCGTGTATTTCATCATTGGTTGCATCGTCAAGTCCCGAGTGCACCTTGGTGACAGTCTTCCAGAGCTTGTCCCGCGCATCGTAGCAGCCCATGAGAAAGATACTCAACACGCCGCCCTTCTTGCCAGAGCCATACCAGGCGCCCAAGACAACCAAATCGGCAGTGTCTGCCATCTTGCCGCCAAAGAGATAGTCCTTTTTTACCTTGAGCCAATTGCGCTTGCCGGGCTGATAGCTGCCCGAAGGACTCTTCAGCACGACGCCTTCGAGATTGGCCTGCAGCACTTTGGCTGTCATTAGGGCCAGCTCCTTCTGGGTCTTCAGAAACTGCGACTCTGAGAGCTGAACATGCGACTTGATGGGCTGGATGTTCTGCTCGAGAATCTCGCGGCGTTTACAGAATGATCTGTGGGAGGCAATCAAGAAATACAAATAAGACAGCTGCAGTCGAGAGTTCAACGAATATTAGAATTAGAACTTGTACTTGTACATTGACTTTGCAGTCGTCTTTGGTGCCATTGGTACCGTCACAAAGTTATAAGGCAATTGAGATTCTAACTTACAGCTGGGTGAGATCATCGCCATCGTACAACAGGCAGTCGAACACAAAGAGGCACACCGATGCATTGGCAAACGTGTGTTTCTTGTGGGCCCCCAAAGTGCCAAAGGGAAGTAATGCGCCCGTCTCAGTGTCCACCAGAATGATCTCCGAATCAAGAATCATGTCATCGGCACCTGGAAAGGCGCGTGGGATGAAATCTTTGAGCTGCTTGATCTTGTGATCCATCACTGGCTTTAGATTGCGGCTAAAGAATTTGAACTCCGACCCCTGTTTGTGGATCTGCACTCGCTCGCCATCGTACTTGATCTCGCTGTACAGTCCCGAGGGATTCTTCTTGAACGCCTCCTCTACAGACTTACAGGCATTCGCGAGCATGGGAGACACAGGCGTCATCACCTGAATGCCGCTCGTAGACTTCTTCTCCTTCTTGGCTGGTGCTTTGACAGCTGTCGATGTACCAGCGAAAGTGTTGACTATGGTTGCGAGGTCGCGGGACGACTGATAGGCCGGATAGGCCTGTGGTCCAAAGGCATCGAGAATATGTCGGGCACGCGCATTGATGCGCAAATCCTGCTTGACCAGGCGTATGAACGTGCGCAGATCCAGGTCCGTTGCCTGCTTGCACAATTGCCGCAGCAGCTCCGCTTGCTCGTCCTCCTTGGTGCGCTTCTCCAGCTCCACCAGCAGCTGCTCCACTTCGTGCAAATAGAGTTTGCTCTCATCTTGTGGCTTAAGTTTGCGGGAGGCGGCAAAGTGCTTGCGCAGTGTCTCGGAAATGTCGCCATCTACCAAGAGAAATAAGTAATTAAACTCACCACATCATGAGAAACCACTGCAGCTTACCCTGCTCCAGATCCAGGTGCATCTCCTGTTGATCGACGTGCAGAATCCTCGCAAACAGTTTGATCAGCGCCTTGTTCTGTAGATTGTAGACGCGTTGAGCAGCACCCGGTATGAGGAACTGCACCCACTGCAGCATGTCGCCCGCAAAGCCCTTGCCGCTGCTGCCTCGCTTGAAGAACTGTTCCAGCTTCTCCACCTTGCGCAGATAACTTGACTCGGCCGCAATTTCATCACAAACCCGTCTGAACGTGTCGAGCTTGTTGTCGTCATTCTGATTGGTCATTGTCCTGCTGCTGCCCATTAATCGAATGTGCCTCACACTACGCGCCACCAGCGTTTGAAACATGCAACTATTGTGAAATCACTTTTATATCATTTCATTTACAGAGCACTGTAAACATGTGTTCGATTCGCGCGTCAACAAATCGGGCCTCTTTGAAACGAATCAGCTGTTGAGTTCGTTTATCGGCGCGGCTGCAAGCAAAAATATCGATTCATCGGTTGTCGTGCAATGTCGCTACGAGTTTGTGGCGCAAAAACCAGAACGCATTCAAATCAGATTTCATGACTTTAATATACCAACTGAAAAGGAGAACTCCAGCCGGTGTGTTGAGCAGGATGCACTGCATCTACTGTCAGAGGTGCGGGGTAAATACGATACCCAAGAACTATTCTGCGGCGCCTTCCTGCCCAAACCCCTAATGTCTAGCGACCAGCGGCTGCAGCTGCAGTTTGTGGGCAAATATCCGCCGAAGATGACCAACAAGGTGCAGTACTACGGATTCCGCGCAGAGTACAAGTTCCTCACAAGTGAGTAAATTAAACAGCTTGTTAATTCTTTCCTCAACTATTGATATATCGGTATGTTACATATTGGTGTCGATATCGTTTATATATCGCTGCACTTATCGATATTTGAATTGAAATAATTTAAATATTAAAAAATCTGTTTTTAGACTTTGGCATTACATCGGGCCTTCAGCAAGGAAACGAATGTACTTTTGTTTACAACAGCAGTGAACGGATTAGCGGCTTATTCCACTCCCCTAATTTTCCTGGCTACTATCTGGAGAATGTTGTGTGCAACTATTTATTCTACGGCGCCGAGGAGCGCATAGTTCTGCGCTTTACTTTCTTCGATGTCGAAGGAATTGGCACGTATGTTCCCAGTCTATACATTTATTGTATTGCAATAGCAGATACAATTTCATTTAATTCTCAGCTGCGACCACCAAACTGCCAGTGATTATGTGGAATTCTCGAATTTTATGAGCACGGACCGCAAGTTCAGTCGACATTGCGGCAAACTACCAGATTTTGAAGTGCGCTCCGATAGACGCTTCTTCCGGGTGACTTTCTACTCCAATGATCGCTTTGTGGCTAATGGATTCCGCGCTCTATACACATTTGAATCTAATGCACCGAAAAATACAGGCATCAATTTGGAATTGGGCGAAAACAGCGTCTCCATGCAGAGTTACGTAGCAAATAGATCGCATCAT